>CM038796.1:10228404-10646118 GCA_021764765.1 Vicia sativa
TGCCACTTCCCCGACATGGGCCGTGTCAGATTATCTCGTCCAGAAATCCGCCTCTTCATTCAAAGCTTGGTTATTGGCCTCCTCAAAATTTTCTCGACGCCAGAGGGTAAAACACTTCTAGGAATCATGGCATCGGCTCCAAACCATCAGAAAAGGTCTCTTGTGGAATGGATTGTGGTATGCCCATAAGACTTCATGTGTAGGCATTGTGCCCACAACCCGCGCGAATCCAACTTCCTTTATTGCATTAAGTATAACCTTGTTGGCCATTCGACACGCCCATTTGCACAATGGATGCTCTAAGGATATAAACTTTGTTTTGGATTCAGAGCTCCTTGGAACTCTACTACGAGGTACTTGCAAATTGTGCCCGTTATCGAGACAATGACCGAGGTAGTCCAAGCGGCAAATGATGCTCCTCCAATAAAGCGCCGAACCCGGTCCGCCGAGATCAGGGACACGGCTTGCTTCCACCCAGTAAAATAATCCACCTCTGATCGGGAACTTCAACTGTCCCGGGAGCCACGGGCGACCCGGGATGTCGACCCCCAGCGATAAAAGGCCACGGCGCGAGCGGTGTGCAAGAACTCGAGATGGTGTGAATGGTTGGAGGCGAGCGTTTGGCATTTGTGCATTGTGCCACATATTCTTGACAATCTTTTGTTAGCGTGGGCCAATGTACCCGGCCCTTAAGATCCGACCAGCCAAAGTCCTTCCTCCGTGATTTCCACAAGTCCTCATGAACCTCTTTCATCACTGTTGACATATCCTCCTCGACACAATAACATGGGATGAGCGTCCCAATGGGGTATAGTTTTCGGGACTCCATTACAAACCGGGATGAAATCTTCTTGATTCGTTTATTCTCATCTTGGTAACCTCTCTTGTTGTAGATAACGGACGATCGAGACTCGTCCATGATCTCCCTCGCGGTGCAGGATTCTCCTTTTCAACCTGGGCCTTTGAGTACACCTCGGATGACCGATTTGTTCATCCGGAATCCTTAGAACTAGCCAACGCGATACATCGGCTCGGGTATTTTCTTCCGGACACATGACATATTCAAAACCTTAAGCTAGTGCGATGAAGCGACATTTGCGAATATTTCTCCAAAATGGGGTCTTTGACTGAAGCGACCGTCCACTTGTCGACCACCAATTGTGAATCGATCAGACCAGCAAAGTCGTCACCCCTACTTAAAGCTAACCTCGGACGGCCGTGAACTTCGTGTTCGCACAGTTGTTGCTCGTGAAAATCCGAGCATAAAGGTATTCAAGCATCTCTCTGGACCCTCAGGAACTACCCTGGCGCCACTACCTTTGAGATTGGGAGCCATCGACAGACAGAATCCACTCGGTAACATCCTCTCTGGCGAATAGACAAGTTCCACCATGAAATCGACTGAGATTGGGATTTGATCTTGATGCAGGGGTGGCGATCTCGTACTCCAGATGGTTCCACGGCCGGGACACCATCACGGCCGGTCAGGCTTCTTAAACACACATCAAGGAAGTTAGTCTTCACACGGACGGGGTGTCCAAGGAAATAATGTCGAGTTTAGATGCAGTGGTCTGGCGCAATTAACTTCTCTATCTTCCAGTGTCTGGTCTCGCCCCTTTTAATACCTTACTCCACAAAATAGCAGACTCCTTCATCCGTGTCTTGTACCAACAGTTGAGAGTTGCCTCGATTCTTGCCGGGTAAGTGTCAATTGGAAACCTTCTTTGGGTATGACTAGCATCGGAGTGCCGGCCGATGTGCTTACCCAGATGCTTCTTCACGTGCTTGGTCCATTCAGTGAGCTCTCTTCTTAATTGCGAGAAAGAAATGAATGGATTTGTCGCATGCACAAGACAAAGCGAGGAACAGTGACGGCCAGCGACCAGTTAGCCCTTGCAAAATGTCAGTCGAGACTCGCATGTCAATGATCGCTGGTACTTATCTGGATTGGCCTCGATACCCAATTTGTGAGCATGAAACCGGGAATTTGCGGCGAACTCCGAATACCTTGTCCGGGTTAGCGCGCATGTAATTTCGAACACGCGCGAAAGTCTAATGTCTATCACTGGTCTTCCAGACGTGGTTTTTATCACCATAATACCATACACTTCAATATTCCGACCAGTAAAGTGACACCATATCCATCAATCTCTGGTAGGTCGCGCCGGCGTTCTTCAAATCAAGACGCCTTTCATGTATGAAATTCTTCGCTCAAGTCATGAAGAAATTTTATTTTGGCGCATCAGCCGGGTTCATCGAATTTGATTGTACCCAGTACGCATCCAAAAACAGGAGGCTTGGAAGCTGTGATAGCTAGGTCAATGAGGTAAGTGGATATGGATCCTTGGGACATGCCTTGTTCAGTCGGTGGAATCTACACACATCCTCCACTTTCCATTTTCTTCTTCACCATAACAAGTTTGATAGCCAGTTGGTTATTGTGCCTCTTTCTGACCGGCCTTCAACAACTTCCTAGCTCAAACGGCTGTCCCCTTTCTTCCCCATCTTCCGCTTCCTTTTGTGACCTTGAGCTGACTCGGATGATGACAAATGATGATCTGGGATCTATGCCCGGCATATCACGTGACTTCCGGGCAAAGGTCGATTTTACCTGAATTCTGGACTATCTCGGTCTCCTCCTTTGTCAACTGCGTTGGGGTGGGTAATTTGCGAGGGCAATGGGCGATGCGAACATCTTTGACCTCCTCCTGAGTAAGTCCATCCTCCCGTCCACCCTCTTGGATCAATGTCGACCAGCCTGGGCTTACGTGTTTTTGAGCTTCGATGGACCCACCTTTTCTTAGCTTTCAGACGTCCTTGGCACTTCCGGACGGTCTCCCACGGATAACCCGACCGCCCCTGCGAGAGGATACTTCATAGTCAAGCAGTGTTGACAATACGCTTCAAGTGCATTAAAGCGAAAGTGCAGGCGATAATGTTGTGGGGTGACGCGTTAACTCTGATACCTCACTGACGGTTTGGCATTTCTCCTTCTAAAAGTGGTTGATCTGGAAGATGCCCGGAACCTGCACTGGAGGAACCCTACAAGAGTCCCGTGAAGGTAACAACTCATTGGCTGAAACCCATACCTTTGAAGGCCTCCAGTGAGGGACGTCCAGGAACTCGGATCGATTAACACGCGTTAACGCTTCAATCCGGATCACACCTCGATCACCAGGATACTTTTCATGTGAAGAACTTCTTTGGCATCTTCCCGAGAGGATTACCACCGGGATCAAACCCGGGGTTCCAATCTGAAACTGCCGGGAACCGACATATCTGGTGAACTGAGTGGGCCGCCTCCTGCGTCCCACGAGATGGTGTTTGAGTATCTAAAGGTTGATCCTGAATTTATTTCACTTTTGCCTTTCTTGGACGGGTAGAAAGGCGAGGTCTCGTCAGATGAATCCAAAAACTGCGGTCCTTGAGGATCTTCCTTCACATATGTTGATAGTTTTCCTCATTTGAATTAATTTTCAATCTCCCTCCTTGATTATGCGGATTGAATGATGTCCCTTGACGATGAAACTTGCCATGCTCTATGGATCGTTCCCTGGGCGTGTTAACAAATTCCGCTGCTAACATGGGTGGATAGCGACTTCAATGGTGGCGTCCGGATAATATTTCCTGGTGGGGGTGTATAGCGTCTCCTGGGAGAAGCCGATCGTGGACCGGAGGTAAATGCAATCACTTCGTTCACGGGTGGCTCTAGTGTATCCGAAGTGATGGGACTCGTTAATCTCGTCCGTCCCACATCTTTTGAATCTCGGCTCGCTTCCATACTTCCTTCCTTTTCAGCGAGTATTGATCTAGTCCATGATCTTGGCGGGCTTTTGGCTAAGGACTCATTGAAAAGGCCTTAAAGTGATGTTTGAGCCAACCCCTGATATCTGATTGGGATGTTGAGACCTTAAATTTCCTGGAATCTAGCCATGAAGTCAGGAGATTCGGGCTTCACATTGAAGAGGTGGCTACCACTGCGAATAACGGTTGGAAGCTGTTGAATGATTTTCAGGTTGAAATCGATAGCTCACTACAAACAACAGAAGCCTGTGCCCAGTAGGCCGATTCTCTGATGAAGCCATCGACTTGCTTGAGTCGGTTGAAATAAGTGCCATCGTGTTGATAACGATGATGATGTGCTCTGAGATGTCTTGCCATCATGAAATGCCGAACTGAGGTTTAAGAAATTATCTGGAGCAGCATCTCCAGTTACTGGACAAAGTTGCGGCTCAGAGGTTCCTGCTGCTTGATCCTCTACCTCGTCCAAGCTCTTGATTGAAGGGCTTGAACGTTATCCTAAATGTTTAGATTATTGAAGGCCGGTCATACGATCTTAACGATGAATCCGGTGGATCATTGGTGATGTTGAGACATTGTTAAATCTTGTATGTGTTTTGCTTGGCACAGGAATGATTTCACGAGGGCTCCACGGTGGAGCAAATGTTCTTGCAAGAAAAACCTTATAAAGTGATTTTAAGGATTTGGAAGCAAGTGTCGTCACTCAGTTCCCAAGCTTGTGATTGTCTTGCTTATCATTTGGTGAGCTATTATATCATTCCTTCCTTGAGCTATTTCTTTCCTTCCCGTGTTGCCTCAGCTCTTAACCATGGCTTTGAAGGCAGAAGTTACCCGTTACGACTAATAATCATTCACTAGTAACGTCTCATAAAGACTTTAGGAACTCTTCATCTTCAGCGTCCTATTCAATGGGTCCTCTTTGAATTACCTGCTTAAGAGCTACACCTCGGGCCTAAAAGCCCCGATATCGTGTCTTTCCCAGACCCAGAGTCGGACATAGATCTCCTCTTTGATGATCGAGACCTATCCCGGATCCTTCCATCCGGGCATCCATCTCGGTGAGGATTTTGTGTAACCAGTAAGTCTTGGAAAATCTTTGAAAATTGGAAGTGAACATAAATCTTTAAAAATATGATGAAATTTGAGTGAATATAAGTCGAAAAATCGATGAAATTTAAAGTGAATATAAATCTTAAGAAAAATCATGAAATTTGAAGTGAATATAAGTCTTCGAAAAATCTTATGAAATTTGAAGTGAATATAAGTCTTGAGAAAATTTGATGAAATTTGAAGTGAATATAAGTCTTGAAATCAAAATGAGGAATTTATGATGTGAATATAAGTCATCGAAAATCTTGATGAAATTTAGTGAATATAAGTCTTTAGAAAATCGATGAAATTTGAAGTGAATATAAGTCTTTAGAAAATCGGTGAAATTTGAAGTGAATATAAGTCTTGAGAAAATCTTATGAAATTTGATATGAATATAAGTCTTCATAAATAAGAATTTGATGTGAATATATTCTTGTCTGATGAAATTGATGTGAATATAAGTCTTGGAAAATTAAGTGAACTTAAATAAAAAATCTGATGAAATTTGAAATGAATATAAGTCTTGAGAAAATCGATGAAATTTGAAGTGAATATAAACCTTGGAAAATCGATGAAATTTGAGTGAATATAAGTCTTCTAAAATCTAATGAATTTGAAGTGAATATAAGTCTTTAAAAACTGTGAAATTTAAGTGAATATAAGTCTTGAGAAAAATCGATGAAATTTGAAGTGAATATAAGTCTTCAAAAAATCGGTGAAATTTGAAGTGAATATAAGTCTTCAGAAAATGCGTGAAATTTGAAGTGAATATAAGTCTTCGGAAAATCAGAAGAAATTTGAAGTGAATATAGTTTTCAATAAAGTGAAATTTGATGTGAATATAAGTCTTCAGAAAATCTGATGAAATTTGAAGTGAATATAAGTCTTCAGAAAATCTTCAGAAAATTGAAGTGAACATAAATCTTTAAAAAATATGATGAAATTTGAAGTGAATATAAGTCTTCAGAAAATCTGATGAAATTTGAAGTGAATATAAATCTTTAGAAAATATGATGAAATTTGAAGTGAATAAAAGTCTTCAAAATATCTGATGAAATTTAAAGTGAATATAAATCTTAAGAAAATTGATGAATTTGAAGTGAATATAAGTCTTGGTCTGATGAAATTTAATGAATATAAGTCTTTAGAAAATCGATGAAATTTGAAGTGAATATAAGTCTTAAAAATCGATGAAATTTGATGTAAATATAAGTCTTCAAAAAATCGTGAAATTTGAAGTGAATATAGTCTTGAGAAAATCGGAAGAAATGTGATGTGAATATAAGTCTTCAGAAAATCTTCAGAAAATTGAAGTGAACATAAATCTTTAAAAAATATGATGAAATTTGAAGTGAATATAAGTCTTCAGAATATCTGATGAAATTTAAAGTGAATATAAATCTTAAGAAAATCTGATGAAATTTGAAGTGAATATAAGTCTTCAGAAAATCTGATGAAATTTGATGTGAATATAAGTCTTCAAAAATTGATGAAATTTGAAGAGAATATAGTCTTCAGAAAATCTAATGAAATTTGATGTGAATATAAGTCTTGAGAAAATCTTCGAGAAAATTAGGTGAATAAGTCTTTAGATCGATGAAATTTGAAGTGAATATAAGTCTTTAGAAAATCTGATGAAATTTGAAGTGAATATAAGTCTTCAGAAAATTTTATGAAATTTGATGTGAATATAAGTCTTCATAAAATCTGATGAAATTTGATGTGAATATAATTCTTCAGAAAATCTGATGAAATTTGATGTGAATATAAGTCTTCAGAAAATTGAAGAAAACATAAATATTTAAAAAATCTGATGAAATTTGAAATGAATATAAGTCTTCAGAAAATCTGATGAAACTTGAAGTGAATATAAACCTTAAGAAAATCTGATGAAGTTTGAGTGAATATAAGTCTTCAGAAAATCTAATGAATTTGAAGTATAAAATCTTTAGAAACTAGATGAAATTTGATGTGAATATAAGTCTTGATCTGATGAAATTTGAAGTGGATATGTCTTCAAAAATCGATGAAATTTGATGTGAATATAAGTCTTGGAAAATGGGTGAAATTTAATGTGAATATAAGTCTTCAAAATCATCGAAAAATTGAGTGAACATAAATCTTTAAAAAATATGATGAAATTAAGTGAATATAAGTCTTGGAAAATCGATGAAATTTGAGTGAATATAAGTCTTTAGAAAATCAGATGAAATTTGAAGTGAATATAAGTCTTCAGAAAATATATGAAATTTGAAATGAATATAAGTCTTGGAAAATAATGAAATTTCATGTGAATATAATTCTTCAAAAATATCTTGGAAAATTGAAGTGAGCAATCTTTAAAAATATGAGTGAAATTTGAAGTGAATATAAATCTTGAAAAACGATGAAATTTAAGTGAATATAAGTCTTGAGAAATTTGATGAAATTTGAAGTGAATATAATTCTTTAGAAAATTTGATGAAATTTGATGAATATAAGTCTTGAAATATGAAGAAATTTAGGAAGAATATAAGTCTTGAAAAAATACGAGAAGAATTTGAAATGAATATAAGTCTTCAGAAAATCTGATGAAATTTGATGTGAATATAAGTCTTCAGAAAATCTGATGAAATTTGATGTGAATATAAGTCTTAAGAAAATCTTCAGAAAATTGAAGTGAACATAAATCTTTAAAAAATATGATGAAATTTGAAGTGAATATAAGTCTTCAGAAAATCTGATGAAATTTGAAGTGAATATAAATCTTAAGAAAATATGATGAAATTTGAAGAATATAAGTCTTAGTCGATGAAATTTGAAGTGAAATATAAGTCTTTAAAATCGATGAAATTTGAAGTGAATTTAAGTCTTCGAAAATCGATGAAATTTGAGTGAATATAAGTCTTTAAATCGATGAAATTTGAAGTGAATATAATTCTTGAAAATCGATGAAATTTGATGTGATATAAGTCTTAAAATCTAATGAAATTTGAAGTGAATATAAGTCTTCAGAAAATTTGATGAAATGTGATGATATAAGTCTTGAAAATCTTAGAAAATTGAGTAAATAAATCTTTGATAAATTTGAAGTGAATATAAGTCTTGAAATATAAAAGTGAAATTTAAAGTGAATATAATCTTAAGAAAATCGATGAAATTTGATGAATATAGTCGAAAATCTTATGAATTTGAAGTGAATATAAGTCTTCAGAAAATTTGATGAAATTTGAAGAATATAAGTCTTAGAAAATAATGAGAAATTTGGAGATATAAGTCTTGAAAAAATCTTGAGAAAATTGAAGTGAATAGTCTTTAGAAAATCAATGAAATTTGATGAATATAAGTCTTTGAAAATCATTGAAATTTGAGTGAATATAAGTCTTGAAAATCTTATGAAATTTGAAGTGAATATAAGTCTTCATAAAATCGATGAAATTTGAAGTGAATATAAGTCTTGAAAATCGATGAAATTGATGTGAATATAAGTCTTGAAGAAATTAGAGTGAACATAAATATTCGTCGATGAAATTTGAAATGAATATTTGTCTTGAAAACGATAAAATTTGAGTGAATATATTCTAGAAAATCATGAAATTGGTGAAGATATAAGTCTTGAAAATCTAATGAATTTGATGAATATAAGTCTTGAAAATCGTGAAATTTGATGTGAATATAAGTCTTAATCGGTAAATTGAAGTTGATATATATGTCTTCAAAAAATCTGATGAAATTTGATGTGAATATAAATCTTCAGAAAATCTGATGAAATTTGATGTGAATATAAGACTTCAAAAAATCTTCAGAAAATTGAAGTGAACATAAATCTTTAAAAAATTATGATGAAATTAGAAGTGAATATAAGTCTTCAGAAAATCTGATGAAATTTGAAGTGAATATAAGTCATTAGAAAATCTGATGAAATTTGATGTGAATACAAGTCTTCAGAAAATCTGATGAAATTTGAAGTGAACATAAGTCTTCAAAAAATCTGATGAAATTTCATGTGAATATAAGTCTTCAAAAAATCTTCAGAAAATTGAAGTGAACAGAAATCTTTAAAAAATATGATGAAATTTGAAGTGAATAGTCTTTAGAAAATATGATGAAATTTGAAGTGAATATAAATCTTGAGAAAATCTGATGAAATTTGAAGTGAATATAAGTCTTGAAATTTGATGAAATTTGAAGAGTGAATAGTCTTGGAAAATGGGTGAAATTTGAAGTGAATATAAGTCTTGAAAAATCTAATGAAATTTGAGTATAAGTCTTGGAAAATTTGAAGAAATTTGATGTAGTATAAGTCTTGAAAATCTTGAAAATTGAAGTGAATAAATCTTTAAAAATCTTTAAAATTGAAGTGAATATAAGTCTTGAATCTGATGAAATGGTGAATAAATCTTAGAAAATAGGAGAAATTTGGGAAGATATAAGTCTTAGGAAAATCTTATGAAATTTGATGTGAATATAGGTCTTGAGAAATTTGATGAAATTTGAAGAGAATATAAGTCTTGGAAAATCTTGAAATTTGATGAATATAAGTCTTGAAGAAATCTTGAGTGAAATTAAAGTGAGCAGTCTTTAGAAAATCTAATGAAATTTGAAGTGAATATAAGTCTTGGAAAATCTTATGAAATTTGATGTGAATATAAGTCTTAATCATTGAAATTTGATGTGAATATAAGTCTTGAGAAAATGGTATTTGATTAGTGAATAAGTCTTCAGAAAATTTAGAGTGAACAAAAATATTTAAAATACGATGAAATGAAACAGAATATAAGTCTTGGAAAATCGTGAATTTGAAGTGAATATAAGTCTTAAAATCGATGAAATTTGAGTGAATATAGTCTTCAGAAAATCTAATGAAATTTGAAGTGAATATAAGTCTTTAGAAAATCGTGAAATTTGATGTGAATATAAGTCTTAAAATCATGAAAATGGAAGTGAACATAATCTTTAAAAATATGATGAAATTTGAGTGAATATAAGTCTTCGATAATCTGAATGAAATTTGAAGTGAATAAATCTTAAGAAAATATGATGTTGAAGTGAATATAAGTCTTCAGAAAATCTGATGAAATTTGAAGTGAATATAAGTCTTTAGAAAATCTTATGAAATTTGATGTGAATATAAGTCTTCAGAAAATGTGATGAAATTTGATGTGAATATAAGTCTTCAGAAAATCTGATGAAATTTGAAGTGAATATAAGTCTTCGAAAATCGATGAAATTTGATGTGAATATAAGTCTTGAAAATCTGATGAAATTGGAAGTGAATATAAGTCTTGATCTGAAATTTGATGTGAATATAAGTCTTCAGAAAATCTTCAGAAAATTGAAGTGAACATAAATCTTTAAAAAATAAGATGAAATTTGAAGTGAATATAAGTCTTCAGAAAATCGGATGAAATTTGAAGTGAATATAAATCTTCAGAAAATATGATGAAATTTGAAGTGAATATAAGTCTTCAGAAAATCGTTAAATTTCAAGTGAATATAAGTCTTTAAAATCGATGAAATTTGAAGTGAATATAAGTCTTGAGAAAATCTGATGAAATTTGATGTGAATATAAGTCTTTAGAAAATCTGATGAAATTTGAAGTGAATATAAGTCTTCAGAAAATCTGATGAAATTTGATGTGAATATAAGTCTTCAGAAAATCTAATGAAATTTGAAGTGAATATAAGTCTTCAGAAAATTTGAAGAAATGTGATGTGAGTATAAGTCTTCAGAAAATCTTCAGAAAATTGAAGTGAAAATAAATCTTTAAAAAATATGATGAAATTTGAAGTGAATATGTGAATATCGATGAAATTTAAAGTGAATATAAATCTTAAGAAAATCTGATGAAATTTGAAGTGAATATAAGTCTTCAGAAAATCTTATGAAATTTGATGTGAATATAAGTCTTGAAATTGTGAAATTTGAAGTGAATATAAGTCTTGAAAATCTAATGAAATTTGGTGTGAATATAAGTCTTCGAAAATCTTAGAAAATTGAAGTGAATAGTCTTTTAATCGATGAAATTTGGTGAATATAAGTCTTTAAAAATCAGTGAAATTTGAAGTGAATATAAGTCTTGAAAATCTTATGAAATTTGATGTGAATATAAGTCTTCATAAAATCGATGAAATTTGATGTGAATATGTTCTTCGAGAAAATCGATGAAATTTGATGTGAATATAAGTCTTGAAGAATTAAATGAATAAATATTTAAAAATCTGATGAAATTTGAAATGAATATAAGTCTTAGGAAAATGGGTGAAATTTGAAGTGAATATAAACCTTAAAAATCTGATGAAATTTGATGAATATAAGTCTTCAGAAATCTAATGAATTTATAGTTGAAGTGGTATAAGTCTTTAGAAATCAGTGAAATTTGATGTGAATATAAGTCTTGGAAAAATCGATGAAATTTGAAGTTGATATATGTCTTCTAAAATCGGGGAAATTTGATGTGAATATAAGTCTTCAGAAAATCTGATGAAATTTGATGTGAATATAAGACTTCAAAAAATCTTCGGAAAATTGAAGTGAACATAAATCTTTAAAAATTATGATGAAATTAGAAGTGAATATAAGTCTTGAAAATAAAGGAATTTGAAGTGAATATAAGTCTTAGAAAATCTGGTGAAATTTGATGTGAATACTAGTCTTCAGAAAATCTGATGAAATTTGAAGTGAACATAAGTCTTCAAAAAATCTGATGAAATTTCATGTGAATATAAGTCTTCAAAAAATCTTCAGAAAATTGAAGTGAATAATCTTTAAAAATAATGAAATTTGAAATGAATAGTCTTTAGAAAATATGATGAAATTTGAAGTGAATATAAATCTTCAGAAAATATGATGAAATTTGAAGTGAATATAAGTCTTCAGAAAATCTGATGAAATTTCAAGTGGATATAAGTCTTTAGAAAATCTGATGAAATTTGAAGTGAATTTAAGTCTTCAGAAAATCTGATGAAATTTGATGTGAATATAAGTCTTTAAGAAAATCAGTGAAATTTAAGTAAATATAAGTCTTGATCGTGGAAATTTGAGTGTGAATATAAGTCTTCAGAAAATCTAATGAAATTTGAAGTGAATATAAGTCTTCAGAAAATTTGAAGAAATGTGATGTGAGTATAAGTCTTCAGAAAATCTTCAGAAAATTGAAGTGAAAATAAATCTTTAAAAAATATGATGAAATTTGAAGTGAATATAAGTCTTCAGAATATCTGATGAAATTTAAAGTGAATATAAATCTTAAGAAAATCTGATGAAATTTGAAGTGAATATAAGTCTTCAGAAAATCTTATGAAATTTGATGTGAATATAAGTCTTCAGAAAATTTGATGAAATTTGAAGAGAATATAAGTCTTCAGAAAATCTAATGAAATTTGATGTGAATATAAGTCTTCAGAAAATCTTCAGAAAATTGAAGTGAACAGAAGTCTTTTGAAAATCTGATGAAATTTGAAGTGAATATAAGTCTTTAGAAAATCTGATGAAATTTGAGTGAATATAAGTCTTCAGAAAATCTTATGAAATTTGATGTGAATATAAGTCTTCATAAAATCTGATGAAATTTGATGTGAATATAATTCTTCAGAAAATCTGATGAAATTTGATGTGAATATAAGTCTTCAGAAAATTGAAGTGAACATAAATATTTAAAAAATCTGATGAAATTTGAAATGAATAATAATCTTGATCGATGAAATTTGAAGTGAATATAAACCTTAAGAAAATCTGATGAAATTTGAGTGAATATAAGTCTTCAGAAAATCTAATGAATTTGAAGTGAATATAAGTCTTTAGAAAATCTGATGAAATTTGATGTGAATATAAGTCTTGATAAAATGAGAATTTGAATGATATATATTCTTCAAAAAATAGGAAAATTGATGTGAATAAATCTTGAGAGAAAATCGATGAAATTTGATGTGAATATAAGACTTCAAAATTCTTGAAAAATTGAAACATAAATCTTTAAAAAATTATGATGAAATTAGAAGTGAATATAAGTCTTCAGAAAATCTGATGAAATTTGAAGTGAATATAAGTCATTAGAAAATCTGATGAAATTTGATGTGAATACAAGTCTTCAGAAAATCTGATGAAATTTGAAGTGAACATAAGTCTTCAAAAAATCTGATGAAATTTCATGTGAATATAAGTCTTCAAAAATCTTGAGAAAAATTGAGTGAATAAATCTTTAAAAAATATGATGAAATTTGAAGTGAATAGTCTTTAGAAAATATGATGAAATTTGAAGTGAATATAAATCTTGAGAAAATCTGATGAAATTTGAAGTGAATATAAGTCTTCAGAAAATCTGATGAAATTTCAAGTGGATATAAGTCTTTAGAAAATCTGATGAAATTTGAAGTGAATATAAGTCATTAGAAAATCTGATGAAATTTGATGTGAATACAAGTCTTGAAAATCATGAAAATGAAGAAGTGAACATAAGTCTTCGGAAAATGATGAAATTTCATGTGAATATAAGTCTTCAAAATCTTGAGGAAAATTGAAGTGAAGATAAATCTTTAAAAAATGAAATTTGAAGTGAATAGTCTTTAGAAAATATGATGAAATTTGAATTGAATATAAATCTTGAGAAAATCTGATGAAATTTGAAGTGAATATAAGTCTTCAGAAAATTTGATGAAATTTGAAGTGAACATAAATATTTAAAAAATCTGATGAAATTTGAAACGAATATAAGTCTTCAGAAAATCAGATGAAATTTGAAGTGAAAATAAACCTTAAGAAAATCTGATGAAATTTGAGTGAATAAAAGTCTTCAGAAAATCTAATGAAATTTGAAGTGAATATAAGTCTTTAGGTACTCTGATGAAATTTGATGTGAATATAAGTCTTCACAAAATCTTCAGAAAATTGAAGTGAACATAAATCTTTAAAAAATATGATGAAATTTGAAGTGAATATAAGTCTTCAGAAAATCGGACGAAATTTGAAGTGAATATAAATCTTAAGAATATATGATGAAATTTGAAGTGAATATAAGTCTTCAGAAAATCTGATGAAATTTCAAGTGAATATAAGTCTTTAGAAAATCTTATGAAATTTGATGTGAATATAAGTCTTCAGAAAATCTGATGAAATTTGATGTGAATATAAGTCTTCAGAAAATCTGTTGAAATTTGAAGTGAATATAAGTCTTCAGAAAATCTGATGAAATTTGATGTGAATATAAGTCTTCAGAAAATCTGATGAAATTGGAAGTGAATATAAGTCTTCAGAAAATCTGAAGAAATTTGATGTGAATATAAGTCTTCAGAAAATCTTCAGAAAATTGAAGTGAACATAAATCTTTAAAAAATATGATGAAATTTGATGTCAATATAAGTCTTCATAAAATCTGATGAAATTTAAAGTGAATATAAATCTTAAGAAAATCTGATGAAATTTGAAGTGAATATAAGTCTTCAGAAAATCTTATGAAATTTGATGTGAATATAAGTCTTCAGAAAATTTGATGAAATTTGAAGTGAATGTAAGTCTTCAGAAAATATGATGAAATTTGATGTGAATATAAGTCTTCAGAAAATCTTCAAAAAATTGAAGTGAACAGAAGTCTTTAGAAAATTTGATGAATTTTTAAGTGAATATAAGTCTTTAGAAAATCTGATGAAATTTGAAGTGAATATAAGTCTTCAGAAAATCTTATGAAATTTGATGTGAATATAAGTCTTCAGAAAATCTGATGAAATTTGATGTGAATATATTTCTTCAGAAAATCTGATTAAATTTGATGTGAATATAAGTCTTCAGAAAATTTAAGTGAACATAAATATTTAAAAAATCTGATGAAATTTGAAACGAATATAAGTCTTCAGAAAATCTGATGAAATTTGAAGTGAAATAAACCTGAAAATCTGAATTTGGTGAATATAAGTCTTGGAAAATCTAATGAAATTTGAAGTGAATATAAGTCTTTAGAAAATGATGAAATTTGATGTGAATATAAGTCTTGAAAATCTTGATTGATGAACATAATCTTTAAAAATATGATGAAATTTGAAGTGAATATAAGTCTTCAGAAAATCGGATGAAATTTGAAGTGAATATAAATCTTAAGAAAATATGATGAAATTTGAAGTGAATATAAGTCTTCAGAAAATCTGATGAAATTTCAAGTGAAAATAAGTCTTTAGAAAATCTTATGAAATTTTGATGTGAATATAAGTCTTCAGAAAATCTGATGAAATTTGATGTGAATATAAGTCTTCAGAAAATCTGATGAAATTTGAAGTGAATATAAGTGTTCAGAAAATCTGATGAAATTTGATGTGAATATAAGTCTTCAGAAAATCTGATGAAATTGGAAGTGAATATAAGTCTTCAGAAAATCTGAAGAAATTTGATGTGAATATAAGTCTTCAGAAAATCTTGATGAAAATTGAAGTGAACATAAATCTTTAAAAAATATGATGAAATTTGAAGTGAATATAAGTCTTCAGAATATCTGATGAAATTTAAAGTGAATATAAATCTTAAGAAAATCTGATGAAATTTGAAGTGAATATAAGTCTTCAGAAGATCTTATGAAATTTGATGTGAATATAAGTCTTGAAAAATTTGATGAAATTTGAAGTGAATATAAGTCTTGGAAAATATGATGAAATTTGAATGAATATAAGTCTTGAAAAATCTTAGAAAAATTAAATGAATATAAGAATCAGAAAATCTAATGAAATTTTAAGTGACTATAAGTCTTTAGAAAATCTGATGAAATTTGAAGTGAATATAAGTCTTCAGAAAATCTTATGAAATTTGATGTGAATATAAGTCTTAGGAAAATCGTGAAATTTGATGTGAATATATTTCTTTAAAAATCGATGAAATTTGATGTGAATATAAGTCTTGAGAAAATTTAGTGAACATAAATCTTTAAAAAATCGATGAAATTTGAAGCGAATATAACTCTTGAGAAAACGATGAAATTTAGTGAAAATAAACCTTGAAAATCGATGAAATTTGAGTGAATATAAGTCTTGAAAAATCTAATGAAATTTGAAGTGAATATAAGTCTTTGAAAATCGTGAAATTTGATGTGAATATAAGTCTTGAAAATCGATGAAATTTGATGAATGTATAACACCATTCTACCAAAGTTTTATATACAAAATCGAGTAATTTAAAATTTCTAAAAAGTAAATAAAGTTACACCTTCAAAAACAACACACTTTAAGCAGTTTGTCTTAAAGCATAAATCTCGGATACACTAGCATCATTGGAAAACATAAAATGATTCATAGAAATCAAAACACCTCCTTTTATTAAACTGCTTCATAAAAATCATGTTTTCTAATTTATGGTTCTTATTCACAAAGGAATAATAATAAAGCAACAACAACAAGCGACATAAATATTTCCCCAGTGCTACGTATCGAGGCGACACCGACTCGACTATGACTATAGACTCCATCTTCATAACCTGACGTTACCAATATATGAGTAGCAGGTAACATGTAAAGTTGAGATACTCCAAACATATAATTAAGGCATGATAAAATATATATATATATATATAGTTAGGAATTATAAAGGTATGGATTAATATTATAATTCACACATAATCAAAACTCACTTACTTTCTCTTCATCCTAATGTGTATAATCTACACTATATCACCGTAACCTCCTAGGCATAAAACATAGCAACAACACATAACCTCAAAGTCACCATGAAATCGTCACGAGCTAATACATAAGCTAATTAACATGGTAATCTTAAACAACAACATCAACCAACAACATTAAATTTCTAGTAATATAAACAACATAACAAATCATCATAAATTAGCTAAACCCATCTTAGCTTTTGGCATAAAGCCCATCATCACAACATCATCACATCATATATCGCCATGAATTCAATATCATAAATCAATCCTTAAAATTAGCAAACAACTCAAACATAAACATAACCGACTCCATGAGACACGACTATGTTATGCATGTGCACCCATCGCTTTGTCCGTAATTAGGGGACACTTGGCATAAAGCGATCTTAAGCTCGACATAAAAGCCATCATCGATGGCATAAAAGCCCTCTTCGCTTATGAAATGTATGTGACTCGACAATAAAACAAACACAACACAAAACAACATCTTGCTCATTCAAATTGGCATAAACCCACATCGCCATAATTTATCCAAAACAAGATAAATATATCATCGCATCATAATTGCATTATCAAACATCACTAATAAATTCACCAAAAAGTTGAATTCACAAATTGGAAGCATATATATAACAACATCAATTTAATCATCACCATCATGTACAAACACATATATCATCGCATTGCATATCAACAAGTATTCAATAATAAATACACCATCTTAAATCTTACGTTTATTCACACCGCATCATTATTAATTAATTCACTAAATTCTGAACATGGGAAAATAGTCAAACACCTATAATCGTCATGAAAACCATTCCTAACAATGGTATTAATCATAATTATCGACATCGAAATCGGATTATCCATACATTACCTTAAATCTAATAAACACGTCAATTCAATTTCACCGTAAAGTTGGCCTATTCCGGGATCGTCTCGTAAAACTCATAATTTCAAACTAACTTCACCACGTTCTACCGTCAAACTTTGTGGCAAAACCTTCTTTACAACTAAAGCTCCTAAGAAATGATCAATCACGATTTAAATAAAGTAAAACATTTACAAGAGAAAATATCTTATCAAAAGTTCAAAGTAATAAATGAAGTCATAAATTAGCAATGTATGGTCATAAAAATCAAATTCAAGATGCCAAGGCTCCTACTCCTCCAATAGTAAATTACCGAAGCAAACTACATATATTTTTAATGATGCTAGCTGATAGCTAGAAAAAACCTATACCACTTTAAGGATATAGCTCAAAGTGACTAATGTACACACATAAGGAAAACTGTTGTAATGTTTAGCATCCAACAGTTTAAAAAATGGAAGGGGGAGAAGGCAAGCATTATGTTCACGCATCATACATAAATTTTCCTAAATCAGCTACACATGCTAAGGACAAGCTAAATTTGTAAACAAATTCACAGCTCAAAAAGTCTTAAAATATTAAAATAAGAGTAGCAAAGGATCGTCTAACCAAATTATGAAGACTACTGTTATGCTCCATTATCTTAATACAATAAAAGGAAATTGTCAGTACCTAACTAAAATGAAATGAAAATCAAACCATCAAACACCCAACTCAAAACCTAACACCAATTTTCATCACAAATCACAATATAAATATCAAAACCCTAACTATAGGAAGTGGAGAATCGAACCCTTACCTCGAAGATATTGGATGATCCAGATGATTCTTACAACTCAACCTCATGCTTTTGCTCAAGATCATCCTCTTCTTCTCCTCTTACTCTTCTCATGTCAAAACCCTCTTCTTTCCTCTATGTTTCTATTTTTGTTTTGTGTTCACAATGGAAGGAAAGGAGAAAAAAATGGTTTTATAACTTGTTTTCTTACTAACTTCAAATTCTCATGTTTGGTTTTGGTATTTTGAATGGAGGAACATGAGGAGAAAATGATTCTTATAATGGTATTTTCCTTATAGTAAGCCAAGGGTGAAAAATCCAATTCTAACAAAATGCTTCCACACCCTTTCTAATTATATCATTAATATTATTAATTCAATCAATTAAAATAATTAAGAATTAAAATATCGAATCAGAATAATATTTTACGGACCAAAGCGGACGTCGCCGAGGATAAATTAATGAATATGTTAATTAATATGAATAATCTAAATCATAAGATAAACATTGATCGTGATCGAAAAATATTAATATAATATAATATTAATAAAAACAGGGCGTGACATAAGTCTTCAAAAAATCTGATGAAATTTGATGTGAATATAAGTCTTCAGAAAATCTGATGAAATTTGATGTGAATATAAGACTTCAAAAAATCTTCAGAAAATTGAAGTGAACATAAATCTTTAAAAAATATGATGAAATTAGAAGTGAATATAAGTCTTCAGAAAATCTGATGAAATTTGAAGTGAATATAAGTCTTTAGAAAATCTGATGAAATTTGATGTGAATACAAGTCTTCAGAAAATCTGATGAAATTTGAAGTGAATATAAGTCTTCAGAAAATCTGATGAAATTTGATGTGAATATAAGTCTTCAAAAATCTTGGAAAATTGAAGTGAACAATCTTTAAAAATATGATGAAATTTGAGTGAATAGTCTTTAGAAAATCGATGAAATTTGAGTGAAAATAAATCTTGAAAATCGATGAAATTTGAAGTGAATATAAGTCTTGAAAATTTGATGAAATTTGAAGTGAATATAAGTCTTTAGAAAATCTGATGAAATTTGATGTGAATATAAGTCTTCAAAAAAATGAAATTTGAAGTGAATATAAGTCTTGAAAAATAAAGAAGAATTTGAAATCAATATAAGTCTTGAAAATCTGATGAAATTTGATGTGAATATAAGTCTTCAGAAAATCTGATGAAATTTTATGTGAATATAAGTCTTCAGGAAATCCTCAGAAAATTGAAGTGAACATAAATCTTTAAAAAATATGATGAAATTTGAAGTGAATATAAGTCTTCAGAAAATCGGATGAAATTTGAAGTGAATATAAATCTTAAGAAAATATGATGAAATTTGAAGTGAATATAAGTCTTTAGAAAATATGATGAAATTTCAGTGAATATAAGTCTTTAGAAAATCTGATGAAATTTGATGTGAATATAAGTCTTCAGAAAATCTGATGAAATTTGATGTGAATATAAGCCTTCAGAAAATCTGATGAAATTTGAAGTAAATATAAGTCTTCAGAAAATCTGATGAAATTTGATGTGAATATAAGTCTTCGGAAAATCTGATGAAATTTGAAGTGAATATAAGTCCTCGGAAAATCTGAAGAAATTTGATGTGAATATAAGTCTTGGAATCGATGAAATTTGATGTGAATATAATTCTTAGGAAAATCGTGAAATTTGATGTGAATATAAGTCTTGAGAAAATTGAAGTGAATATAATAGTTAAAAATCGATGAAATTTTAAGCGAATATAAGTCTTGGAAAATCGATGAAATTTGAAGAAAATAAACCTTAAGAAAATCGATGAAATTTGGAGTGAATATAAGTCTTCAAAAATCTAATGAAATTTGAAGTGAATATAAGTCTTTAGAAAATCTGATGAAATTTGATGTGAATATAAGTCTTCAGAAAATCTGATGAAATTTGAAGTGGATATAAGTCTTCAAAAAATCTGATGAAATTTGATGTGAATATAAGTCTTGATCGTGAAATTTGATGTGAATATAAGACTTCAAAAAATCTTCAGAAAATTGAAGTGAACATAAATCTTTAAAAAATATGATGAAATTAGAAGTGAATATAAGTCTTCAGAAAATCTGATGAAATTTGAAGTGAATATAAGTCTTTAGAAAATCCGATGAAATAGTGGATAGTCAAGAAAATAGAATTTGTTTCTTCGTCTTTACAAAAGAAAAGCGATTTACTAGGACATTATCGATTTTCTTTTTGAGAGATTCTATATTTAAAATTGGAAATAAAGAAAAAAAATATAAGAGAAAAAAATTCACTTTTAGAATTCTATTATAAGAGAATAACTACTAACCGTTCACTAAAAAAAATCCTTTTTATATGAATCATTTATTGAGAAAAATAAATAAGCAACACACGGAAAAAAAGGAAATAATAAAAACTTGGTCCGAAGATCTACCATTCTACCTACAATGATTGGGCATACCATTGCTATCCATAATGAAAAGAGCATTTACCTATTTATATAACGAGATCGTAGTGAGCCATAAATTGGGAGAATTTTCACCTACTCTAAACTTCGAGGCTTGGAAAATGATAATAGATCTCTCGTTAACATTCATTTTAACATATTATTAGTAATAGTCATTAATAAATATTAATTAATAAATTACTCAAAAATTGTCTTATTACGAGCGAAAGAGATATAAAGATATTTTAAAAAATTTAGATAGAGATAAAAAAGTAGACAAATCGGACATATTATTTTATATAGAGTAGTGAGGGATTATGGGACAAAAATACATCGCTTGGTTTCAGACTTGGTACAACTCAAAGTCATGATTCTATTTGGTTTGCACAACCAAAATTTATTCGAGAATGTAAAGAAGATAAAATAATACGAGATTGTATCAAGAATTATCTACAAAAAATAAGAACATTGTGGATGGCGGTGGACAAATAAAGATTCAAAAAGAATCGATCAGTTCACGTGATAATAATATAGGACTTCAAACTTATTAATGGAGGATAATCTGAAATAATCGAAAAATTACATACTAATGTGCAAAAAAATTAATTGTGTGAACAGAAATCAACATTGCAATTACAACAATTCCAAATGTTTATAGAGACCTAATATTCTTGCATAATTTATAGTAGGACAATTAAAGAATAGAATTCCATTTAAGTAAAAGCAATGAAAAAGCTATTGAATTAGTGAAGAAGCGGTACAAAGGAGTTCAAATACAAATTGCGGGACGCATCGGAAAAGAAATTGCAGTAGAATGGATCGAGAGAAAGTAGGTTCCTCACAAACATTCGAGATAAAATTGATTATTGTTCCTATCATTCGAACTATTTATGGGTCTTAGGAATCAAAGTTTGGATATTTATAAACAACGACTAATCAACTTTTCTTCCATCTTTGAAAACAAAAATGAGAATTCTTACTCGTTTTATTACAAAGAAGAAATGAAAAATTTTATAAGATTGAATAAAAATAATGAATCATTTTATAATGAAGGAGTTGCTATGCTTGGTGTGTGACTCGTTCGTTTTTTGAGTGGTTCATTTTCTACAAAATTGTAAATTAATTACTACTATAATAAATAACCTACTCATAAGCTTCCCATTATCTAGATATAAAGAACCGCGAAAATAGAAAATCAAAATAAGGATCTATGTGGTGATATAATTATAGCAATGAAATAAAAAAAGAAGATTATTAGTTGTAAAGCAATAAGAATATCTGAGATAAATGAAGGGTGAAAGAAAGATGAAAAAAGGATATCAATGATATAGAACTAAACTATGTAAAGTCTATGGGTCATCTCATAAAAAGTAGTGTAATAAACATCAATATTCAAAATTCATCCATATATGGATGAATATATTCCTAAGAATAAAGGAATCAGAGCCACGAATCAAGCGAGAAGGTTAATTCAACAAAAAAGAATAAAATAAAATAATTCATCTTATTAAAGAGGCTCCATTGTATGAATAGAAAGCCCTTTTTATTTCAATATTTGAATTTGAATATTATCCTTGTCTTTGTTTATGTTTTTGATTGAACAAATTACTATAAGTCGACCTACTCCTACGGATCAATGACATTTTTCACAAATTTCTACGAGCGAGGCCGCCACTTTCATATTTTAACTCCTTAAATTAAATTGAATACCAATTTTATAGATTGGAATAAATTTGGGTTTCCTTACATTTTGAACTGAAAATTGTTCCTCTAAAAAAATATGTTGAAGTTATAAAATAGTAAAGTCACTAGACTTCCTTTTTGAATATTATCCGGTGGAAGCAGAACCCGAATCTGATTTGAATTATATTTTTCTAAAGCAACACGCAACATACCCTTAAATTTGTTGATTCATTTCATCTTCATTAATTGTCATTTCTATTCTCGTGAAAACTTCTTCCATATTCACTAATGTATCATGAATAATATTAGAAATCTTTTTTCTCTACTCCCTTGATTCCTGATAATGTTGGCTCGAAGTTTTCATATAATTGAGATATAGGCAAAATGAGCATTACCATATATAACATAAAACTTCTCCCTCGATTCTTTCTAATCGAGCCTCTCGATCTCATTATACCCTAAGTAGAAAGAATTACAATTCCAATCCTTCTAAAACTTTCGAATTTTTGATACTTAGAATATATTCGTGAACTGGTGTCTTGATCCTTTTAAGTGTAAAAAATTTTATAGGATCCTTTCCTATTTCTTCTATCTAGTAGAGTTAAAACTAAAAAGTATTTGTTGCTTTCGATGTTTTCGGCGTTTTCAACAAAACCCTCTCGTAAAATAATTTTACAATGTTTTCGTGATATTAGTAAGTGGTATTTGAGCAGGTTCTTTCTATTCATGTAAATATTGCGTATCAAAGTTATATATCGCTATAGTATCTTTACCCATAGATTTTGCTCCTTACTTTCAATATAATCAACGTGCTCCGTTTTTGATTTTTATTTTTGATTCAATCAAATCTCGAATATTGAATATGAGAATAGAATAATACTCTATATGATATGTATAGAAAATTTGATTGTAATTAGGATAATCTAAATAGAGAATATTCTAAAACTAAAAGATAAAATAAAATGAGCGAATGACCTATTCGAAACTATCTAAATATTATATTGAATTAAATTCTATTTTTGTATACAAATAAATTGAATTTTTATTTGAATATCTTGAATTGAATATAGAATATCTATTTCATGAGTATTCAAATCTATTTCCTATTCATTCAAGCTATAAATAATCTATCTATATCATGATCTCTTATTATAATACCTCGGTGCTAATGAAACTATTTTAGTGAAATTTCTGATTCTCAATTCTTGGAAAAATTCGAGTTCCTTTTGGTTTCTTTTATCAATAGAACCACCGCATTATCATCATACTTTATTATTATACCATTACGACGTTTTAGTTCTTTACAAAATGCATAATTCTGACTCGATGACTTGAGATCTTTGTAAAGATGAATTTATGCTTCTTTTGATTATGACAACAATGTCACTTAATATAAGCATACAAGTATTACTCCCTATGATTCTAATACACATTAATTACGCTCGCTATTATCATTTACATTTAAATAGGTTTGAGGTTGAATCAT
Source organism: Vicia sativa (assembly GCA_021764765.1). Lineage (NCBI taxonomy): Eukaryota > Viridiplantae > Streptophyta > Magnoliopsida > Fabales > Fabaceae > Vicia > Vicia sativa. Next base: position 10,252,200 of record CM038796.1, read on the forward strand.
ATCCTTTTTCTTATCTTTCGATCAAAAGTTGAAGTAAAAAAAATATCGTGTTAAAAAAAAATGCATTATTCTTTTCTTTCTAAAGACCTCTTTCGTTCTAATGATTATTTGGAAAGAATGAATTGAGTTCGTATAGGCATTTTGGATCGCTATTGAAATCGCCTTTCTGAATATTTCTGAACACCTCCCATTTCATAAAGTATTTTTAGGGTTTAACATGACTACCCAATATTGAATCCTTTTCCAGAACCCATCCAGCTTTCGGTGAGTTTCTTTAAGTTTGTGCGAAATATCGTACCATATTTGTCACCGTGAACATTCACGTGACATTGCCCGTCGACCCAACTAGTTGTCAGATGTGATCCAAGCGGGCTCAAGTGCTGAAGAGCATATTTTCAGAAGAAAATTTTACTACCCGAGAGGCTTTTCCTTTTAAGTCTTGAAAATCGATGAAATTTGATGTGAATATAAGTCTTGAAAAATCTTGAAAATTGAAGTGAACAAATCTTTAAAAATATGATGAAATTTAAAGTGAATAGTCTTTAAAATCGATAAAATTTGAAGTGAATATAAATCTTGAGAAAATGTTATGAAATTTGAAGTGAATATAAGTCTTCAGAAAATTTGATGAAATTTGAAGTAATATAAGTCTTTAGAAAATCTGATGAAATTTGATGTGAATATAAGTCTTCAGAAAATCTGATGAAATTTGAAGTGAATATAAGTCTTCAGAAAATCTGAAGAAATTTGAAGTCAATATAAGTCTTCAGAAAATCTGATGAAATTTGATGTAAATATAAGTCTTTAGAAAATCTGATGAAATTTGATGTGAATATAAGTCTTCAGGAAATCTTCAGAAAATTGAAGTGAACATAAATCTTTAAAAAATATGATGAAATTTGAAGTGAATATAAGTCTTCAGAAAATCGGATGAAATTTGAAGTGAATATAAATCTTTAGAAAATATGATGAAATTTGAAGTAAATATAAGTCTTCAGAAAATCTGATGAAATTTCAAGTGAATTTAAGTCTTTAGAAAATCTTATGAAATTTGATGTGAATATAAGTCTTCAGAAAATCTGATGAAATTTGATGTGAATATAAGTCTTCAAAAGTGGAGTGAAATTTGAAGTAAATACAAGTGTTGGAAAATCACGATGAAATTTGATGTGAATATAAGTCTTGAAAATCATGAAATTTGTGAATATAAGTCTTGAAAATAGAGAAATTTGATGTGAATATAAGTCTTCAGAAAATCTGATGAAATTTGATGTGAATCTTATTCTTCAGAAAATCTGATGAAATTTGATGTGAATATAAGTCTTCAGAAAATTGAAGTGAACATAAATAGTTTAAAAATCTGATGAAATTTTAAACGAATATAAGTCTACAGAAAATCTGATGAAATTTGAAGCGAAAATAAACCTTAAGAAAATCTGATGAAATTTGAGTGAATATAAGTCTTCAGAAAATCTAATGAAATTTGTAGTGAATATAACTCTTTAGAAAATCTGAAGAAATTTGATGTGAATATAAGTCTTCAGAAAATCTGATGAAATTTGATGTGAATATAATTCTTCAGAAAATCAGATGAAATTTGATGTGAATATAATTCTTCGGAAAATCTGATGAAATTTGAAGTGAATATAAGTCTTCAGAAAATCTGAAGAAATTTGAAGTCAATATAAGTCTTCAGAAAATCTGATGAAATTTGATGTAAATATAAGTCTTCAGAAAATCTGATGAAATTTGATGTGAATATAAGTCTTCAGGAAATCTTCAGAAAATTGAAGTGAACATAAATCTTTAAAAAATATGATGAAATTTGAAGTGAATATAAAGTCTTCAGAAAATCGGATGAAATTTGAAGTGAATATAAATCTTTAGAAAATATGATGAAATTTGAAGTAAATATAAGTCTTTAGAAAATCTGATGAAATTTCAAGTGAATTTAAGTCTTTAGAAAATCTTATGAAATTTGATGTGAATATAAGTCTTCAGAAAATCTGATGAAATTTGATGTGAATATAAGTCTTCAAAAAATCTCATGAAATTTGAAGTAAATATAAGTGTTCAGAAAATCTGATGAAATTTGATGTGAATATAAGTCTTCAGAAAATCTGATGAAATTTGAAGTGAATATAAGGCTTCAGAAAATCTGAAGAAATTTGATGTGAATATAAGTCTTCAGAAAATCTGATGAAATTTGATGTGAATCTTATTCTTCAGAAAATCTGATGAAATTTGATGTGAATATAAGTCTTCAGAAAATTGAAGTGAACATAAATAGTTAAAAAATCTGATGAAATTTTAAACGAATATAAGTCTACAGAAAATCTGATGAAATTTGAAGCGAAAATAAACCTTAAGAAAATCTTATGAAATTTGAGTGAATATAAGTCTTCAAAAAATCTAATGAAATTTGTAGTGAATATAACTCTTTAGAAAATCTGAAGAAATTTGATGTGAATATAAGTCTTCGGAAAATCTGATGAAATTTGAAGTGAATATAAGTCTTCAGAAAATCTGATGAAATTTGATGTGAATATAAGTCTTCAGAAAATCTTCAGAAAATTGAAGTGAACAGAAATCTTTAAAAAATATGATGAAATTTGAGGTGAATAGTCTTTAGAAAATCAGATGAAATTTGAAGTGAATATAAATCTTGAGAAAATCTGATGAAATTTGAAGTGAATATAAGTCTTCGGAAAATTTGATGAAATTTGAAGTGAATAGTCTTTAGAAATCGATGAAATTTGATGTGAATATAAGTCTTGAAAAATCGATGAAATTTGAAGTGAATATAAGTCTTGATGAAAAGAAATTTGAAGTGAATATAAGTCTTGAAAATCGTGAAATTTGATGTGACATAAGTCTTGAAAAAATCGATGAAATTTGATGTGAATATAAGTCTTAAGAAAATCTTGAAAATTGAAGTGAACGAATGTTTAAAAATATGATGAAATTTAAGTGAATAGTCTTTATCGGATGATATTTGAAGTGAATATAAATCTTGAAAAATCGATGAAATTTGAAGTGAATATAAGTCTTGATGAAATTTGATGAATATAAATCTTTAGAAAATCGATGAAATTGATGTGAATATAAGTCTTGAAAATCGATAAAATTTGAAGTGAATATAAGTCTTCAGAAAATCTGAAGAAATTTGAAGTGAATATAAGTCTTGAGAAATTTAAGATGTGAATATAAGTCTTGAGAAAATGCGAAATTTGATGTGAATATAAGTCTTCAGAAAATCTTCAGAAAATTGAAGTGAACATAAATCTTTAAAAAATATGATGAAATTTGAAGTGAATATAAGTCTTCAGAAAATCGGATGAAATTTGAAGTGAATATAAATCTTAATAAAATATGATGAAAAATGAAGTGAATATAAGTCTTCAGAAAATCTGATGAAATTTCAAGTGAATATAAGTCTTTAGAAAATCTTATGAAATTTGATGTGAATATAAGTCTTCAGAAAATCTGATGAAATTTGATGTGAATATAAGTCTTCAGAAAATCTGATGAAATTTGAAGTGAATATATAAGTCTTCAGAAAATCTGAAGAAATTTGATGTGAATATAAGTCTTCAAAAAATCTTCAGAAAATTGAAGTGAACATAAATCTTTAGAAAATATGATGAAATTTGAAGTGAATATAAGTCTTCAGCATATCTGATGAAATTTATAGTGAATAAAAATCTTAAGAAAATCTGATGAAATTTGAAGTGAATATAAGTCTTTAGAAAATCTTATGAAATTTGATGTGAATATAAGTCTTCAGAAAATTTGATGAAATTTGAAGTGAATATAAGTCTTCAGAAAATATGATGAAATTTGATGTGAATATAAGTCTTCAGAAAATTGAAGTGAACAGAAATCTTTAGAAAATCTAATGAAATTTGAAGTGAATATAAGTCTTTAGAAAATCTGATGAAATTTGAAGTGAATATAAGTCTTCAGAAAATCTTATGAAATTTGATGTGAATATAAGTCTTCAGAAAATCTGATAAAATTAGATGTGAATATAATTCTTCAGAAAATCTGATGAAATTTGATGGGAATATAAGTCTTCAGAAAATTGAAGTGAACATAAATATTTAAAAAATATGATGAAATTTGAAATGAATATAAGTCTTTAGAATATCTGATGAAATTTGAAGTGAATATAAACCTTTAGAAAATCTGATGAAATTTGAGTGAATATAAGTCTTTAGAAAATCTAATGAAATTTGAAGTGAATATAAGTGTTTAGAAAATCTGATGAAATTTGATGTGAATATAAGTCTTCAGAAATTCTGATGAAATTTGATGTGGATATAAGTCTTCAAAAAATCTGATGAAATTTGATGTGAATATAAGTCTTCAGAAAATCTGATGAAATTTGATGTGAATATAAGACTTCAAAAAATCTTCAGAAATTTGAAGTGAACATAAATGTTTAAAAAATATGGTGAAATTAGAAGTGAATATAAGTCTTCAGAAAATCTGATGAAATTTGAAGTGAATATAGTCTTTAGAAAATGGATGAATTCTAAGATCTTGAAAATCGATGAAATTTGAAGTGAATAAGTCTTGAAAATCGATGAAATTTGATGTGAATATAAGTCTTCAAAAATATAATTCTGAAGACTTATGTTCACTTCAAATTTCGACACATTTTCTTAGGATTTATATTCATTTAAGGTTTCACTAGATATTCTTAATATTCACTATAAATTTCATCATATTTTCTTAATATTTATGTTCACTTCAAATTTCATCAATTTTCTTAAGATTTAGTTTCACTTCAATTTCACAATTTTCTAAAGCTTATATTCACATCAAATTTCATCATGACTTCAATTTCATATACTTCAAGATTTGTATTCATTTCAAATTTCACTGAATATTCTTAATATTTATATTCACTTTAGATTTCATCATATTTTATATCTATATTCACTTAAATTTTCATATTTTCTTAAGATTTATGTTCACTTCAAAATCATCAATTTTCTTAGATTTATGTTCATTTCAATTTACAAGATTTTTGAAGGCTTATTCACATCAAATATCGATTTTGAAGATTATGTTCACTAAAATTTCATCATATTTTCTTGATTTATATTCATTTCAATTTCACTAGATATTCTTAATATTTAAGTTCACTTTAAATTTCATCATATTTTCTTCAGATCTATATTCACTTAAAATTTCATCATATTTTCTTAAGATTTCTGTTCACTTCAAATATCATCAATTTTTTTAAGATTTATGTTCACTTCAATTTTTACAAGATTTTCTGAAGTCTTATGTTCATATCAAATTTCATCAGATTTTCTGAAGACTTATGTTCACTTAAAATTTCATCATATTTTCTTAAGATATATATTCATTTCAAATTTCACTAGATATTCTTAATATTTAAGTTCACTTTAAATTTCATCATATTTTCTTCAGATCTATATTCATTTAAAATTTCATCATATTTTCTTAAGATTTATGTTCACTTCAAATTTCCTCATATTTTCTTAAGATTTATGTTCACTTAAATTTTCACAAGATTTTCAGCAGACTTATGTTCACTTCAACTTTCACAAGATTTTCTAAAGACTTATATTTACATCAAATTTCATCAGATTTTCTGAAGACTTATATTCACGTCAAATTTCATCATATTTTCTTAAGATTTATATTCATTTAAAGATTCATTAGATATTCTTAATATTTATGTTCACTTTAAATTTCATCATATTTTCTTCAGATCTATATTCACTAGAAATTTAATCATATTTTCTTAATATTTATGTTCACTTCAAATTTCATCAATTTTCTTAAGATTTATGTTTACTTCAATTTTCACAAGATATTCAGAAGGCTTATATTTACATCAAACTTCATCAGATTTTCTGAAGACTTATGTTCACTTCAAATTTCGTCACATTTTCTTAGGATTTATATGAATTTAAAGTTTCACTAGATATTCTTAATATTTATGTTCGCTTTAAATTTCATCTTATATTCTTCAGATCTATATTCAATTAAAATTTCATCATATTTTCTTAAGATTTATATTCACTTCAAATTTCATCAATTTTCTTAAGATTTATGTTCACTTCAATTTTCACAAGATTTTATGATGGCTTATATTCACATCAAATTTCATCAGATTTTCTGAATACTTATATTCACTTCAAATTTCATCACATTTTTTTAAGATTTATATCCATTTCAAATTTCACTAGATATTTTTAATATTTATGTTCACTTTAAATTTCATCATATTTACTTCAGATCTATATTCACTTAAAATTTCATCATATTTTCTTAAGATTTATAATCATTTCAAATTTCACTAGATATTCTTAATATTTTTGTTCACTTTAAATTTCATTATATTTTCTTCAGATCTATATTCACTTAAAATTTCTTCATATTTTAATAAGATTTATGTTCACTTCAATTTTCACCAGATTTTCTGAAGACTTATATTCAAATCAAATTTCATTAAATTTTTTGAAGACTTATATTCACTTCAAATTTCATCACATTTACTTAAGATTTATATTCATTTCAAATTTCACTACATATTCTTAATATTTATGTTCACTTTAAATTTCATTAAATTTTTTTAAGATCTATATTCACTTAAAATTTGATTATATTTTCTTAAGATTTTTGTTCACTTCAAATTTCATCAATTTTCTTAAGATTAGGTTCACTTAAATTTTCACAAGATTTTCTGAAAACTTATATTCACATCAAATGTCATCAGATTTTCTAAAGACTTATGTTCACTTCAAATTTCATCATATTTTCATAAGATTTATATTCATTTCAAATTTCACTAGACATTCTTAATATTTATGTTCACTTTAAATTTCATCATATTTTCTTCAGATCTATATTAACTTAAAATTTCATCATATTTTCTTAAGATTTATGTTCACTTAAATTTTCACAAGATTTTATGCAGACTTATATTCACATCAAATTTCATCATATTTTCTGAAGACTTATGTTCATTTCAATTTTCACAACATTTTCTAAAGACTTATATTCACTTCAAATTTCTTTTTAATATTATATCTTTAACTATTCCTTGATCTATATTCACTTAAAATTTCTTCATATTTTCTTAAGATTATTGTTCATTTCAAATTTCATCATATTTTATTAAGATTTATGTTCACTTTAATTTTCACTAGATTTTCTGAAGACTTATATTCACATCAAATTTCATCAGATTTTCTGAAGACTTATATGCACTTCAAATTTCATCATATTTTCTTATGATTTATATTCATTTCAAATTTCACTAAATATTCTTAATATTTATGATCACGTTAAATTTCATCATATTATTTAAGATTTATATTCGTTTCAAACTTCACTAGATATTCTTAATTTTATGTTCACGTTAAATTTTAACAAATTTTCTTCAGATCTATATTCACATACAATTTCATCATAATTTACTTAAAATTTATTTTCACTTCAATTTCATCACATTTTCTTAAGATTTATGTTCACTTCAATTTTCACAAGATTTTCTGAAGACTTATATTCACATAAAATTTCATCAGATTTTTTGAAGACTTTTACTCACTTAAAATTTCATCATATTTTCTTAAGATTTATATTCTTTTCAAATTTCACTAGATATGCTTAATATTTATGTTAACTTTAGATTTCATCAAATTTTCTTCAGATCTATATTCACTTAAAATTTGATCATATATTCTTAAGATTTTTGTTCACTTCAAATTTCATCAATTTTCTTAAGATTTATGTTCACTTCAATTTTCACAAGATTTTATGAAGGCTTATATTCACATCAAATTTCGTCAAATTTTCTGAAGACTTATGTTCACTTATAATTTCATCATATTTTCTTAAGATTTATATTCATTTCAAATTTCACAAGATATTCTTAATATTTATGTTCACTTTAAATTTCATCATATTTTCTTTAGATCTATATTCACTTAAAATTTCATCAAATTTTCTTAAGATTTATGTTCACTTCAAATTTCATCAAATTTCATAAGATTTATGTTCACTTCAATTTTCATATGATTTTCTGAAGGCTTATATTCACATCAAATTTCATCAGATATTTTGAAGACTTAAGTTCACTACAAATTTCAACACATTTACTAATGATTTATATTCATTTCAAATTTCACTAGATATTCTTAATATTTATGTTCACTTTAAATTTCATCATATCTTCTTCAGATCTATATTCAATTAAAATTTCATCATATTTTCTTAAGATTTTTGTTCACTTCAAATTTCATCAATTTTCTTAAGATTTATGTTCACTTCAATTTTCACAAGATTTTCTGAAGGCTAATATTCACATCAAATTTCATCAGATTTTCTGAAGACATATGTTCACTTCAAATTTCATCATATTTTCTTAAGATTTATATTCATTTCAAATTTCACTAGATATTCTTAATATTTATGTTCACTTTAAATTTCATCATATTTTCTTCAGATCTATATTCACTTAAAATTTCATCATATTTTCTTAAGATTTATGGTCACTTCAAATTTAATCAATTTTCTTAAAATTAATGTTCACTTCAATTTTCACAAGATTTTCTGAAGGCGTTTATTCACTTCAAATTTCATCATATTTTCTTAAGATTTATATTCATTTCAAATTTCACTAGATATTCTTAATATTTATGTTCGCTTTAAATTTCATGATATTTTCTTCAGATCTATATTCACTTAAAATTTCATTATATTTTGTTAAGATTTATGGTCACTTCAAATTTCATCTATTTTCTTAAGATTTATGTTCACTTCAATTTTCACAAGATTTTCTAAAGGTTTATATTCACATAAGATTTCATCAGATTTTCTGAAGACTTATGTTAACTTTAATTTTCATCATATTTTCTTAAGATTTATATTCATTTCAAATTTCACTAGATATTATTATTATTTATGTTCACTTTAAATTTCATCATATTTTCTTAAGATCTATATTCACTTAAAATTTCTTCATATTTTTTTAAGATTTATGTTCACTTTAAATTTCATCATGTTTTCTTAAGATTTATGTTCATTTCAATTTTCACAAGATTTTCTGAAGACTTATATTCAGATCAAATTTCATCGGATTTTCTGAAGACTTATGTTCACTTCAAATTTCATCATATTTTCTTAAAATTTATATTCATTTCAAATTTCACTAAATATTCTTAATATTTATGATCACGTTAAATTTCATCATATTATTTAAGATTTATATTCGTTTCAAATTTCACTAGTTATTCTTAATTTTATGTTCACCTTATATTTTAACATATTTTCTTCAAATCTATATTCACTTACAATTTCATTATAATTTTCTTAAGATTTATTTTCACTTCAATTTCATCATATTTTCTTAAGATTTATGTTCACTTCAATTTTCACAAGATTTTCTGAAGACTTATATTCACATCAAATTTCATCATATTTTCTGAAGACTTTCAAATTTCATCATATTTTCTTAAGATTTATATTCATTTAAAATTTCACTAGATATTTCTAATATTTATGTTCACTTTAAATTTCATCATATTTTCTTCAGATCTATATTCACTTAAAATTTCTTCATATTTACTAAAGATTTACGTTCATTTCAAATTTCATCATATGTTCTAAAGATTTATGTTCACTTCAATTTTCAAAAGATTTTCTAAAGACTTATATTCACATCAAATTTCATGAGAGTTTTTGAAGACTTATATACTCTTCAAATTTCATCAGATTTTCTAGATATTTATATTCACTTCAAATTTCATCGTATTTTCTTAAGATTTATATTCATTTTAAATTTCACTAGATATTCTTAATAATATGTTCACTTTAAATTTCATCATATTTTCTTTAGATCTATATTCACTTAAAATTTCTATAAATTTTCTTAAGATTTATGTTCACTTCAAATTTCATCATATTTTCTTAAGATTTTTGTTCACTTCAATTTTCACAAGATTTTCTGAAGACTTATATTCACATCAAATTTCATCAGATTTTCTGAAGACTTATGTTCATTTCAAATTTCATCATATTATTTAAGATTTATATCCGTTTCAAATTTCACTAGACATTCTTAATATTTATGATCACCTTATATTTTAACATATTTTCTTCAGATCTATATTCACTTATAATTTCATCATAATTTTCTTAAGATTTATTTTCACTTCAATTTCATCATATTTAATTAAGATTTATGTTCACTTCAATTTTCACAAGATTTTCTGAAGACTTATATTCACATCAAATTTCATCAGATTTTCTGAAGACTTATGTTCACTTCAAATTTCATCACATTTTCTTTAGATTTATATTCATTTCAAATTTCAGTAGATATTCATTATATTTATGTTCAGTTTAAATTTCATTATATTTTCTTCAGATCTATATTCACTTAAAATTTCTTCATATTTTCTTAAGATTTATGTTCACTTCAAATTTCATCATAAATTCTAAAGATTTATGTTCACTTCAATTTTCACCAGATTTTCTGAAGACTTATATTCACATCAAATTTCACCTGATTTTCTGAAGACTTATGTTTCCTTTAAATTGTTCATATTTTCTTAAGATTTTTTTTCATTTAAAATTTCACTACATATTCTTAATATTTAGGTTTACTTTAAATTTCATCATATTTTCTTCATATCTATATTCACTTAAAATTTCACAAGATTTTCTGAAGACTCATATTGACATCAAATTTCATCAGATTTTCTCAACACTTATATTCACATCAAATTTCATCATAATTTCTTAAGACTTATGTTCACTTCAAATTTCATCATATTTTCGTAAGATTTATATTCATATATACACTTCAAATTTCATCAAATTTTCTCGAGATCTATATTCATATCAAATTTCATCAGATTTTCTGAAGAATTGTGTTCACCTAATATTTCACCAAATTTTCTTAAGATTTTTGTTCACTTCAATTTTCACAAGATTTTCGGAAGACTTATATTCACATCAAATTTTATCAGATTTTCTGAAGACTTATGTTCACTTCAAATTTCAACATATTTTCTTAAGATTTATATTCATTTCAAATTTCACTAAATATTCTTAATCTTTATGTTCACATTAAATTTCATTATATTATTTAAGATTTATATTCGTTTCAAATTTCACTAGATATTCTTAATTTTATCTTCACCTTAAATTTTAACATATTTTCTTCAGATCTATATTCACTAACAATTTCATCATAATTTTCTTAAAATTTATTTTCACTTCAATTTCATCATATTTTCTTAAGATTTATGTTCACTTCAAATTTCACTAGATATTTTTACTATTTATGTTCACTTTAAATTTCATATTATTTTCTTCAGATCTATCTTCACTTAAAATTTCTTCATATTTTCTAAACATTTATGTTCACTTCATATTTCATCATATTTTCTTAAGATTTATGTCCAGTTCAATTTTTACAAGATTTTCTGAAGACTTATATTCATATCAAATTTCATTAGATTTTCTAAAGACTTATATTTACTTTAAATTTCGTCATATTTTCTTAAGATTTATATTCATTTCAAATTTCACTAGATATTCTTAACATTTACGTTCACTTTAAATTTCATCATATTTTCTTCAGATTTAAGTTAACTTAAAATTTCTTCATATTTTCTTAACATTTATGTTCATTTCAATTTGCACAAGATTTTCTGAAGACTTATATTCACATCAAACTTCATCAGATTTTCTGAAGACTTATGATCACTTTAAATTCCATCATATTTTCTTAAGATTTATTATCACTTCAATTTTCACAAGATTTTTTGAAAACTTACATTCACTTCAAATTACATCAGAATTTATGCAGACTTATGTTCACTTCAGATTTCATCATATTTTCTTAAGATCTATATTCACTTCAAATTTTGTCATATTTTCTTCGGGTTTATATTCACTTCAAATTTCACTAGATTTTCCTAAGATTTAGGAAAACTTCAAATTTGATCATGTTTTCTGAAGACTTATGTTCACTTCAAATTTCATCATATTTTCTTAATATTTATGTTCACTTCAAATTCCATCAGTGTTTCTAAAGACTTATGTTTCATTCAAATTGCATCGAATTTTCTTAATATTTATGTCCACTGCAAATTTCATAATATTTTCTTAAGATTTATGTTAACTTTAAATTTCATCATATTTTCTTAACATTTATATTCACTTCAAATTTCATAAGATTTTCTTAAGACTTATGTTCACTTCAAACGTAATCATATTTTTTTTAAGATTTATAATCACTTAAAATCGCATCTGAGTTTCTTAAGATTTATATTCACTTCAAATTTCATGATATTTTCTTAAGATTTAGGTTCACTTCAAATCTCATTATATTTTCTTTAGACTTATATACACTTCAATATACACAACATTTTCTGAAGACTTATATACACCTCAAATTTCGTCATATTTACGTCAGATTTTTATTCACTTTAAATCGTATCAGAGATTTTTAAGATTTATGTTCACTTCAAATATCATTTGATTTTCTTAAGATTTAAGTTCACTTCAAATATCATCATATTCTCTGAAGACTTATATTCACTTCAAATTTCATCAGATTTTCTTAAGATTTATATTCACTTCAAATTTCATCAGATTTTCTTAAGAGTTATGTTCACTTTAAATTTCATCATATTTTCTTAACATTTATGTTCACTTCAAATCTCATCATGTTTTCTTATGATTTATGTTCATTTCAATTTACACAACATTTTCTGAAGACTGATATATGTAACACCCCATCTAAATACCCCGAATATATTAATTAAATTAATATCTAAATCATCTTTAATCAGAGTTAACACGGTATAATAAGGGATGTCACAATTAATAATTAAAACAAACTTCATTCAAACGGTAGCCATGCTACGAGGATCAACATCAAATAAATTTTCAATCAATTTAAGACCATGTCTTACGTGAGAATATCATCACAAAGCGGGAATAATTCACTCAACATTATTCCCACAAAGTTTTAAATAAACAATAAACCAAGGTCTAACTCCTCATCTAACGTTCCCGTGTTACAACCTAATCGAGCATGACACCGACCAGCGGACTAAACGATAAGCTCTAGAGCCATCCTCACCGACTCCTCAGATGCTAATTTAATCGAAATGGTAAAGTAAGGGTGAGACTTCTCATAATTAAAGCATATTATAAATCTTTCAATCAACAATATAATACAAGCATATTATTCCACCACTTAATACCAATCGAATCCAATACACAATCATAGTCATACAATTCATCATACATCATCAATCAACAATAAAGGCATTGCAACAGGAAGACATCCTAGCATGTTACAATCCTATGCAAACACTAATGCAGACTCAATGCATGCGGTACCGACTTGTGACCAAGTCACCCAACGATCCATCATCATTCGGATACGGTTCCATCGATTCGTCCATAACCACTCGGACACGAATCCGGCCTAACCACCCATCCTCACTGCATCGGTTATGGCAATCAAGTCAAATTCCGCACAATGGGAATTAACTTCACCAAAATAATGCATATGCACGCACATCAATAGCATGCAACATTAATCGATCATGTATACATTCATTTAACATAACTAAATCACCAAAATCAACATGATACATCAACAATCATGCATACATCTAACATCGGCATAAACATACAAAACAATCAATCAAGATATCCAAACCAATCATGCACATCAAACAATAGCATAACCATGCTATTTCACCTACACATTATCGATTCTCATCACTACACATCACTACACATACATCGTCATTATGTATTAGCTAATAATCATCATCTTTAGAAATTATACCTTTCCCAAAATAATTTCAAGTTTTCTAAAATATTTTCATTTTATAAGGTAGAGCATTAAATTTAGAAAATAACGTCCAAAGCGGCTCAAAGCGGACTTACGGTTTGAAAGTTATGAATTTTGAAGTTTTGAAAAATTGGAAAATACTGGAACCCGGTTCCTACCGAGAACGGTTCACGAAAGTTGAAAATACCCGCCCGATTTTGAATGGGAACCGGTTCCGTCACAGAACGGTTCTGCGTGTTAAATGTCATTTTACACTTTTGACATCCTTCCATTTTCAATTAAACCCATTTTACCCATACGAACTCAACATAGGAAACACTAAAATACATCATTTGGAATCATCTATCTCATCAAACAACATATTTCCATCATCTATTTTCATCTCGACACTCTAATCATATTCCATACATATTCGATTGCGGACTATAGGGACACATTCATGGAACCCTAGAATTTCACAATTTCAAATTCCTACATGCTATAACTCATATCATCAACATCAAAACCTATAATAAGCCATAATCATTGAAATCACCCTTACGGTGGTTTCTTGAGATTCAGCTCCTAGGTCTTTTCCTTCTTTCCTTCTCTTCTCACTTCTACGTAGCCTTGTTTTCTCCAAATGAATCTATTTTTCCTTCTTTTCCTTATTTTATTCCTTTTATTCCTCTTATTCCTTTTAATCATAAATAAATAAAATAATATCACTTTCTCCTCCAATTAATTCCATCATTAATCTTAATAATCCAACTTATTAAATAAATTATGTTCTCAATTAAATAATTAATTAAAATCATAAACATTTAATTATTGAATTATTTTGGGGTGTCACAATATACACTTCAAATCTCATCATAATTTCTTAAGATTTATATTCACTTTAAATTTAATCATATTTTCTTAAGATTTATGTTCACTTCAATTTTCAAAAGATTTTCTGAAGACTTTATAGTCACATCAAATTTCATCATATTTTCTGAGGACTTATGTTCACTTCAAATTTCTTCCGATTTTTATTCACTTTAAATTGCATCTGAGTTTCTTAAGATTTATGTTAACTTCAAATTTCATCATATTTTCGTAAGATTTAGGTTAACTTCAAATTTATTCGTATTTTCTGAAGACTTATATTCACTTTAAATTTCATCAGATTTTCCAAAGATTTATATTCATTTCAAACTTCATCAGATTTTCAAAACACTTATGTTCACTTAAAATTTCATCATATTTTCTTAACATTTAAGTTCACTTCAAATTTCATCATATTTTACGAACTTATATACACTTCAAATTTCATGATTTTCTAAAGATTTATATTCACTTCAAATTTCGTCATATTTTCTTAAGATTTATGTTCACTTTAATTATCACAAGATTTTATGAAGACTTATATTCACATAAAATGTCATCAAATTTTCAAGACTTATGATCACTTCAAATTTCAACTTAATTTCTTAAAATTTATATTCGTTTCAAATTTCACTAGATATTCTTAATATTTATGTTAATGTCAAATTTCACCATATTTTCTTAACATTTATATTCACTTCAAATTTCAACAAATTGTCGAAGACTTATGTTCACCTCAAATTTCTTCATATTTTCGAAGACTTATATTCACATCAAATTTCATCATATTTTCCGAATACTTATGTTCACTTCAAATTTCTTCATATTTTCTTAAGATTTATATTTTCCGAATACTTAAGATTTATATTCATTTCAAATTGCACTAGATATTCTTAATATTTATGTTCAATTCAAATTTCATCAGATTTTCTTCAGAACTATATTCACTTAAATTATCATCATATTTTCTTAAGATTTATGTTCACTTCAAATTTTATCATATTTTATTAAGATTTATGTTCTTTTAAATATTCACAAGATTTTATGAAGATTTATATCCACTTCAAAATTCATTAAATTTTGTTTAGATTTATATTCACTTCAAATTTCATCAGTTTTTCTTAAGATTTATGTGCACTTCAAATTTCAACATATTTTCCTCAGATTTAGGTACAATTAAATTTTAACAACATTTTCTGAAGACTGATAAACACTTGAAATTTCATTAGATTTTCTTAAGATTTATGTTCACTTTAAATTTCAACAGATTTTCTTAACATTTATATTCACTTCAAATTTCATCATATTCTCTAAAGACTTATGTTCACTACAAATTACACAACATTTTCTGAAGACTTATATACACTTCAAATTTCATCATATTTTCTAAAGATTTATATTCACTTAAAATTTCGTAATATATTCTTAAGATTTATGTTCACTTCAATTATCACAAGATTTTCTGAAGAGTTATATTCACATCAAATGTCATCAGATTTTCTGAAGACTTATGATCACTTCAAATTTCATCTTATTTTCTTAAAATTTATATTCATTTTAAATTTCACTAGATATTCTTAATATTCATGTTAACTTTAAATTTCTTCATATTTTCTTAACATTTATATTCACTTCAAATTTCATCAGATTTTCTGAAGACTTATGTTCACCTCAAATTTCGTCATATTTTTATTCACTTTAAATCGTATCAGAGTTTCTTAAGATTTATGTTCACTTCCAATTTCATCTGATTTTCTTAAGATTTAGGTTCACTTCAAAGATCATCATATTCTATGAAGACTTATATTCACTTCAAATTTCATCATATTTTCTTAAGATTTATATTCACTTCAAATTTAATCAGATTTTCTAAAGACTTATGTTCAATTTAAATTTCATCATATTTTCTTAAGATTTATGTTCACTTCAAATTTCATCATATTTTCTTAGGATTTATGTTCATTTCAATTTACACTAGATTTTCTGAATACTTATATACACTTCAAATCTCATCATATTTTCTTAAGATTTATAGTCACTTTAAATTTCATCATATTTTCTTAAGATATATGTTCACTTCAATTTTTACAAGATTTTTTGAAGACTTATATTCACATCAAATTTCATCATATTTTCTGAAGACTTATGTTCACTTCAAATGTCTTCATATTTTCTTGAAATTTTTATTCACTTTAAATCGCATCAGAGTTTCTTAAGATTTATGTTCACTTCAAACTTCCTCATATTTTCTTAAGATTTAGATTCACTTCAAATTTCATCGTATTTTCTGAAGACTTATATTCACTTCAAATTTCATCAAATTTTCCTAAGATTTATATTCACTTCAAATTTCATCATATTTTCTAAAGACTTATGTTCACTTAAAATTTCATCATATTTTCTTAACATGTATGTTCACTTCAAATTCATCATATTTTCTTTAGAGTTATATACTCTTCAATTTACACAACATTTTCTGAAGACTTAAATACACTTCAAATTTCATCAAATTTTCTGAAGACTTATGTTCACCTCAAATTTCTTCATATTTTCTAAAGACTTATGTTCACTTAAAATTTCATCATATTTTCTCAATACTTATGTTCACTTCTAATTTCATCATATTTTCTTAAGATTTATATTCATTTCAAATTTCACTAGATATTCTTAATATTTATGTTCAATTCAAATTTCATCATATTTTCTTCAGATCTATATTCACTTAAAATATCATCATGTTTTCTTAAGATTTATGTTCACTTCAATTTTCACAAGATTTTCTGGAGACTTATATTCACATCAAATTTCATCATATTTTCGAAGACTTTATGTTCACTTCAAATTTCTTCATATTTTCTTCAAATTTTATTCACTTTAAATCATCAGAGTTTCTTAAGATTTATATTCACTTCAAATTTCATCATATTTTCTTAAGATTTGTGTTGACTTCAAATTTCATCGTATTTTCAGAAGACTTATATTCACTTCAAATTTCATCAGATTTTCCTAAGATTTATATTCACTTCAAATGTCCATATTTTCTAAAGACTTATGTTCACTAAACATTTCATCATATTTTCTTAACATTTATGTTCACTTCAAATTTCATCATATTTTCTTTAGACTTATATACACTTCAATTTACACAACATATTCTAAAGACTTATTTACACTTCAAATTTCATCAGATTTTCGAAAGATTTATATTCACTTCAAATTTCAACAAATTTTCTTAAGATTTATGTTCACTTCAATTATCACAAGATTTTATGAAGACTTATATACACATAAAATGTCATCAAATTTTCTGAAGACATATGATCACTTCAAATTTCAACTTATTTACTTAAAATTTATATTCATTTCAAATTTCACTAGATATTCTTAATATTTATGTTAACTTCAAATTTCATCATATTTTCTTAACATTTATATTCACTTCAAATTTCATCAAGTTTTCTGAAGAATTATGTTCACCTCAAATTTTTTCATATTTTTTGAAGACTTATATTCACATCAAATTTCATCATATTTTCTGAATACTTATGTTCACTTCAACTTTCATCATATTTTCTTAAGATTTATATTCATTTCAAATTTCACTAGATATTCTTAATATTTATATTCAATTCTAATTTCATCATATTTTCTTCAGATCTATATTCACTTAAAATATCATCATATTTTCTTAAGATTTATGTCCACTTCAAATCTTATCAGTTTTTCTTAAGATTTATGTGCACTTCAAATTTCATCATATTTTCTTCAGATTTCGGTTCATTTAAATTTTCAAAACATTTTCTGAAGACTTATTTACACTTGAAATTTCAATAGATTTTCTTAAAATTTATGTTCACTTCAAATTTCAACAGATTTTCTTAACATTTATATTCACTTCAAAATTCATCATATTTTCTAAAGACTTATGTTCACTTCAAATTACACAACATTTTCTAAAGACTAATATACACTTCAAATTTCATCATATTTTCTAAAGATTTATATTCACTTCAAATTTCGTCATATTTTCTTAAAATTTATGTTCAATTCAATTTTCACAAGATTTTCTGAAGACTTATATTCACATCAAATTTCATCATATTTTCTGAAGACTTGTGTTCACTTCAATTGGATCTTATTTTCTTAAGATTTATATTCATTTGCAATTTCTCTAGATATTCTTCTTATTTATGTTAACTTCAAATTTCATCATATTTTCTTAACATTTATATTCACTTCAAACTTCAGCAGTTTTTCTTAAGACTTATGTTCTCTTCAAATTTCATCATATTTTCTTAATATTTATGTTCATTTATATTTTCACAATACTTTCTAAAGACTTATATACACTTGAAATTTCATTAGATTTTCTTAAAATTTATGTTCACCCCAAATTTAATCAGATTTTCTTAAAATTTATATTTACTTCAAATTTCATCATATTTTCTAAAGACTTATGTTCACTTCAAATTTCATCATATTTTTTTGAGATTTATATTAACATTAAATTGCATCGTATTTTCTTAATATTTATGTTCACTTCAAATTTCATCATATTTTCTTAAGATTTATGTTAACTTTAAATTTCATCATATTTTCTTAACATTTATATTCACTTCAAATTTCATCAGATTTTCTGAAGACTTATGTTCACTTCAAATTTCTCCATATTTTCTTCATATTTTTATTCACTTTAGATCGCATCAAAGTTTCTTAAGATTTATGTTCACTTCAAATTTCATCATATTTTCTTAAGATTTAGGTTCACTTCAAATTTCATCATATTTTTTGTAGACTTATATTCACTTCAAATTTCATCAGATTTTCTTAAGATTTATATTCACTTCAAATTTCATCAGATTTTCTAAAGACTTATGTTCACTTAAAATTGGATCATATTTTCTTAAGATTTATGTTCACTTCAAATTTCATCATATTTTCTTAACACTTATATATACTTCAATTTACAAAACATTTTCTGAAGTCTTATATACACTTCAAATTTCATCAGATTATCTTAATATTTATATTCACTTCAAATTTTGTCATATTTTCTTAAGATTTATGTTCACTTCAAGTATCACAAGATTTTCTAAAGATATATATTCATATCAAATGTCATCAGATTTTCTGAAGACTTATGATCACTTCAAATTTCATCTTATTTTTTTAAAATTTATATTCATTTCAAATTTCACTAGATATTCTTAATATTTATGTTAACGTTAAATTTTGTCATATTTTCTTAACATTTATATTTACTTCAAATTTCATCAGATTTTCTGAAGACTTATGATCACTTCAAATTTCTTCATATTTCCTTCAAATTTTTATTCACTTTAAATCGCATCAGAGTTTCTTAAGATTTATGTTCTCTTCAAATTTCATCAGATTTTCTTAAGATTTAGTTCACTTCAAATATCATCATATTTTCTGAAGACTTGTATTCACTTCAAATTTCATCATATTTTCTTAAGATTTATAGTCACTTCAAATTTCATCAGATTTTCTAAAGACTTATGTTCACTTAAAATTTCAACATAATTTCTTAAGATTTATGTTCACTTCAAATTTCATCATATTTTATTAAGATTTACGTTCATTTCAATTTACACATGATTTTCTGAAGACTTATATACACTTCAAATCTTATCATATTTTCTTAAGATTTATATTCACTTCAAATTAAATCATCTCTTCTTAAGATTTATGTTCACTTCAATTTTCACAAGATTTTCTGAAGACTTATATTCATATAAAATTTCATCATATTTTCTGACGACCTATGTTCACTTCCAATTTCATCTTATTTTCTTAAGATTTATATTCATTTCAAATAAGATATTGACACAATTTCTCTATGATTTCTTCCAACTGAAGTTTCATGTAATATCCACACTTGTGTTCGTCGAAGTACTACATAACAAAACATAATATGCATGATTTAGTTAAAAATAATAAATTATATGAAATATCCGATAAATAATAAAACAAATCCTAAGTGATAAATCGATATCGTGACTGGAATCTCTATTTGATTCATTTGAAGGATTTCTTTAATAAACTTCAAAACTAAGTATCCGTAATCTATACCGTTTTGCTGTTGAGCACACTACATAGAAAAACAAATAAGAATGTATAGTTATCTTGTTTTATCAAGTAGCATCACTATTATAAACAAAATTGTGGAAATTAATGTAGTTGCACTTTGTTCCATGTAATGCATTTGGATTTAGACCGTTGTACTCGAGTTTCTCTTTGACTTCGGAATACTTGTATTGATCTAACAAAATAAAAACATATATTTAGAACAATCTCACCGAAATAATTAAATATATAAATATACACGAATATTTGGAACAATCTCACTTACGTATGAATCATTAACTTCATTTTCGGATAATTAGTCCAATCACCATCTACCGCATTCATATTTTTTTTAGATTTATATTCACTTTAAATTGCATCATATTTTCTAAAGACTTATGTTCACTTCAAATTTCATCATATTTATTTAAGATTTACATTCACTTCATATTTCAGCAAATTTTCTTAAGACTTGTGTTCACTTCAAATTTCATCATATTTTCTTAAGATTTATGTTTACTTCAAATTTCATAATATTTTCTTAAGATTTATGTTCACTTCAAATTTCATCATATTTTCTTAAGATTTATGTTCACTTCAATTTTTACAAGATTTTCTGAAGACTTATATTCACATCAAATTTCATCAGATTTTCTGAAGACTTATGTTCACTTCAAATTTCATCATATTTTCTTAAGATTTATATTCACTTCAAATTTCATCATATTTTCTTAAGATTTATGTTCATTTCAATTTTCACAAGATTTTCTTAAGACTTATATACACTTCAAATTTTACCAAATTTTCTTAAGATTTATATTCACTTTAAATTTCATCATATTTTCTGAAGACTTATGTTAACTTTAAATTTCATCATATTTTCTTAAGATTTATGTTCACTTCAATTTGCACAATATTTTCGAAAGACATATATTCACATAAATTTCATCAAATTTTCCGAAGACTTACGTTCACTTCAAATTTCATCTTATTTTCTTAAAATTTATATTCATTTTAAATTTCACTAGATATTCTTAATATTTATGTTAACTTCAAATTTCATCATATTTTCTAACATTTATATTCACTTCAAATTTCATCAGTTTTTCTGAAGACTTATGTTCACAACAAAATTCATCAGATTTATATTCACTTTAAAATTTGTGACAAACATGACTCAAACAAATTTTGTTAGGAATTAAAAAGGGTTTTTTTTGTTAGAGATCAAAATGTATATAATTTTCCTAATACTTAAAAAATAATAAGAAATGTATTGATATAATTCTTATTTGTAAGTTGAAATAAAGAAAACACATTGAAAAAAGTAATTGAAAAAAAAAATAAGTCCACGTAATTAAAAATAATACACATGGACAGTCTAGTCACGGATCAAAAGTAGGAAAAATATCGATTTGAAAAAAATATAAGAGAAGGACTAACATAGTTCGATTAAACTTTGTAAGGAATTAAATAGAGACCATTTTTTTCTTATGGACTAATTTGAACTCTCTAATTATTGTGATGGACTAAAATGATTCTTCCCTTTCAATTTAATAAATGTTGCAACTTGGGTTGAAAGTTGAACCTTTAGCATAAGTTCAAGGAGGAATCTTGCTCCTTGAACCAATTATACGAGGAATATAGGTACAAGATGTAGGATTTGAATTTATTTTTTTGAGGAAAAAGAGGGCCTAAGCCCACATATAAGGATTACAGACAAACAACCCTATAGAGAGGAAGTCCGGACTTATCAAACCATAAGACATGCCTAATGAAACTAGGAAAAACATCAGCAAAAAATAAACTATCAAAACTAACAGCTCCAAACTTGGCCAGAACATCAACACATTTATTAGCTTCCTTGAAAATGTGATGCCATTTCACCTGTTGAAATTCCGCAATGATTATCCGTATTTGGTGAACCAATGAAGAACACTCCATATTCGGCACCCTCTTGGTATCTAAAATGTCAATCAATACCAAAGAATCCACATTCAGCTCCACTTTTTGACACCCTAAGTCCCGAGCATGAACCAGGCCATGATAGAGGCCCTAAACCCCCGCCTTTAAACTACTACAAACACCTAAATATTTATAGAGTCCACAATTGCACTCCCCGTTACCATCTCTAAGAATTACACCACAACTGGAAATATTGTCTACCCTACAAGATCCATCTATATTGAGCTTGATCCAACCTGGCACTGGAGGCACCCATTATATCGAGATCTGTCGCCTTACCATATTCATGCCTATGGCAATACTCTGCATGGCTTGGTGATAAGCCTTTTGAACCAACGATACATGATGATCCTGATTTAAAGGTCTACTAAACGTTGGTTCATGCAACTCCAAATTCCGCCATTTCCATAGTTGATGACATCCTGTCGCCCATAAACTACTCCAATTATTGTTATAAGTCAAATTCATATCCATCCATGTAACACCCTAATTCTACCCAAAGTTTTATATGCAAAAATCAAATCAGAGTAATTAAAATTTTCATAAATTAAATACTGAGGCGTCACACCATCAAAACCAATTCACTTTAAATAATTTGATTTAAAGTCTACATCTCGGATACATAGCATCATCGGGAAACATAAATTGATTCATAAACATCAAAACATCTTCTTTATTAAACTTCCTTAACCAATCGTATTTTCATAAAGTATGATTCCTATACATAAAGGAATAACAACTAAAGAACAATAACAAGACATAAATATTCCCCCCGAGTGCTACATATCAGAGCGACACCGACTCGACTAACAGCAGCTATAAACTCCGTCTTCATAACCTGCACGTTACCAATATATAGGTAACGACGAAACAAGTAAAGGGTGAGATAATCCAAAACATATAATTAAGGGCATGATAAAATATATATATATATATATATATAGTTTCGGAATTATAAAGGGTGTAGATTAATAAGTGTAATTCCAACACATAATCAGAACTCACTTACTTTACTCGTCATCCTAAGGTGTATAATCTACACTATATCACCATAACCTCGTCGCCATAAAGCGTCGCAACAACACATAAACGTTCATCACCACGAAATTATCACAACAATAATCAAACAACAATATCAAACAATGTTAATCACATAAGCAACATAAACAAATCATCACAAATTGGCTAAAGCCCATCTTCGCTTTTGGCATAAAAGCCCATCATCGCTTTTGGCATAAAAGCCCATCATCGCTTTTTCGTCATGTTATATCCATCGCATAATTTTCATGACATTACCACATCACAATCAATTTAGGTTCAACACAAAAATCATCTCAAAACAGGATATCATATACATCGCAATTCATCATAAGTCATCAAGGAAGACTCAATACCAAAAGACTCCAAAATAAACATAATGGACTCCATGAGACACGACTATGTTATGCATGTGGTACCCATCGCTTTGTCCATAATTAGGGACACTTGGCATAAAGTCGATCTTTGCTCGGCATAAAAGCCATCATCGCTTGGCATAAAAGCCATCATCGCTTGGCATAAAAGCCCTCTTCGCTTATGAAATGTATGTGACTCGACAATAAAACAACACAACACAAAAACATCATCATCGCTCATCCAAATTGGCATAAAGCCCACATCGTCATAATTTATCCAAAACAAGATAAATATATCATCGCATCATAATTGCATTATGCAAACATCACTAATAAATTCACCAAAAGTCATGCATTCACAAACCGGAAGCATTTATTAACAACATCAATTTCATCATCACATCATCATGTACAAAAATATATATCATCGCATTACATATCAACAAGTATTCATCAATAAATACACTGTCGCAAATCTTATGTTTATTCACACCGCATCATTATCAATTAATTCACTAAATTCCGAAAACGGGAAAATAGTCAAACACCTATAATCGTCGCGAAAGTCATTCCTAACAACCGGTATTAATCATAATCGTCAACGTCGAAACCGGATTGTCCATACGTGCCTTAAATCTACTAAAACACAGTCCGATTCAATTTTACCGTAAATTGGCCTATTTCGGGTCGTCTCGTAAAAACTCGTAATTTTGAAAAACTAACCTCACCACTAAATTCTACACGTCAAACTTAGCTATTACAGGGAAATCGAAAAATCGAATTTACCGAAATCGGAAAATCGAAACATAATCGGGTTCTAAATTTAATCGGTTATCTTATCCCCTAATTATATTTTATGGTTGCCAAGGTTTACTAGCTGGAATTAAGGATTTAAAAAAAACCAGTAGCCATTACAGGGAAATTATGCAGGTAACATTTCATTCCACAGAAAACAAAAATTTAATGTTACAGCAAAACACGTATACTTTCCATTTTCCGTTTCCTTCTCTTCACAAAGGGACTACGTCCCATATATGTACATGAAAAGGAGGCGGGGGCCTCATTCATGAGGTGACCGTCCCACCCCCCTTGTTCTTCCATTATATTTCTTTCAATACCTGGGTTTTGCTGGTTTCACAGTTTCCATCTTTTTTTTTCTTTCTTATTTACTGTTAGCATTTTCATTTCCATTCTTCTTTTCTAATTTCATTTCTATTTCTACTTCCATTTACCAAACACTACAACACTAAAAACACACCCATATTCTCTATACCAAATTCAACTCTTCTAAATTGTTTTCTTTTTTCAACAATCACTCAGCAAAATTCTAAAAACCATCTATCAATTTTTTTTCTCCCAATTCAAACTAAATCCACCAATCCCTAACTATAAGAAATGGAAATCAAACAATCAAACACCCAACTCAAAACCACAACACCAATTTTCATCACAAATCCACAATATATGTATCAAAACCTTAATCATAGGAAGTGGAAAATCAAACCCCTTACCTCACAAGCTTGGATGATTCAATATGCTCCAACAAAACTCCAACTTCATGTTTGCTCTTGCTCCTCTTCTTCTTCTTCTTCTCGAAACCCTCTCTTTCTCTCAAGCTTCTATGTTAGGATTTTGTTGTTGGAAAAGGAAAGAAAACAAAGGAAAGGGTTTTATAAAGTTGTTTCCTTACAACTTCCTCTCTTGCTCTTGTTTGGCTTGGTGTGTTATGAATGGAAAGAAAATGAGGAGAAATGGTTTATAATGTGTTTCTTAGTTGAAAACCCAATTCTCATCGATTACTCCTCACACCCCTAACCAATTCTTACAATATAACACATTAATAATATTTACCAATATTATTTATTCAATCAATTAAAATAATTTCGGGAAATTAAATATCGGATCCGAATAATAATTTACCGAACCGAACGGAATAAAACCCGGACCGAACACGACGTCGCTAGATAAATTAATAGATATATTAATTAATATAATTATTTTCGTCGCCAAAACAATCGCCAAACAATAATTCAAAATAATATTAAATAAAACGGGTGTTACAATCCACGTCTCTAAGCATGTTGTAAAGAAGATGGATTTGAGAACATGAGGTACCTGTTGTAACCAAAGCCTACGCACCTTCGAGCAATCACGCATAACATGTAACAAATCCTCCACGACACATCCACATAATTGGCATGCCGCACCGCCAAGCCCTCGAAAAGATTTGTTATAATTATGTAATAATTTATCATGACACATCAACCGGACCAAAACGCGAACCCGTTCTTGAACTCGCAACTTCCAAACATGTTGCCATCGCTGCCTCGAAGGATAAGTATAAGTCGGCTCCAACAATTGATAAGCTTCGCTAACCACAAAACCAGACTCAGGGAAACCTGCAAAAAGAAAAACATCAGAACCATAATCCTCCTTAGGAGGCAGCACTGTGTGTAGCTTATCTAGAATTCCTGTTGGTAACCACGGGGATAAAAGAGGCCAATTCCATTCCCCGTGAGTCGTAACAAGATCTCGAACCTTGGCAGCAGGAAGTTTTAGCAGAATAGTAACATCCAAATCAACAACAACCAGACCCTGCTCTATCCAACAGTCACCCCAAGTCGTCGCCATCGCTCTGTTACCCACACTCCAAGTACCATACTTCTGCATCTACTGATATAACCGAACCAAGTCCCGCCATAATTTCGACGCACTATCGCGACATACAACATCATCCACTCGTTTTACTTTATACTTGCATTTTAACACAACATCCACATATAAGTATTGGAATGAGTGAGCTTCCAAACCAACTTCATCATACAAGCAACATTCATCCTTTCCAAATTACGCAAACATAAACATCCTACAATTTTCGGCGTCGTAATTGTGTTCCAGTACACCGCATAAAAGGCTTTCTTCTCAAGAGTGTCTCCCCAAATAAAATTCTTTTGTAATCTATTTATAGCATATATATATATATAGTACCTTTTGGAAGCATATCTGGCATCATTGGATAAATAGGGATCGCTTGCATTACACTATTAGCAAGTGTGATACGACCGACTAACGAAAAAGTTCTAGTTTTTCATCCCGAAAGCTTCCTGGCAAGACTATCCAGTAGATACTGATAATCATGCTTGTGAAGAGATCGTCCTTTGAGAGGAATTCCCGGGTACTTCCCCAAATCAACAGCCTCCCGAAAATAAGAAATATGAAGGAGTGTGTTGCGCATACTCCGTGGAACATTAGCAGAAAACATAATACATGTCTTGTCAGTGTTGACTTCTTGCCCGACATTAAACCAAATGTGTGCAGCGTATTCAAAACACTCTCCATTTGTGTCTTTGTCGCCTTCCCAATAAGCAATAGATCATCCGCAAACATAAGGTGCGACGATAGTGGACCAACCTTGCCCAACCACATAGGCTCCCACTTTTTCTCTTGCACCGCTTGTAAAATGAGATGAGACAATTTCTCCATCCCCAAAACAAAAAGATACGGCGAAATTGAATCCCCTTGTTGTATCCCACGCTGAGGCCGAAAATATTCTCTCTGCACACCATTCCATTTAACATGCGTCTCCACACTTGTAACCGCATGCATAATCAACTGAATCATAGCTTTTTGAAGCTTAATTTCGGAAAGCACACGCCAAATAAATTCTCAATTCAACTTATCATAAGCCTTGGCAAGATCTACTTTGATAACGAAAAATCCTATCTTGCCTTTTTTGTGATGCATGCTATGCATAATTTCTTTAGCGACAACGATGTTTTCATGAATGTTACGGCCTGGAATAAAACCTGCTTGAAAGGGAGACACAAGCTTAGATATACTCTGCTTCAATCTAGTGACAAGAACCTTGCTGACAACTTTATATAAGGAATTACAAAGAGAAATAGGTCGGAATATTGGATAGTTTGTGGTTGTACAACTTTTAGAATCAAACAAATATCAGTTTGATTTAACAAACCAATCTCCTCTGAGTGTGCCCAAATGCTCTTAACCAACGAACAGACCTGCCCTCTCCCAAATGCCTTAACCAACTAATAGACCTACCCTCCTACTCTCTGTAGGATTTGAATATTACATATAGATTTTTTTTTCTTCATACATTATTTGATGCATGCCGTATGGAATTAAAAGTTCTCTAAATAATTGATTTGACGAAGTCATAATTTTAAATTACGTGATCATCATTTCAGTTCATCATGTAGTACAATTATAGAAAAAAGTCCAAGATACACTTAATGTGAGATATTGACATTAAAAGGGTTTAAAGAAAATGACTGATTTATAATAAACATGTTTATTAAAAGAACCTAAAAAATTCTCAGTGTCACGTTTTAAAAATATTTTCCAAAATGTCTCATTTTAATTTTTCTAGTGAGAATTTTATGGATGCGAATTGAAAGTGCCACATTTCAAAAACAATTTTCAAAATATCTCACTTGTTGATAAAAAAAACTAATATTTGAGACAAATTAAGAATATACAGAGATAGATGAGACTATATTATTTGTCTTTGAAATTTTTATGTCTTTACATAACCCAGAGCGTGGTATATATAGGACTTGAATTGTAAATGTAAAATTTATGTCATTGTGTCAAGTTGACAATTTTTTGTAGATGGGATATATTCACTGTTCACAAGATATTTCAAATAGTAAATATATTAATTTTTTATTATTATAACACTCCTGCTTTTGAAATATCTGTTATGGTGCTTTGTTGAAGTCTTATTGAAAATAATTATGGGAATATCTATTGTCTCGTTAAAAATTATTAGAAAAAATTCATTGGGATAAAAACCTTAATAAGGGAAAAAGAGTACAACATCATGCTTCTCTTCCATAGAACATATTAGTTTTTCAAGGATCTCAAAGGTGTTGCATTTTGTTGGCTGGCGATTTCGATAAACAAACTGGTTTGAGTTAGTAGGTTTTATTTTTGGGCTTTTATTTGAATGAAGAGAAATAAGGTCCAAATGTTATGTTTCGTTTAAAAAGAAAATTTGAATCAGTTGTATCCGTTGAAGATTCGAATTCGAAATGAAGGTTTAACATCTACAGCAAGTGAGAATTCGAATTCGAATTTGAAGCGTTATTCATAAGAGGACACATGAAAGCAAGAGAATTCAGAAGACAGACAGTCTTTGAAACGTGGAATGATTCTATGACAAGACCGTTAGGAGTCTAATTAATATAAATATGAGTCTTAGCATTAGGATTCGGGGTGTTTATTTTGTGCAGAAACTCATATATACTCAAAATACCAAGTGTTAGAGAAAAGAGTTTGCAAAGCAATGAACGTATATAAACACCATTTCTATTTTTGAATTAATCAAAAGTCTTTTACTTTTAATGTTATTTAGATTCCAGTATCAATTCACTCTTTCAGTAAGAATTCATTTATTTCGAAGTTCTTTATATTTCTTGTATCATTTCTTTGCAAGTCTTTTATATTACTTTTAAACAACATTTACTTCACTTTACAGTCTTAATCGAAGTCATTTTTATTCATATTCTTTAAGCCTTTTCGAATCATAGTTAGAAAGATAACAAATCTCGTTCATAATATAACTTTAATATCAAAACGTAGACACTTGTCATAGGATCAATCTAGTTTATCCTGTAAGTTATCAAAGTTATTTCAATTTGGAATACTAGCGGTTGTTTACTAGAAATCACTGTAAATAAATTGGCACACCCGGTGGAACAGTGTCAACATTTTGTGTTTATTTAGGAGCAAATATTTAGATTTTGTTTTTTTTGTATAACCTTCTGAGTCTAGATTTGGTGACGTTATATGAACCTTCGAAGTGGTAAGATAACTAACAGTAATCAAGCATTACCCAAAAAAAATATACCAAAAGAATGGCTAACATAAATAGCCAAGATGGGCAACAAAATCCCCTACAAGGGACAGGCGCAGTCGTTTCTAGTTCAACTGAGAAATCTAGTGCAATCCCAAATTCGCAGACCATACTTGTATTCACAAACACTACGGCCAGGGGCAGTCCGAATATGGTGCCTTCAGCCACGATGGAGATACCAACAAATGTGCCAACAGGTCCTATCCTGTCATATGTAGGAAGTCAAGCCCAATTCTGAACCTCCAGGTGTAACACCCCAATTCTACCCAGAGTTTAATATGCAAAAATCAGAGTAATTTTAAAATTTCACAAATTAAATACTGAGGCGTTACACCATCAAAACGACTCACTTTAAAACAGTTTACTTTAAAATATAAATTTCGGATACATAGCATCACGGGAAAACATAAATTGATTCATAGAAATCAAAACATCTCCTTTATTAAACTTCCTCATCAAAATCATGTTTTTTTGAATTATGGTTCTTATTCACAAAAGGAATAATAATAAAACAACAACAATAAGACGACATAAATATTTCCCCCCGAGTGCTACGTATCGGGCGACACCGACTCGACTAACGTATATAGACTCGTCTTCAAAACACGCACGTTACCAATATATAGGTAATGGCGAAACAAGTAAAGGGTGAGATACTCCAAAACATATAATTAAGGCATGATAAGATATATATATATATATATATATATATATATATATATATATATATATATATATATATATATATATATATATATATATATATATATATATATATGTCGGAATTATAAAGGGGTATAGATTAATAAGTGTAATTCCAACACAAAATCAAAACTCACTTACTTTACTAGTCATCCTATTGTGTATAATCTACACTTTATCACTATAACCTCACCGGCATAAACGTCACAACAAACATAAACTTCCATCACCACGAAATTGCCACGAGCTAATACATCACTAATTAACACGGCAGTCTTAAACAACAACATCAACCAACAACATTAAATAATGCTAATAATATAAGCAACACAATAAATCATCACAAATTGGCTAAAGCCCATCTTCGCTTTTGGCATAAAGCCCATCTTCGCTTTTGGCATAAAGCCCATCATCGCAAACATCATCATAAACATCATCATATCATATATCATCGCAGTTCAATATCATCCATCAATCAACAAAACCCAACGCCAAACAACTCAAACATAAACACAACCAACTCCATGAGACACGACTATGTTATGCATGTGGTACCCATCGCTTTGTCCATAATTAGGGACACTTGGCATAAAGTCGATCTTCGCTCGGCATTAAAGCCATCATCGCTTGGCACAAAAGCCCTCTTCGCTTATGAAATGTATGTGACTCGATAAATAAAGACCACACAACAACATATCATCATCGCTCATCACAATTGACATAAAGTCTACTTCGCCATATTTATTCACATCACATAAACATGTCATCGCATCGCATAAACAACAAGTATTCATAATTATATACACCGTCGCAAACATCATCGTCAATTAATCCGTCAATTTCCAAAAACGGAAAAATAGTAAAAACATCAATAAATCGTCGCGAAAGCCATTCATATTTACCGGCATAATTTATAAACATCAACATCAAAATCGGATAGTTCATATATGCCTTAAAATGACTAAAACACTATCCAGGTCAATTTACCATATTGTAGCCTATTTCGGGTCGTTCCGTAAAAACTCACAATTTCGAAAAACTAACTTCACCACTACGTTCTACACGTCAAACTTAGCTAGCACGTCGATTTTCGTTGAATTCGGAGCAACTTGCTCCGTTGCCGAATTTATCGAAATCGGAAAATCGGAACATAATCGGGTTCTAAATTTAATCGGCTATCTTATCCCCTAATTATATTTTATGGTTACCAATTATTACTAGGTGGAATTTGCATAATTAACAAAAACCAGTAGCCATTTACCATAATTATGCAGGTAAAATCTCATTTCACAGAAAACAGAAAAATGTATGTTACAGCAAAACAACAAAAGCCAATTTTTCCATTTCCTTCTCTTCAAAAAGGGACGTACGTCCCATATTGGGTGTCCGTCAATGCACCTCCCCCTTCCATTTGTTTTTTTTTTATTTTATTTTATTAACACTCTGCGTTTTTGTTTCACAGTTTTCCATTTTTTTTGTTTTTTTGTTTTTCTTATTTGCAGGTAGTTTTTCTTTCCTTACTATTTCTATTCCCATTTCTATTTCTTTCTGTAAATACAACACTAAAATAGCACTCATAATTTCTACTCCAAAATCAATTCTTCTAAACATTTCAACAATCAATCAAACCCTATAACCCAACTATTAATTTTTTCCCCAAATCCAAAATATAATCATCAAAACCCTAACTATATGGATGGAGAAATCAAACCCCTTACCAAGAAAGCTTTGATTGATCTTGATGATTCTACAAGCCCAACTTCAAGCTCCTCTCTTGCTCCTCTTCATCTTCTTCTCAAAACCCTCACTTTTTTCCTCTCAAGTTTCTATTTTTGTTTTGTGTTCACAATGGAAGGAAGAGGAAAGGAAAATGGTTTTTATAACTTATTTTCTTACTAGCATCCAAGTTCTCATGTTTGGTTTTGGTGTAATTGAATGGAAGGAAAATGAGGAGAAATGGTTCTTATAATGGTATTTTCCTTACTAGTAAGCCAAGGGTGAAAAACCCAATTCTCAACAATTACTCCTCACACCCCTAACCAATTCTTATAATTTAACACACTAATAATATCTACTAATATTATTTATTCAATCAATTAAAATAATTTCAGGGAATTAAATATCAGATCCGAATAATATTTTACCGGACCGAATGGAACGTCGCCAGATAAATTAATAGATATATTAATTAATATAATTATTCTCGTCGCAAAATAAACATCGATCGGTAAATTCGAAAATATTAATATATTTTAATATTAATTAAAAACGGGCGTTACACCAGGTCTCCAGGTTTCAAAACTTTTAGGCCTCGAAGGAAGAATCCACCATTTAGAATGCCAACTTCGTTTATGGAAGGGTTGCATAACATAACAACCTCTTCCCCAATCCAAGGATCTGGGTCTGGGATGAATAATGTGGGTCCAAACACCCAAAATCTAGGGTCTTTTACCCAAATGCCTACGCTTACAACAAATAATCAGGCAGCATTTAGGCAACAGATGGATGATAGTAACCATGATATGATTGGGGTCCTAGCACGCAAAATAAGTACAATTTTCACTCCTTTAATCTAGAATATTAATACAACTAACCAGGAGAATACCCAAACTAACCAACGAATATCAGCCCAAATGGCACGTATAGCAGACTTCTTTGGCGCCCCTGATGTGTAACATCCCGATTTTTAATAGCTAATTATTAATTATTATTATTATTATTATTATTATTATTATTATAATATTATATTATGTGATAATTAATTTATTTGGTAATTTAAAATGGAATTCAAATTATTTATAATTAAGTTTTATGAGTAGAATTGTGGTTATTTGGTTATTAGGCCTAAGTTTAAGAATGGAAGTAATAGGGAGGTGTTAAGTGTTAAGCCCAATAAGAAAATCCTATTTAGTAAAGGGTTAGAAGGAAATCATAATTAGAATTTTCATTTGGTGAAAGAAGAGGAAGAGGAAAAGAAGAGAAGAGAATAGGAGAAGAAGAAGAGAGAAAGTGAAACCCTAGGAAGTCATATCTTCAAGAGGTAAGGGGGGATCTTCATTATTATGCATTTGTATGTTTTTGGGTAGTGATTAGTAACATGCTATAGGATTGAGTATCTCTAATTCTAGGTTTTTGGTTCTCAAATTTAAGTTGTAATTTGGGGATTTTGATGATTAAAACTAGATTTGATGATATGAATGGGTTCTCTATAGTGCATACATGTTAGATGATGTTTAAATGATGATTAATAAGCATTAAAATTGTTTGGGAGATGGGATTTCGTGGCTGGGAAGTGCTGTCACGTAGCAAATTTTTCTGCATAACGTGAAGGGCGCTAAGCGCGTGGGGTGGCGCTGAGCGTGGTCATCTGTATGCAGAAAAATAAATATTCTGATTTTACATGTTTTGGCTTAGGGGTTTGCTTGCTTATGATTTATCATTAATTTACATGATTTCTAATAATTGTATTGATGAGTTTTGGATCATGTTTGGTTGCGATTTCGTTGATTGCATGCTACTTGAATTAGTGTATGTATGTTATATTTTGGATGGATTGTTGAGAATAACATGTTTTGGCTTGAATACTATATGTTATTTGTGATGTGTGATGATATTATATGCTATGTGCATTGCTTGTTGTTGATGAAACATGATGTTGTGCAATTGGTGGATAATTCACATTAGTTGAATTATGGTGATATGCTTGAATAATTGAGTTTGGTGGATAATCTTAATTTGCATATGTTGCTTGATGAATTGCACATGCATACATGGTTGACCTTGAAAATTGAGGTGGTGAAACTTTGGGTTCACATTTGCCTCGATTCTTGAATGGATAACTAGCAGTGAAACGGTGGGTTCATAATGGTGGCTTTGGTCTTTTCTAGATCAAAAGCGTGGCTTTGGTTCTATGTTAATGAATCTGAAGCTAGCAGAACAAATTGTTCCCAATGGTACCACATGCATATTGAGTCACATTGCATTGTTGTCTCATAAATCATTGATGAATATGTATTGTGTGTATTGGAATTGTGATGTTGATTATATGAATAGTTGAACTAATTGGATTGGTGACATTTATGCTAATTGTGATAAATGTGAGTATGTTATACTTGGAATGTTTGTATAATCATGTTATTTTGGAATATCACTTGAAGTGTGTGGAATTCGTGAATAGATGTTGTTTCTATATTACTTCCAATTATATACTTTTGATTAACTACGTGAATTCTCACCCTTCTGTTGTGATGTTGCCTCTATGTGGGTAACGTGCAGGTTTCGAGGATAGCAGTGCTTCGCACGAGACTAGTTGAGGAGTTTATCTATTTATTCCTTATACTAATTAGTGAGTCATTGCTCTGGTCATGAAACATGGGGATTATCTGCATTTCTGCTTTTATGAGATATTTGTTATGTATTCTCATCTATGTTGGATTTGTATGTTGAGATATTATGTTAATGTGGCCTTGGTGCCAATTTAAATTCTTATGATTTTATTTATGTTATGAATTCATCTTTATTTCATCCAATGGTTATAGTATGGGATATAATCATTGAAATGTTTGGACGATAGCAACTATGTTTCAAGACATAGAGTTTGTGTCGGTGATATATTTTGGACGCATCCGTCAAGTATCGATTTGTTCAATATATTTCCAACCGTTCTAATCATTGATTCGACGTACAAGTATAATAAATATAGGCTTCTGCTTCTTGAAATTGTTGGTGTCACCTATACAGACAAGACATATTCGGTTGGTTTTTGTTTCATGGAATGTGAGAAGGAAGACAATGTCACTTGGGTGTTGGGTGTTTGCAAGACTTTGTTGAAAGATCAAAATTGCATGCCTTTGGTTATCGTCACCGATCGAGATAAGAATCTTATAAATGCGGTTGCCTCAGTATTTCCGTCGTCAACCATTTTACTATGTCGGTATCACATCACAAAAAATGTGAGAGCACAGCTAAAACTCGCAGTTGGCACCAAAGAGAAGAAATATGAAAACAGGCAAGTTTTCAAATCCGCTGTGAGTGCATGGATTGATATTCTTAATTCTTCTACTAAAGAGATGTATACTGAGTGTGACCCACTTTAGGAATTTGTGTGTGGAATATCCCAATTTTTTGAAATATGTTGAATCCACTATTCTTGATCAAGTGAAAGAGAAAGTGGCGTGTGCATGGGCGGACCATGTTAGACATTTGGGGAACACAAGAACTAATAGAGAGGAATCCACACATTCAGCTCTGAAGAGGTGGTTGGGTAATAGTAAGGGTGACTTATATAGAGATTGGGATGTTGTGAACCAAATGCTCATAAACCAACATAATGAAATTCAAACAACATTTAGTATGAGCAAAACTGTATTGGAACACTGGTTCAAAGACAAGACTCTTTATGCACAGTTGGTTCACAATATATCTCGGGCAGTATTGAATTTTATATTTTATGAAGCAAAACGAGCGAAAACAATGGGACCCGATAGTTTGAAATGTGGGTGTACAATTCGGACAACTTACGGGCTTCCATGTGCTTGTATTATTTCAAAAAAATCAAACTCAATTCCCCTATTCGAATAGATGAAATATGCACTCATTGGAAAAGGCTTCGTTTCGATGATTACTAGCCAGCAAAGGAAGGTAGTTCCAACATTATCACCACAACCAAGTTGAAAATCAAAGTAGGTCATTTTTTCAAAAGCGGAATATGCTACGAAATTGCACATTAAAGAACAATTGAGAAAAGTCACATTTTCGGAAACAGTCGATTTGAAGCCTCTGTCGCAACCAGTGAAAACTAAAGGTGCACCAAAAAAGGTGAAAACTTCACAAGTTGACAGTACAACCAAGCGTACACCGTCTTATCACGAAGTTATCAATGAATTAGTTTCGGATTCTCCAACCTCAAAATCCAAGACAAGTACTAAAAAAGGAGCCCGAATTTCCAAACCACCTCGGACACCGACACCGCCACCACCACCACCTCCTCCACCATCAATAATTTACATTAATGAGATGCCTTTATTTATGCACAAACACATTGAAAAAATCGTGGATGTGGGAGCCGATGGTAATTGCAGGTATCGGGCCGTATCCACTTTGCTTGGCCATGGAGAGGGGCAACACATTCTTGTTTAGAAAAAACTTATCTCGGAGTTGACCTCGCATAGTGAACTTTACACGCGCCTATACGTGACAAAGGAAAAGTTTAATAAAATTCACCATGCTCTAGCTCCAAGTGTTACCGTCCATGCACCAGTTGAAAAATGGATGTGCTTCCCAGAAATGGGACATCTTATAGCAAATGCTTATAACATGGTGTGCGTCGACTTGACAAGATATGGTTTTTCAGAAACTTTTTTCCTCTACAAGCTTCACCGCCTATTGATCCATTCGGACGCATCGTGTGTGTTGGCTATCTAAGGTCATGCCATTTTGTTCAAGTATATTTGAAATCGGGTTGTGCTATTCCGACCACATCCGTGGAATGGATGGAACATCACAAAAAAGAGGCGAAAACTTGGCCGGATCATTTTTGGAGAGAATGACGGAGTTCATCCATTTGATGGATCTTGAGAGAATCTAATAGGGAGCAATCAAAGAAAGAACCGGTTTTAGATTTAAGTGGAGATAATTGTTTCGGTTCATTTTAGAATGTAATCGAAACTTTTTTTGTATGTATTGTCGAAACATTGTAAAATCTTAACATTTCAATGCATATATATATGTATATAAAGTTTTGAATGTCTAAAATACCAACTAACATAATTTTGCTTCAGCCAAAACTGATTTTTAGTCCGTTCCTGCAGAATTCGCAAGTACACTTGCGAATTCTGCCTGGATTTTTTAAATAAAAAAAACACAAGGAACAATTTGTAAGTGCACTTACGAACTAACCTGATTTACTGTCATTCGTAAGTTCACTTGCGAAATGTGACCTAATAAGATTTCTTTGGTCCTTATTACTCCTACTTTCCTATAAATTGAGTCTACAACCCATTTCATTCTCCATAACAAACCAAAACCAGAAAAATGACACAAACATATCAACACCTTGCGTTTGTCTACTTCATTGTTGCACGATCGTCGGTTCAATGCAGGCTCTCGTAGGATGTAACACCCCTTCTAATTACCCGCGATTTATAATTTAATAATCAGAGTATATAACACATATCAAGAGGCATCACAATTTTCAATATATTTCAAAATTATAACCAAACAGATGTCATGCTTTCACTGAAGAAAATCATTAAATAAATAAACCAAAAGTTATGTTTAACAGCGGAAATGAAACATAACAACTCCTGAATACGTCGTTCATAATTATTCCAGGACAATAAACCGAAACATTAATCAAAACTAATATTTAATATCCAAAAGAATCTCAATCAAACGTTTCCCCAGTGTTACATCTACCAGAGCACGACACTGACACGCGGATTAACTAATGACTCGACTCTAGAAGCTATCCTCACTGATTTCCAAGCAGCTAATCACTTCAAATCTGAAATCATTAAAGTAAGGGTGAGATTTCTATCCAATATAAAATGCATTATACGTTTTTAAATACAACGGAATAATTGAATACATTAGTCCATTATCCAAAGGCATAATCATAGACAATTCACAAATATATCTCACACAATGAACATGTAAATATAACAAACAATGAAAATTGCAATACTGGAAACCATCCTAGCATGTTACAATCTCATATGCAATGCAGACTCTATGCATGTGGTACCAAAACTTGCACCGAGTTCACCCACTGCTCTGTTTACATGTGGAAAGACAGCGGAAATCCATGATTCGCCCATAACCACTGGGTCAAGAATCCAATCCATGATTTGCCCATAACCACTGGGTCAAGAATCCATCCTCACTACCTCTGAAATCCTGGTAAGTTTATTGGCTCTGCAAGCTCACTTCCGCACAATGGGAATGAACCATAAACAATGCTTATGCATGCACCATAAAAGCATGCAACATCAATTCAACGGAATATGATCACAACATAATTCCACATAATCATGAAATAAATTATCACAAAGCATAACTATGCCAAACGCTTACCCTTCAATTAGTAAGACTATCACCAATATGTACAACAATAACAACTGAGATCAACAATCATCATGAATATACAACATCAACAACAACACATGATATCAATACAATCATGAATAAACAACAAGGAAAACAACACATAAGCGTCAATCTTCATTCAACTTGTCAAACAATCTAATCAATATATCACATGATCACATCTCAATCATAATGGATAGCAGGTACAACGCATAAGTATCAGTCCTCATTCATTAAATCAAACAATTCATAACTCATTCTCCTTTGTCCTTAACCATCAACGTTTCAAAAATCGAACTCGACACTTTTAAAATAATTTTCACAAAAATAATATTTTTCTTCTTTTTATAAGATAGTATCTTTAATTTAAGAAATAATGCCAAAAACGGCACTCGAATCGGAGTTACGGTTTGGAAAATATGAATTTTTGAAGTTTTAAGTGTTTTGAAAAATTACACAGTGGAACCCGGTTCCTCCCTGGGAGAACCCGGTTCCCACCTTTTGAAAATAAGCTCCCCCTGGAATTTTGTATGGGAACCCGGTTCCTCCCCCACTGGGAACCGGTTCCCACGTACAAAATTGCCAGTTTTTGAAAGTTTACATTGGGAACCCGGTTCCTCCCCACTGGGAACCGGTTCCCACGACCTGCATAATCAAAATCTGCTATTTTGACAGCATTTATGCATTCTTTATCACTTCCAATCATTTCCATACGAGTTGTAACATTAGAAACACCAAATTTCCACCGTTATACACCAGTACAACATCAAACATCATTGTTTCATCATTCCTATTAATTGTTCGACACACTAACGGTCTTAAATTCTATAATCCGACACAAAATAGGGTTTCCTCCTACAAACCTATAATCACCTAAATCAATTTTCCTAATATACCCAATCATCCGGTTGATTCCCAAAACCCATAAGGCATTAAAATTGAATGAAATCACCCCTTACCTCGCGATGATCTTCGACTTTCTCGGCGTTGGCTTTTTCCTCTCTTCACTTCTCTTTTCCAATTCTACGTGAAATGATTTTCCAAAAAGACCTTCTTTTTCTTCTTTTCCTTTTTATAATCCTTTTAATACTCATTTATTATTTCCAATAAAATACATAATTAATAATTAGTAAAAGTAGAGTGGTTTACTCCTCACACCCACTATTTACTCTTCACACCACCAACCTTTCTTTCTTCAATTAATCCAATTAAATCTGAAAATATTAATACCTCGGTCTTTAATTAAATAGATAATTAAATTCCTTATTATTTATTTATTCGAATTAAAGCGGGGTGTCACATAGGATACCCCGTACGACGAGCTCATTACAACACTGCATTCTCTATTGCAGTATCCAGATAATCACAAGGTGGTCAAGCTTGAGTACCGTTCACCTTCACTTGATGCTGAAGGAAAAGTCAAATTCACCCGGCTTCAACTGAAGAGCGAAGGCGACTTAGAGGTTATGTGGGAGACCTTTCAACAATACCCGACAAAGGGTCCGATTGAGATGGATGTGTCGATTCGTAGATCGGCAGAAGATGTTATCAAGATGTTGTAACATCCACAGCTTCCCGTTTATAATAATATGTAATTTAATTTTATGCATCCACTATGTAATTTCTTTGAATGAATTAAGTTGAATGAATGATATGAATTGTGTTAAATATTTGTGAATTCTGCCCAAATAAAAATTCATAAGTTAACTTACGAACTCACACATTAAGGTGCATTAGCAAGTGTATCAGCGAATTCACCTTATTTTTATAAAATTTTGGATTATTTCGTAAGTGCACTCGCGAAATCCACATCCGAAGTGAATTCGTAAGTGCACTTACGAGACCTAAAGGTATTTTTTATTTTTCACCATAGGTGAAAAAGAAATTCATTACGTGAATGGAGAAAATTCCTCTTATGAATATTCAATGTTGTGTGAGATCATATATATTGTGATAATCTTTTCTAAGAAAAATGATGATCTTTTCTAATGCCATCCAACTTTGTGACTCAAACTGCTTTCATATTGGTAGAGACATTAGTGTATTTTGTGTGCACACCTTTGAACACATGCTATTCTCAATTCTAAGTATGGTCGGTTGTTTGTGAGTCAAAGCAGCTTCTAAGTAGAATAGTGTTGCAATGAGTACTTGTGAGGTTGTTTGACATACCATGCTAATGTAAGAGTTGAAGTCGATGGTCAAAAAGGAAAGTGCAATGTTTTTATTGGTGGAAAACAAATCTTCCATTAATAATTGCTAATATGTAAAGTTGTACTCAAATTATTTATTTATTTTGACTAACATTGTACCATGATAAAAAGTCATAATAATATTAGAATTCTATTGCTTGTAAAATAGGTTTATTCCTATATTAGAAGAGTAATCCAAGCTTCTTTCTTCCTCTCTATTAATAACATTAATATCATCCCCACAACTTCACCTTTTTCAAATATATAAATAAAACTAACCCAAACCTCATTCCTCAACCTTCCTCTTCTCATAACTCTAAAGCCTAATCACCCCTATCCTCTTTCATACATTCATTCACTCTCCCAAAACTCTTTAAAAAAAAACATCTTCAAAATGGTTGTGTTGTCAAAATCAACAAGAGAGCAATATCCATGTCTAAGAAACTTGAAACAAACCACATTCATACCTGAAATCCCTATAGTGGATCTCTCCAAACCTGATGCAAAGAACATCATAGTAAAAGCATGTGAAGAGTTTGGATTCTTTAAGGTTGTCAACCATGGTGTCTCAATGGAATCTATCTCTTTATTGGAATCTGAAGCTGTCAAGTTCTTTTCCATGGCTTTTGATCAAAAGGAAAGAGTAGGACCAGCTAATCCATTTGGGTATGGAAACAAGAAAATTGGACAAAACGGTGATATTGGTTGGGTTGAATATCTTCTTCTTTCAAATAATCAAGACTTCAATTCCTTTAAACTCTTCCATGCTTTTGATAATGACTCAGAGAAGCTTCGGTATGTTATTTCTTCTCTAAAACTAATAACTAATAAAGAGTTTAAAAAGTAAATTTTTCTTATAAATATGCACTGAAGAAATATTTTATTTATGATTTTATTGTTGTTGTTGCAGATGTTTGTTGAGTGATTACATGTCAAGTGTGAAAAAGTTAGGATGTGAGATACTTGAACTGATGGCAGAAGGATTGAACATTGAAGAAAAGAATGTGTTGAGCAAGCTTGTAAATGATAAGGACAGTGATTGCATATTCAGGCTTAACCATTACCCTCCATGTCCTGAGTCAAGGTCGAATAACAATGATAATGATGGTCAAAATGTGATTGGTTTTGGTGAACACACAGATCCACAAATCATTTCATTGTTGAGATCAAACAACACTTGTGGTTTTCAAATTTGTCTCAAAGATAAGAGTTGGATTTCAGTGCCTTCTGATCACACTTCCTTCTTTGTTAATGTTGGCGATTCTCTTCAGGTAAAAAAAACACACCAATCTCTCTTTTCTTATAATACAAGTAATCAAAGTATATTAGTCTAACTATATTATTTTTCAATCCTTATTAGTTCTACTCGGGTCTTATTTGCAAGAAAATGTCTATTTTTAAAATATATTAAATATATAATATAATATATTTAGACAATATATAGATCTTATACAATTCATGAAATATAAAATGTAAATTTGTTTTATAAATAGGATTGTAGAAAGTATAAAAATTTTATTTTTTAAATTTATTAAATAATCAATATATTTGATTTCTATAATCTTAATTTATTGATTATTCGATGTATTTTAAAATAAACTTTTTTAATTTAAATACTATAGTAATCTCAAATTTATTTTTTAAAATTAAAATAAAATCAAATATTATTACAAGACAATTAAATTTTTTTAGATATATTTATTAAATATTACTAGTATAATCTTAATATTTTGAATTTAAAAAAAAAATTAATGGGATCTCAGTCTTTAAATGTAATATTCATTGATTAAATTATCAAATAAAAAATATTTAGTTTATTAATACATAATATTGTCTTAAAGGTTTATTTTATATAAAATAAATGTTAATTTTTATGATAGTATTTACCCCTTATATTAAGAGGAAGTGTTTTAATTATTTTTAGACATTGATAGCTTTGACCAAAATTGAAATATTTATTGAAGTTTTTCCTGTTCCTTTAGATAAGATATGAAATGGTTGACATGTGGATAAAGATAAACTCTTACTTTTTCAGGAGACTTACTTAGTATCTTTTTGAATAAATTATGAATCATTTGTTTATTTATTACTATCATTGTACTCTTCCAATTCAACACTCTTCTTATTTATGAAATAAAATCTCCCCATGTGAAGAAAACTTTTCTAGTCTTGTCATGTCAACAAGTTTTAATAGTATTACATTGAAATGGGGTATGTATTTATAATGCATGCCACCTTTTTTGCCTTGTGAATCTGACACATTTTTTATCCACAAAACCAAAACAGGTTATGACTAATGGACGATTCAAAAGTGTGAGGCACAGAGTTTTAACAAATGGTTTCAAACCTAGACTCTCTATGATTTATTTCTGTGGTCCACCTCTGGTTGAGAAAATTGCACCTTTGCCATGTCTCATAAAAGGAAATGAAAGATTATTATATAGAGAGTTTACATGGTTTGAATACAAGAAGTCTGCTTATGCTACAAGATTATCAGACAATAGGCTTGCTCACTTTGAGACAATTAATGATTCCTAGATAGGAATCGCACACTTTTACACCTGTCAGTATTAGGATATCTATGTCATGTGCAATAGAAATAGAATTGGAATTTGCTTTTACTTTCAAATTTTCTTTTGTTGCAATAACCAAATCTAGCACTCTAAAGATTTTAAGTGTAAAAATTTGAATGTTTGAATTTCT
The DNA here is from genome assembly GCA_021764765.1 of Vicia sativa. Taxonomy (NCBI): domain Eukaryota; kingdom Viridiplantae; phylum Streptophyta; class Magnoliopsida; order Fabales; family Fabaceae; genus Vicia; species Vicia sativa. The sequence continues at coordinate 10,295,919 of CM038796.1, forward strand.
TAGTTTGTGTTCTTGTTATATATCAATTCTTCTAAGATTTTCTTCAATATTTGATTTAATTTCGTTCAAAAATAATGCGGATTCATGTGAATATTTGATTTGTTGTTTTAACATCTTCAACAAATAGAAATGATTCGCTTTGTTATAAATTTAAATTTAAATATTTTTAAATCTGATTTGATCTTCACATTTGTCCAACTAATCATATAATTATATTAACTTAATAATAATAATAATAAAATGTGATCTAATCTTTAATCAGAGAATCTTTCTAAACACAACAGTCAGGTCCTGATGCGTCAGACCAAATGTCAAGTAGTAGGTTGGGACATTGTGTCCAGCATGTGTCCCTTCCGCACCTTCATGCAGCTTTTACAAGCTAGAATAACTTGAACACTTTGAACACTTTTGCATGGTGTTTAACAAAAATGTAGCTAATTCAAAGGATCATATCACAAAGAACATCAATCTCCTCCTTTGCCAAATTGTGGAAAAACAACTCTTCTTTAAGATATAACATTTTAGTCAAATCTTCAAGCCATAACACTTTGTTCATACAAGTGATAACCATTAGATTCAATAACCTTCATCCACCAGTAGCAACACTAGTCTTCATCGGAATATTTAGTCGGCATCAGTAGCAGCAATCTTCCATATATTAGAGTTAAGCACAATAGCGGCAGAAGTCAGAAGCATCAAGATTAGATGATTGCGCACAATCCATTCAGTTACTTTAAACTAAACTGACAATTCAACATGTAATCATTCACATACTTATGTATTTCACATACTTACTCATGTATGTACCCAGTTTGCACCTAGTCAATAACATACAGTCCTACTAACTAACAATAGTTAGTATGCAATCATTCACAAACTTAGTCATGCACAATAAAAACAATTAGTAGTCAATAATTAGGATAAGAAAAATCTACTAATATAAGTAAACTATATTTCAGATTTGTTTACACATATATAAGGGCTAGGTGTCCTGGCCGATGCTCCACCATGACTGATGTTTCAGTGGAATCTTCAAGGATATCTGCAACATAAATGATTTGATCCTTAGGTACCCACACTTTGGGTCCTTTCTTGTTATTCTTTCCAGAGGTTCTTACACCTTTGAATTTCTATGCAACAGTATAGTCATCTGGAATCTATGCATGATATTTAGGATTATAAGTTTCCTTTTGTGCCTATGATTGTGGTGTAATAGAATTTGAACCTTCTGGTTCTAGACATTCCAATTCAGTGCCAGCAAGCATGAAATGTTCAGATAGAGGTTTTGGTTTTACACTCTCAGCCTTACCAATTGGCTTTGATGGCCCTGAGTATCCTAAACCTCTACTTCCATTTCTACTAACTCCATATATCATGGAAACCATATTTCTTATATTTATGCTTTTAGCAAGGAAGTGTTGAAAATCTTTATCATATCTAATTATTTCATCAGTGTAGATATGTTGGACATGATCTTTTCTTCTAATTTAGAAACTTTATTTTTTAGAGCATTTCATTTTTCTAAAGAAAATAATTTTTCATTTAAAACTAAAGTATTTGGTTCACTCTTAGTAGAAGTTTCAGAAGCATTCACAAAAGTCTTTTTCAGATTTTTGTGTTTGCTTAGAAGAAGTTTATACATTTTCATAAGTTTAGCTAGTCCTAATTCAAGTTCGGAACGAGATAAAGAAGAAAGTACCCCTCTGTCGTCATCAGAATCTGAATCTTCATCGAGAAGCAATACGTCTTCTGATAATGATTCGATGATGTTGGTCTTTGCCATGAGAGCTACACTTCCTCTGTTTGATAAGCCTTTGTCTTTTCAGACTTATACTTAAGAGTAATAGATTTACATATTTTATGAGGTTCATCTTCTTGAAGATCTATTTCATGACTTCTCAAAGAAGTAATAAGTTCCTCAAGACTGGTGTTGTTGAGATCCTTCACCAATTTCAAAGCAGTTACCATGGGTCTCCATTTAACAGGCAGACTTCTAGTCGTCTTTTTGACGTAATCAGCAGTAGTGTAACCTTTTTCCAGAACTCTGAGTCCTGCAATAAGCATGGAATCTTGAAAGCATAGTTTCCACAAATTCATCTTCTTCCATTTTGAAGACTTCGTACTTCTGGATTAAGGCCAGAGCCTTTGTTTCCTTTACTTGAGAATTGCCTTTGTGAGTCATCTAAAGAGAATAAAAGATGGACTTTGCAGTCTCTCTATCTGTGATCCTTTCATACTTTGTATATCAAATAGCGTTGAGAATAATGGTTCTTGCTTTATGATGATTCTTGTACATTTTCTTTTAAGCATTTGTTAGAGCGCTTCTGGCATGTTCCTTACCTTCTGAATCTACTGGATAATTGTAGCCATCAACTACAAGATCCCATAAATCCAAATTGAATCCCAGAAAGTAGTTTATTAATCTGTCTTTCCAATAGTAAAATTTCTCACCATCAAGGATATGAGCTTTTGCATTATATGATCCTTTTTCCTTGTTATCAGAAGTGACGACAACAACATTGTTGGAGTCAGCCATTGTTTTTCACACACTGGATCAGTACTGAACAATGTTAGGTGTTGATAAAAATCCAAATTTTTTATCACTTCAGAACCGGAGCTCTAATGCCAACTAAAGGTGTGAAAAACATAAGAAAAAAGGGGTTTGATTTGGGTTCTTACCTTTGAAAACTTTTTCTTAAAAACAATCCCCTATGAAGTTTACTTCCCTTTTGATAATAAGATAGAAATAATCATAAAGAAGATATGAACACAAGATTTTAATACTAGTTCACTTGATAACTTCAAACTACTCTAGTCCACCCTTCCAGGTGATTCCATCTCTCTCCATAGAGGTCTTAATTTAATAATCGAACAGATTATAACACCTGCACACATAAATCGTATGTAACTAACACCTATAGACACCAATCATGTGTGACTAACTATCAACGTCTAAGACGCATTAGTCCTAGACTTCTTAAGATTTCTGGCCTAACCAGTCTCTTAAGGATCAATCAAACAACCGTTTGAATACAATTTTGTTTACAAGTAAAATGCTTCTACACAAGTTGAACATGTAAACAAATTTTTAGCACAATGACTTGCGAAAATTTACATCTTTTTACAATGAATATATGATCGTTTGCGCGTAATGATTTACGGCTTTTTCTTCAAGTCTTCAAGCCTTTATATAGAGTCATGCATGAGATATGACCGTTGAAGGGTACATCTGGAATTATCAATTTTATGGTGTCTTGAGAGAACGTGGGGGACTAGATCGTGCGCATCGTTCGTCCTTTCACGGTAGTGGAATGAAACGTTTTATTTGTAACATGTACTGTTTGTACCATGTTAACGTTATCTTATAACCTTCTGTACTCTAGAGGGTTCTACGAGCATGAGTAAGAAAAGAGAATATAACTTTTGGTTTATCAAAACTTCAAGTCTTTAGAGTCTTCATAACTTCGTCCTCAGAGTCCTTAGCACTTGGTTTGAAAACCTTGTATCAAATCTAAGGTCAGAAGAGCTTCAAGTCTTCAAAGTCTTCAGAGCTACGTCTTCAGAGTCTTCAACATTTGGTCTTCAAAACCCTTTGTCTTCTAAAACTTGAGTCTTCAGCATCTAGACTATGTTCACTCAGAACTTTTTCTTGAGATCTTCAGACTGGTTTCTTTAGACAACACGTATCAGAGTCACTGAGTTTCAGAGCCTTCTGAATCTTTTCTCGCTACTTGTTCATCAAAACTTTTGTAGCTTAAAAGCGAAACTACTTCTCTTCTAATGTCTTGGCCACGCTATTTATTAGAAGCAGAACATGTTTGTTAATTCTCAAAACACAACAAACATTATAGTATCAAAATTGTTCACACAAACATACTATTTGTTATCATTAAAACTCAGAGAAATAATTGCAAAACAGAATCTTGTTCTAACAAAAAAGAAGAGCAAACCAAATTACCGAAAAACGACCAAAATAATTATTTAATTAGAAGTTTGAAATGATGAAGGTTCATGCAACCAAAGTATCATCCAAATTCCATTGATCTTGATGAAGCATTTGACTACTCAAGCCACGATCCAAGTCAACAAAAGTCAAACAAAAAATAGGTAGAGAAAATTCAAATAAAATGAATTAAAATAATTTTAAAAAGAGTTTAAAATAGAAAATAAAGAGAAAATGTTAACACATAATCAAAATATCAAATAAATGGCTATGAAAATTATAGAAAATCAGAAATATTCTAAGAAAATAGATCTCAAAAGTTAGAATACAAAATGTTTTATAATGATTAAAATAAATTTTTTGAAAGATAATTAAAAATAAAATAAAACAAAATTAGCAAAAAATGTTAAAAGAGAATTTAAAAATTTGAAGGAAAAAAACAAATGAAGTAGAAAATAGTTTTATGAAATTATCGAAAAAAGTTGGAATAAAAAAATCATTAAGGAGCTATTTTAAAATAATTTGGAAAGAAAAAGAAATAAAAAGGAATTAAAAATAGAAAAGAAAATAAAAATGTGCTACGGCTAGTGCGCGTTGCACTGCGATTGACTAAGGATTTGAAATTAGCACCAAAGCGCGGGAAGCAACTTCGTCTTCAACCTCTAGCTTTCAATTTAACAATGAATTGGAATTTTAAGCTTAGCTGCACATACTACAAGCTTTGTATTCCTTCATGGTTCATGTATCTCTTCATCAGAGCAATTTATTTGCTCTGAGAAGAGAGAATTTGCAGAAAAAACGCAGAAACCCTAAAGGCTTCAAAGTAAAAACTAAATGGAAAATACAAAGGATAAATCACAGTTAAGTGAGGGATTTCACTCATAAGAACAAGACAAAGAGTGTGGTAACTTGTTTGAGTGAAATAGAAACTCGTAGCTACCTGTTCGTCGTAAGCTCAGAATGAATGAAAATGATGAGATGGAGTTAGTGCTTAGAGGTCACGACTAACTTCTATAATGCTTTAGGTAGATAAAGATTATGCCAATGGAGGATTCTAGGGGAAGAGTTGAAGTTTAAACAAAGAGAATATGAGAAAACAAACTTCGAGTTTTTGGAGAGTTTCGGGTTCTATGGAGGCATAGTTTCTTGGGATCTTGAGGCTTCGTTTTGACTGAAGAAGTAAACTATATTTATAGGAGAATGAGTGAGCTCATCATACGTGACAAATTCCTCTTCAATCATGTGAATCAAGTTTGGAAAATTCTAGATGTAAACCTTGTGAGAATGAAGCATGGAATGTGTGATTTTTGAGTGATTTAAATCATTTAGTGTTGCATCATATGAGTTTATCCCCAAGTTAAGTTTTGAGTCATTTTTAGTTATAGGTCCTGTACTGAAAACAGATTTCATGCCACCAAGTTTATGCTTAGGCCAAATCAAATCTCCCCGTGCGTTTCTTAATTTTATTTTTGCCAAGTAATCCTTTCATGGAGTATAACGCAATGCAAAAAGATTTGGATCAATTAGACGCTTGATGTGAAATGACATGAGTTAGAAGTTGGGGTCGTGACCTCGAATTTTATGCCAAACATTAGGTCAAACATGTCATGAACTATGTTTTGTAGATAAGTGGCCTCGAACATTTGAGGGATTTATAACTTGAATTGATGTTTAATCTCTGGTGTAAAGTTGTATACGACATCATTCTTAACATTTGGCTAAAAGAAACGCCCAAAAATATTGAGAATTGAAGAACTTATGGTATTTGGACCAAAGGGCATGCCACACTTGATTTTAGGTCAAACTACCAAGTTCAAACTTGTCATTTTTTATGTTTTCTTGCATTCCAAGGCATTATGATGATCATATGAACTCCAAATGAAGTATCCTTAATGGACCTTTGATTAATATTGCTGAAACATTGAGAAAAATGATGAATAAGACATGAAAATAAACACATGAATCTATCTTAAGTTAACTTGCAAACCAAGCACCAAACTTGAACTTATTTTGGTCAATTAGTGTTGAATGAAGCTTGACATGAATGTGATATAAGGTTATAGGTCATGTCTTGAACAATAAGCCTTATTGACCACTTGTTGATTTGACTTCTTCACATCTCCTACATGACTCCTTACATTGATATTCCATTCTACTTTAGATAATTTTGTTTATGTGATTTTCTCAACTTTGAAATTTTGCTTCTTCTAAAAATGGTTTTGTCGGCACATTGACGTATAAGAATAATGCATTACAATTTTTTTTCTAACTTACTTTCTGAGTTGATTTTTTAGCGGGGAATACTTTTTCCAGCCGTATGTGTTAACCCACACCACCATGAAAAGTCCATAATATCCCCAGCGTCTGAAGATGCATCTCCAGACACATCTATCTTAGCTAATTCTCACACGAAATTAAAGAGACACCCATTTCCGTTAAAATTTAATTCGGAGGTGTGTGTCTGAAGATGCATCTCTGTAAATACCATTTATTCAAAAAGTTATGGGTGGTTCGAAGATGCATTTCCGAACACTTTTCTTTCGTATCTCGCGCTAGACCTTTCGCTCTTCCTCCATTTTTTAAAACTTACAAAGAAAAACTTCACCTCTCAAAACGATTAAAGCATCTCATCCTTTCATTAAATCTTATATTAGTAGAGCTTTCTCTTCTCTTTTCCAGCATCTCGTAGAATTCAAGCTTCTCCTTCTCATCAATCAATTTAATTTGATAAGTTTTTCAAATTTGGTTTTCTTTTAATGTTTTGATTTGTAGTTAGTTTTTTAAGTTACATTAACTATTTTAGGTACATTATGTAGTAGTGTCAACGAAATTGGTAGGTTAGAAGAACATGCATTGAGGTTTTTTTGGGATTCTTAGGGTAGAAAATGAGTTTCTACCATTGAAGCAAAACTATAGGTTTGTCCAGAGATGCATCTCTGAATTTACTCTATATTATTTTCGGAGATACATCTCCATAATGTACTTATGAAAAAATTGGATGATTTTGTGGAATTTGTGAATTTCTCCGGACATGTTGTTTATTTATGTCTTTGTTTCTAACGTGTATGCAATGGCTGAAAACAACGCTGGTCAAATTAGGCTCGGACGTTTGTCCTAAATTGTGTCAGTGCGACATGAGAGGGTCGCGACGACGAGGACCACAAGGCAACGAGTTGTTGATCACTCGTTTGGTGGTGCATCTACTTCAGAGCCACGAGGTTCCCACCCGTCTGATTCTCATAGCCAACTCTCTCGGGCATTTCAGGCATATGATGCAGTAGAACCTGAAGTTTCTGAAGCCCTTGTTTAACCTGAAGCTTGGGAGGAAGCCTCTGCGTATCCCGATGACTCGCTAGAGAGTTACCCATGAGGGTCATTTGACACCTTACTTCATCATTATGTAGAGAATTAAGCTAGACATGTTGTAACACCCCAATATTTTCAATTATTAAATAATTTAAATTTAAATTATTTATTTAATTAAAAATTGAATTATTGGTATTTTTGAAATTATTGGAAATAATTAAATAAAGAAAAAGAAATTGGACTTGGGGTGTTGTGAGTAGGAGTGAGGGGTGTGTGAAGTAAAAACCTCTAATCCTATTTTCATTTTTATTATTATAATAAAAAGGAAAATAAGAAGGAAAGAGTTAGAAAGCCAAAAGTGAGAAGAATAGATCGTACGTGAGAAGAGAAGAGGCAAAAAGGAAGAGGAACATCCAAAGCTCTAGGAATTCAAGAATTTGGCTAAGGTAAGGGGTGACTTTCTCTGATTATTATGCCTTATGGATTATGGGAACGATAGGATCGATTGAGTAGTTAGGAATCCCAATTTAGGATTTTCTAGGTTTATGAGTTTTGACCCTAAAATGCCTAATTGTGTAAATTGAGTCAGTTACATGTTATAGGGTTGTTATGTGATATTGATTCATGTTGTTTTTGCATTATTATATTGTTTGATGAATTATTTTGGTGTTGATTGTGGTTTAGTTCGTATTGGAATGAATGGGATTGAATTGGAAACCATGAATGTTGTCAAAATTAAATTTTTTTACTAAAGACGTCGCACGAACTGGTTACCCTCTGGGAGGAACCGAGTTCCACATACAGATTCCAGCAAATTGATTTTTATGAGTCGTGGGAACCGGTTACTCTTTGGGAGGAACCGAGTTCCTAGTACATTTTCTAGAAAGTTGATTTTTATAAAACGTGGGAACCGATTATTCCTTGGGAGGAACCGGGTGCCCCATACATTTTCCAGAACGTGTTTTCACTATGATAGTGGGAATCGGTTACTCCCCTGGAGGAACCGGTTACCACGGTTACTTTTTGAAAAATATTAAACTTTGAAAATTCATAACTTTTAAACCGTAAGTCCTTTTTAATCGTCGTTTTGGACGTTATTCCTTAAATTAAATGTTCTATTTTATGAAATAAGGAAAATAATATTGATTTTATTTTGGAAGTATCGATTTTCCGACCTTGTGGTTATTCGTACCTTGTGTACTTGGTGGATAGGAAACGATATGTTGTTGTGTTGTTGTATTATGTGCATATACATTTGGTGGTAGCTAATTCCCATTGTGTGGAATTAGTGAGTTGGCCAATAACTGTTGTCGAGTTGGAATGGACGGTGAGACATATCTGTGTCCGAGTTGGAATGGAGCAGATGTTGATACTGGGTCCGAGTTGGAATGGAACAGTATGGTGAATTTAGTTCACTTTTGATACCACATGCATAGAGTCTTGTATTGCATTTTGTATGAATTATAACATGTTAGGATGAATTCCAGTGTTATAATTTGGTTGTTGTGTGTGATGTATGTTTATGACTTATGTTGTTGAATGGATGAATAGTTCTGATTATGCTGAATAGGGTGAAATAATAGCTTATGAAATTCTCTTGTTTTATGAATTTATAATGCATTTTAATTATGATGAAGTCTCACCCTTACTTTGATGATTTCAGATTGAAGCTTTAGCGGCTTAGGAGTTAGTGAGGATGGCTCGTAGAGCTGTGCTTTTTATTTTATATAGCGTGTCGGTGTCATGCTCTGGTCTTGTAACACTTCTGGGAACGTTTGGTTTAGAGTTATCATTAAACTCTGTTGTTTTAATTGACGTTGTTTTTGGATAATTGTTGTATGACACTGACCTTATGGATGACATTTTAATTGTTTTGAATTATCCAAATTAGAATAATTTCCGCTGTGTTAAACATGTACTTCTTTTCATGACATTGTGTTCCCATGATAGCATGGCATTGTGTTTGAAATCTTATTTTTAATTAATTGTGACGCCCTTTAATGCATGTTAACTCTGAAATATTTTATAAATCGTCGGAGTATTTAGAAGTGTGTTACACATGTCTGGAATGGAGAGGTAAATTTCTTTTTTTTTTTTGTAATACATATGTTGTCAACTAATTAAATTCATATTTCATATAGATGGTTATGTTTTGCTTTTACGGGAGCATGATTGTTTGAAATCGATTAATCGCGGCAAGAAGATTTTGGAGCTGGTGCAACCCACTGCTGATTGGTTCATCGATGTTATCCACTATTCCGAAATAAATGACCCTTCCAAAACTTTTTAGGGACTTCAGAGAATATTTTGAAGAAGCATATCCAAATACACCCAAAATGTGGTCGATCTCGTAATAGCACAGTTTACAGTGATTTTGGTGTGTTCCAAAATGCATCTCGAGATGCATGAAAGACATTAAGACAATTTTGATTTTTCAAGAGTATAATACCTATAAAGGTGGAAAGAATGTCCCCTAATTTACATCAGTGGAATTTTCACCCATTCTTCAACACCATTTTGAACAACCTCCATCACATCTTAACTTCTAAAGATGACTTCCATTTACGCCTTCAATCAAAGTTTTTTTTTCGTAAGGAACGGGGAAATTTCCCCGAAAATGATTGTTTGGTTCTGGCATCATCATCGCTTTGTTACACCACTAAAATTCTTTCAGTTGGTCTTCTAGATCAGGGATTCTAATATCACTTATTGGGTTAAGAAAATTCACTGAGATACACACAATATGAATCATCGAGTATAGGAGACATAAATCTACACTTTATTAAATTTAACAATCTTACCAGTTCATATATTATTGTAATCACACTGTAGATTAACTAACTAATCTAGAAATAGTAATCAATTACACCACAACAAGATTTCAGTATGCAAAAAGGTTAAACTTTCAACAAGTGAACTTCGTATTTATTTTTTTTCCACTACATATATATACTTGTAAATGAAGGCCAATCAATGCAAAAAAATCTTAGTTGTCAAGTGGATCAGATTTATGCATACTTACAAATGCATAGCAAGATCACTAGACCTCAAAAGATCATAAAAAAAAAAGCCATGAAAATTCTACAAATGTCAAGCTGTGATTCACATTTGACCATCGTTCCACACAATTGTTCTCCAACCACTAAAAATGCTTCACTCTTCTTGATTCCACAACATATATGGCTAAACTATTCTTAACACAGAATCCACAACATCTCACTTATGAAACTTGAAAACATGCTACTCCCTTTAACTGACACCTTAATATACCTCATCATGCTTTGATTCTTGACCAATTCCATGATCAACATCGTAAGTTGCATGAACGCCTATAAAAATATAATACACAAACATCACACCAGTACAAATCAAGAATCTATAGAAAGCCTCATAACCCAATGATCCCATAAGAAAAAGGTTCGTCGCAATCGACAAAGAAGGCACCCACGGAACCAACGGAGCTCCCCAAACCTTAGGTTGCCTCTTCTTCGGAAGCAAACTCAACACCAGAGTCGCCAAAAACCAAACAGAGGCCGCAACTGTATACCCAATCCAACCAAACAAACTCGAATTCCAAAACACAGTCCCAACAATACAAGAACCAACAACAACAAACAAACACAAAAGAACCTTCCAAAAATCACTCCTACCATCAATTGTTTCCCTTACATAATATCTCCTAACAAGCAACGCAATGGCCATAAGCAAAAATATGAAAAGAGTACTGACAGAAAAAACACTAGACAGAACATCCAAACTAGTAAAAAGAGCCACAACACAACTCGACAGCGTCGTTAAAAGTGTAGCATTAACCGCGCCCAGTTTTAGGATGAACAAGTGCGAAAACGGCGGAATCATATGCGACCTTGCAATTTGAGTCGTGTACCTAGCTTGCCCCATTGACCCAACAAGCAAACTTGTTGTCATTCCTTTCAAAGCACAAATACTCACCAAATATTTCCCCCAATTCATACCAATTTGAACAAAAGCAACTGAATAAGCAGCCCCAGCATCAATCTCAGTGTAATTAACCATCATCACAAGCGCCAATGCCATTAAACAATAAACAACTGTTATCATCGACATCGAACCGATTAAACCTATAGGTATATCTCTAGAAGGCTTTTAGTTTCTTCAGCCATAGTTGCAACCATGTCAAAACCAGTATATGACCAATACACTACAGCAGCGGCGTTAAAACGCCTTTAACGCCGTAAGGAAGAAACGGCGTTAAGTTAGTTGTTTTCCGTGAACAAAACCAACTACTATAATGAAAGCTATAACAATAGTGGTGGCAATTGAAGTAACCCATGTTAATATAGAGGTTTTACGAGTTCCGCTAGCGGCGATTCCGTTAGTGATTAACAGAACTGCAACGGCTAACGGATCGAGCATGTTGAAACCGTCTTTGAAAGAGTTGATTCTGATCCGGAAAAATTCTGAATCATTTTTTACCATAGTGGCGAAGTAAGATGACCATGAGCGGCCGAGACCGGCGGCACCGACGAGAGCTTCGAGGAGGATGTTTCCGGCGGCGATGAAGGCGAGGAAATCGCCGAGTTCGATTCGAAGGAAGGAAAAGGATCCACCGGCGACGGGAACTTCGACGGCGAATTCGGCGTAGATGAAAGCGGAGAGAAGAGCGGAGAAACCGGAGGCGGCGTAGGAGAGGACAATGGCGGGACCGGCATGGAAACGAGCTTCTTGACCGGTGACGACGAAGATGCCGGAACCGACGACGGCGCCGAAGGCTAGCCAGGTTAGGTCCCACCAGGTGAGGATACGAGCCATGCGATTCTCGCTGGCTTTGGGAAGGACGAGGAGTTCGTGAGAGTCCGTTGAGCGGTTCAGGAGACGGTCCTTGAGACGTGGACATGTGTTTGCTAAGGCTTTCCGGTAGGTTTCACCGGTTTGGAAAGAAGGTTCTGGGAAGAAATCTTGCTTGCTCCATCGCCAGTAGCTACGCGGCTTTGAAGATTCGGCGGTGGCGGAGGCGGTGGTGGAAGAATACGCCGGTGGTTCCATGGATAACTAACTCAGTTTATTGGTTGGTGGGGATACTGATTCTAGTTGAAAAGTTGAACATTATTGATAACACGTGAATATCAAGTTTATGGTGAATAAATTAAATATTATTTTCATTATTTTAGAAATACAAATCTCAGATTTTATTATTTATTATTATTCTTTGTTGTTCAGTGTTTCAGTTTGAATCAAACTCTATTTTTAATCATTAAGGTAAATATGGTAAATGAGGTGTTTATTTCACTAAATATGGAGAAATTCCAAAATCATAAAATAATGTACTAAAGCTTGTATTGCGTCTCGATTCAATCATGATCTGGACAGGATTTGTTTATAAAAATAACACATGTCTAAAAATGATTCTTAATTCGATTTTCTCTTTTTAAGATTCTTTAAATAATTATAAGCGCTTAAACATGGTGATAAAATATTTTCCATAGTCAGAATATTATAATTCTTAAAAAATATATTTTATAGAAGATTTAAAAAAATTAAACTTTTATAAAAAATTAACGGTTATAATTTTATTGACAATATAAAAATGTTTTACAATATGGGTGTATTTCTATTAAATCCTAAAAATAAATTAGATATTTTGTTCCAATTTAAATTGGATTTGAGGTTTTTTGTTTTGATAAATGGGAAGGTTTAAGTCCAAAAGAAAAACGCAACTACTCTAAAACAACCTAAAAAGAAACAATTTCACTAGAATCAGCGGCTAAAGAAGATCTCAAAAAATGAGGAATTTCCTTATAAATGATGAGCTCTTTTTCCAAACAACCATTTTCGCTAGACAATTTGCACAGAAGTTTGCACCCCGATAAACATGTGAAATAGTCATCACTTCAAATGATGACATATTTTCTTTAATACGACGAAGAATAGTGACACAACAAATGCCCCCACCTTCCCCTCTTCGATAACTTTAACGACTACCATAGAGTCCACATTAACTTCCACTTATTTATAACCTAACATCAGACTTAACTTCAAACCTTCCAAAACCCCACAAAATTCTACCAAATTTACATTGCTATTACCTACAAATTTTGTAAATCTCCTCTTCCAAGCACCATTATAATCTCTTAGACCCCCCCCCCCCCCCCCAACCAGCAGCGCTATCCGAATTCCCTGGCACCATCAATATTCAACTTCATCATGCTTGTGATTGGTGGTTTCCAACCTATAAATTGATTGCCTCTATCTTCATTGCTAGCAGTTTTGAACAAATTCAAAGCTTGCTTGTAATCTTCTCCTCTCTTCGAGATCTACACTACCGGGTCCGGAGGTCTCAAGTAATCATCATTGTGTTCCTCTAAGTTCCTCCACGACCGAATGGCATGACAAGCTATTATCTAAGTGTTACTCCAGCCATTATTGCACATGCCATTATAGTTTAGATTCAAACTAATCCAACTGTCCATGTCAACTCTGAAAAAATTCGCAAGTAACTCATTGGGAACCAAAGTATTCCATATTTGTAAACATTTGTTGCAATCCTTTAGGGCATGAATACTTGTTTCACAAACAGTTCCACACAACATACAATCCGTGCTCTCAAGTCCTTTTATTGTGTTTGCTATAGTTTTTCAACAACCTGCCATGTTTAAGAATCCACGTGAAGCTTTTGCATCTTTTTGGGACCGAGGCTTTCCAGATTTTATTCCAATCGTGTCAATATTATCAAAGTTGCATCCTTCTGCTGCCTTAAACATTTCATTGATAGAAAATGCATCGTTACACGTACCTGCAAAACAGAAAACATTAGTACATTCCTCCATGCTATAGGGCACACAAGCTTTCAGCTTAACAAGCATATGGTTCGGAAGCCAGTTCTCAAGCATGTTGAAATTCCAATCTCCATGATCGTTCATCAAGTCACAAACTTTGGCCCTTCGAAACACATCATGGATTGTGATGTTTGTATCACTCAATATAGACTCCTCCCCTAACCAATTATCATCCCACGCCCGAATATTCTTCCCATCTCCAATGATCCATGTTCCAGTCTCTAGCATAATAAGAATGGTTTTGGCAATATCCTTCCACAAGCTCGAGTATATGGCCCTCGCCTTCAAACAATCTTTATTATTAGCGATTTTATACTTGCTCCTCAAAACTTTGCACCATAAATTGTTGGAATTGTTGTATATATGCCAACCAAGCTTCATAAGACAAACTTGATTCAAGACATTAAGGTCTCTTAAACCAGCTCCTCCTAATTTTTTTGGTAACGTAACCTTATCTCATGCAATGGCATGCACTTTTCTTTTCTCATATGTATCCCCCCACACAAAACTTCTTTGCAAACCATGGATTGCATCAATGCAATACTTAGGAAATTTATTTGTCATTATTGGATACAACGAAATGGCTTTAATAACGCTTTTAGCCAAAGTAATTATCCCCGCAAGAGCTAGACTGTTTTCCTTCTAGCATTTCAATTTTCCGGCCACTTGCTCCACTATATAATGGAAATCATTACTTTTCAACTTCTTCCCACTCAGAAGGACTCCTAAGTATTTACCAAAACTATTGGTTCTCCTTAAATTTGAAATAGACTACAATTTTATTGGCGTACTTCTGCTCACGTTTCTGGAAAAAAGAATACTAGTCTTTTCCTGACTAATCTTCTAACCAGAAAGATTATAAAACATATCAATTGTCTTCATAAGACAAAACATTTGGGCTTCCGTGGCTTCTCCAAAAATCAATAAATCATCCATAAACATAAGATGCGAAACAAAGATTCCATGTTTCCCTAGTTTCACACCTTTCCATCTTGTGTGCGCTACTTCTTCTTCAATTAAATGGGAGAGTTTATCCATGCATAGCACAAACAGATATGGTGAAATTGGGTCACCCTACCGGATTCCTCTTTTAGGTTGAAAGAATTCATTCATAGTTCCATTCCAATTCACATTCATCTCAACACTGGAAACATAATGCATTTTCACATTCATCATTTAATCTGGAATTTGGATTTCATACAAAGTTCAAGGTTTAGATAAATCAACTTTAATGGCGGAAGCTCTTTTTTTCCCCTTTCATTCTCTCCATAGAATGCATAGCCTCTCTAGCAAAAATGATGTTTTCGTGAATAAGCCTCCCAAGAACAAACCCGATTTGGAACGGAGAAATCAGATTATCCATGTGCTTCTTTAATCTTTCCACCACAATATTGCTGAAAACTTTATAAATAGTTTTGCATAGGGAAATTGGTCTAAATTGAGACACCATACTAGGGTTTACAGTTTTCAGAATGAGACAAATATCAGTTTTATTTACATGATAAATATCACCCAGATTCTCCGACAATTTTCTCATAAAATCACAAACACTAGAACCCACCACATCCCACAATTTTTGCTAGAACCCTGTAGGAAAACCATAAGGTCTGGGGGCCTTCCAAGCTTTCATATCAAAAACCTCTTTTTTAATCTCCTCATTACTAACTTTATCATCTAGCCTAAGAATGTCTTCTTCCAAAATACTAGGAAAGGATATGCTAGTTTGCCTCCAAGAGTTCCAATTATCCCCCATAGAAAACAACTATTTATAGTAGTCATTAACTAGGGTTTTAATTTGACATGTATCATCTATTCACTTACCACTATCATCCTTAAGCATGAGAATTTTGTTGTCTCTTCTCCTATTGGAAGTCTTCAAGCGATAACATTTAGTATTTCAATCACCGTCCACTAACCATTTAGCTATAGATCTCTGAAACCACCTGAGTTCTTCTTGCCTCATGATTATTTTCAGTTCTCCCTACAACCTCTTATGCAAACTCAACAACCTTGTGGTATTCTTCCTAGACTGGATGCTTTGGATCCGCGCCATGAGGCCTCTTTTCACCTTTTGGACATGCTAAATTGAGCAATTTTCCCACTCTTTTGCATTATATTCATTTCTATGGAGACTCTCCATGAAACCATCCTTAGTGTTCCAAAAACTACGCAATTTGTATTTATAATTGTTATCCACTATCCAAGCACTTTCAAATCTAAACAGTTTTTGTACCCTCTCATAATTATTCCCCACTAAAGCAATCATGATTAGGTGATGATCAAAATACTCAAATCGAGTTAAAACTTTCACTTGAGCTTCAATGAACATCAATTTCCACTCCTCATTTCTAATGGCTTTGTCCAACCTCTCATAAATTTGCTGGCCCCCATGGAAGATAGGCCATCTCTAAGTAAAAAGAGGGTCATTAGCTCTAAGATCGGATAAATTACAAACCTCCATATTCTCCCTGAAGATCCTGCATTTACGGGCTGAGACTACTCCACCACCTTTTTTTCAGTGGAAACCACGATATCATTAAAATCTCCAGCTACAAGCCAAGGTTTGTCAATTGTATCAGCAATAATTTTCAGAATCTCCCAAAGGATTTTTTATTAGTCACCATTTCTACCTAAATTCCATCATGTATTTGGTCTGAATCAGTCATTTCGGTAACAATTTGATTTAAGTTTTATGGTTTTATTTGAGTATTTTAGTCTTGTTTGATTTCTTTATGCTTTATGTTTATTTGGTTGGATTTAGATGCGTTTGATGCTTTTTTTGGGTGTTAGTGTGCATGTTGCAGGTTGAGTTGAAAGCCTAAAGAAATGTGCAAGGATGAATGAAGAGCATAAGGTCAGGAAGAAGAAAAGATTAATTCTGGAGGCCAACACAACCCATGCAGCCTTGCACGACCCATGCAAGAAGTGAAGCTTGTTCCCATATAAATTCCAGGGGGCTGACACGGGTGCCCGTGTTGCCTTGCATGGCCTGTGTCAGCAGTACTTAAGAGTGGAGATTTTCCAAATACTTGAGGTCTGCACAGCCCGTGTCTGAAGGCACGACAAACTTCTATTTTTTAGGGTTTTTCATTTAATCTGATCCTTGGGGGAATTCTAGGCATTAAACTTGGCTGAGATTTTTACCTAGACTATTTAAGTGAGTTTTTAAGTTTTATTGAGGTACTTTTTGCATCGTAGAAGAGAGAAGACACAAGAGAGAAGATTTCTTCATTAAGAGAATTTGTGATGGAGATATTCAAGGGTGGCAACCATTGAAGATCAAAGTACCATTTATTCTTGTAATGTCTAACTTCTTTATTTTGTTTATCTTGAATATTATGAGAGGCTAAACTCCCCAATGCTAGGGGTGGTCCTGATTTGGTATTGTATTGACTATGAATCCTTAAGTATCAATCAAAGTTTTTATGTTTATTTAATTCAAGTTTGCAATGTTATTATGCTTTCTCTATCGGACAAATTGAGGATGACCTAAGGCTAACAAGTACAGGACTGTAGTTGTTAGGGTTT
Organism: Vicia sativa; assembly: GCA_021764765.1. Classification (NCBI taxonomy): domain Eukaryota; kingdom Viridiplantae; phylum Streptophyta; class Magnoliopsida; order Fabales; family Fabaceae; genus Vicia; species Vicia sativa. Next base: position 10,313,511 of record CM038796.1, read on the forward strand.
TTGCATAATTGGATTAAAGTAGATATCACCTAGGACTAGGGATACTCTTTAATCACCTTTGATAACCTTGATATTACAATTGCTTGAATTCACTCTTTATCGTCATGGGGATTGGGACTAAGATTAAAAGTTCAATGTTTTTTTACTAAGAACGTAGGAAAAACAATCTAGCGGTTGGTAATTGAAGACACATAGTTAACTTTGAGAAAACTAGGGGCCATAGAATTGCAAGCCAAATCAACCACTCTACCTAGCATGTTTTTATTTTGATAAAGAAAAACCATTTTATTTTCTTGCTATTTAATTGTGCAAGGTTTTCTCCGAATCAAACAACAACTCTTATTTTTGTTCAATTGAATTAATTATTCAATTCAGTATTTTCAACGTAGTCCTCGAGATCGATACTCGGGATAAATCTCACAATTACTACATCGGTATAAATAGTACACTTGCTATTTTTACGATCAAGTTTTTGGCGTCACTGTCGGGGAACTGCCAAAATACATAGCTGATTTTTATTCGATTGAAATTTTATTGCTCTGCAATTAAAATTTTATTTTATTTTGTCTAATAATTTTATCTGTACTAATATTTTGTCTAATATTTTATGCGAGGTCAGGCCTCAACTGAACTTCTTTTTGACGCAGAGATAGAAAGAACATTTCACGCTCGGCAAAGGAAAGCAAAGCAAGCAAGACTGGAGGCAGAGGAAGACAGAGAATTAATATACTCGGGTTTAGAAGCTGAAGCTGAAACCATGGATCCACCACAAGAGAGATTGATGGGTGACTACAGAGGCATAAATGCACCAGGTGGTAGATTGACCACCGTCAACCAACCGATGAATGTTCCTAATTTTCAGCTACACCCGAGCACTATTACTCATCTGGAAAAAATATCCTTTTCTGGAAGGGTTAATGAATACGCTAATAAGCATTTGCAACGATTTTTGACGATGAGCACCACTTTAAAAATAGATGGACATACTGAAGAACAGAAAAGGTTGCGAATGTTCCCAATCACCCTGGCAGATGAAGCGGGAGAATGGTTCTATTCTCTTTCAATAGGCAACATCACATCGTGGGAAGAGATCGAAACAACCTTCCTCAATGAGTACTTTCCAGTGTTAATGTTCATGAGGAAAAGATATGAGATACTAAATTTCAAGCAGATTGAGGGTGAATCATTAGGGGACTCGAACGAGAGATTTAAGAGACTCCTAGTGGCTTGTCCTACTCATAACTTGGATCAGACTGGGCATATGCAGATGTTCGTGAACGACCTTAGAATCAAAACAAAGCAACTCATTGACACAACAGTTGGTGGCTCATCTAATTTCTCAACAGCCACTATCATCAAAAAGATCATTGAAGCTATAGTTGCAAATGAGCATCTAGAACTATATGACAGGGTTGCAAGCAAGCCAAACGGAGTAATTGATTTGAAGTTGGAGGCAAATAAGCAACTGAAAATTGAAAATACGATAGTTGTCGAAGTAGAAAAGAAGCTAAAAGCAATGAACATTACTACTCAGCAAGTGGCTCAAATTCAACAAGGCCAAAATAAGGTTTGTGATATTTGCGGCAGACCTCATTTAACAGTGCATTGTCTTGCAACAGATCAACAAATTGAAGACATCAGGTTCCTAAAGCAGAATAATCCTTACTCCAACACTTACAATCCACGGTGGAAGAACCATCCAAATTTTGGATGAAGGGATCAAAAGGGAAACACTCAACAACAAGGCCAAAGTTAGCACCAAAACCAGTATTCGCAGTAGCAGCATCAAACTCTGAAGAAAGCGGATTGGGAGTTAGCCATTCAAAAGATGGTCGCTCACAATATTCAATTCCAAGATGAAACAAGGAATAACCACAAGAACACTTCCGCCTCTATTAAAAATTTAGAGGTCCATATTGGTCAAATAGCACAACAATTGGCAAATGTTCAAGCATCAGGCTCTCTGCCTAGTGCAACGATACAAAATCCAAGAGATAACCATGGTGTGAAGGCAGTTGTGACAAGAAGTGGAAAATCTATGGGAAATGTTGAGAATGAGGTAGTTGAAGAGGAAGGTTTACTAGAAGTAGACCTCGAAATCAAAGATGATCTGGAAAAGATTGAGGAAATTGTCACACCGCCTGTGGGGGGAAAAAGAAAAACCTAAGGAAGCAAAACTTAAGGTTATCCTCCCTTACCCTGCAAGAACAAAGAAGAAAGATCTTAATGAGAAGAATTTTGAGAAATTTTTGGAGTTTTTCACACCGCCATAAATTTTGTAGTTCTGGATATGCCAGAGGATGAGGAAATCCCAATAATCTTGGGACGACCTTTTCTTGAGAGTGGAAGGGTGATGGTAGACATGGAAGAAGGTACTATAACTCAATCTTTTCTTTGTAACAAAACTATATAGACATAAAAGTTGTTGAACCCGATGACTCAATCTTTATAAAATATAACTAAAATTTAAATCTTTTAAAAATCTCATATCATAAATAAATTCACAATTTAATAATTTAAATTTAAATTTTAAACATTTTGAAAATATCATATCATAAATAAATTTACAATTTGATAATTTAAATATAAATTTTAAATATAGGTATCCTATATAATAAAATAGTACAAAATTACAAAGTATAATTGCAATATATAATTAAATAATTTAGAAGAAAATAATTTTATTATCTATTATTTAATTTCAAGGTGTAAAGATTATTTCAATATTGAGATATTCTTCTTCAATATCAAAACTATTTGTAACAAAATTAATCAGATCTGCAATATTTTCTCTGTCAATAATATAATCAATTAATTTAATTTTTAATTTTTTATTTAAATATAATATTTTAACAAAATATATAAAAATATAAATAAAAAATTAAACTGTAGATTATTTTAAAATCTTAAAATTTTTTAGTAATAAAATAAAAAAAATATAGTTGAACCACCGGTTTAAGAAAACTGCTGATTTTTCTAGTTTTCTCGATTTTTACCAATTCTTGTCGGTTCAACGACATCCCCGATCTAACAATTGAACTAGATTGATTACCTAGCTAGTTTCCGGTTCGACCGGCCGATCCAGTCCGATTTTTAAAAGACTACCTCAAATACTCATCAAAACATACATTAGAGAATACAATTGTTCTCTTATTTTTTGTTATCGTCAAAATTAAAAATATTATTTTTCAATCAAACAAACTTTTATTAAATCTAATTGAGATTAATTGTTATGCACTGTCCGGAAAAAAATCTGGAAAATATATTTTTTTCTAAACAAAATTAATATATTTTTCCAAAAAAAGTAAAAAAATAATTTTTTGCCAAAAACATTTTCTAAAAAAATATAATTTTCCTGAAAAAAATATTTTTCAAAAAAAATAACATATCTTTTTAGAAAAAAATATTGATTTTAAAAAAATTTAGAAAAAATATTAATTTTGAAATAATTCAAAATATAAATTTGGTTTTAGATAACAAATTAATTATAAACTAGTTTTTAAATATAGATTAATTTTAAATTAAAAATTTAAAGATATTGGATTGTTAATGTAAATATTTTACACGGTCATTGTATCACAATCTTTAAAAAAAATATTTTACGTATAATTTAAAGAATAAGTTAAACTTCTACAAATATTAATAATTATGGTTGCATCTGGTTTATAATATCATGTATTTTCATTAAATTCTTAAATTAAATTGAACCATTTTTACATTTAATTGAATTTTTATTGAAATAATTATTATGTTTTCAAAAAACAATTGAAATAATATTATAAAATGAATTAAATCATAAATATAGTTGGTTCAATGCATAAACCATGAAACTTGTTATCCCTGCTCCTAACAAAATAAAACCTTTATCAGTTCATCTTTCTGCTCCGTAACATTATCCAACTCAGAGCAAAATCCATGGCAGTTACCGCCACATTCAAGCTCTCACTCTTCTTCACTCTCATCTCACTTTCATTATCAGTTATTCCCCCAACATGCAACCGCGTTGAGTGCCCCACTTACGATCTCATACAAGCTGGAAATGGCTACGAAATCCGCCGCTATAATTCAACTGTTTGGATTTCCGGTGACCCCATTCAACAAATTTCTCTTGTTGAGGCTACAACAACCGGTTTCTTGAGGTAACTTTTATGAACTAATTTATATTTAATTTGTGTTTACAAGTGAGATCAATAACTTGTTAGGTGAAACTCTAAGAATGTGTTTGAATCAGGTAATTAAATTTTTTTAAAGAATTTAAAATTCTAAACAATTCAAATTATTTAATTGAAATTCGTTCAATTTTAAATGTTTTTTTTCCGTATAGAATATTAAAGTGTTTCATTCTTAAATTTTTAAGGTCATTTTCATAAATTTTTAAATTTTTGGGCCAAATTTAATATATGAAAAATAGGAACTAATTTGCAATTTTTAAAGGATTAATTTATAAAATTTTAAAATTATTAGGGACTTATATGCAATTTTTTTGAAATTTTAGTGGTAAATTTGTAATTTTTAAAAAATATGAGGACTATTTCCCAAATTTTGAAAAAATAATAACAAACAATTTTAAATTATGAAGTAAATTCAAATTCTTAAATTTTTTGTGTCATTTGAAATTTCTTTAATTTGAGTTGAATGAAATGTTTCATAAATTTACATCATTTTAACAATTATTCATATTTTTTATTCAAACAATGAATTCTGATGAAATAATTTTAATTTTTTCAAAAAAAAACTATTTTTCTTCATTAAAATATTTGATCCAAACATACTCTAATAGTTATTAACAGAGAATTAAAGACATTAATTTTGATTATAATATTTTAAACTTATTTTAATAATAGATGGATAAATGAACGTTAAATATACTTTGTGTTGATACTTTGTGTTGATGTCCTATATTTTTACAGTATTTAAGTGTCTATCTGTCTTGATATCCGTGTCTGAGTATCTGCTTCGTAGAAATTAATTGAACTCGGATTCATCCTTTTCTTTTTATCAGGCTTTTTGACTACATTCAAGGTAAGAACAACTACCATGAAAAGATTGAGATGACAGCACCTGTTCTGTCTGAGGTATTACCTAGTGATGGACCCTTTTGCAAGTCTTCATTTGTTGTAAGCTTTTATGTGCCTAAAAAGAACCAAGCAAATCCACCTCCTGCTAAGGGTCTTCAAGTTCAAAGATGGAAAACTGTGTATGCAGCAGTTAGACAGTTCGATGGATTTGTCAAGGATATTGATATTGGTGCGGAAGCTGCAGCATTGAAGGACAGTATTGTCGGTACTAAGTGGTCGTCTGCTATTGATCAAAGTCGTAGAGTTGGTCATGCTTCGGTTTACACTGTGGCTCAGTACAATGCCCATTTTGAATTTGAAAATAGGATGAATGAGATATGGTTATTGTTTGATTTGGAAAGCGGATCAAGCGCTATGTGAGATTTACCCGACAAAAACCAGTCGAATTCTAGGTAGTATGTAAGTTTTTAATGTGTACTCCCTCCGTTCTAAATTATAAAAGAAATTTATTTTTTAGATATATTAGATAATTAATGTATTTGGTCTATATATAGACCAGATACATTAATTATTCAATGTATCAAAAAAGTAAATTTTTTTATAATTTGGGACAGTGGGAGTAAGTAATATGTCTACTTTGCAGACTGATGTGTTAGTTAAGACATCTTGTTGAATTAATAAATAAAGTGCATCCCGAAGTGTTTCACAATGCTTTCAACTTGACTTTTTGGTTCATGTAATGTTGATCTTTTTTAGTCGGCTACACTTCCTAAATAACATAACTTTGTCGACACCATGCATGTGTAAGTATGAGGATAATTTGTACATTTTCAGGGGTGTAGTTCATGAACTGGTTTGCATATGCTTTTCATAGAGTTACATCAATCTCTGTCCCACTATAAAACAAAAGATAAATCATTGTTATTTTGATATAAACAAAGTGCATACAATAATTTAAGACAAACTATTATGAATGACTATAGTAGTAAGCCTTTCATCTGACAAAATGAGGTTCACGCAAGGGTTTTCTCAGCTCCGGCAACTTGAGTCCTGACAACTTGTTGGACAACACCTATTATATATGTATGAAAGAATAGTGAAAGTTAAACTGCTGAAAAATTGGAGTCGTGGCAAAGAGTTGAGTATATACCATAAAGACGATCTACAATGAAATCTCCTTGTAAGAAATCAACAAAGGATTTGAACTGGAATTTGTGTAGAGGAAAGTCAGGAATGTCCACAGCTATGATTGTTGTGGCACGATAAAAAAAAGCTTGTACTTGTTATCACACACTTTGAGAGGCATGTCATTTATCAACGCTCCACCATTATACACCATGTATGTCTGATTTTTCAGCAAGGTTGAGTTCTAAAGTTCAAGGTCACAGGCCTGAGTAACAACATGGATATGCTCCGCCTGCAGTTGAAAGAAAGTTCCAAAAAGTGTAAGGTTTATTCAAAAGCAGAAAGTTCCAAAAAGTGTAAGGTTTATTCAAAAGCAGAAAGTAACATAAGAAATAGTAGGATGAAAATAAATTAACATATCTTTTCATCTTGAATAATAGCTTCAAGATGTTGCTTGTCATTTTGTTCCTTAAAGTTCCAGACATCGACCACCCTAATAGCTATTTTTCATAAATTCTCTTCAGGTTTCAATTCACAAATCATAATCGGTGCTCTTGACATGTTTGCTTGGAAAACTGAAGACAAAAAGTGAATGTCATGAACATATGAGATAAAAATCAGAACTGAGATATGTCATATTTATCATCATAAACACATAATATTGCCTCAGTTATAGAAACACATAAAACTGTCTCAGCAATCGAAACATAAAGTAGTTAAATGAAATGTAAAAAGGAATCCAAACTAACATGAAAATGAAAACCAAAACATTGTATCACTCAAAAGAAAACAAGTTGGAAAAGGGAAAAGGGCAGAAATAAGCTTCACACAAATGAAGTTAAAAGCAACAGTGATTAAAATGGAACTAAAATTCCAAATATGTTAGTATAATGAAGAAACAAAACCGTACCTCTGATAAAAATAAAAACTTTTAAAAAATCAAACCTCAAAATGATTTTATAAATGACAACTATTACCAAAAGAACCATGTCATGAGATAACAAAAGAAACAAATTAGGAAAGGGGAAAATGCTAAAATGAAGCTTCACACAAACAAAGTAAACATGAAAGAGTTAATAAAATGGAACCACAACTCCATATACGCCCTTATAATGAAGAAAATAAAGTGTACCGATGATAAAAATCAAAACTTTCTACAAATCATGATTTTGTACAACAAAATTCGAAAACTTAACAAAGTATGCAGATCCGAAAGCGGCATAAAATAGGGGGAAAGAAAGGAAAGAAAGGGGAAAGAATAAATATTTGGCCTATGTTTATAGAATATATAAATGACACATGTTTTTCTTTTATTTCCATAAATAATACATATTTTAAAGGGGCATTTTGTTAGCTGAAGATTTTGATATCTTGTGATTCGAAGAAGGATCATGGAGCTCGAGATGAGATGATGTTAAAGTATTCAGGGGAACATAGTGAATGTCATAGTTTGGAAAGAAAAGAATTAGCCCTTCGAATGGATGTATTGAGTTTCGGAGTGTCGAACGGAAATAATGGTGATATGTGTAAAACAAGCTTTGATCGGGCAATAGAATTGTATCAGAGGAAATGGGTTCGAAATCGAAGTGAGTGATACATTTGAAATTCAAAATCGAGCGGATAAAAGGGAGTTGAAACGCGCGCTGAAGAAACGGTTCGAAAACGTGGAAGCAAGAGAAGCATGGTGTGTTGCATGTTCTAAACGTGGCAAGATCTTATGGGTCAGACCGTTATGGTCGAATTAGTATAAATAGGAGTCTTAATGTTAGGATTTCGTGTGTCATATCTATTGTACTAAAATTCACCACATTCAAAATACCACATGGCTAGGGAAACGAATGCACGAATGATGTACGATGATTGCACCAAAGCTTTATTATTCAACAATGTATCTTTATCCTTCCGCCTAACTTTATCTTGCATCAATGTCTTTTAAGTTTCTTTACTTTCAAAGTCATTTCATTTAAATGCTTTTCTACCATCAAGTTCTTTACTTTTCCAAAACTTTTACATTAACGTGTTATTTCCCGAAAGCTTTTATACATTTGTTTACATTCCTCTTTTACGTTTTACTTTGAAAATCTTTTACACTTTAAGAGTTTATTTGAATATTGCTACATTTATATACTTTCTTGCCATTTCGAATCTGAATGTTCTTGTTTGTTCGAACCAAATATACATTATTTACTTGATCATATCACTAAGTAATCGAAACGCATTTGAACCTATACAAAACATCCAAAACAAGTCTCAAATATGGATTTCTATCTTAAGTTCATACCAACGGCCGATACCCCATAGGATCAATCTAGTCGATCCTGCAAGTTACCAGAGGGATTGAATAACATAACAGTTATAACGCTTATTCAATAGTTTGGAAGACTAGCGGTTGTTTCACCGTAAATCATGAACAAAATGGCACGCCCAGGGATGAGTTTGGCCGTTATAAATTAAGAAAATTATAACCATAATTATTATAAAAATTTCTTTCGAGTAAACAAAGTTCATTGGTATATGAACCTTAGGAGTGGTAGAATAACTAATAGTAACCAACCTTCACCCGTAAGAAATCGAAATAATAGAATGTCTAATCCAAATAATCAACAAGGAAACAAATGCCCCACATGGAACAGCACTAATGCGTCTGCCGATCGCAACGTCGCGATCCTTCAATGCACGTCTTGCATCTTCGACTAGTAATATAGCCACGAATGGAACAAGTGGCATGTCAACAAACAATTCGATCTTGGGCAATACAGAACCACGGTTACCCTGGGATCCGTCCCACAACCAGGGACACAAGCCCATTTCGCCACCCCACTACAAACTAGACCACCTAGTTTCGAGGGTAATAGACCCAGAAACCCTTCTTATGGGATGCCAACATCTTTTATGGCAGGCTTGCAAACTTCGACGTCAAATGCATCACCCCAATTAGGATCTGGATCTGGGGTTAATCAATTTCTTACGAATAACCAAGGTCTGGGGGGTTATAGCGCCTTACCCACCTTAACCACAGAAAACCAAATGGCTTTTAGGCAATTGATGGATGATAGTAACCATAACATGATAGGAGTATTAGCACAAACTATGCAAGAAATCTTTGCCCCAATAGTTCAGAACGTGACTGTGACGAATAGAGAAAATGCAGATAATATGAGTCGAATAGCAGATTTCTTTGCTCCGCCAGAGAGGCGTAGACAGAACCAGGCTGTGGTTCGAGCGAACACCTATCATCGAACAAGCCATTGACCCACCCTATAGGCCGTTAGAAAGAATTCGACCCGAGGGCAAGGGCACAAAGAGGAAATGCCCCGATTCGAGAAGAACCATTTAGGGAGTTGTAGAACCATGGTGAGGATCGAAGATATGATGCTCCGATTCGAAGGAACCACAGAGGGAGTTGGGGAACCAGGGCCCTCGAAAGGCAAGAGGCCCGCTTCGAGAAGAACAACCTAGAGGAGTAATTATGGTAGGTAGAAACCAAGATGTCATGGTGGTCCATAGAATTCAAATGATAACATCTTGGCGTAAAATAACCTAACCACCATGATAGAGAGAATAATGGCCCAAAACGGTATTAATACTGTGGATTAGAGGCCAAATTATGCTTCTCCCATAGCAGATTATGTGATGCATACAGACTTACCAAGGGACACAAGATCCCTAAGTTTACAAAGTTCGGAGATACTAACGAATCAACATTGAACACATAGCCGTATCTCACAAGCGGAGACATAGCCAATAATGAGAACCTTAGGATTAAGTATTTCCGAGTTCCCTCACGAAAAATGCTTTCACCGGTTCACCACATTACCACCGGATCCATAGATACCGCGCCTTTTAGAAAGATTGTTCCATGAACAATTCTACATGGGACAATCCAAGATAAGTCCAAGGAACTAGCTAGTGTTAAGAGGAAGTTTTCGAACCCATAGACGAATACTTGAATAGGTTCGACTATTGAAATCCGGATGTTTCACAAGAGTCCCGAACATGAATTAGTCGAAATGGCACGGTGGCCTTGACTATTCGATTCGAAAGAAATTAGATACGCAATACTTGAGAGATATGGCTCAGTTGGCAGATAGGGTTCGACAAGTCGAAAGACTAAAGGCCGAGAAGGCCAGAGCTTTCAAAAGTAATAAGAAAGAAAGAATTTCCTATGTCGAAACCGAGGAAGTCAAGATCGTCCCGATTTCGAGGAGGTCAATGGACCTAGCAGAGTTAAACAGCCCCACCCTACTCTTGTAAACTGTTGGTTCCCACAAAAGGAAAGAAATTGTTGAAAATGAAAAACGACAAATTCCCAAAGAACACCTTTGATGTGACAAAGTGTGATGAGATTTTTGACCTGCTTGTCAAAGATGGTCAACTGATTGTGCCATCGAATGTTAAAATACCTCCTTTAGATCAAAGAAAGAAAAGAGGATTTTGTAAATATCATAGTTTCTTAGGCCACAAAACCTCACAGTTTTCTTTCGTGGACTTAATTGAATGCAATCAAAGAAGGCGACTAAAGTTTCCGATAAGCCAAAGATGAAGGTAGACGAGGATCCTCCGATATTGCGACACCAATTACTCCGAGCCGCAGCATGGGAGAAATAAATATGGTGGAAAGCACCAAGGGTCAATACATTGAAAGATGAAAACACCGAGAATGAGAGTTGGGAACTAATCGGAGTCACTAAAGACATCCACCAACAACCGTGAGGCTTCGACTAAGCCAGTAGTCATTGGTTTCAAGGACATCCAGCTCGAGGGCCGTGGAGAGTCGTGATGAAATTGGTACAGCATCAAGGTCCGAGGCGCCAATTAGAAAAGGTCCAAATTACAAAGCAACTTTCCCGAGAAAGAGATCCGGATACTTTGGGAGAACCTGGAAGATTCGACTATCCGTAAAATATTCTGCAGAGTGCAAAAATCCCATAAGCCATCAAACCATCAGTTGGGAGATGAGGATACAAAAGATGGAGAGGTAGAAGGACACAAGCCCAAGAAGGAAGTTTGGGACACTCTGGGGGAGCCTAGTGGCAAATTCGACTACCTGGTGAAATACTCTGCCCCAGAGAGTTCGAAAATACAACTCAAAGACATCGAACCGTCAGGTTGGAGAGATGATGAAAAAGATGGAGAGGTGGATGTTAATATGGTGGACATGGAGAAACCTTGTTCTGAGATGCAAGAAATGGAGAAATATCTTGAGAAGGAAAAATACAAAATGGAGGAAGGATATGCTGCAGATACCAGTTTAAAAAATTACCTCATGGTGTGCCACAAAGGAAACGCTGAGATGATGCTTTGCCCCAGATGCAGCATCATCTGCAACGAGAGGATTGCTGCAGAGTTCGAAAGGAGCCAAAGGGCTCGAACTGGCGTCAACTGGCGCCAAGACAATCAATTGTTTAGATGCTATCCTCGACCTGGAGAGAGTGTGTTGGAATTCTTAGTACGCTGCCATAAAGGGCAACGGTGTTTGATTTGCCCAAGGTGTTCAAAGAAGATATGACCAAAACATGGCAGGGGCATTCAAACCATTCCTTTCGCCCATGCCGGAATCACAAGGAGATGGGTCAAGAGTCGACCTCCACGGCAATCATAATCAAAGAAAGCGATAGTCCTTACCCCAAAGGTGCTCAAGAGTAACATTGTAATCCTACAAGTACCAACCGATAGATGGTCGCACGTCAAAACCAATAAGGGAAAGATAATTGGAGAAGCAATGAGAAATGCGCCACGCCATGGTGTACAGGAGATGCCAACAACAAAAGAAAAGAAGAGTTGAGGCTGAAAACTATAAAGGAAGAATCCCATGTCAAGATCCCAATGGCGAAGGCAACAACGTGTTCGAAAGGTCGAGAAGGAAATCGGCATTGAAGAGGTAGTTTCGACCAGCAAGAAAGAGATGTCCAAAGACTAACAAATCAACGACAAACAAGCAGCCCGAAACAAACCTCCAGTTAGTAGGAGACTTTTGCGACACGAAACCAAATGAATCAAAAGAATATACTCAGGCGAGGAAGATGAGGATATGCCGACAGATAACTTCGAATCGGGAGAATCCTCACTCAACCTAAACGCAACGTGGTGTCACTACCTTCCGAGTTCGGGCAAGAAACCAAATCAAGAACAGGAAGAGGATGATACCATTGATATGATGAAACATAGGCTTTGCTATTATGTCATGGATAATGGCGCCGAAGAGCGAATGCATTCTTCAACACCCAGCCAAGAATGAAGAATCATCTCAAGCCATTGTTCATTCGAGCAAAGGTTAATGCCCATGGTGTGAATAAGGTCCTGGTAGATGGAGGCGCATCGGTTAATCTAATGCCTTATTTTATGTTAAAAAAGCTGGGAATACAAGAAAGTGATGTCAAACCGCATAACATGGTTCTATCAAATTATGAAGGAAAAGTTGGTCAAACATTGGGAGTGGTGCAAGTGGAGTTACCCGTTGGTTTGAGCTGCAGGCCCACCATGTTCATGGTAATCGGCCAAGGCCAACTACAACCTCGCTATTAGGAAGAGAATGGATTCATGGCGAGGGGCGCCTTCGCCAATGCACCAAAGGTTAGTGCTATGGAGAGAAATGGGATAGTGGAGAACATCGAGGCGATCGAGTTACTTCATGACTACACCAACCTAGTCAACAAAAGAAACTATGACAAGTATCTAGCACGAATAGCCCTGTGCTCCAAATGAGGAGATGAACGGGAGATGCACAATATTATATGACTCTTCGCCATGATGGCATGTATTGGGATAGAAAATAATTAAAGGAGACGAAGGACTCAAGGTACTTCGAGAAGACGCCGAAGGTGGGAGTTCGACAATGCTCATGATCGAGTCCTCCTTCTTGAAAGGATTTCGCCACATGGTCGAGAACAAATGGATAGCAGCCAGAGGTCAAATAGACAAGATAGTTGAAGAAGATAACATGAAAGGGGCTGGTTCGAAAGACTCACCCTGCGAAGAAAATGAAATAGAACAAAGGCTAGATGCCATATATGATACAGAACCCCTGGGCTTCGAGAAGGATCCTACAAACATAGGTGCTAAGATGTTGGCACAAGATCAACTCGAAGAGGTAAATTTGGGGGATGACAACACAAAAAGAATAACCTATATAAGTGCCAGACTGGGTCCAAGTCTCAAGCAAGAGGTGATCGAGATCCTTAAGCAAATTAAAGATTGCTTCGTGTGGGACTACGACGAAATGCCTGGTTTGAAAAGAGAGTTAGTAGAGCACAGACTTCCAATTAAGGATGGCAAGAAGCCCATCAAGCAAACTCCTAGGAGGTTCGCGCCAGCAGTGCTCACGAAGATTATAGCTGAGGTCGAAAGGTTGTTGCGTTGCAAGTTCATCAGAACCACAAGGTATGTCGAATGGTTAGCTAATATAGTGCCCGTTATTGAGAAAATGGTTCCCGAGAATATGCATAGACTTTAGGGATTTAAATACGCAACCCCAAAGACCAATACTCTATGCAGCAAAATGTTAATAGACTGGGTTCGAATACTTAAGCATGCTAGATGGATATTCTGGTTATAACCAGATTTTTATTGCTGAAGAGGATGTTGCCAAGACAACATTTCGTTGTCCAGGAGCCTTAGGCACCTATGAGTGGGTAGTGATGCCTTTTGGTTTGAAAATGTCAGCCACTTACCAACGAGCAATGGATTCCATTTTTCACGATTTTATTGAGACTTTTATGCAGGTGTATATTGATGACATAGTCATCAAGTCTGTCTCTTCAGAAACTCATCTGCACCATCTGAGCCAATCATTCGAAAGAATGAGAAAACATGGCTTGAAAATGAATCCCCTTAAATGTGCATTTTTTGTGCAGGCAGGAGACTTCCTGGGCTTTGTGGTTCATAAAAAGGGAATCGAAATCAACCAAAATAAGACAAAGCCATCATGGAGACTAAAGCACCCACGTCAAAAAGAGAGTCACTGGGAAGATAAATTTTCTTAGAAGATTCATCTCGAATCTAAGTGGAAAGACTCAAGCATTCTCTCCACTACTTCGCTTAAAACAAGGCCAAGCCTTCGAGTGGAGTCAAGTACATCAGGAGGCCTTCGACGAAATTAAAAGATACCTCTCTCAACCTCCTATCTTGTTCCACCTTCATGGGAAAGCCCATGAGACCGTATATATCTCGCTTCAATTTACTATAGGTAGTATGTTAGCACAAGAAGATAGTAATGGCATCGAAAAGCTATATACTATTTAAGTAGGGTGCTAAATGATGCAGAAACTAGATATAGTAACATAGAAAAGTTATGCCTATGTTTATACTTCTCTTGTATGAAACTTAAATATTATATAAAGCCTGTTGATGTTTATGTCTCCTCTCATTTCGATGTTATCAAACACATGCTGTCAAAACCAATTATGCATAGTAGAGTGGGTAAATGGGCTTTAGCCCTAATATTCTTTAACCTTCATGCCTTTGAGAGTCGTGGAAAGGCCAAGTAATTCGATTTCATTGTGGATCACCACGGTCGAAAAGACCATTATGGGTTATGTTGGGACGCAACCTTGGAAATTATACTTTGATGGTTCGACTCACAAAGAGGGTAGTGGTGTTGGAGTTCTTATAATTTCTCTGAAGGAATTCCAACAAAATTCAAGTATAAATTGATGGCCTCGTTGCTCAAACAATGAAGTCAATCAAGCGTTTATTGTTGGACTTGAAGCTTTGTTGGAATTGGGGGCAACTAAAGTCGAAATTAAAGGTGACTCAGAGTTAGTGGTCAAACAAATAACAAAGGAATATAAATGCATAAAGGAAAATTTGATGACATACTTCGTCATAGCTAACAGATTGATCAAAAAATTCGAATACATGAATATCCAACATATACCAAGAATAGAGAATCAAGAAGCAAATGACCTAGCACAGTTGGCTTCAGGTTATAAAGTCTCTACAAAAAACTTTAAAGAGTTGATCGAAATAAGAGGTAGGGTTATGGCTACCAGACTAACACCATCAGATTTAGAAAATATTAAGTTAGGTTGTAGTGGTAAAGATAGATTCGAAGTGTTAGCCATAAACACCGTATCAAATGTAGATTGGCGAAGCCCAATTGTAAGCTATCTAAAGGATCCAACCTTAAACGTAGATAGAAAAACGAAATATAGAGCATTATCGTATGTCCTTATGGAAATGAATTGTTCAAAAGACCCAAGAAGGTGTATTGCTCAAATGCCTAGGAGAAAGTGAGGCGATCTAGCATTATCGAAGTTCATAATGGGGCATGTGGGGCACATCAAGCGACAAGATGAAGTGGTTGCTATTTCGATATGGTATGTCTGGCCTAGCATGCTCAAAGATTGCATAGACTTCGCTAAAGGATGTGAAGAATGTCGAAACATGCAGGATTCAACATGCTCCGCGAGTGAGCTGCATTCGATCATTAAACCATGGCCCTTTAGAGGATGGGCGTTAGATTTAATAGGAGAAATCAATCCGCCTCGCCTAAAGGTCAAGTACATCTTGGTAGGAATAGATTATTTTACTAAGTGGATCGAGCGATACCACTAGTAGGCAGATCAAGAAGCTATTATTGAATTCATACGAAACAAATAATCTATAGGTTCGGATTGCCGTAGCATAACTACGCACCAAGGGTCTGATTTCGGTAGAAAGATGCAAGAGTTCGCTCAGAGATGGATTTAGACTATTGACATCAACACCATATTATGCTCAAGCAAATGGTCAGGTCGAAGCAGCCAACAAAGTAATAATTGGTTTGATCAAAAAACACATTGGTAAAAAGCCAAAGAATTGGCATAAAACTTTAGACCAAGTACTATGGGCCTGTAGAACATCTCCCAAAGAAGCTACCAATACTACACCTTTCCAACTAACATTTGGCCATGATGCGTTGCCAGAAATTCATCTATCAATCCAAAGACAACATGAACTCCCCTCGTCATTATATTGGGAAATGATGGTGAATGAGTTAGTTGAGTTAGACGAAGTCAGACTACATGCATTGGAAATCCTAATGAGGCAAAAGGAAAGAGTGGCCAGGGCATATAACAAAAGAGTAAGAGGTAAGACATTCAACGTTAATGACTTAGTATGGAAAGTCATATTGCCCATGGACAAAAAGAATAAGGCATTGGGTAAATGGTCACCTCATTGGGAAGGCCCTTTTCGAATAGCAAAAACGTTTTCGAACAATGCGTATGAAATAGAAGAACTGGCGGATGATAAACGAATCATAAAGGTAAATGGGAAGTATTTAAAGAAGTATAAACCATGCCTGCAGGAGATTCGAATACTAACGACGTAGTCATAATATTATAATGAAATGCCAAAATGGTAACATAATTGCCAAAATGGCATTGTTCAAGCGTTACGAATAAACATTTAATCAAAATATAAAAGTTACAAAATAATCAAGATTCAAAATGGGGATTGTTCCTCACCGGTCGAAGATATTCTTGAAAGACTCAAGTCTTTGTTGGGTAAAGCGCCGGCACCTTCGAGGATGGCAACTTCACCTTTGAGTTGCTCACCGCCTCTGCTTCAAAGAAGGCCCTTGTTAAGAAGTTCTTGAATCGATTCCCAAAGGTGTTGGACTCGTAGGAAATTTGTTGTCTGGGCCTCTTTGATCTTAGCCCAAGTTCTTGAATGCTTCTCCCGAGGAGGATGGATTGAGATCGAAGCTCATAGTCAGCCCTAGCTTGCTTAATATGCTTGGCTTGCTCTTCAGCTTCTTTCGAAAGTTTCGAAGCATGTTCATAAGCAGCATCCATTGAAGCTCTTTTCTCTTGGACTTTATTTGCAGCAGATTCATCCTGGAGGAGGCATCCAGTCACATTATCCAACAAAGACGTAAGTTCGAACAGATGGTACTAACTTCCGAGAGAGTAGTGAGGTCAACTTGGTTCAGTAATCCCTTCATGATGAAACAGGCGGTACTATCTTGTTTAAGCACTTCGAATAGATCCACATCAAGGATTGTTTTTCTAATTCTATGAAGAAGTACAACCCTATCATTAGAGGGCATTGCATTAGAGGTCGAACCAAAGACCAACGTAGAAAGTGGAATATCCCTTGAGCCAACTTAGCCTTCATGTACCCAATAGGGTCATTTCTTTTCAAATTGGCTAATTCTTCTTGTTTAATGAGAAGACCGAAGTTCCATACGTAATGGAGTAACATCCATTTCAAGTCCATTTGCTCATTAGTACGAAGACCATCACCGCATTATTGACGCTTCCATCATCTTGTCCATCATCAACAAATCCACCACCTCGATGTCATCATTCGATCACCATCAAGATCGACCGCCCTTTCGCTCAAACCTTCTTGAGTCTTCTCCTTCTTCATCCTCGACCTTCCCTCGCTAGAATCTTCACTCTCGAGAGGCGGGGTTCTTTCCTCTTCGCTTGAGGTATTTGTTCACGCCTTGAGGGATTCCCGAGGGATTGGGTGAAGAGCCTCGAGGCACTTGTAGCGCCTTCAAGCATTATTGCATTGGTCTCCTTGAGAGGAGGCGCCTTGATCATCGTGCCGATCAAGCTCCATTGGGAGTGCCATGTTAGAAGAGCCTCTTTTGCCGGATTATTCGAATCCCCATGAGGAGAAGAGTGAATCGGAGCGGATGCTTGGAGGAGGAGTCAAGTGGTTGGGATCCGGTCGAATCATCCTACATAGATAAAGAAAGATTAGAAACCGATAACTAAGGTACGAATAATCATTTTAAGAATTCAAGTAAACTCACCCGGGTTATCCGTAGATATGTTATCGTTTATATGTTCCAACATTACGTTGGAGGTCGAAGGTGGAATTTTGATTGGTGTGAGGGAGCAACATCTCTTGAATCAAGTCCAGACGCCGATCCTTTGGTACGCTTTTTCTTCTGCTTTTCTTCAAAGCCGTTGGAGAACTTTCTCCACTTTGAGAGTCCTCCCAATGGTGCTAGTTTTTCTTTTTGGAGTGGTTGGAGGAAGTTTACTCGTCTCGAAATGGTACAAAACGCAATTTAGACTTAAGTTACGAAAAATCGACCTATTTCAAATACCGTGATAAGTCTTTACCTTTGAATCGGAACAGTTGTCGGTGGTGTGATTTGAGTAGTTGTTGGAGTGGGTGCAGTGGTCGTTGTTGTAGTTGCAGGATTGATTGTTGGAGTCACTTGTGTACACCATCATTTGTCTCGTGGGATTGTTGAGAACTGCTTCCTTCCTTGGTCTTCGGCGGTAGTCTTGATCCCGAGGGTGGAAATCAAGCAATTAAAACAAAAGTTAAAACAAAGAAAGTAATAATATTTGGGATTTCCCAAACATTCGCACCGCCCTCATTCGAAAGAATCGACATGGCGGAAAGGTCATAGCGAAGATGTCCGGAAATTATGAAGTCGATCGAGCCCATGTCACAGCCTCGATGGCTTTGGTTTCTTGTGGATTTATATTTGAGCATTTCACGCAAATTAACCACCAAGGATATGGAGGAAACCAAGCCGAGCCAATTCAAGTAGGTAGTTTTGGAAATCTAGGTGGATGCATTTCGAGTGCCAACCTATACCTATCTTCGTGTGACAACCTCAAGGAAGTTGGAACTTAGAAATTTTTCTTTAAATTTTTCCCTCAAGGTTTGAGCCGATATATGGTTTACAGCGGGATCATAAGTAGTTTCAAGTAAGTCCGAAAAGCTTTAATCTCTTGAGCGTGGGTCAACATACCTTTCTTTTATGTACCGCACATCGAACGCAGCAGGTTTAGCTTGAATGGTAAAAGTGTCAAACATATAAGATTGATAGAATTTAATCCACCAATCTAGAAAACTCTTTCAAGATAAGGGAGCCGGTTCGAAGGGATTAAGTTAAATTACGAACTCTTGATATTGTTCTTGTTGAAGCTTCATCTCGGCTTTAAAAGTTCGACCGAGGTAATGGCGCTTTGAGTTTGGAACAAGGGTTCGTATTAATTGACACACCAAATTGTCTCAAACGGTTAGGTTGATAGGCAAATAAGAGGATCCGTTCTTGGTCGGAGTAATTCTTGAGGAGATTAGTCTTGGTAATAAAAAGGCCTTCCGATATCTTGGATTTCCTTGCATTTAGCACCTCGAAGAGACATAGTGAACCATGATGGTCCATGAGTCCTCAAGCAAAAGGCGCCATAGTTTCGTTAAATTCATGTTGTTTGAGAGAAGCATAATGTACTTTGAAAATGAAACCGAAATCGGCCTTGTCATCACTAGAGTCACTCCTCACCTTGTGCCCTCAACGCTTCGATCAACTATCTCTCGATCTTGCTCATTAATAGTACCGCAGGAGAGCGAAGACTGAACATAGCATTTAGCCATAATCGAGCAACCGAAGGGACCAACTAACAAGATGTTCTTGGAGGAATGAGATTTCAAGCTCGAAACACCGATCTCGTGCTCTCATAAAGGTCAACTAGCGAGTTCACTTAAGTTAATCCTCCTGCTCATGCAAATCTCTTGCTAGAGGAATGAACCTACTAGCTACCAAGTGACCGCTGCAGAAAACGATCTTGATAGCCAAAGAGTAAGGAAGGCAATGTGTTCAACATCGGAGACACTATCACCTTCGTATGGTAATGACTAATGAATTTGGAGAAGTGGCTAGTTTGATATCGAAATCAATAATACTTGAATGTTCCTCAAGATCGAACATATGTTTCTACCGGTGTTAGTCCGATGGCGCTTATGTCGAAGAATGTGGTGTGACTCTCCTCCGGGAGGTGGAAGGTATTATAGGTGCTATCCCGTAAACGGGATGCGAATAATGAGGATGACCGTATGTGAAGCCCGGTTTGGATAATTTCAGAAATTATAGATACCTAATTCCTCCCACGATGTGACTTCTTAACTTCCACTTTGCGAACCAGTTCGATATGCTACATCGCAGTTGGACAGATCGAAATGGTTTAAAGTTGTTTTAACATAGTCCGTAATGAAAGGATCTTTTGGGGTAGTCATAGGAGTTTCTACGTCCTTTGAGCAACAGGATCATTGACATTATCGGCCTACCCTAGGGGTTTCCATTGTATTGAATAAAGGTTTGAAATCGTAACAAACAGAAATATGGTTCGTGTATCCTTAAGAATCTCAAAACCGTAAGAGGACCCATTAGGGCAAATCTCTTCCGTTTAGTAGGGATTAATACCGAGAGGAGTATAAGAGCTCTTGCTCTTTGAGATTCCCCGTATAAGTACAGATTGACCTTGGTGAGTGCCAACCTTGCTTTCCAAAATTGTTCCGGTGTTCTTATTCTTCTTCTTAGAAATCTTTTTTACCTGGGATGTTGATGAAGACATTGTTGGGGTTTTGATTAAAGAGATTAGGGTTCTTTACGAGAAAGAGAGGAAAAAGAAGATTCAGAGTGTGGAAAAAGTGAAAAGACTAAAGTTTGTTTGGTTTTATAGTGAGGAAGTGGAAACACTCATCAACTAATGCCAAGTTACGTGGGAGACGTGGGTTGGATACACGGTGAGGTGGCGTGAAGTCAGTATTGGTAATAAGCATGATTAAAGGTGATCATTGCTTTTAATAAATGCACCATACCGTGGTTACTGTGTGAAAGCGGTTCGGAAACCCAGGGGTCATCGTGATTGACATAATGGAAATCTTGTACAGGGTCATAATTACTCAGGGTCACATCAAAATCTTGTAGATATATTTAAAATAAGTATTTCTTAAAAAGGGATTCGAAATACATATTTTAAAGGGGCATTTTGTTAGCTGAAGATTTTGATATCTTGTGATTCGAAGAAGGATCATGGAGCTCGAGATGAGATGATGTTAAAGTATTCAGGGGAACATAGTGAATGTCATAGTTTGGAAAGAAAAGAATTAGCCCTTCAAATGGATGTATTGAGTTCCGGAGTGTCGAACGGAAATAATGGTGATATGTGTAAAACAAGCTTCGATCGGGCAATAGAATTGTATCAGAGGAAATGGGTTCGAAATTGAAGTGAGTGATACATTTGAAATTCAAAATGCGAGCGGGATAAAAGGGAGTTGAAACGCGCGCTGAAGAAACGGTTCGAAAACGTGGAAGCAAGAGAAGCATGGTGTGTTGCATGTTCTAAACGTGGCAAGATCTTATGGGTCAGACCGTTATGGTCGAATTAGTATAAATAGGAGTCTTAATGTTAGGATTTCGTGTGTCATATCTATTGTACTAAAATTCAGTCACATTCAAAATACCACATGGCTAGGGAAACGAATGCACGAATGATGTACGTATGATTGCACCAAAGCTTTATTATTCAACAATGTATCTTTATCCTTCCAGTCTAACTTTATCTTGCATCAATGTCTTTTAAGTTTCTTTACTTTCAAAGTCATTTCATTTAAATGCTTTTTCTACCATCAAGTTCTTTACTTTTCCAAAACTTTTACATTAACGTTTATTTCCCGTAAAGCTTTTATACATTTGTTTACATTCCTGCCTTTTACGTTTACTTTGAAAATCTTTTACACTTTAAGAGTTTATTTGAATATTGTCGCATTTATATACTTTCTTGCCATTTCGAATGAATGTTCTTGTTTGTTCGAACCAAATATACATTATTTACTTGATCATATCACTAAGTAATCGAAACGTACTTGAACCTATACAAAACATCCAAAAACAAGTCTCAAATATGGATTTCTATCTTAAGTTCATACCAACGGCCGATACCCCATAGGATCAATCTAGTCGATCCTGCAAGTTACCAGAGGGATTGAATAACATAACAGTTATAACGCTTATTCAATAGTTTGGAAGACTAGCGGTTGTTTCACCAGAAATCACTGTGAACAGTTAGATGTAGTGTCTTGGATCATGCCCCCACGAACATTATAAAATTGACCATTGCGCTTAGAAGGGCATGCAACTAGTGGAGTCGGTCGATGCAGTGAAGTATAGTTGGGTCGAGACTAAGGTGGTAGGCACCTTGTCTACCTTGAATACTAAAGTTGCAATAGAGGTTGCCAACATCGTGGTCAACTACCCTCAAGATTGATCGATTCTTCCGATAGGCCTAGAGAAGAGGATACGCATCTCTTTTAATGACTGTGTTGTCCCGCTTCATGAGTGTCTATTCACAAGGATATGACTAATTGCTTTTTTCTTACTTCTAAGTATCTGCCTTGAAGAATATAAAGGTTTCTCTTTCCCAACTTCACCCGAGGCTCGAGATTTGGGCTCGACGAAGTTTCCTTTTATGAGGCGAGGAAGAGGCGGATTGACGCCTACACCATCTTTAGTGAAAATAGTTGGGAGGATAGGAAAGAGATTTTGGTGAGGATAATATCTTGTCGTCTTTTTTTATTTATTATTATTTTATTTTATTTTGACAAATGTAATTGTGTTTTGCAAATAACATGGATAAGTTGTATATCTTCTTTGACCTTGGTTGATCCTATTGACTAGGATGTGGTGCCTCATTCTTAGACCATTATTCATGCTCCTACCATTATTCCTCTCTCCACCACCGAAACTACTACCACTACCCCCAAGTTCGAATAACTCGTCAGTGCTACGACCAAGTTAATTAACACCTTTGCTCCCAATTTCAACAAAGAAGGGCCATGATGTAGACCAACAATTCTCCTAAAAGAGGACTCTCTCAAATTAAGCCGCCTGACCGGAATGCTTCACTAAATTTGCTAATGTAGATAATTAATTTAACGTAAATTATCTATTTGGTGATTATCCACATATCATACTTTTAAGTTCACTAATGATTAAAATTAATATTCCAAATACATATCTATAAAAATATTTCATAATTTATTTAGATACTAATTTTTTTAAATTTAATTTTAAATATATAATAATAACAATAATAATAATAATAATAATAATAATAATAATAATAATAATA
Organism: Vicia sativa; assembly: GCA_021764765.1. Classification (NCBI taxonomy): domain Eukaryota; kingdom Viridiplantae; phylum Streptophyta; class Magnoliopsida; order Fabales; family Fabaceae; genus Vicia; species Vicia sativa. The sequence continues at coordinate 10,336,525 of CM038796.1, forward strand.
ATAATAATAATAATAATAATAATAATAGTCGTGTTGCTTATTATCGATTTGTTTGTCTTCTAATTTTATATTGAGATGATTAATCTTTCTCTTAATATTAATAATAATAATAATAATAATAATAATAATAATAATAATAATAATAATAATAATAATAATAATAATAATAATAATAATAATAATAATAATAATAGATTTAATTACTATACACGTTGAGTATAAAACTTTTTATATTATAAGTATATAACCAATTAATTATTATACTTAAAAAAATTAAAAATAAAACTCAAATATTTTTAATAAATTAACAGTTGTGATTATTGACGGTATAAAACTTCTTTAAACATTAGTGTATTTTAATTAAATTCATATTAATAATAATAATAATTATTATTATTATTTAATTTATAATAATTTTTAAAATATAAATATGGTATTATCCCTACTATACCAAAAGTGGAGACGTGTTAATATAATAGTGTGTGGATAATAAACTCAATTTCATCGTAGCCATAGAAACAATAAACCCTTTATCAATCCAACTTTCTACTCCGTAAACTTCACCAACTCAGAGCAAAATCAATGGCTGTTACCACCACATTCACGCTCTCACTCTTCCTCACTCTCATCTCACTTTCATTATCCGCTATTCCCATACCATGCAGCCGCATTGAGTGCCCCACTTACGATCTCATACAAGCTGGAAATGGCTACGAAATCCGCCGCTATAATTCATCTGTTTGGATTTCCACTGAACCCATTCAAGAAATTTCTCTTGTTGAAGCAACAAGAACAGGTTTCTTGAGGTAACTTTTATGAACTAATGTAATAATTATAATATTGTTATTTTTATTTTAATAATTATATATGTAGTGGTGTTGGTGTGTAGAAATTAATTGAACATTATTAATCTTTTACTTTTTTTTCAGTCTTTTTGACTATATTCAAGGTAAGAACAACTACCAGGAAAAGATTGAGATGACAGCACCTGTTCTGTCTGAGGTATTACCTAGTGATGGACCCTTTTGCAAGTCTTCATTTGTTGTAAGCTTTAGTGTGCCTAAAAAGAACCAAGCAAATCCACCACCTGCAAAGGGTCTTCAAATTCAAAGATGGAAAACTGTGTATGCAGCAGTTAGACAGTTTGGTGGATTTGTCAAAGATATTGATGTTGGTGAGGAAGCTGCAGCATTGAAGGAAAGTATTGCCGGTACTATGGTCGTCGGCTATTGATCAAAGCCGTAGAGCTGGTCATGCTTCGTTTACTCCGTGGCTCAGTACAATGCCCTTTTGAATTTGAAAATAGGGTGAATGAGATATGGTTCTTGTTTGATTTGGAAAGTGGATCACGCGCGATGTGAGATTTACCGGACAGGAATCACTCGAATTCCAGGTAGTATGTAAGTTTTCAATGAGAAAGCTATATGTCTAGTTTGCAGCCTGGTGTGTTAGTTAAGACTTCTTGTTGGATTAATAAATAAAGTGCAGGCTGAAGTGTTTCACAATGCTTTCACCTTGGCTTTTTGGTTCATGTAATGTTAAACTTTTTTAGTTGGCTACACTTGCAAAATAAAATTATTAGGAATTGATATGGCTTTTGAAACGAGTGTGTAACACTTTTTAAGTAGTTTTCGATTTCTGTCTTCGATAGCACGTTTCTCTGGCATTAACACGGCAATAATTCTTAACAGGGTCGTCTTAAGTTTTTTAGAGGCATGTGTTGGTTAGCTATGGTTCTAACGTGACAAAATAACCTCTCTGGTCATAAGGACCATAAAAAATTTCCAGAAAAATAAATTAGATCAAAATGCTTATGGATATAAAATATTAAGGAAGCATTTCCACAAAGTTATAAACTTCAAAGAGCCATTAGTGAAATCGAACCAGGGGGTTGAAGGATAAGTGTTTTAAAATACTTGAGAAATCCTAGCTTGAATTGTGATAAAAAAGTTGAAATATACGGTACTATTTTACACCATACTTGGTTATGAATTATATAAGCAGTTATCAGATGTGACTTTTGTAAGATGTTAAGAGAAAAATGAGTCTTATATATGTGGATCACACCATTGCAACCAATCCCGTCATCCATGAAAGATCTAAGCACCTTGAAATAGACTGCTATTTTGTTTGTGAGGAATCCAAAAATGCATGTTCAAGATATTGCCAATACACACAAAAGCTCAGTTGGCAAACTTCTTCACAAAGTCATTGCCACCCAAGCAAGATCTTCTACAACTTCATTTCCAAGCTCAATATGCTTGATATCTATTATGTTTAGCTTGCGGGGGGTGTTAAAATTATTCCTTACACAACAAGTTATTGGTTTACCTATTGTTCAAGTCACCTAGTTGATTGATTATTGAAGAGATAACTTGTAATCATAGGTTAACAATAGTTAGTTAGAAGTTAGTTATGTTTCATGCAACTATATAAATCATGTATAACTAACTCTAGTGTATAAAGAATATTCAGCTTCACTCAATATACCATGTTCTTCCTTGTCTCTCTTTCAATGGCTTCTATCATTTGTGTTCAATCCATGCATAACTTGAAGACGAAAGACAAATGGTCCCAAACCGAGGGAGTAGGTTGAAGAAATGTGTAAATAAGAGTTACACTTAATTGATCAGTGTGGTGGATAGTATTCTTATTTTAGGACTTTTTGGTTTAAGATGATAGGTGAATGGGTCACCACATTTCTATTTCATATGAGACTACATTTGTTATATTTCTCAAACTTGATAAAATTTAAATATAACTAGACATCCACCCGCACGATGTGCAAACACTTTTATTAAATTATTATGAATAAGTATTATAATAATATGCATGGTAGTTTAAATTATAATTTTTAAAATTATTAATTTAATAGTTTATCTGCCTTAAGTAATAATAATAATAATAATAATAATAATAATAATAATAATAATAATAATAATAATAATAATAATAATAATATATATTTTTAACAAAATTAAAAAAAATAAAAATAAATCATAAAGCGAAAAATAGTATAGTTTCTAGAATAAAATATATTTACAATGATATCTTTGTTATTATTGATATAGAAAAAAATCCACATATCAATTAACAACCAAATTTTTTTTAAAAAAATGTAGATATTGTAGGTAATATATCATAATAAATCATATGAGTTTGTAAAAATAACAACTTTTAATTTTATTTACAAAAACAAACAATATTAATAGAAACATATCTCATTCTTGACATGTTTATACCTCCAACAAAAATAAAATAAAGAGAGGGAGAAAATGTAAATGAAGAAATATTAAAGAAATATTAAGAAAATAAAATAATATAATAAATTGTTAAAATAGAAAAGTTAAAGAAATTTTTAATACTATATGCAAATGCAATTTAACATTTTTTCATCCATTAAGTTCTTATATCTTTGCAAAAACTAAAAAGAAAAAAAAATAAACAAAAATAAATTATAAGTAAAACATTAAAAATTGAACAATAACATAAGAAGGTTAAATATATTTTTGGTCTCTATGAGTTATTAAATTTTATTTTTGGTCCCTATAAAAAATATGACATGTTTTAGTCTTTACAAAATTATTATGCATGTAGTTCTAGTTTCCACTGTTAAACCGACATATATTTTTGAGTGATTATTTTGCAGATATATTTAAAACGTTATAAAAAATTCCTTGAAAAAAAAGAAACTTAAAATTTGATTTACAAGTTGATATTTTCATTACTTTTATCAATATTTTTAGAAATTTAAAAAATTCATATTTAATTCTTCTCATTTTAAAAAATTCTAAAATTTGATAAATAAAACTTTATAATATTTTAAACATGTATGAAAAAAATTATTCAAAATTTTAAAAGTTTAAGCGTAATTAAACAATTTTAAAAATTTTAAAAAATAATAGGGACTAAAACTGCGTAATTAAATTTTTTTAATAACTAAAATTTATTATTTTTTAATAAAGATTAAATTTGAGATATTTATAGGGACTAAAAATATATTTAACTCATATAAGAATTGTATGTATATTTCCTCCCTTCATATTTTTAAAAATTAAACTAAAATTTCAAGTTTAATAAAAAATTGATGTGTTTGTGTTTTATGTATATACTATATTTATACTAAACAATGTAGATATAATTTTTTTTTAAAAATGATGAAAAAGAAACTTTCTAGATATAAACTAAAAAAATTGAAAAAAATAATTAAACTAAATATAAACATTAAAAAATTGAGTTCATTTTTGAATAAAAATGAAGAAGGAAAAAGAAACAATTTAGATATAGATTAAAAAAAATGATTTAATTAAAAATGAAGAAGGGAAAGAAGCTATCTATATATAGTTTAAAGGGTTAAATATATTTTTGGTCCTTAAATATCTCAATTTTTATTTTTAGTTCCTATTAAAAAATTAATATATTTTTGTTTTTAAATTTTTTTTATGTATGTAGTTTTAGTCACTACTATTTTCTAAAATTTTGAAAACCGTTTAATTACCCTTAAATGTTTAAATTGTTGAATAATTTTTTTCATGCATGTTTAAAATAGTATAAAATATTTTTTTTATTAAATTTCATAATTATTTAAAATAAGAAGAACTAAATATGAATTTTTTAAATTTTAAAAAATAATGATAAAAGTAATGAAAATTTCGACTTAGAAATCAAATTTTGAATTTATTTTTTTTCGAAGAATTTTTTATAACGTTCTAAAGATGTGAGCAAAATAATCATTTAAAAATACACATTGGTTTAACATGATGGACTAAAACTACGTGTATAATAATTTTTTAGGGACTACAAATTTTATTTTTTTTAATAGGGACTAAAAATAAAAATTGAGATATTTATAAGGACCAAAAACATATTTAACCATAGTTTAAAGAAACCAAAATAGGTAGTAAATAAAAGAGATAATGAAAGTTTGGTAAAAAAAAGAGACATTGCTCAGGAGAGACCGCTCAGCGCGTTGAGTGCTTTGATATTGTTTGTCATCTGATGTTTGTTAACTATGTTTGTTTGTTATTCATGTTATTTTATTTTCTTTATCGAATCGAAACATGTACTCGCAAAAAGACTATGCAATAAAAAAGATGTATGTTTGTCACAAAATATACATATAATACAATGATAAAAAAAATAAATCTGCATAGGCCCTCAACGGGTAACATCAGCAAACCTAGCTAAACCAGTATAAACCTCACCATCAGGGTTCACCAACCCCATGAGGTTATCTAAGTGAACGACGATGAACTGTAGGCGACTGTCCTAGTCACCTGCGGGAGGTGGAGGTGGTGGTGGTGACTCGGAAAAATCTCTGGTACTTGAAGGCCCTATAACATCAGATGCTGCAATAGGTGATATGACGTGAGAGTGTAACACACTATGGGACCACTCCAGGAATCCATCATCCCACTGCTCAGGCTTCTGAACCTCAACGGTTATATCAATGATCTAACGGGGGAGTTGAGGATGTGACTCTAAAACCATTAATCAATGCCACCAACTGGAGCCTCTGGAACTGGACGTGGGATGCTCTATATATAACCATGCTGGCGTAGAGACCTCTCAGGAAAGTGTCTAGCCACATGGCTCTCCCATCTGACATCGCTCAATAACATCCTCCTGCAACATGGGCTCCTGCAACACAGCATCGACCTCTTGTAACACAGGCTCCTCAACCACCAGCTCCTCAACTACCAGCTCCACAGTAGGAACCGGAGTCTGAACCTCCACAACAGGAGTTTGTACCTCCTGCACATGTGTCTGCACCTCCTTAGCAACAGTGGATACTCTAGCAATCCGACAACAGGGTGCGCAAAACCCCGCCCCCTCCTGCTGCTCAATCATTTATTTCTGATGAAAATCGGTGGACGGCATCCAGCATGTAGCTCTGAGACTTGCGCCTCGTCAACAGCTCGAGCCTCATCGATGGTATGTCCCGTAATAGAACTGTCAATGCCTCTGGTCCTCACTGTAATCTAAGAAAAATATAAAATACCAGAAATTTCAAAATTTCCGATATTTTAAAAAAAAAATGAAATACTGACAATTTCAAAATTTCAGATATTATTGGTCAATAAAAATACCAAAAATTTCACAAAAATACCGTAAATTCTTACTTATTTCATCAAATTTTCAGTACACCTTCGAAATTTCTAGTATCATCCAAAAATTTTAAAAATTTGATGCTCTACGTAAATTTTAAATAATATGATAAATGAAATTAGTGTGGACATTTTAGTATTTTCATAAAATAGCATGTATAACATGGGATGGCAAGTTAATTGTTTTACTCAAATACATTTTTCAACGCTCTTTCTAACATTCATTTTTCATGAAATAAATGTGGGTCTTACTATTTTATGTAAAATTTATTTTAACAATGAGGGATCCACATGTATTTTATTTTATAAAAAATATATATTTGAGATAATATTAAAAAGAAATTGTTTTTATCACTCCTCTTGTTCTACTTCCTATTGAAGCACTGTATAAGAATGAAAAAATTTTATTTTATTTTGGTATAAACAACATTTTATGTTCTATAATAACTACTAAAATAATATCACAGTTTCTTTTTCAGAAATTTCTCTCAATTAGTGTTAAAAACATGACCACTATAAAGTACAGTGTTATGTAACATATGTACTCTCTCCGCCTGATAAAATTATATTTAAAAATAATGTCTCGAAATAAATCCACTTTTGTGATATTAATTAAATGATTACAATTGTATCCTTAATTAGTATTATATGCACTATTTTTAAATTAATATTTTTTAATTTACATTTATGATAATATTAATAAAGTTAATTTCTTAGTATAAGCAAATCTTACAACTATTGTGTTACGGATGACAAATAAATGAAAAATAAACTATAATAATTCAACCTCAACCTATAACCACGTCCTCCTTTTTGAGACAATAATGCCAATACAACCTTCAAAAACAACTTTGACTGGATATTTAAGGACAATCTGCCATAACATCAGTGTGCTTAATACCTTCTTATTACCCTGAGAATTAATTGCCAATCATGGGAAAAACAGTTAATATTACAGAAATGTTAAGCATTTAGTTTAATACATGTAAGAAACAACAATAGAACTGCTTCGTAGATTACCTTCCCAACCGAGTTAGCTCCGGTTCTTCCAGTAGCATATCTTGCAATGGTTTCACGTCAGTTATTCTACCAGAGCTACAGAAACAGCAAATGTGATTAATATAGTTAAGGAAAAACGGTTTGGTCTAGGGGGTAAATTGTTGGTTTACGTTTCAATTTCTGGCAGCAACATTTATTTATATTTATACACTCCATCTATGACGTATTAGAAATGCATGAAACATGGAAGAGTTATATTTATACACTCTCCATCTATGACATATCAGAAATGCATGAAACATGAAAGAAGACACAAGTCACGGAGACAGATCATCAACTCCACCTGAAGAATGATATACTCATGACTTAAGAAAATCCAACCGAGTGGAAAATATGCAACAGATTCAATAAAAAAGATATAAATCTTACCCATATATATGATCCATTGAAAGTAGCCTGTGGCGAAGTTTGTAGTCACTGCCAACATAAGTAACCGTTAGGCTACCAGCATCTGGGTGAGGCCAGCTTCTTGAAGTTGGGAACCGTAGTATAAAAGTACCAGGTTCTTGAAATCCTCCTGGCCTTGAAGTGAAGCTTCTGCATCCTCTTTGGTGATGAATCCTTCAATCCATTTAGGTGATATGGAATTCCATATAGGATTTACCCAGTCCCTGGATATTACACACGCTACGGGGTACAACCAGCACCACAACTTCTCAAAGTTCTCTTGTGTTAAATACTCTTCACATCCAGCAATCCTTCTTAGAATCTCCAAGTCCTGCAAGCATTACAAAAACAATGAATTTTTGCTGGGACATTTTTCTAGGTTTCTGATACTTCAACCTAAAAATAAATAAAAAAGGACCTGACGGGATAGAGATCTTGATCCACGAGAAGCAATCTTCATGAATTTCTCTTCAATCTCATACACTGCTCTTTCCCAAGGAACGTGGTTTTTGTTTGGAGACATCGCCATCCAAAGATTTGTTCCGTCTTCTATCAACCTCTTGGAAATTAAGATTTGGTTTCTGATTTAAAAAGAATGCCAATAATTTTAGTGAGGAAATATGCTGGGTAATTGCAGTAAACGCACAGTACTTAATTAATATTTAATAATAAAGCTTTAAGAAACTAGTACTCGTATTGTATCACTCGTTACTGGGCTGCATTGATCACGTTGGTTGGACCTAACTCATCCTTACAAAACCGACTTGTAAGATGAGGGCTGCCCAAACTTTATAAACAATACACATGTCATACCTCTAAGCAATGTGGAACTAAATCCACCCCTTTAAATCCAACGCAATGAAAGTGTTGGAGGCTGCAATGAAGGCAAGCCAAATGCCACAATTAGGCAACTAAGGCGGAATTTCCAACACAACCCCTCACACTCAAGTCTCAGTGAAGCGTGGACGATGCGACAAGCCCAACAACAGATCTAGAATAGGTTCTAGTACCATCTTAGATTTTGAGTTGGATCTAACTCATCCCTACAAAACCGACTTTTATGATGAGGGTTGCCTAAACTTTATTAACACTACACAAGGAGGAATTAACATCTCACCCCTTGAATATACATGCCACCCTCCCAAGTGTATGTCTTTACCATTATACCCTTTTGAATAATCACCAAATTTCAAAAAACATGAGTTTTACCGGAAATTTCGAAAAAATTCCAGTATTTTTGAAATGTCAGGAAAAAATTTCAAAATTTTCAATACAACCAGAAAATGAAATTTCAGTATATTTCAAAATTTTAAAAAATAAAATAAAATATTTTAAGAAAAAAAAACGGATTTTTTGAAGTTTCCGGGAAAAATACCAAAATTTCCAAAAAAATTAAAAATTTCAATATCAGAAATTTCAGTGTATTTCAAATTTCCGGTATGAATTTACCGGAAATTTCAACGAGTCTATCCGAAATTGTTTGCAACTCAAAAGGGATAATTTTGGAATAAAAAAATTTGGGGAGTGGCATGTTTAATTTGGAGTGTGGGATGTTAACTTCTCCTACACAAGTCATTTCTCTAAGCAATGTGGACGAAATCCATCCCTTCAAACCCATCACAATAAAGGTGTTGGAGGCTGCAATAAAGGCATACCAAATTACGCAATTAAGCGACTAGGGACATACAACAATGAAGGTGGAATTTCCAACATGTAGTCTCACCGGATACCCGATCCATGACTATGCAGTTATATATTATGGTTTGTCGGCTTCTCAACTCTCTCTATGGTCTTAAATGGTCTCCTTGAGTAATGTTCGGCAGATTCTCTATGGTTGTAAAGAAGTTGGACACGGTTCGCAGTGAAGCTGATGCTCTGTATTGTATTGCTACTACACTCACGGGTAATTGAAGCCTGTCAATGAATGTTGGGGTAAGTACATGTACCATCTTAACGTGCCTCCTATTAAGAGTACCTGAAAAAGAGTTTGCATTTTATGTTTTTCGGCTACACAGCAACAATGATGGTCGCCTGGGTGTTGGAAGTCGCGAGGTGCTATCGGGAATTGTGTTTTCTGTCAAATGATTCTAAAGGAGAGAGTTAGAAGTTTTCCAGGAATGGAGCATAGAAGATTTCCTAAGTCACCGGCTGAGAGACATTCAGCTTGACATTCAGCTCAATCTTTGTCTCATCTTATTGATCACGATCTTCTTGTATTGCTTGGACCTATTCTTGCAGAGTTTCATTTTGGCGTCACAAGTCACAACTCCTGAACTACAACTTGAATTTTAGCTAGAACTTAGTTCTAGCCTTCCTCAAGTTGTGGTCGATGATTATGTGCCAAGTGAATGATTTGACTCATTCCGAATGTGGTTAAGGAAAGTTTCATCGTGGCTCCACGGTAGGCGCGAAATGTTCTTGAAGTACTAACTGAGGTGGATCTCGCTAGCACCAAGCTATGGTCAAGGCCCCAAGTGTATTAGGATTTAGTGTTCTGAGTAGAAAAATGACTGAGGTCATGTCAGGAGTGCATTGTGCAGAAGACTTGGTGTGCTTAGGGTTCAGAATATGATTGTTTTACACGTTTTATGTTAGAGTATTTATAGAGGTGTGGTCTAACCATTTTCTCCTATGACTCAGGGAGCTTCAGTCCATATATGGCTCCAATAGACCGCTATTGCCATATCCGAAGTCCCGCGTTAATTGACCAATTAAAAGTACACGTGCAAGACGTAGTCCTTTCTAGCTGGATTTCTATTGCTGGTCGCCGAACTCGGATCTTGGATCCTTAGTTCAGGTATCAAGTCATGTTGATCTATGGTGAATGTCGAGCTGACTGGCATAATTATGTTGGTCCATTATTATTGTAATTTTTTCCCATATAAACAGGCTAAGGCTGTAGTAATAAGACATAAAACTATCATTCTATTACTTTAATCACAATTACTACATGAAAGATATCACCTACCCATGGTGGGAACATCCTGAATAGTGTGAAACATGATAAGCCAATGTTGAAATGTCTTCATCAGAAGCAGAGATGGCAATTTCTTTAAGCATATGAGATCTCTCAGCCAAGCCTGCTAGGCAGTATTTGAAAATGGTCATATCAGATATTGGATATCTTCTACTTTCTATTTCCATATTATTGGAAGGTGAGTTTCTCTCCCCTGTACTCTCTGATGATTCAGAAGAAGGAGAGTCGTCTGCTTCTTCATTAAGAGATCTGTCATCCAAGCTTACAGGAAACCCATTCTCAACCTAATTTTATATAAGTTTAGAGTTATAGTTAAAAGAGAATGACCACACAGATTATTTATGAAAGACAATTAAAGTACAGAAGTCACAAACATAAAATGTGTGAAAAAAGCTTTTGGAAAAATAAGATATTCAAGTTGTCTATATTGTGACTATCACATCACCCTGTAGTGAATGTAACGTGTTGGGAATAATAACCATAAAAGCTTTCTTAGAATTTGCGGTTGGGTCTACCACAAACCTTACAAAACCAGCTTATAAGGTGGAATTGCCCTGACTTACAAACATATTTCGAGGCCATATTTCATCTGATGTGGGACTCTTTAACAAAGCTATTACCTACTGGCATGCACATGCCAGGTTTTATTTTTTGTATTTTAAATATAAATTAGGTATGTTTCTTTATATGTTTGAGAAAAAACAATAATGAAAAAGAAACAGGAAAACACCTGACTAGCAGTCGATACGTGAGAATTACATTCCACACCAGATTGCTTTAAGTTGGGCTCGGTCATAACTGATATTGATATCTTGTCAAGTCCAACTCTAAACCGCTTCATCTGTGGATTGGTTTTTTCTTCATGGCTAGAATTCATACGTTCCAACGACACTTCTTCAATTGCTGAAGATTGTGACAAATTGAGTCTTTGGAGAGCATGTGTCGACTTTTTCCACACCAACGTGGATAATTTACTGTTACGGCTCCTAGAGATGCATCGAATTGGACGGGTGTTTGCCTGAAGGAAAGGATAATTTCCTAATTTTGGCACACAAAATCTGATGAGGAACAACCTGTTATCACACTTGGATGAAAGCTGGCAAATGGAACAATAATTAATGATAGAGCCAGAGAATAATGGAAAGAAATTACATATACAAAATATTTAGACTGAATTTGGAATAAAATAAAGTAAACCCGGTCATTGTAAGTCAATTCATCAACTTGTCTTGAAATAATCACCGTGATACAGTTTTTCAGATCTAGTTCATATCAAGGGTCACCCGAAATGGGGTTCATTTGTGTGGACAGGTGACACATTAAATTTTTTTCTTATTCTAATGCAACCAAGGCTAGTAGATATGCTAGTGATAAGAAATCCGGTTTAGGGTATTTGTGTACTTAATGGATGAAATGCATCTCGAAGAAGAGCAAAATGCAATTGGTTGTTGTCAGGTCAAGCACAGTGGTCAATTATAGCTCTTCGGATTCTTTGATTCAACACACTGTGTATATATAAGTGCACTGTTTCTCCACTTGATCAGGGGAAATGATATCAGATATTGAATATTATAAATAGTACCAACAATCATGCATGGTATGTTTACCTGAGATATCCTGAGCTTAAACGATGCACGACCCAACAAAAACTTACTAGGTCTTTCACGAGAAGAAAATTCAATTCCATCATAGCTAGTCAAAAGAGGGGCTTCATCGTCAGTTGTATTCTCCACTGGAGCCCCCGAGTCAGCATATACAAGTGAAGCAAAAACCTGCGATAATCAGAAAATGGTAATGTGAATGTAAAAAGTTCCAATTTCCTTTCAAGTAGAAATCATTAACTTGAGAGAGAAGTCTTCAAGCCAGGATTATAAACCTCATTATCCTTATGTACAGGTTGTCCAAATGCATCTGATAAAACAACGTCTAAAGAAAAGTTCCTCCGACATGATGCCTGTGCCAAAATCATACGAAGGCAAAGTTGAAAATAAAGTTTAAACCAGATGGGAAAGTTAACAGCACTAAAAACTTCACACAATTTGTAAAGCTCTCAAAAGTATAATCATAGGAAAGAAAAGGGTGAACATTAATAATTACATTTCTAGAAGAGCAATCAGTATGTGTGCAATAACATTAATAATTACTAAAAACATTTCTAGAACTACAATCAGTATGTAAGTATTTAGTAGCTCCACTTTAATCTATAAAGTTATAGGGCTCGATTATAAGCACTTCAAAAACAACAAACGTAAAGTGAATCACATATTTCCAAAATGAAACTCCAATAAAACATGGAAGGTTAACTCTAGATCTGTCACTAAGACTGATAGCAACAAAAATGAAGACATAAAATAGAATAAGAGTGTATTGTGTACAGAATATTTTTCTTACTTTTCCACCAACAATGCCCCAAACACCGTCACTTTCTTCTTCAACCTCAGAGACAGATGATTCATCAATTGATAACTTCAGTGGAGGGTCCTGACATAAGATAAAGTATAGTTGTCAACGCAGGATTCTAATAATCTAAGAACATACAAACAAACAAATGAGAAACTACGATCGAATGCAAAGAATGACCTTTAAATGATGATCTTTGATAGAAGAAACAGTATGGAATCCTTCAAAATTGTGCACATAACCCTGCACGACATTTCTGTCTCCACATACATTAGCCAAAGTTATTCCCTTCAAATGATTCGAATCGGATTCCTTACTTAATAAGGAAGACATCGACTTCTCTCCTACAACCTCCCCATTAATGTGAAGCCGAATATTATTTGGACAAACCTGTAATGACAAAAGAAGCGAGCTCTCTCAGATACCCCATCAAAAAAAAATAGCAAGAGGTAATCCTGAAGCAGTTACATAAGATACCTGGCATCCAATATGAACCCACTTTTCCAAAGGAAAGTCGAAATCAACAGTAGCATGTGGAAGTTCTGTCAAAGAACCCATGCAAGTTGCAGAAGCTCCTTCGTGTAAGTAAATAACTGGGAAAAGATTGATTTTGTTATTGTCAGTAATGACGAGGAAAGGGGCACTTTCAGAAATATCATCGTGAACCTGCAAAACAGAAAATTAGATCTAATTCCTTAAGGTCTGTTTGGTTCAAGAGATGAAAGAAAAGGGAAAAAGTATGACCTGGTGAAGAATGACGGAAGGGAATGTAGTTGAATTCATGAAATAAACCCAAAAGCAGAACGAGAAAGTTCCTTCATATTCCTTCAAATCGAAACTCAATTCCTCCAGCGTATAGTACCCTTCGCTTCTCATTGCATCACTTCACGGTGCTTTCTTTCCGATTGCGCTCAAACCGGAATAACTTATAAAATACAATGCTTTTGGGCTCTAGGTGCACATTTTTTTACTTTATTTTGCAAGCATAATAACCCTTATAGCAAATTAATAAAATAATTATCATAATTGATATTTTCACAAACATTCAAAAATTATGATAAATGGATGAGAGAATTGTGATTTTACTAAATTATCCTTATCAATTATTGTTGTATTTAAACTAATATTAATGTTAAGTGAAAAACAATAAATTAGGAGTATTTATTAAAAATAAAATTAGGAGTATGAAGATTAAAAATAAAATTGTATTGCTAATATAAAGTGACTAGTATTTTCTTTTGCTCCTCCTAGTTTGAACTTTTTAAACATTTGGTCCCCTATTGCAAAACCAATGATTTTTGTCCTTCAATTTAGTATGTCCCTGAACATACATGCTCCTCGTCCATTTTAATTGATGTGTCATGTTCTTTTAATGAGGAGACCTTATTTTAGTCCATTCATGTCATTGTTGGCTGAAGATTTTGATAATGTGGTTCGAAATGAAATAATTGGCATTTGTTGGAATAAAGCAAGTTTTATGGTTTAGAATGGAAGAGATTGTTCTTCGAATGGAAATGTTAAAGCTCAAAGTTTCAAATGATAGTTTTGAAGGTACATTTAAAGAAGCTTCGAAATGGTGATGAGACTATATCTGTGAAGGTTGTTTTTGGAAAGTAACTTGTGAAACGAATTCGAAGCGAAGGATACCAAGGCGTTTGAAATTTAAATGTGAGCGGGATATTGGGAATTCAAATACATAAGCGCTGGAGCGTTCGAAGACGCGTGGAGGCTAGAGAGAAGCAATGCTCTGCATGCTTCGAACGTGGCAGAATCTTATAGCAAGGCCGTTATGGTCGAAATAGTATAAATAGAAGTCTTAGTGTTAGGATTTCGTGTGTCATATCTATTGTACAAATTCAGTAAACATTCAAAATACCGCATGGATAGGGGAAACGAATGCTCGAAAGATGTACGTATGATAACACCAACATTTACAATAAAAACTCTTTATATTTTCCAGTTTGTCTTTCATTTCTATTTACATTTGTGCTTCAAACACTTTTACATTCATGCCTTTACATTAAAGCTTTTTACATTCTGAGTCATTTACTTCCTTCTGCATTTAAACGTCTTTTCTCATATTCGAATCCTTTAAACATTCAGAAATTTTTACATTCATTCATTTAACCTTGTCATTTACTTAATCTGAAGTCCCTTTACTTTTTTGATAAATACTTGTCATTTATCCTTCGAATCATTTAGTATAGCAATCGAAGTGGATTGAATCCCTTTAAAACACTTTAATGAGACGTCCTAAATATGAATACTAGTTTTACAATTAGATTTATCTAAACGACCATCCCCCATAGGATCAATCTAGTCGATCCTGCAAGTTACCAGGGAGGTTGAATAACAGTAATTAAGTTTATTCAATAGTTTGGAAGACTAGCGGTTGTTTACCAGAAATCACTGTAAACAGTCATCAATTGAGTTTATTTTATTAATAAGTTAATATTTTAATTTAAATAAATCTGAAATGATATTTTAATTAGTTATAACATTATTTTAATTGAATATAAGTATCGAAAATAAACAATGCCTCGTGTTCATCGCCTTCCTTCTTCACTTTCGAAGTTGTCACTGTTCACCGTATATCTTCCTCAAATGTCACAATAGTCTGGTTTTAGCCATGGTAGTAGATCTTCAAGTCGTTCGAGGTACCTATGCAAGTGTGGTCTCGATGCTCTGTTGATGACGGCATGGACAGATGCGAACTCAGGTCATTCTTTCAATAGATGTGGCATGTATAAGGTACGAACAGATCCAAGGTTTGGGCTTTATTCATCTTCATCTTCCTTTGTATTTGGTTTGGGTTTTATTCATCGTACTTTTTCGTTTTTGTCAACAAATCCAGGATTACAAAAGTTGCACTCATTTTGTTTGGTTGGACGAGGAGATAAATCCTAGAGCAAAAGAGTTCATCTTTGCACTATTAAAGAATTTGAATGAGGAGGAGATGGTTAACACCTACAAAAGAAAGGAGGACGAATTGAAGATGAATGTTAAGATTTTGAATAAGCAGTTGCAGACTAATTGGATTTTATTATTATTATTTTTTTAAGTTTTCTTTATAATAATTAAACGTTTTTAATTATTTTAGTTATTTTTGTTTATAAATATTTATTTAGAAATTATATATTATGAATTTTAATTCTAAAATATATATTTTTGGGTCTATTTTTAATGACGTGACAACAATTAAAAAATATCACCTCATAATTTCAATGCCACATATGCAAATTAGACTATTTTGTTATGGGGGACCTCAAAAAAACATAAAATACGATATTGGGGGACCTAATAGTTGGTTTTTTATAGGGGGACTAAAATATTTAAAAAATTAATATAGAGGGACCAAAAGTGCATTTAAGTCTAATTTTTTTTTGTGTAAAAAAAAAATAGAAGTGAGTTGATGAACTTTCATCCATGTTTTTTTTGGTGCTATGAAAAACGTTATTGCTATCTTGTTTTTGTCACTTAAAATAATAACTTCATTTTCCCCATCCTTCTCTTTCAATATCTTTGTTATATTCATCTTCCAAATTTAAAAACTAAAGTTTTTCTGAAGATTTCGAAATTGGTTGTTGAGAAAATCGTGAAATGGGAATAGAGAAAACAATTCTTTCCTTGGCTAACCCAGTTACTCTGAAACACAGATCTGGATCGTTGGATTACGAATTGATGCGGATTATTGATGTCGAAATAAATCTGGGTTCTTGGTGAAAGAATTATAGACGATGAATTAGGATTTGGGTTTGGGAAATTTCAAGGCATTATCCAATTAGAAAGGAGATAGAGAATAGATAAAGACGTTATCCAATTAGAAAAGAGATAGAGAATAGATAGAGATATTATCCAATTAGAAAAGATATAGAGACTATGAATTAGGGAATTTGAGTTCTTGTTGTCTGAGATTTATTTGCTGCCTGAGATTTCTAATAATTAGAAAGGAGATACGAAGAGAGAAGGCTTGATGGTAAGGCAAATACAATTGGCCTAGTGGATCCTATCTTTCCCAACAACTATCATTTCTATCGTTCAAATCCTACTTAAAATAAGGTTTTGGAATTTTATTTTGAAATTTGTATGACACGTCAGATGCCACATAAGCAGAAATAAACGTCGTCTGTGAGAATTAAACAGAAATGCCACATAAGCAACTTTGGAACTTAAATAAAGGACCACTTTGAAACTTTTTAAAAATAAGGGACCAGAATGAACTCCGAAGTAAACTTAAGGGACTAAAAAGGGTATTTTGCCTATTTTTAAATATGAACCGGAGATTAAGATAAGGACGATAAAAGTGGTTTAGCCTAGTTCATACTATAAATAATAAATTGAGGTCGACTTCTAAAAATAAATAAAGAGCTAACGAGAAAATTGTGTCCAGGATCATTCGTTTAGGTGCTTAAGGCTTAGAGCACGAACTTCATTAGTTTTTTTTTCAATGCAAAACAATTTGTATTTGGCCACTTTCCAAAGAGAAAAATTTGCATGCATACAAACATAAACCCCTATTGTTACAAACAATCAATAAGAATAGAAAAAATATTTAATTTTTTTTTTAAATTGGCATCATGAGGATGGTTGAAATTATGAAGGAGAAAGAATTTTTTATTTTTATTTTTTAATTAATAAAAATTATGATTGGTTATTTGTAAAACCAAATGTTATGTTGTGTGCATCTAAGTTTTTTCCCTTTCCAAAGGGCATAAAAAGCTCAAAGCATTTTTCCCTTTTCCCTCCGTGTACGATGTTGCATAAGACCGACCCAAATATTTGAAAGTGTGGCAAATTATAGAACGAGTGTGGCAAATTATAATAAATTTAAAATTGAATGGATCAAAATGGAAAAGAGTGGTATCTATTTTATTCCATTTCATCAATTATTAACATTTTCTGTCCCTCGGATTTAAGAAGAATAAACAATTTCTCTTGTTCAGTCTTAAAATATTCAAACAAATGGAATCTCCACTTTGCTCAGTTCTATCCCGCCTCATTCCATTTCGCTCCATTGAACTTAAGATATCTAAACACCAAGTGATTCTTTTTGAAAATGTTTGTTCCTTCATCATAATTTGTTGTTATAGACATGAGAGGTTGATGCAGCAAACAAAAGTATGATTCAGGACGCCAGGGATCTATGGAGGATAACACACCTGTTGATAACAGGGTTGAAAATGGGCTCCTCGTCCCTCAGGTTCGTACTTCATATGGATGAATTGATTTCTTTGGCTTAAGACAAGTGGCTATAATTCAAACTCAACCAACACAGATGTAGTCATCATAAGTTTAGCCAATAGCAAAAGTCTGGTATTTTTCAAACACTTTCCCATCTGAAAGACTTGTGCCTAGCCCTCCAAAGAGGGATAAGATAAAAAATATGTTGCTGTAATTTCCATTTGAAGACCCACACAACATCAAAGATTAAAACCGGCTACTTCAAAAACTTCAACAATGTTGAAAAACAGTCAATGGTAACAAGAACACGCCAACATTTAAAACTTTATTATATAAGAAATATGTTATAAGTATTTAGATATACTATCAGCACATAACAGTTTCACTCTTCAAGTAAATAATAGCATACCATATACACGGATTCAAACCAACGGAGTGAAAAACATTTCACTATCTTACTGCCTTGGTTTGAGCTTAAGAGAAGCACTGCAGAAATTCCAGAGCAAACATAAATTTCTAGACAAAAGTGAGCTTATAAAAGTGAAAGAGAAGCCCAATTCAACAAGTGATTCTTTACCTGTTGATACAGTAACGCTTTCCTGTGGGTGGAGGACCATCATCGAAAATGTGTCCGAGGTGAGCATCACAAGCAGCACAGAGTACTTCCTGGCGAGGCATGAATATAACCGACAAGTCTAGCTTTGAGTTAACATTTTTACCAATCGGCTGGTAATAGGAGGGCCAGCCAGTTCCACTGTTAAACTTAGTAGATGATCTGCAAAAAACAAAACAGGTGAATTGGTTGAGAATGATTCGAGGCATAGGTATATGTATGCATATAAAATGCTTACTCAAATAAGGGCGTGTCACAACATATGCAATGGTAAGTCCCTTCAGTTTTGGTATTCCAGTACTCCCTGAAATAAATATAAAAATAGTATCATCAATTTTACAACAACATGATTATAATTTATAATATCTTAATTTAACAAATAACAAGCAAGAGTAGGAAGAAAATGAATCTTAAACTGACCCTGTGAAAGCTCTCTCAGTTCCCTTTTTCCTAGTAACATAAAACTGCTCATCCGTTAACCGTTTCTTCCATTCCACGCCACTTAATGATTTATAATCAACAGTATTACTATTAGATCCAATACCTGATTCAAGTTCAGTGGTGTTTGGGGGATTTGAGTGAGAAGAAGGTGAAGAGCCCATAGCTCGAATTGAGGAAGAAAGTGATGTTGTTGTTGTTGTGGATTTGGTATGAAGACGTGAAGGTGAAAACACAAGTTTGGAATGAAATTGTATTGTAGGTAGACTCAAACTATGAGATGCCATTTTCCAAATGTTCACCTATTGTTGGATTCTTAATTCAGAGGCTTCGTAAAATCAAATACGTAATCAATAGTAGTTAGCGGTTTGTTATGATGACACGTAACTGAAAAACATACACAATTCATTTGTCAACTCTCTATCCAAATTCAACTCTTTCATACTACTTTATTAAATAACTAGTAACACACCCGTGCTCCCGCACGGGTATATCTGTTAAGTTGTTGAACGAATCGTAATGAATTGAAAACAATGAAAAATAGAGTGAATGTTTAATCGTAGAGTAGATAGATAGATTTATTTTGATATTTATAATATTGAATGATAAATATAATTATATAAAAAATTAATGATATTCATGAATTTGTATAGATTAAAATAATTTTGTGTAGTAAATTTTTATTCAAATGCATATTGAAAGTAATATTTATCAAAAATAATTTTGCGTGAATTTAACGGGTCGTGTCTCGTTATAAATTTATTTAGTACGATATAGATTTTATCTAAATATAGATGTATATTTATAATGAGTTATTTAATTATAAAATGAATAATAATAATTTAAATTTAATTTAAATATTTGAAAAATGTATACAAAATTATTTTATTGATAGTGCCCCATGAGAAAAATAAAAAAGTTTGAATTTTGTGTCTCAAATAAGTATAATGTTAACTAAATAAAATAAATATTTTGTTCATAGTGATTCGTGAGAAAAATAAAAATTTTAATATGTGCAAATATTTTTTTTAATAATTAGGAATAATTTAGATATTTGATTTTTTTTTTAATAATTATGTCAATTCAATTATTAAAATTGTGAAAATAGAGTGAGGAATATAATGGTCCTCAAATTAAAGTGTAAGAATGGTTAAATTCAAGGGTTACAACTTCTGAAGAGGAGTCAGTTGCAACTTCTGAAGGGGAGTCAGAAGTTGCAACTTTTGACACGTGTAGCTTTAGGACATGTTTTGATATTAGATAATTGTAATGATTATGAAACGACAAAACTAACATTTTTGATGTGTAAATTGTTTGAAAGGGATGGGTATTTTGGATGGAACGGTGGACTATTCTTTTAAAGGCTTGATAGTTGAAAGGCTAATTATATCATACCCGTGTCAAAATAGAGTGATTTGATTTTGCAACTTTTAATAATTTTTTGTGTGATCTCCTTCCATAAATCAATATTCTTTCACCATAGATCCTAGGTTATTATTTCATCAAGATTCCTCTCATGGTGACTTTGTATTAAATTTTATATTTAAATTAAAAAAAAATTCAACTAGTTCACATGAAATTTAGGGTTGGGTTTTTTTCTCTCCCATCGCAATTGTAACGCCCGTTTTAATTAATATTATATTATATTAATATTTTCGAGTTACCGATCGATATTTAGTTTGCGACGAGAATATTTATATTAATCAATATATCTGATAATATATTTGGCGACGTTTCGTTCGGTCCGATTTTTATTCCGTTCGTTTTGGTAAAATATTATTCAGACCGATCCTACAAATTTAATCGACGCGTAGAACGTAGTGGTGAGGTTAGTTTTTCGAAATTACGAGTTTTTACGAAATGACCCGAAATAGGCTTAATTACGGTTAAATTGAATCGGATTGCGTTTTAGTCAATTTAAGGCACGTATGGACAATCCGATTTCGGTGTTGACGATTATGATTTAAGGCCGGTTATTAGGAATAGATTTCGCGACGATTATAGGTGTTTGACTATTTTTCCGTATTTGGAATTTAGTGAATGAATTGATAATGATGTGGTGTGATTAAACTCGATGATATGCGATGCGATGATATATGTCTTTGTACATGATGATGTGATGGTTATATTGATGTTGTAATTAAATGCTTCCGATTTGTGAACGCATGATTTTGATGATGATGAATTATTAGTGATGTTTTGCATAATGCAAATATGATGCGATGATATATTTATCTTGATGTGGATAAATTATGGCGATGTGGGCTTTATGCCAATCTTGATGAGCGATAATGATGTTTTTGTTGTGTTGTTTTATTGTCGAGTCACATACATTGCATTGGCGATGATGGGCTTTTATGCCAAGCGACGAGGCTTTTATGCCAAACGACGAGGCTTTTATGCCAAGTGTTCCTAATTATGGACAAAGCGACGGGTACCACATGCATAACATAGTCGTGTCTCATGGAGTCGGTTATGTTTATGTTTGAGTTGTTTGGCGTTGGGTTTTAATTGATGGATGATGTTGAATTGCGATGATATATGATGCTTTGTTTGGTGATGATCTTTATGATGAACATGAAATGAATATAATTTGGTAATTTCATGATAACTATGCGATGAATATAAATGAGGAGTTTTGCGATGATTTAACCTTAATGAAATGCTTAATGCAAATATGATGTGATGATATTTGTGACCATGAGCTTTAGCCAATTTGTGATGGTTTTATTTATGTTGCTTATGTTATTAGCGTTGTTTGATGTTGTCGTCTATGATTGTCGTGTTGATTAGTGACGTATTGAATTAGGATGATTTTGTGGTAACGAACATTTATGTGTTGTGGTGATGATGTATGCCGATAAGGTTATGGCGATAAAGTGTAGGTTATACACATTAGAATGACGATTTGAGTAAGTGAGTTTTACTTATGTGTTGGAATGCACTTTTTAATCTATATATTTTATGATTTCAAATACTATAGATATATGTTATCATGCCTTTAATTATATGTTTTGGAGTATCTCACTCTTTACTTGTTTTCGCCGTTACCTTTATATTGGTAACGTGCAGGTTATGAAGACGGAGTTTATAACTGCTGTTAGTCGAGTCGGTGTCGCTCTGATACGTAGCACTCGGGGGATTAATTATGTCGTCATGTTGTTGTTCTTTTATTATTATTCCTTTTGTGAATAAGAATCATTCTTTATGAAAACATGATTTGATGAAGGAGTTTAATAAAGAAGATGTTTTGATTTTTAAGAATCAATTTATGATTTTCGATGATGCTATGTATCCGAGATTTATACTTTAAAGCAAACTGTTTAAAGTAATTTGGTTTTGAAGGTGTGATGCCTCAGTATTGAATTTATGAAATTTTAAATTACTCTGATTTTTGCATTTAAAACCTTGGGTAACATTGGGGTGTTACAGCAATCGCGTTCATGTTATTGTCCTTTGGCTTCATATTCCATTCTCATCTTTTCTTCTGGTTCGAATTTGCTTGCCCAGACGAAACATGATTGGAAGCAACACGCCTTCTGTTAGATTTTAAATTGTACATCGTTACCATGTGTGGATGTGATCGTGCAATGAAGATGTGGGTCGCCAACACTGTTCAAAATCCTAATAAGAAATTTTGGAGACATCGTAACGCTGGAGTAAGACAGTTTATAATATTGCATTTCGCATATTTCATGTATGTAATATTTGTGTGTAAGAGTTGTTTCCGTTTATAGAGTGTGAATAGTTGTGACCTATTTGTGTAGGATGATGAAATTGGACATTGTACGAATGAGAACACAAATGTTTCAACAACTTGCAATAACTCTGAGATGAGATGGTAATTATGAAGCTATAAGACATAGCAAAGAAGTTAGAAAGAACATAGCTCAAGGTTGAAGTTCAGAAGAAGAGGAATTCCAATTTGTAGATGGCATTTGTGATTTTGTGGATTATCTTTGCAATGTTGTACATGATTATGTAATATTCATTTTGTAGATTATGCAGAAAATGCATTTTGTTGTAATATGCATTTGAAGATTAGGGTAAGTTGAATATTATGCAGAAAATGCATTTAGTGGTAAGATGCATTATTGTAATATGCCTTTGTATTAACAAAAGGTTTTATTTTGTTGTCATTCCATAATTGTGGTAAACAAGAATAAGATCAATAGTTTATAAGATGATTCTAAAATGGCACAATTCAGTACAAAATGACGCAAAAGTGTGCATAATTGTATAATGACATAATTTAGTACAAGATGACACAAAATGTGTGCATAATTCAGTACATAGATGGCACATAAAGTGTGCATAATTCAGTATAAAATGGCATGTGTACATAACATCATAACAAAAGCTTACATAAAGTCATAAGTCGTAACATCATTATATAAGGACATAAGTCATTGTAATTCATTGATTGATTTTTGAAACCCTTTCAACTTAATTCTCTCACTTGATCTCTTTCTCATTGCTTTGCCTTCTCATTTGACTATAACATTGTCTTTCCTTTTGGAACTGCTTGTGTTGATGTAAGATTGTCTTTACTTGGCTGTGTAACATCCTAAATTCCCCGGAGAATAATAATAAGAAAATCAGAGTAATATTTTTATTTTTCAACACATTTAGGATGCTACATCATCTAAATCACAAATTGCTCAATCATAAAGATACGTAACACCTCTTGGAATAACCATAATATAGTCTTAATTAAAATAACTTCATTAAAACAATGGAAAATATTGCAAATCCAACAAACAACTTCAAAACAAATATCCCGGAGTTTAAATACTTCACTGGGAATTACCAACAGAGAACAAAATGAAATAAAATAAACAAGTGTTTATCCCTAACCCAAATGTTACGTATCAGAGCATAACACCGACTCGAACTAAAAATAAGAGCAACCTCTTCGACTCTCGTAATTCAAATTATTCCTGAGTATTTGCACGTTACCCACATAGAGGCAACATTCAAACAGAAAGGGTGAGATATCACAACAATAACACATCGCAACATGATCACCAATTTCCACACAATTCTTTACAACATACAATTAAGAACTTTCACAAAATAGGTTAACTTCATAAAATAATTAACTACTGTGTTAGAAGCCATTTTTACATAATAGACAACGTTCTCAGCTTTACGGCGATTCGAACGGTGCACTAAACAGACACCCGAGCGCAAAGTTATGGATTTTCAAAGTTTTGAAAAATTGTCAGCTTTAGTGAAGTAACGAGTTACCTCAGAATGGTAACTGGTTACTTCATTGAGACAATAACCAATACTTCAGAGCCTGCTCAACTTTCCTCTTAGAAGTTCTTTCAGTCAGACGCAACTCTTGCGCCTCTAGACTACTTTGCAACTCTTCTATTCTCATGGTGTCCAGATCTTTAGAATATTCAATTGCTACAACAATGTAATCAAATTGAGGAGTAAGTGACCACAATACCTTCTCTATGATTACCTGTTAAGAAAGGGTTTCTACACAAGCCTTCATCTCATTAGTGATCAGAATCACTCTAGAGATATGCTCTGAAACCTTCTCATTGTTCTTTATGTTGAGATTATCGTATTGCTTTCTCAGGGACTGAAGCTTCACCTTTTTCGCTGATGCATCACCACCGTAACATCTGACCAGTGTGTTCCACGCCTCCTTTGACGTCATCGAATCAGCAATTTTCTCAAACACGTTCACATCCACACACTTATGGATGAAGAACAACGCCTTATAATATTTCTTCCTTCTGTTTCTCTGCGCCTCTCTCTCTTCTTCTGTTGCATCTGCTGCAACCGAAATATACCCATCAGTAGCAAGCTCAAGAACATCTTGAGCCCCAAATAACACGCGCATCTAAATCATCCATCTGTTCCAGTTCTTTCCATACAAAATTGGAAGTTTGGTACTCATATTGCCGTTTTCGTTTATCTTCAACCTTGTATAGTACACTCAGATCTTCACTCACACAGTGTTTAATAACCCCACAGAATTAGAAAATATGATTCTGTTACAATTTTGTTCAAAGATTCAATGTGAACCCAGAAACAAAATCAATCACACAACACAAACTCACGTTCACTCGTGTTTCCCTATGTTTCTAATTGGAGCTCTGGATACCAATTTGTTGGTGCACAAGAATAAAAAATGATAGGAATAATGAGGGAATAATAAGAGAATGGTGGCTACAAAAAGGAGAAAGAAATAAGGATTGTTATTATAAATGACATCTATCACTAGTCTATTAGTACAAGGAGAAAATTGCCACATAGGCCATAACAAAGGTAAACTTAATAACTAAGCAAACAGTACAAACTAGGAAATACTAAAGTACCCTTAAAACTAAACTTAACAGCTACGCTAGAGAACCCAAAAGTTAAGCATACTTTCGACCTCAAGCTTTGCTTCGACTAACAACATTTAATAAACAACATCTTAACATCGTAAGCATCTCGCTTGATTAACAACAACTTCTAAATATTGAATTACTCTTCAATAAATATTTTAACAGGAAGTACATGAAAACAAGTTTTGTTTTTTGATTTTTCATCATTAGTATTCGACTCACAGAATCGACTAATTCGATTCGAGGATTGATTCTAACTTCAAACAATTTTAATCTCTCTCAATCACAATTTTAAAAAATCACTGTAATCCTCCATACAAAATTCAACGACAAAACATCCTCAAGTAACTATCAAATCATTTTTCAAAAAAAGATATTTATAAGACAAACATTAAATGATGCATTATTTTTATGGATGCTTGCCATATTTAACTTCTTATTATTCACTTCAATAAAAATGTGTTTAACTAACTAATTAACTTTTACAATAATTATGAATCATCTTCTAGAAGCATTATTATTCAAACTCAACAACCACAAAAAAAAATATCACAAAAAATATCAAACTTTGTCGGTACTAAAATAACCAACATTATTACTATTTCTATACACCAAAAAATCGAAAGCCACACACAAATAAACAACTTTTCAAAATTCATATATAATTAATTTAATATCCACAACACAAATATAAAATAATTTCCCGACAAATCCCTGCCACCTTCTTCTGTTCACAAATCCCTTTCATTTCTATTTCCGTCTCTCCTCCTCGGTTTGCCTTCTCTTAAATCCCCCCTCTTCTGCTTCAATCTCTAGGGTTTCCTTCTTCATCGAAGCTTCGAATTCTTCTCAGCTTTTGAATAATTCGAAGCTTCGATTACACCATAGGGTTTCCGTGTCTTATACACAACAATGACGCAGAAAATTCACCTCAAGAAGGTCTTTTTTCTCTCTCTCTTTAATTCGAGAAATTGTTACGTTCTAATGAAAATTGGGATATTGGGTTGTAGAAAAAATGTTTCTTTTTAAATATTTAATCCTTGGAAATCAAGGGTTTTTCAGTTTTTTGTTGTTGTTATGCTCCTATTTTTTAATTAGATTTATCAATCATTAGCCTCTGTTTTGTGAACATATTATACCCTTTGTCCCATATTATAAGAAAAAATTTACTTTTTATATTCATTGAATAATTAATGTATCTGGTCGGTATATACATACCTGATGCATTTTGTTTGGTGAATTTTGATAGACATTGGCTCTGAGCAGACTGAATTGTAGTACAGTACAGATAATGAAATCTTTTGAGTTAATAACTTGCAGGATACGAAAGAGTTGGAGTTTTTCACTGAGTATGGGGAAGCGAATCGATACAAGATTCTTGAGATAATTGGAAAGGGGAGCTATGGAGTTGTTTGTGCGGCGATTGACACGCACACTGGGGAGAAGGTTGCGATAAAGAAGATTCAGGATGCGTTTGAGCATATTTCGGTTAGAATCCTCCGTGAAGTTAAGTTGCTGAGGCTTTTAAGACACCCTGATATTGTTGATATTAAGAGGATCATGTTGCCGCCATCGAAGAGAGAGTTTAGAGATATTTATGTGGTTTTTGAGCTTATGGAGTCGGATTTACATCAAGTCATCAAAGCTAATGATGACTTGACCCGTGAACACCATCAGTTTTTTCTTTATCAGATGCTACGTGCATTGAAGTATATGCATTCAGGTATGGGTTGCACTTTCTTTCTCATTGTTAGGATTGGATATGTCTTAAACTACTTCTAAATAAGTTTGTGTTTGGTTGCAGCTAATGTGTACCACAGAGATCTTAAGCCTAAGAATATATTGGCAAATGCCAATTGCAAGCTCAAAATTTGTGATTTTGGACTTGCAAGAGTTGCATTTAATGATGCTCCAACATCAATATTTTGGACGGTATGCAGTGTCGTTTATACTCCCAAGAATGATCTTTTTAATGCTTATGCAATCATTTGCAAGAAGGTTTATCATCTCTTTGTTGTGATGCATCTCGCAGGACTATGTTGCTACAAGATGGTATAGAGCCCCAGAGCTGTGTGGATCATTCTCTTCTAAGGTATTAGTCTAGCTAGATGTATATCTCTAATTCTTCTATGACATGATATGGCTATTGTTTGTCTTGACCAATATGGCATGGGTCCATCTACACTTGGAGAAACAATCAATTTTATTGATATTGTTATCACGACATGTAACACCACTAAGACTAATAATTTAATCTATTTGGCTACTTTAGCATGCTAGGATTCTTTTGAGTGTTCCTATAATAATGTATTAATGTGCCTTATAGCTTTCTTAAATTTTATGTTAACCTGTTTACTCTACCTCAGAGAACTAGATACTATTGTTTTCTTCTCGTACCGGGACTCTGAAAGACTTGCTTTTCCTAACAATATAAACTTCTAGGTTTGACATATATTTGATAGAATGATTTGGTAGTTTGGCACACAAATAAAATTGAATGCAACAGTCTTTCTGTTTTATTCTACACGGTTTCCCCTGTCTGTTATATACAGATTGCTGTAAACAGTTTAATCTTGGGTGTTCCACCCTTCTGTTATAAATGCAACAGCAAAGCCACCATTGAACTTTCAACATTCTATTTTTTCCTGTTTGACTTAAAATGTATATGATACACCTTCTGTGTGTTAGTAAACTGTAATGCCTAGAGATAATAGTTATTGTTCAGGGAAGACTATTGTTTTCTCTCTAGGATGTTGAATTTTCTTTTGTACAGGTATATGTGCTGATTGTCAATGTCAATTGATTTGTCTGTTTCTTTTGAGTGGTATGGTTGGAATGTGTAATTCTGTTGTAAAATTCTGATATTATTGGCATTTTGTCTGCAGTACACACCAGCAATTGATATATGGAGCATTGGATGCATTTTTGCTGAGGTGCTGTTGGGAAAGCCACTGTTTCCTGGTAAAAGTGTCGTGCATCAGTTAGATTTGATTACTGACCTTCTTGGGACACCATTACCTGAAACTATTACAGGAGTATGGCTTCTTTTAGCATATTCATTTTTTTATTTGATTTAATTTGTTTGTAGTTAATAGTTTCTTTCACGAAGCTATATTCCTGTTTAACCAGTATTTGACCCTTTGTAAATTTTGCAGGTTAGAAATGATAATGCAAGAAAGTACTTGTCGGGAATGCGGAAGAAATCTCCTGTGCCATTTGAACACAAATTCTCAAATGCTGATCCATTGGCACTTCGCCTTTTGCAGAAGCTTCTAGCCTTTGATCCAAAGGATCGACCAACTGCCGAACAGGTATATGTTTATCTATATTGTCATGTATGTCAAAGCCTCATCTATGCACATTGCCCGTTCTCTTCATTTTTTTGTTGATGTAATAAAAAATATAAATGTATTCTCCAAATTACCCTTTCTCTTAATTTAATTTTCTATTGAAACTTCTCTTTTGACAATATTAATTAATAAAATGTTACTTTTAGAAGATAAAATTAAATATGGTAAAGTTCATTAGAATTTTCTTATATTTGAGTCTATCAAATATGACTTTTTTTATGTGTTTATATTTAAGTCTAGGGGGAGTATCTATTTGTTAAGTGTTCTTCAAGAACTATCCTTGAGGGCCCTCTTGTATTCCAAAAACACAGAAAAAACTATCCTTGAGCTGTTGTCTTTGTTTATAGTATACCTGACAGAACCCATTCTTCCTTTCTGTTGGCAGGCACTAGCTGATCCTTACTTCAAGGGCTTGGCAAAAGTGGAAAGAGAACCTTCTTGTAAGCCAATCTCAAAATTGGAATTTGAGTTTGAGAGGAGACGCATAACAAAGGACGATGTTAGGGAACTAGTATATCGGGAAATACTGGAATATCATCCTCAACTACTCAAAGATTACATGAATGGAACTGAAAGCGCCAATTTCCTCTATCCTAGGTCAATATACACTTTTGATTATATTTTATCTTTGTTTCCGTTTGTTCTGATGTTATTATTGATGCATGTATAATGAATGTTCATATGCAATGCAAATTATTTACGCATATATGCTCCTTCCAGTGCAATAGATCAATTAAGAAAGCAATTTGCTTATCATGAGGAAAATGATGGTAAAAGTGGACCTGTGCCTGCTCCTGTAAGAAAGCACGTCTCTGTTCCAAGGTAAAATCAATAAGAACCAAACACAGTGGCATATCCCCTTGCTGTTTTTAATATTTATTTATCGATTACATGTTGAGTTTGTCAGAATTTTGTAGCTAAACATTTCTAGTGGTTGTGTTGATATAACAATTCCTCTTTTGCAGGTCCACTGTTCACCCTAGTTCAATTCTTCCCAGTAAGCAGTCAACCTTTGCTTTGTACGAGAACAAGCAAATGGCAGAAGAGACATCTAATAAGAGTTTGAGAGGAGTTGGAGAAAATTCTGGAAATCAGATAAGGAGTGTACAGCCCCCACCACGGGTGCCAGGTATACAACTTATATATACTCCACCTTGAGACCGAGTGTGAAGATATTTATATTTATTATTGTATAATTTGTTAATGTTTTTAGGAATTATGATAAGATTGCATTTCTATTTAGGTACTTTATCACTGATTAAGTATCTAATTGGGTTTATCTCGTTTTTTTTAAATTAGGATCTTTTTTGTTATGAATACCGTATAGGTGCCTTACGTAATTTAGGTTTTAATGATTAATTAGAATACAGATTTCTTCTTTGGAAAGTATTTGATTGATTTGGAGGACTACTATAAGAATATTACCAGTTTATCTCAAGAGCCAGCGCTTTTGGGGTATTTGTCCTTCATCAACCCGGATATGTATAGCAATGTCCAGATAAGGTTTGGCCCATGACTGACCTACTACTAACCCATAACCTTTAATATATTTATAATTGTTATAAAATGAAAGCCTAGTACACTTAGAAATGCATGGTTCTGCAACATGAAGTTGAATATGATACTACTATGATTTTATATATTGCCGATTACTGTCTATAAGAAAACATCATTGCTGAACCATTTTTTTCCCTTGCCACAGCTAAGCCTGGGAGAGTGGTAGGCCCAGTTCTACACTATGAATATGAGAGAATCACAAAATCTCCATCAGTCTCGACTCACAATGTCTTTTGTACCCATCCCTCGAACCCAAAGACTACGTCAAACTTTTCACAAGACAAGAATGAATTGCAGTCCCAGCAGTACAACTTACATGCTGCACCAACCACTGATTTGAACAATTACCCATACCGCCGACGAGGAAGTAACAATAACCTAAATGATCATGTAACAACTATGGATGCACAACTGCTGCAGACACAATCTCATCTTGGCGTAGTTGGTGCTGCAGCAGTAGCTGTTGTCTCTCACAATCACAGGTATTCAAAGGGTTTTCAGTACAGTTTGTCTTAGGCTTGGAGTTCATAGCTTAGGCTTGGAGTTCATAGCCCAGAATTGGTGAGAATGAGGCTTATTAACTTTAGTTGGGATTAGTAGGTTTTCATTTTTTAATTTTAGATTGCCATCCTTGTAATTATATGTACAATATTCAATTGATTAATGAAGAAAATTGATTGTGTTTCTCCATCTTGTTTCAAGGTTTACTATAAAAAAATCTTGAAGCTCAGTGATCCTAGATTTAACTGGCTTCAAGTCTCCTCAAAGAGATTAGTTCCAAGTTTTGTTTATCACCAAACTATATTAGAATTGTTTTTAAAATGATCTTGCATTTCAAAATACATGAATATTGTAAAAGAGTTGATTCACAATGGGCTGCGCTCGCAGCCGCAGCCGTATAGGAAGGTCCCTTGTAGCAGACCGACTTCAACTACTGCCAAATTCATCCAATGGGTCTAGGAGACAGTTAATAACATCTACACTCAAGAAATGATATAAGATCTTTGAGTCCATAAAATGGTCATTACCCTAGCATCTTACTTGATAAATGTAGATCATAAAGGCTCGATGTGGACATATATCTGGTTGTTGTTGGTGGCGGCGGGTCTTGATGAAAATGAATGTGCTCTTTTTTTTGATAGATAGGACAACTAGAATATGCGAACGAGTTAATGTCCATCCAAAATTTAGCAAATATTTATAAGAAACTAGTCTCTAAATCAATATCTATAGTGACCAATTATTTACCAGCTCTAAATTGATCGTTAAAAACAAATTTTCTAATAGTATCTTTTGCGTAAAAGGTATACAATTGCTTCATTAAAGACTTTAAACACTCTAGAAAATTGACTAGAAATCATACTTTTAAAGAAACGTTATAAATTCTATATAAAAAAAATTGACTCAGTTGATAAGGAGTTGACTCATACACTAAAAATCATATAAAAAAAGTTGACTCGGTTAATAAGGAGTTGATTCATACACCAAAGACCGCGAGTTCAACTTTTGTCGATCTCAAGATAATTTGTAAGTATCACTATAATCTCTTAACCACTCCTTGAACCATCTCTCTTTCTTTTGTGATATTGGTTAAAATGAACTATAGGGCCATTTTTATTGGTAAAAGGAAACAACAAAGAGTACTACAGAAATAGACCACACAAACAAACTTCACCAGGGTCCTATATTTGTTTTATGGAGAACAATACACTAGCACCACCTAGGGCCAACAGAATCTTGCCATTCTCCCAAATAGTACCAACAGTCCCACATTCAAACCTACAATTGGGGCACACCTCAGTAGGACACCATCCCATGTTGTAGACAGTACCACCAGTACAGATTTGCACAATCCTAAAGAAGTTACCATATGATCCAACTGTATCATCGTCTCTTCCGGTTACAATCAGTCTCCTTCCTGTCGTAGCGTCCTTCTCTCCCAACCTCCAGTCTGTTGATTGTGCACAACTTGAGGAAGTTTGGAATGTTATTCTCAAGTCTCAAATCGTGATCGTCATCATGATGGGAAGCAAAAAGAGTGAATTTAACAGCCAATCCGTTTGCCATGTAATTGTTGTCAAGACCAGCATGCAAAGGGCATGATCCATTTCTGGAAACCAATATGGAATTTCCTCCAATGCCTGGGATATCAGCTGACCTGATGAAGTATTCTTTATTGCTCTGCCTCTCAACTGGTTTGCCATTTGTGTCTATCACAAATTGAGCTATTGTTGTTGAGATCATAATGGCCACACATGAGCAAAGATGAATACGAAGAAGGATCTCTTTGTCATTGTTATGTATGTATATAATAACTTGTTCACACTCTAGCTATATAAGGATTGAGTGGTTAAATTCACTCCTTTTTCATAGTGATAAATAGTCCTTTTTCATAGTGGTAAATAGTCCGGGTTCAACCCTTTACAATAATTTATTTTTATTTTAAATAATATTTAAAATAAATAGATTTTTGATGTTTTTAATTAAATATTCTAACAAAATAATTACTCAAATACTAAGTATATATATTTTAAATTTCAAAAATAAAAGAGATGCTTAGATCCACACGTTTTGAATTTTTTTTTTGTTTTTTCTGAAATAACATCACTTTAGAAAATATTTTTAAATATTTAAGTATATATTCCATAATTTTTCAGAATTAAATTACTCTTGATTGATTTAAAATTATATTAGAGAATATTACACTCTTATCAAATCTATATATTTTTCATATAACAATAATTTTTAATTATAAAGAATGAAAAAAAAATACATTTTGATACATTTATTTACTTAATTTTTCTAAAAAAACTTTAGAATTTTTCAATTTAAAAAATAAATAAATGAGATAATACTTCTTCATCATATATTTTTTAATAAATAGTACTATCATATATAGAAGGAATTGGATTTAATATATAATTTTAATATTACATTGTAAAAATTCAAACACGATACCATTGCATCTTTAGGCTCTTCTCAAGATCCGCTATTGTCGTGAGACAATTATATAATAGAAGTTAAATTTTGATACCACTTGTTATTCAAATAACTTCAAACAAAAGCAGTAAATTTTGATACCACTTGTTATCCAATGTGGAACTATTTTTTCAACAGTCACACTTGTAATATTTTCAATATTACTAAGGAGAAAGCATTTTTCCGATTTGATGTACTATCATTATTATAAGAGATTACCAAAAAAATAAATTCTAAAAAAATATTGTGCTGCTTTTTGAATTTTTGATTGCTAACATTTTCAAACCTATATTTTCTTTCTTGATAACTTGATATTTTAATATTTACTTTAACTATTTGCTTACAACCATTGAGAAAACAAAATGACATTAAAATATGCCTTCATAATATATACTTTTAAGAAACCTTTGCAAGCAATGCAACATTTTGTTTAATTATTTATTAATTTAGGGACAGAAGATTTTTGTTTGTGTATGTAATTACATATACTTGATGAACTGGACGATTCAAACTAGGAATAAATTCACTATTTCCACCCAATCAAAATGGTGCGATCAAAACAAAGCAACATATAAATTAAAAGCTTACTAAATATTGATTCTTTAATTTGTCTTGTAGGAGTTACAAAGCAAGTTTACAGTATGAAAATTCATGTAAATTACTTTATTGGACTTTTTGTTTACTCATGAATCATTCTATTCGTTCCATGGTATCATGATTACTCCTATAAATACTTTGCCTACCAATCAACAGCAAAAACACAAAAACTCCAAGTCTTCTCTTTCATATTACCTTTGAGATTAATCCATAATGTCAACTAGATTCCTCACTGTATTCATCCTTGCCAATGTCTGGCTTTTGATGGCTACAACATCAATAGCCCAAATTGTGTTAGACACAAGTGGCGACGCAGTTGAGGATGACGAGGAATACTTCATCAGGCCTGCTATCACAGGCAATGGAGGAGGTCCTACATTGATCACCGGAAATGCGCCATGCCCTCTGCAAGTTGGTCTTGTCAACACTGACTTGGCAAACGGTTTACCGGTGGTATTCACACCTTTTGTCCCTCGTCATGATGAGGACGACGTGCTTCTTGACAGAGACTTGAGAATTACATTTGTAGCTTCCTCAAGTTGTGCACAGTCCACAGAATGGAGAGTGGGTGAGAAAGATGCTACGAGTGGAAGGAGGCTGATTGTTACCGGAAGAGATGATAGTACACCTGGATCATATGGTAACTTCTTTAGGATTGTGCCGACACAAACTAGCGGTGTCTATAACATCCAATGGGGCCCTGCAGAGGTATGCTCCAGTTGTAAGTTTGAATATGGGACTGTTGGTGTTATTCGTGAGAATGGAAAGATTCTGTTGGCCTTGGATGGTGGTGCACTCCCTGTTGTGTTCCAGAAAGAATGAGTATTAGT
This sequence comes from Vicia sativa, assembly GCA_021764765.1. Lineage (NCBI taxonomy): Eukaryota > Viridiplantae > Streptophyta > Magnoliopsida > Fabales > Fabaceae > Vicia > Vicia sativa. The sequence goes on from CM038796.1 coordinate 10,371,350, forward strand.
TGGATGGTGAAGTTTATAATCTGTGGTGTGTTTATGTATATATACTTGCTTTTCAATAAATATTGAACGTGTAGTTCATTTTAATTAATGTCAAGAAAGAAGAAAAGTGTTAAATGTATCCTGTCATGGAATAAAGGCTCATTTGGGTGTGTATACTTTCTCTATTATGAACAAATAAGATGGACACGGTTATGAATTTGAATTGGATGTCATGATCAAGAAATAATTAAGATAAGAAAAAGAATAAAGAACACGATGTAAACAAGGATTGATTATTAACTGCTATTATTTTTTTACTCTTGAAATAAGATTACAAGTATACAAGAATAACAAATAACCGTTTCACCTTAAAATAGGATTTGCAGTATGCAATGATGAGAGACTAGTATGTTATTTATAATAAACCTAACATACTAAACTAATGGACTTTTATCACAAATACCCAATTCGATGCTATCAATCCTAGCATCCTTCGACACTACAAGCTAGAACACACTTCGACTACAACTTGTAACACTTCGACAACATCATGTGAGCAAACTTCGACTGCATGCTAAACTTTTTCGAACTGTCGAACTAAGATACTACATTTGACCCAATAGAGTTCGATCCAATATCTCACAAATCTCCACCTTGGAACAAACTCTATTATCAACTAACGAACTAGTTTTCTTCATGCAGCTTTATCAACTACATACAGTGGAAAAACATGCAACTAGGCAATGCCTTGGTGATCATATCAGCAGCATTATGATCTGTCGAAACCTTCAGCACTTGGACTTTTCCACGCTCGATTACTCCTCTGACGAAATACAACCTCACATCAATGTGTTTGGTTCGCTCATGATAGGATGAATTTTTTGACAGGTGTATTGCACTTTGACTATCACATTTAACAGTGATAACTTCACCTTGAATTTTTCAGCTCCTTAGCGAAACCTTCAAGCCACAACGCTTATTTCACAGCTTCAGTTAAAGCAATATATTCCGCTTTAGTGGTTGATAATTCAACAACCTTCTGAAGTGTTGCTTTCCAACTAATTGCTGTACCAAACAAAGTAAAAACATATCCAAGAATAGATTTTCTAGAATCCATACAACCTGCATAATCAGAGTCGACATATCCTTTGATTACTGCTTTACTATCTTCACCCAAGGCTCCACAATAAATTAAGACTCTGTTCAGAGATCTATTTATGTATCTTAGAATCCACTTCAATGCTTGCCAGTGAGCATTTCCAGGATTCGCCATGTACCTGCTTACAAGACTTACTGCATATGCTATGTCGGGTCTAGTACAAACCATTAGCATATGTGATGCTATTCATATAAGCTTTTTCGACCTCAGTACTGGGACACTGATCAATACCCAACTTGAATTGAGGGTTTGTTGGAGTCACAACAGCCTTCGAATTCAACATACCAAACTTTTCGAGAATCTTTCGTAAATATGCCTCTTGAGATGAGCATAATTTCGACTGCTTTCTATCTCTTCGAATGTCAATCCCAAGAATTCTGGAAGCTGCTCCTAGATCCTTCATTTTGAACTCCTTATTGAGTTCAACCTTCACCCTCAATACCTCTTCAACATTGTTACTTTCTATGAGAATATCATCAACATAAAGCAACAAAATAACAAATGAATTACCAGGACAAAATCTGAAGTAAACACAGTGATCGAATTGACTTCTAACGAAACTTATGCGTGCCATGTGTCGCACCCCAAAATTTCCCCTTTGTTTTATCCGTCCATTCATTGGTTTCGAAGGAAAGATTCGATTTTGGTTCAGACTGTCGTTCAAAAGGCTTTGAGTTATCTAGTTCAAAAAGATCTGTTTGGGAATTATTTTCCCGAAAGAAATTACTTACTTCCTTGGTCTACAAGTTAAACAAATGGAAGACTCCATATTCATATCTCAAAGCAAGTATGCCAAAAATATTTTTAAGAAATTTGGCATGGAGAATGCAAGCCACAAGAGAACACCTGCTCCTACTCACTTAAAGTTATCTAAAGATGAAACAGGTGTCAGTGTTGATCAAATTGTCTACCGAAGTATGATAGATAGTCTACTATATCTCATAGCTAGCAGGCCAGACATTGCCTTCGTTGTTGGAATTTGTGCCAGATATCAAGCTAAACCCAAAGTGAGCCATATCAATCAAGTAAAGAGAATACTTAAATATGTCAATGGAACATCTGACTATGGCATGCTATACTCTCATGGATCAAGCTGCGCTCTAAGTGGATATTATGATGCTGACTGTGCAGGAAGTGCTAGTGACAGAAAAAGAACATATGGATGATGTTTCTTCTTGGGAAACAATCTTATCTCATGGTTCAGTAAGAAAAAAATTGTGTTCCCTATCAACAGCTGAAGCTGAATACATAGCCGCTGGAAGTAACTGCTCTCAACTAGTCTAGATGAAACAAAAGCTAACATAATACAATGTCAAACAAGATGTCATGACACTATATTGTGACAACTTAAGTGCTATCAACATATCCAAAAATCCTATTTATCATATCATAACCAAACACATTGATATTCGCCACCACTTTTTTAGAGACCTAGTTGAAGACAAAACTGTTACACTAGAACACGTAACTATAGGAAAAAAACTAGCAGATATCTTCACCAAGGCACTAGATGCAAACCAATTTGAGATCTTAAGAGGAAAACTTGGCATCTGTATACATGAATATGCATAATAATTACGGATTGCTCTCCTAACCTTTGGCATATTATGGAAGAGTGGACTAGAGTAGCTTGAGGTTACCAAAATTTCCTTTAAGAAATTTACCAAATAAATCAATTTGATTTCACATGGTTGATGGTAAAAACAAGTTGAAAATTAACTGCAAAACCGCCACAGAACAACATCCAAACTGAAACACCAAACAATGCCATGTTCACTCCCTCTCTCTCATCTTTCTCTCTCCTCCCTCTCCAAAAACCCCTTCACTCCTCTCCACCACCGTCTCTCCATCAAATCCTCAACCAACAAAACCCCAGAAACCACCACCAAAACCAGTTCATGGGTGAGTCCAGATTGGCTCACTTCACTCTCCAAGTCTCTAACCACAGCAAAAGATGATTCTGGAATTCCTGTAGCCAGTGCCAAGCTTGATGATGTTTCTGATCTTTTGGGTGGTGCTCTTTTTCTTCCTTTGTTTAAGTGGATGAATGAGTATGGTCCTGTTTATCGCTTGGCTGCTGGTCCGAGGAATTTTGTTGTGGTCAGTGATCCTGCTGTTGCCAAACATGTGCTTAAGAATTATGGGAAATATGGGAAAGGTCTTGTTGCCGAGGTTTCTGAGTTTTTGTTTGGCTCTGGTTTTGCTATTGCTGAAGGGCCTCTTTGGACGGTATTCTTCAATTCTTTAACATTGCTTCATGTTTTTTATAAGATTCTTAACAGACACTTACACACGACACAGACACTGGATTTTTTGAGATTGTCGTATTATACACACCTGTTCTTAAAGGTGTATGTGATTCATAGGTTATGTGTTTTGAGAATGATAAAATGAACTTTTTGTGGCAATGTGGGATGTTTTGGTTGTTATATTGGGAAAACAACATTTTTTTATAGCTATTTTCTTGAATGTATTAGGCAAGGCGCAGGGCTGTTGTTCCATCACTTCACAAACGATACTTGTCGATTATGGTAGATAGAGTGTTTAGTAGATGTGCTGAGAGATTAGTAGAGAAGCTACAACCTGATGCAATTAATGGAACTGCTGTTAACATGGAGGACAAGTTTTCTCAGTTGACCCTTGATGTTATCGGTTTATCTGTATTCAACTATAACTTTGACGCACTGAATTCAGACAGTCCTGTTATTGAAGCTGTTTACACTTCACTGAAAGAGGCGGAGGCTCGGTCAACCGATCTTTTACCGTATTGGAAGGAAAGTTCTTTTCTGATCCTCTGTCGTGAAATGGAATTTGGATTTTCTTTCTGTGTTTTTCATGCCTTTTATTTCTCGTTCTTTGTTGCTGCAGGTTGGTTTTCTTTGTAAGATAATACCGAGACAGATAAAAGCTGAAAAGGCTGTTAGTGTTATTAGGGAAACCGTAGAAGATCTTATTGCTAAATGTAAAGAGATTGTAGAGGCCGAGGGTGAAAGAATTGATGCTGATGAATACGTGAATGATGCTGATCCTAGTATTCTCCGGTTTTTGCTCGCCAGCAGAGAAGAGGTATGCTGTATTTCTAGTGCCTCTGTATAATTTACTTTACCGATATCTTCTTTGGCGACTAACTGTATATTCACAATACATTATAACGTGTCGTATCAGTAAATGATACTATTTTGGTTCCTTTTATCGGTTTTATACTTTACTTTCAGTTTCTTTATATTTGTTCTTCATAGGTTTCAAGTGTCCAATTAAGGGATGATCTTTTGTCAATGTTAGTTGCCGGTCACGAGACCACTGGTTCGGTGCTTACATGGACACTTTATCTGCTAAGTAAGGTATCTAATAGAGTATAACAAATTTAGTTTCAATCATAAATGAATCATAAGCTCGTGCTCTGTGAATCATAAGCTCTATTTGTGCAGGATTCTTCCTCATTAGCAAAAGCACAAGAAGAGATAGACATAGTTTTACAGGGAAGGCGTCCGGCCTATGAAGATATTAAAAATCTTAAGTTCTTGACGCGCTGTATTATGGAGTCACTCCGACTTTATCCACATCCTCCTGTAGGTTATTACACAATAATTGAGTTTGATTGGCTTGTGAAATATCTTTGACTAGTTTTATAGTTTTGATGATTTTATATAACTTTACGCATCCTAAGGTATTGATCAGAAGATCTCAAGTTCCTGATGAGCTTCCGGGTGATTACAAAATCAATGTTGGTCAAGATATTATGATTTGGTATACAACATACATCGTTCTTCTAAGGTTTGGGATAGGGCCAAGAGTTTTGCGGAAAGATTTGATTTGGATGGTCCAGTGCCAAATGAAACCAATACAGATTTCAGGTATGCATTTGTATTTGTATTTGTATTTGTATATGTATATTCTAGGTTACTGAGATTTAGATGAATAAAAAAACATGTTTACAGATTCATTCCATTTAGCGGAGGGCCTCGAAAGTGTGTTGGTGATCAGTTTGCTTTATTGGAAGCCATCGTTGCTCTTTCTACAGCACATGAACTTTGAGCTCGTCCCTGATCAGAATATCGGCATGACTACCGAGCAACAATACATACCACAAATGTAAGGTTTATCTATTTTGGGAGTAATACTCATTTTGGTCCTGAAATTATAGGACCTTATGTCAAACAAAGGAAAAGAGACATTTTACTTTGATCTAATGGGATTTTGTTTTTGCAGGGTTTGTACATGAAACTGAGCCAACGGTTGAAATAGTTGACATTCATTTCATCTTCACATAAGCTATAAAATTTATAGTCTTACATCTATAAGCAATATGAAATTGTTATGATGATTTTTCTCATTTATGCTATTTCATATACCACAGGTTATAAAGTAAATATGTATTTGATAGGAAATATTTCCAACATTCTAATCATTTATTCATATTTTTTAAATGTTGTAATTTTTTATATAGAAAAAGCATATTCAAAGTATATATTTATATATTTCAATTGGAGAATAAACTAACTTACATAGAAATAAATATAAATTTAATGAACTTAGTGGCATCATACTAATAAAATAAAATAACTATAAATATTAATATTTCAACACTCTCCTTCAAGCTGGTATATGGATATGACTCATTCCAAACTTGCAAGCTGGTTGTAGAAGTAGTTATCAATCTATTCATTTTTTTTTTTTAATAAAATGTTGATCAATCTCAATATATTTTATTTCTGTCCTGTTGAATTGGATTATATGTAACATAAAGGGATGATTTATTGTCACAAAATAAAGAAATTGGATTATATGTAACACAAAGGATGATTTATTGTCACAACATAACGTTATAAGGCCTCCATTTTGTATGTTCATATCTTCTAGCACTTCTTTCTTTCATAATAATAGTTGACAATTTTAATGTCAATAGCTTAATTTAGCAATTACATTTTGTTTCTTATTCCTCCAAACAACAAGGTACAATAATCTAAAGCAAATATCCGATCAATCAATATAAACAAGAAGTATAATTCACTTTCCTTCATATACATCTTCAAAAAAGATTACCATCGACAGTGTGCAAGTAGCCTAAAATGATTAGTTCATCAACAGTACAAGTAGACTAAAATGTTCAGTTAAGAGATAGCTAGCCTAAACAAATTAACAAGAAAGACCGACTTTGTGGACAGTCAGACCCAACCCGAAACCATACTCTCTTCTACTGGTTTTGGACCTCCACAAGATCTCGAGACTGATTCAAAAAGTTTTTCAATCTCTGGTGCGCATCTTATGAATGACCGGTTCCAGAAATTATACCTTAGATTCTGGAAATGACAAGAAAACACAGATTCTGTTAATTCCGAGATACTCATAAGAGAAGTATTAAACAATCCAACCAATGAAAAAGAATACCTTGATCAGCTCAATGAAAGTAATGAGGAGTCCCCAGGGATGAGGTCGATTTACTATAAGGCGTTCTAGCAAGACTCTCGTAATTTGCTCTTGGATAATTTCCTGTCATGCCAAGAAATCAGGTGCTATTATTAATACAATTGACTCATACCAGATGGTAGTTGAGACATTGAATATAGAAGTTTATTGCAAGATCAAAAGTTTATGTGAACCTGGTTTGATTCTGCAAACAAGTAAAGGATGACGAAGGAAAAGTAGTGTGTGTGAGTGTTGGGATATCGCAGTTGGTTAGCAACAGCATTTAGGAAAAGGTAGTGCCCTTCTGTATCCAAGTCAACGATTAAAGTCTGGAAAATATCCAAAGCAGCGCCAACAGAAAATACAGCCAGCCCATATGTAGTTTGTGGTGACTGTGCATGGGGAGCTCGAGCCTTGAGCTGCTCGATTGCCTGTAAATTAATAACCCAGACATTGTACATTTAAAAAAAAATACTCCATGTTATGGAATGTTCAGATCATTATTTATTACTACGTTTATGTAAGAAAAAAACTCTGTTACAGAATGTTCAGATCACTATGTGTTTCATAGTCAACATGCTTTGAACAATTAGTTAATTTTGAAACTCCGATCCAAAAGTTCAATCTCAGCGGAAAACATGTGATCATTGACAGGTTGCAAATATATAAGTTTTAAATTTACAGTACCTGCATTCCAACATGCAGTACAAGGGAGTTGATTAATGGCACATTGTAACGGGTGCCGGCAGAGGCAGCTTCATTTGGTGAGAGTAGCAGCTTCTCTTTTAATTCAGATAAAAGTGGAGAAGGCTGTTCCCTTGTCTGCAGAAAGTTTGAATGAAAATTATAATATAGGAATAAATTTTAAACTAACAGTTATTTGCACTTGTATATAAGAAATAAAGAAATAGATAGCAGTGAAGGAACAAAGAAATAAATCGGGGAAAATGTTCAGAGTCGCATATTACAGAATTGCGACCAGTGAATCAATCATGATTAATTAAAAGAGACGAGACAGGAGACCTGAAGGTATTCATCTATGTCAGTCTTCATCTGCTTTGCTTTCAATGCTGCGTCAACCTCGGAAAGAATCCGAGGGGATTGAGTTATTTCTTGAAGCAAATCAATCTGCATACGAAAAACACATGTCAATGAAGCAATGGCAATTTATTATACTGAACCTCAACACAAATTTTAAGAGATATGTAGTACTCCAAGACCTTCAAATTTGGAGTTGAAGGGTCTGGAAGCCTCATCCTACGCGGAAATGCACTTAGAATAATATTTCGCATCTGTATGCAACTTGGAGGGATCACGTCACAAAAGGTAAAGTGATAGTCACAAAGGAACTCGGGGAAGTCGTGAAGTAGCACCAAGAGCACCCTAAGTGTTCCTTTGTAGAGAACACGGACCTAATTATAGCAAACAAATGCGCACGAGTAAGAACTATTGGGCATGAGACCAAATTGAGAGCAAATAACTGATTAAGAGACAGAGACAAACCGGATCTCCTAGCTCAGCATGCCTCAGAAAAGGCTCCATAAATTGGAACAAATCTACAAGCAACCTTTGAATATAAGGCCAACCTTTTTTGAAGATTACCAGTCAGCATTTTTGGCATGAAGCTCCTGTGACTAACCAACTCCAGCCAAGCAAAACTGAAGAAAAATCAACATGAGAACCAACTACATCGTAAAACTGTAGAAGTGCATCTTGAATTTTTATTATCTTCAGTGTCAAAGATGATATCCAAGCACGGTAATTTAACAGTGATTACAGAGAACTCAAACAAATTCAAATAATCAGTACAAGACATAATATAACTTAAAGGACGAGGATTGTCCGACCATTATGAAAATATGTTCACAGTTTACCAAGTAAATATGGGAATCTCAGCATTAACAAAGAAAGCCCTGACAAAGTGAACTGGAAGCTCACTTGACCATTTTCCCTAAACGAGAATTCTTAATAAATTCAGCCATATCAGCATTTTCATACCAGAAACACATAATTTAAAAGCTTAGAAACAAATACTGTTCAATGATAAAATTACCATCAAACCACAAATCAGCCAACTGCCAACTATCAACCATAACTAGACAACTATATGTTACCTGAATCCAGGAACTTTGAGTGGCTGTAGAGCATGAAATGCATTGGCAAATCCAGTCAAAATCTGCAATATAAGCAATAGTATTAGTCTCACACATAGCATTAGGCCTTCATGGCAGATGGAGGTGGCTAAGTTTTTTGTTAACCACTAGACCAATTTGTGAGGGATAGGAGCAGTGGCATTTTATAACAATGACTCAACTTAGCAACCAAACTATCAAGTTTCACTAAAAAAAAACAACAAATTTTCTCTCATCAAACCCTGGCCTCATCTTAAAATCCATCAAACTTATCAAAGTTTAACCAAACTCCTAGCTTCTAAATATTCAAACTTGGGTAGAAAATCAAAATGAAGGCTTTAGATAGCAAGAAAATTGGCAGGATTTGCAACAAATCAAAAAAATTAGATTACATTTGATCAAAAAATAATGAAGGACCACAGTCACATGTGAAAAGCAGTTGAAGGACCAAACTGCAATCAAGTGTATATTATGACATTTTTTATATCACAATTCCAGATTGCAAGTTTAAATAACAAGAGATTTACAAGTTTAATTTTATTCAATTCACCACTCTAAATATTATTATCCTTCAAATATTTTTAAAATATTACGTCAACATTTCTGCACTGACTCTGATTTACCAATTAAGTTTATAAAGAGTGCAATCAACAAGCTCTCTAACACACACATATCAGCAGACTTTATCCACATCCTCCTGTAGGTTATGACTATCCACATCCTCCTGTAGTTCTTGACGCTATTGACTCCGACTTTATCCACATCCTCCTGTAGGTTATGAAGTTATTGTGTAATAACCTACAGGAGGATGTGGATAAAGTCGGAGTGACTCCATAATAAATTGACAGAAAAACAATTTCAACAGAAGAAAATACTATAAAGTTATGAGGCTGTGAAGAATCAGATTATGAGATGTATCTTAAATTGATGAAGTCTTTGATGGTAGTGCTTAAAATCAGAATTTGGCCTTGTTCAACCCTAAAAAATCAGCTATAACACATCTAATGGGAGACTCTCAACACATTTTCCTCCTCACGTTCACGTTGAAGACTGAACATCTGAAGCGTGGCCCAAGACTACTTCGCTGCCAGTCATGAAAAGATGAGAACTCATATCTTTGTTGTCAAGGTGATTAACTCAAAGCATTAACACAAACATTCTTGATTAATCAGTCTGTTTTCCGATCCACTCTGGTAGGAGCCATGAACAATTTCACCAGAAATCTCCGCAAGAGCAAGCGCCGTCTTTGAAATGGTGAAAACGATTTGTGTCTCTTACAAAAATTTCTCTGTCTTCCAGTTTGCTTATAACTTTGATAACACCGTGACAGTCATCACAAATTCTCAGGTTCTTGATCACCTGAAGAGGTTGTCCGGGATTCGTGTTGATTAGTCCTAATATTACCGCCAATTTCTCACTGTGACCACACAATATCTGCTCCTTGTCTTGTTCCTCCACATCTTGCAGCACAGATTTAGTCATCGGGAGGTAACCGGACTTCTTAATCTCAATACTCAATTTCTCTGACTTCTCCAAAATCTCTTTCATTTGTGGATGAGATTTGTCGCCAGAAACAAGCGTGTGCACCCGCCGTCCGATTTCAATCCAACTACAGCCAGGGTTTTTCCTCAAACCCTTACTCTTCATCATATCGCGTATTCTATTCTCTTCATCCCACATACCCTTTGAAGCATAAATATTGGAAAGAAGAATGTAGTTCCCAGGATTGTTTGGTTCTAACACAAAAAGCTTCTCCGCCGCAATCTCAGCTAAACTCAAATTATGGTGAACTCTACAAGAACTTAACAAGGCTCCCCATACGCAAGCATCTGGTTCAAATGACATTTCCTTGATGATAGAATAAGCTTCTTCTAGTTTTCCTACACGAGTCAGAAGCGTCACCATGCAAGCATAATGTTCCATCTGAGGTTTAACGTTGTATTCTTTCGACATGCTATTAAAGTAATTCCATCCCTCTTCTGTTAAGCCGTTTTGGGAGCACGCAGACAACACACATGTCAAGGTAATTGGGTCGGGCTTAAGGTCGGTTTGCAACATCTTATGGAACATCTCAATTGCTTCCTTAGCTTTTCCATGCATAGCATAACCATTCATAACTGCATTCCAAGAAACCAAATTCCGAGATGGCATTACATCAAAACAATGTCGTGATAACTGGATTCTTCCGCATTTGGCATACATATCTATCAATGCACTACCTACATATACATCATCGAAAATTCCCTTCCTGAGAGAAAAACAATGGATTTCCTTTCCATGCGTTAACGCTGAAATATTTCCACAAGCAGGGATCAAGCTTGGGATAGTAACAGCATTAGGCTCCACACCATCAGCCTGCATATCTCTAAAAAGCTCTAGAGCTTCCATGTCTTTCCCATTCTGGACGCAGCTAGCAATTATCGATGTCCATGTCACAACATTCAACTCCATTTTTCGAGCTTTAAACTTCTTAAACACCTCCAATGCAGTATCAACCAAACCATTGCGCGACAACCCAGTAAGAAAAGCATTCAAAGAACCTACTTCAGTTTGATCAATTTCATCAAACACCCGAGACATCTCGGACGCGCATCCACATCTTCCATACATATCAAGCAGCGCACTCAGCACATAATTGTCCGATTCCAAACCCTGCTTGATTGCAAACCCATGAACCTGTTCACCCATCAAAACATCCTCCAAGTTCCCAACACCAGGTAAAACACACGAAACAGTAGACGCATCAGGCGAAAACCCTTCCGATATCATCTCACGAAACAACATCACCGCCTCAACATACAACCCAGCATTTCCAAACCCAGCAATCATACCATTCCACGACACCAAATTCGGCTCCACGCCCTCCTTTCTCATCTCAGAAAAAAGCTCCTTCGCCCTATCAACAAGCCCTAGTCTCGAGTAACCCGCAATCATAGCACTCCAACCAATAACATCTCTTTCAGACATACTATCAAACAGTTTCTGTGCATCTTCAATTCTATTACATTTCAAATACATATGAACCAAAGAAGACACCAATATAGAATCAGAACAAAACCCAGAAACAGAAGCAAACCCATGAAGCTGCCTACCAGGTTTCAACGCTTTCAATATAGCACAAGCCTTGAGAGCACTAGGAAGAATATAACTATTCGGAACAAGACCACGAGAACCCATATGAGAAAACGCACCAAGAACATGATGGAAGTGATGGGACCTAGCAAAAGCACGAACAATGGATGAGAAAGAGAAGATTGTGGGTTGAGGGAGAGATGAGAGGACAATGTTGAGTTGTGGGAAGGGAAGGTAGTGAGAGTAGAGAGTGAGGAGACTTGTGGTGAGTTGGGTGTTGGAAAAGAGATCGAATTTGAGGAAATGTGCGTGAGCTTGGCGAGCGTGGAATAGAGTGGAAGTTGAAGAATTGAGACATTGGGAAATAGATTGGAACATTGGAACTGAAAAGGTTTTTTTGTTTTGTTTTGTTTTGAACGATGATGAATGTTAATGTTGTTGTTGTTGTTGTTGTTGTTTGAATGTGGTTGATGGTGAATGGAAAGGTGAGGTTGGAATGTTGACGATGGATGATGAAGCTAGGCAGAGGTTTGGATCGGAGAGTGAGAGGATGAGTGGATCGAGAAACATATGGAAGTAGAAGGATGGCGATGGAAATCGGTGATGTTGTGAGGAACTGGTTTCAAGAAATGCTCAAAACATTACTACAAGAATTAGGCACAACACTGTATTGATCAAAATATATACTCAATAAAATTCACCAATAAACAATATCCAATTTTAAGAAATGCTATACATTAGGTCATACAATCATGCACATAAGAATTTTCCCAATTGAATATTCCACCCAAGAAATCCCGATAATGTCAATGCAAAGTCTCCTTCACAATCCATCATTGCACTCTAGAATATCCAAATATACACAAACACATTCTTGTTCTAACTTAAAACTTATAAAATTAACTTAAAACTTATATAAATGGATACTTGAGGGAGCAAAAGTTGGAGTTAGAGGAGTATTGCTCCCTTATGGGAGATAGGTTGAGGGAATCAGGTGAAAGATTTTCTGATTGCTGTGGTAGAGTGGGACTCCTAGAAAAGAAATTTTATTTAATGTTGGAAGATATTTCATCAAAAGAGAAGGATTTAACTTCAGAGCTGCATAGTATTTTGGATGAAAATAGGAAGCATATGGAGCAGGGTCAAAGCTTATTGAATCAGATGCAAATGGAGAAGATGGTGGAAATTCAGAACCTTAAACTAGAAACAGAGAATCTTAGATTGAAACTTTCAGCAGCCTATGATGAAAAAGAGAGAGTAGATTCCAATGCTTTGCTTGAAGTATCCACATTGCGTGATAAAGCCAAACTAGAATCTGCTTTTGAGAAGCTCAATCTAAATTGATTTTATCTAAGACTGAGGTTAATAATGTGCAGTCTCAATACGAACAAAAGTTGAAAGACGTAACAACTGAGCTTGCCAATTTCGAAATTAAAATGGAAATTCAGGTGGATGAACATGAAAAGTTGTCAAAGCTGATTGAAGGCTACAAATCAAAAGAACTGAAATTCAAAAGCACTATAAATGCCCTTGAATCAAAACTTATAGTCACTGAAAATGAAAGACAGCAATACATGGATGAATCCAGAAATTTGAATGTTCGGTTGCAGCAAACATGTCAATTTGAGTTGGAGCACTGCAAGAGAATTAGAGCATCCCTTGAAGAAAGGCTTGTGCAGTTGGAGAATGACTTGAATGTCAGAGAAACAAGATGTGTGCAAGAAAAAACTGAGTTACAGAGAAAAGTTCAGGCCCTTGAAGAAGAATTAAAACTGACTAAGGAACAAAAGCGAAATCAAGTTTCAAGGTTAAACAGGAAACCTGTTAACGATGATCAGAAGGCCTCAAAAGTTGGTGCATTTTTTCATTAATTACGTGATATCATTGTGAGTTGTGATGACACTAATAATTTTTTGTCTTTGATTTAGCAGAGTTCTATGGTTAAGAATACCAATCAACTTCGCAGTAATAGGAAAAAGCCATCTTCAAAGAATGACAGAGAAGTCCTGAAAGATCAACAGGACCTTAATTACAGCAGCAAACATCAGACTGAGGTGATGTCTTATTGCATTTTACCTCGTCAAATGTTAAAAAGTATATGTTGGCATTCAATTGTGTGACCCAAAGTGATAGGTTCAAATAATTGCAATCTCACTGGAAATTAAATGTTTTGTTTCATGTCTTCTTTCTTTATCTTCATAGGTCGAAAGTGAGCATGGACTTCTTGATGTAAGTGTTGATGTGGTTGAAGTAGAACTTGTAATGAAACTCAAAGTGGAAAAGAGCAAAAAAGGATGGTCCTCATGACCAATCTAGTTATCATTTTTGACGATGACTGACAAATTCATATTCCCTGTAATTCGAATTTGAAAAGTGCCACGGAGTTTTCAATCTATCATAGGATGTATAGTTTAGTTTTGAAAGGAATCATTGGGTCGGGGAGTAATAATGAAACTATAAGGGTCATTGTAAATATCAGAAATTTTGAAAGTAGAATTTAACACAGAAAGTGATAGTATGATTATCTCGCGGGGGGATACCAGCTCTATTACATACACTTTTCTTTAATATCTTTCATGGAGTGTGTTAGACGATGTGATCGATCTAGAAGGGGGTTGAATAGATCGTTTATTTAAAATTTGTGCTTTTCAAAATATTTTCAGAATTAATGCGAAAGCTCCCGGAATCTATAATTGTCTAAACGATCCGCTATTGGAAAAATCGGATATGCGTAACTGAATGGGATAAGATGAGGAAATGCGACACGCTATATAAAATAAAAGCACAGCTCTACGAGCCATCCTCATCAACTCCTAAACCGCTAAAGCTTCAATCTGAAATCATCAAAGTAAGGGTGAGACTTCATCATAATTAAAATGCATTATAAATTCATAAAACAAGAGAATTTCATAAGCTATTATTCCATCCTATTCAGCATAATCAGATCTATTCATCCATTCAACAACACAAGTCATAAACATACATCACACACCACAACCAAATTATAACACTGGAATTCTTCCTAACATGTTATAATCCATACAAATGCAATGCAAGACTCTATGCATGAGGTACCAAAAGTGAACTAAATTCACCATATTGTTCCATTCCAACTCGGACCCAGTATCAACATCTGCTCCATTCCAACTCGGACACAGATACATCGATTCGTCCATAATCATTCGGACATGAATCCAGCCTCACCGCCCATTCCAACTCGGCAACGATTATTGGCCAACTCAATAATTCTGCACAATGGGAATTAGCTAACACCAAATGTATATGCATGCACATCATAGAAACATGCAACATTCAACACAGGTAGGGCTTTCATCTTCAAGCGCCACAGACCGAAATCGTTCACTTTGGTGAACTTTTCAATCTCATACTTTGTCGAAGGCATCTTCTCCACGCTCACTGCACCAATTTGTTGTGAATCGGATGTCTTAGAACAAAATATAAACTTGTTTCTTAATGATCAAGAAACAATTAGGGTAGGAAAAAGAATGAAGAACACAATGAACACAAGAATTAGTTATTAACTATTATTCTTTCCTTACTCTTGAAATAAGATTACAAGAATAACAAATAACCCTCTCACCCTAAAATAGAATTTGCAGTATGCAATGATGAGAGACTAGTATGCTATTTATAATAAACCTAACATACTAAACTAATGGGCTTTTATCACAAATAACAATTACAAGCTAACTTAACCAATTGGACATAACAAATAGGTCCAATTCGATGCTAACAATCTTAGCATCCTTCAACGCTACAAGCTAGAACACACTTCGACTACAACTTGTAAACACTTCGACAACAACATGTGAACAACCTTCGACTGCATGTTAAACTCTATCGAACCGTCGAACCAAAATACTACCTTCGATCTAATAGAGTTTGATCCAATATCTCGCAGTTCTGAATCCAATTATCTTTTTAGAATATAATATATTTTTCATCTCCTAGCTTAGTCGCCACAACTTTTGCGAACCAATTTCGTTCAACTTAGAGTTTCCAACAAATAAGATATATCTCTACCACAATGAATATTTCGGTCGCAACCTTAGTATATTAATATCAAGAATTTTAGAGGTTAAAGGGCCATACTTTTTTAATTCCATTCAACTCATTAGATTGTATTGAATATTATAAATAAAATGACATTAGAAAAATATTTATTAGTTAAATGCCTGATTAATATTATCATACTTTTAAGAATACAATAATGTGCAAGAAATGCAACTACATATACTTGATGAACTGGACGATTCAAACTAGGAAATAAATTCACCATTTCCACCCTATCAAAATCATCCGATCAAAACAAAGTAAAATATAATTGGAATTTTGTTCATCCATTCCCGCTAAATATTGATTATTTAATTTGTCCCATAAGAGTTACAAAGCAAGCTTGCAATATGGAAATTCATGTGAATTATTTAATTCAGACTTTTGTTTACTCATGAATCATTCTATTCATTACATGGTATCATGATTAGTGCTATAAATACCTTGCATAGCAATCAACAGCAAAAACACAAGAAGTCTAAGTCCTCTTTCATATTACCTTAGAGATTAATCCATAATGTCAACTAGATTCTTCACAGTATTCATCGTTGCTCATGTGTGGCTTTTGATGGCTACAACATCAATAGCCCAAATTGTGTTAGACACAAGTGGTGACGCAGTTGAGGACGATGAAGAATACTTCATCAGGCCTGCTATCACAGGAAATGGAGGAGGTTCTACATTGATCACTGGAAATGCCCCATGCCCTCTGCTAGTTGGTCTTGCCAACCCTGACTTGGCACACGGTATTCCGGTGGTATTCATACCTTTTGTCTCCCGTGATGATGAGGATGACGTGCTTCTTGACAGAGACTTGAGAGTAACATTCGCAACTTCCACAACTTGCGCACAGCCAACATCATGGAGAGTGGGTGAGAAAGATGCTACGAGTGGAAGGAGGCTGATTATAACCGGAAGGGATGACAGTACAGTTGGATCATATGGTAACTTCTTTAGGATTGTGCCAACACAAACTAGAGCTGTCTATAACATCCAATGGTGCCCTGCAGAGGTATGTCCCAGTTGTAAGTTTGAATGTGGGACTGTTGGTGTTATTCGTGAGAATGGAAGGACTCTGTTGGCCTTGGATGGTGGTGCACTCCCTGTTGTGTTCCAGAAAGAATGATTACTAATAGGATGGTGAAGTTTATTTATGTGTTGTGTTTATGTTTATACACTTGCTTTTCAATAAATATTGAACATGTAGTTCATTTTAATTAATATCAAGAAAGAAGGAAAATGATATATGTATTCTATAATGGAATAAAGGTTTCATTTGGGTATATATACTTTCTCTATATATTAAGAATAAATAAGTTGGATCCAATGTATTTTATTTATAGTCATCTTGTAATGATAGTCCTATTTCAAATCAAACACTAAAAAAAAGGTTATATTTAGTAACATATTACAAATGTGTGCTTAATGATGATTCTTCCTATTCATATTAATGTTCAACAAAAAATATTATTCTAGCGCGAAACAAGAAATTCGGTGGGGGTGCTTATAGAGGTTAGTATATGGAATCAAAAACAATCATGAAGTGTATTGATTTAAAATACACAGTCAATACAATCGAGAATTCTATGATCATATTTTAGTTGTATGACTTGAAAAATTACTGTCAATATCATCTTTTGAATTTAAATTGTCAAACATATTTCCATCACAATTTGACTATTCGTCATTTGGTACTCAAATATAACATTTGATGTCAATAGGATTTTTCGTTTAGATGTTAGTTGGACATTGCAAATATTGTTACAGTTGTTACTATTATTTGTAGGTTCATAATCAAAATTAGCATTATTGTAAGATGCCCTTTGGTTACCTAAGAAAATATGCAAGTTGTCTCTTTAGTGAATTTATCAAGTGTGTTTTAAAGATCATCAATTTTACTTTTTAAAATGTTACATTAATCATACTTGATAGATTCATTTAAGACTTTATGAGAAGTTAAATTTTGAATTACATCATCTTGTCTTTCTTTAAGAATTCCTATTTCTTCCAATAAATTTTAATTTTTCAATTCGGGGAAAGAAATAATGTGTTTAGAGATTGAGATAATTTATTCTAATTTACTTGTTTGTCTAATAAGCATTTTACATATGCGAAACAAGTCTTGATAATAAAAATAAGAGATTACCTCATGTTATTCATGATTTATCAGGAGACACATGTTTGCTTCTTCCTTGTCATATGATTTCACACCATTGTCTTTCCAAAATATGTAGGCTATCTTAACTTCCTTTCGCGGTTCTTGGATCTTCTCTGATTTTAAAGGCATCTTGGTCTTATGTGCCCTTTTTTCTGCATTGGTGACATGTATGAATGAAAAAGTATCTTTATTCATTTTATTCTTGGAAACTTAAATTTTAATTTTCATGCCTTTGGAACTCTTTGAATTTTTTAAACACGAGTTTCATGTTTTATTACTCTACTTTGACATTCTTCTTCTTCTTCTGATTTCATATCTTTGATTATAGTAGCTTTTGGTGAAACAATTTTCCTTTTCTTCATGTCATTTTCTTCGTCAACAATAAGTCTATTTAGCTTCATCTCACATTCTTGCAATTTATCAAAAAGAACATGTGTGTCCATGGTTGCTAAATCCATATATTCACAAGTCATATTAACTTTAGATTTCCAACTATGATTTAGTCATGTAAGGAATTTTGCAACCAATTTCTCATTTGAAAATATTTTTACCAGAATTTTCATATGAATTATGATATGGGTGAACCGTGTTTGTATTTGATCTATGTTGTCTTTAGGTTTCATTCTAAAAAATTCATACTCATGAGTTAATATGCACAACCATGCCATCTTTACCTCGACAATTCCTTCATGAGTAATATGATGGATGTCCCACATTTATTTTGCAGTCTGGTAGTGAGAAAATTACAAAAATTAATCAAGTCTGAGAGCGGTACTGATTACACTTTTTCTTTCAATTTGTGCTACACATTTTCTTTATGACATTAGACTGACCCTTTTCAGATTTGTTTACTACAACACCAGCAATTATCTGAATTGTGGTATACAAAATTCGTGATTAATTTAAAAAATTATTACATAAAAAGATAATTATATTAGTATCCACAAAAATCTGAGATAAATGTAGAGAAAATAAAATATGATGATAATAGAAATAATATAATTAAAAAAATATATAGTTAGAGAGATGGACAAGAGAATTATTCATCTTTGGTCTAATGTTGGACTAGTCCTTTTCCTAAGACATTTTCTTGAGATTTTACTATAAAATTGAGCTTTTACACGTTATGCTCAGGAACCATTGATATAAATGAGTAAAGAGATTATAAATTGGTTTACCCCTCAACCAAAGAGAGCTTTCCACTTAATTAACTCACAAATTGAGTAGATATATAACCATCAAATCTCATTAACTAAATAGAACTTTTCCAAGCTTAGTTCTATAACCAAACTGATATTTTTCACGTGTTTGATCTCAAGAACAATACTCAATTCTTCAAAAGTATCGCACTCTTGAAAATAAAAACAATGGCATGACACCAGTACAACTCTTTCCTCACAAGTTATTTTTACTAACAAGACACTAAGACAATTTTGGTTATAATAAAATATTTAAAGAGAGAAGATATGTATAAATTTTATTGAATTCAGGAAAAACCAAAATTCTAGTGTTAAATGAAGCGAGGAGAGGTCTCATTTTTAGAGGAAAAAATTGACTCAAAAAGGCTACAATCCATGGGCCAATTAGCTAACATTATTGATTGAGTACTTTAAATAATCGATTATTATGGCCCTAAAATAAAAGATTTTGATATAGACTTGTTACCAATAAGTAAGTGTTATTGCTAGAAAAACTATATGTATGTTTAGGAATTCAGAGGCTCAAGTAAGATGACTTGAGCTCCAAGTTATATGTCTTACTTATCCCTCAATCGGGAGCCATTTTTATAGAGGCATCTGGACCTCATTAATCGCTGCTTGTAACGTCTGTGGCCTTCCAAGTTATGTAATTGGGGTTATCTTTATGGCTTATAACGTCTGCCGCTGCCAATGATGGCCAGAAGTATAAGGCGTGCCGTCAGGTATAAGATGTCAGTTACGTCCTTAATGAGCTGACCTATTCCTAACGCCCTCATAATTGCTGGGTTAATTGTAACCCCTTGGATCCGGGGCGTGTACCCGGTGGAAGATCCTTCATCTCTGACCCTAGAGCCCGGATAAGTTCGGTCTCATAGGTCGGGGTGTACTCCTTAGTGCAAATCCTTAGTCAAATACTATACCTCGGATAGTGGATTTTATGCATGAACAGTAAGATATTGTCACAATCAGTTATAGATTCGATTAGGCATCATATAACCTAATAGGTTCAGGATATAATTGATTACATAATTGAAAAAACCGAAGCTTTAAAATTTCTTTGCCAGATATGTTGATCATATAAACACTTTATTAGAATCTTAAATCTTCTACTTGATGATACTTGAGAAATCTTCAAGTTAATCACCATCATCTGTGAGTTGTAATTCTTTAAAATAACTATGGAGCATCCTTCAAGTTACACATGAAGGTACATCCAAGGTAGAAAGGGCAAGGATGAACACATTTCCCGATGAGTATGAGTTGATTAGAATGAAACATGAAGAAAATATTATGAACTTGTTTGTTCACATTATTAATTATATTATTAATTATGTAAGAACTCTAGGTAAAAGTTTTCAAAATGAAAGATTTTAACAAATCCTTACATTCCAAAACCATAGTTAGCAACCTAACATCATTGTGATTTTTGAATCCAAAGACTTTTTTTTATATGAATTTGGTTAATTTGTTTGGAAAAATGTTAGAAAGTAAGATTGAATTGAAATTACTGGTAGGAAATGAAGAAGGTGACAACAAGAACCAAAGACTCTCAGTCAAAGTCAAAGAATACACACCCAAATAGGATTATCATTACAAGATGGCTATAAATATACATCAGATTCATCTTATTTGTTCTTAATAGAGAAAGTATACACACCCAAATGAGCCTTTATTCCATGACAGAATACATTTAACACTTTTCTTCTTTCATGACATTAATTAAAATGAACTACACGTTCAACATTTATTGAAAAGCAAGTATATATACATAAACACACCACAGATATAAACTTCACCATCCAACTAATAATCATTCTTTCTGGAACACAACAGGGAGTGCACCACCATCCAAGGCCAACAGAATCTTTCCATTCTCACGAATAACACCAACAATCCCATTTTCAAACTTACAACTGGAGCACACCTCTGCAGGGCTCCATTGGATGTTATAGACACCGCTAGTTTGTGTCGGCACAATCCTAAAGAAGTTACCATATGATCCAGGTGTACTATCATCTCTTCCGGTAACAATCAGCCTCCTTCCACTCGTAGCATCTTTCTCACCCACTCTCCATTCTGTGGACTGCGCGCAACTTGAAGAAGCTACAAATCTAATTCTCAAGTCTCTGTCAAGAAGCACGTCGTCCTCATCATGACGGGGGACAAAAGGTGTGAATACCACCGGCAAACCGTTTGCTAAGTCAGTGCTGACAAGACCAACTTGCAGAGGGCATGGCGCATTTCCGGTGATCAATGTAGGACCTCCTCCATTGCCTGTGATAGCAGGCCTGATGAAGTATTCCTCGTCGTCCTCAACTGCGTCGCCACTTGTGTCTAACACAATTTGGGCTATTGATGTTGTAGCCATCAAAAGCCAGACATGAGCAAGGATGAATACAGTGAGGAATCTAGTTGACATTATGGATTAATCTCAAAGGTAATATGAAAGAGAAGACTTAAGAGTTTTTGTGTTTTTGCTGTTGATTGGTAGGCAAAGTATTTATAGGAGTAATCATGATACCATGCAACGAATAGAATGATTCATGAGTAAACAAAAAGTGCAATAAAATAATTTACATGAATTTTCATATTGTAAACTTGCTTTGTAACTCCTACAGGACAAATTAAAGAATCAATATTTAGTAAGCTTTTAATTTATATGTTGCTTTGTTTTGACCGCACCATTTTGATAGGGTGGAAAATTTATTCCTAGTTTGAATCGTCCAGTTCATCAAGTATATGTAGTTACATACACAAACAAAAATCTTCTGTCCCTAAATTAATAAATAATTAAACAAAATGTTGCATTGCTTGCAAAGGTTTCTTAAAAGTATATATTATGTAGGCATGTTTTAATGTCATTTTGTTTTCTCAATGGTTGTAAGCAAATGTTTAAAGTAAATATTAAAATATCAAGTTATCAAGAATATTTTCTAGAGTAATTTTTTGCTCAACGCATGAGCAACAATATTGAAATTTGTTTTTGCAATAATTAATTATTAAAAAAAATACGTAAATAATCAATTTTTGAAAAAATTTATGCAAATAACCAACTTTCAAGACTAAATAACACATATGAGTCATCTGAGATGACTCATGCACTAAAAGAATACACATAGGCGTCATCCCACTTGACTCCTCCTCATGAAAAAATCATCTGGGATGGCGCCTCCTTGTTGTTGTTTACATGTAGGAGCCATTTCAGATGGCTCCTACGTGTATTTGTGTTTTTTATAAATAAACATCCATGTCTTCTTCATTTTTCACATTTTTTCAACTTCTCATCTCATATTCTCTCTTATTCTCTGTTACTCTCTCTTATTTTTCTATCATGACATCTCCATACATTCATATCAGAGATGGATACGTTGTTTTCTCGGTCTCAAAATCTCCAGTGAAAATGAAATTTTGACACATATTTACCATGGTCAAACTGGAAAAAAAAGTTGATGCGTTGGTTAGAGGGAGAAATAGAAGTTGGTGAAGAAATTAGAAAGATCCAGAGGAAGAGAACAACCATGAACTTTACAACTGGTCAACCTCGAATTTGGTTAGAGGAAGTCAAAGTAGACGTTGACGTTATTGCGATGATGTATGGTTCCGATGAAATTGTTTTGACGATTGTAGTGTCTTAAATAATTTTTTGTGTTGTTGATGCGTCATTTTCATGTTGTTGTTTTAATCGTGTAGTTTTCTATTTTGTTGTCTGCGTATTGGTGTTTGTAAGAAATTTTATTAACGGAAAGAAGAAGATTTGTTACAATATTAAAAAGTGCAGATAAATTAAATACAAATTTCAGGATGTTGAGCTTGTAGCACGTTGGGGACAATTTTTTCGATGTGTCCGGGTTGACGACATAGACCACACTTTCTTTCTAGTTTATCAATGTCGTCCATTTCAGTTGTTATACGTTTGCTCTTGGGACGACCCTTTTTATTTCTCCGCATTTGTTATGCCAAACTACTTCCCTTCAGACGCAGCTAATAACTGTTTTGCTACTGGTTCAAGGCATTGTTGTATACGCTGAGCAAGGTCTCGTTGTAAATTGAGAAAGAAGTACTAGTGCATCTTGATGAACATGTGCACACGCCGCAATGACATGAGAGCGGGGCATTCGAAGGCTCGAAACTTTCCACACCGCACCAACGATGGTAGTTTAACCGTACTCTTGTCTAGGCAAACCCTCATTGTGGTCGATTGTCTCTTTGACAATGAAGTTATGGTTATGTCGGTCGAATCTTGTAACAAGATGAGTGCTAGCTTTGGCACTTTCGGCCTTAATAAATTTCAGGCAGCTTTCACTCCACACTTGTCCGGATTGTATCACCGCGTTCCACTTTTCACCTCTCTCTGCAAACAAGGAGGTCATTCTAAAATATGTTGTACTCACCAAAGCAGTTATTGGGAGTGCTTTTATGTCTTTGAAGACACCGTTCATTGATTCGACTAGATTTGTTATCATGTGGCCCCAATGCACTCCATTGTCGTATGACCGTGTCCACTTTTCCACTTGCAGATTATCAACTCACGCACCTGTATCTGGGTTTTTCATTCTGATCTGGCTGCGATAATATGTAAAACCTAGTTGTGTTAGTGCATACGCATTCATAATCGCTCAAGACGCTTATCTTTGATCTCGCGATGAAATTTTGAACGATATGTCTTGCGCAATAAACATGTGTAGACAGTGGGTCGTGCCAACCGTTAGCGGGATTGTTGTACGCACTATCAATTGAGGCATGTCTGTCAGAAATTAGACAAAGATCATGTTGTGGTACTACGTGTGTTCGAAGATTCTTTAGGAAGAAACTCCAAACTGCTTCAGTCTCTGCCTCTAGAAGAGCATACAATTAGAAACACCTTATTGTTGCCATATTTTCAAGAAAATCAAAAAAAATTAATAATTGTAAAAGTAAAGGTGAAAATATAGGGGTGACGATAAAAACTTGGTGTTAGTATATGCAGACCTTTCTTCCTCATGAGTCATGACCTTTTATGTTTTTACTATAAATCTCAAAATTTTAGTAGTTGTACTGATCGATTTTAGTATACATAAAGTTCCTCATACTATGTTAAAATTCTAAATTGGTGAATATTTGTTTTTTTCCAATAAATGTATGTGTGGAGGTATGTAAAATTTTTATTCGATCATTGATTTAGTATGTTAAAATTCTAAATTGGTGAATATTTGTTTTTTTCCAATAAATGTATGTGTGGAGGTATGTAAAATTTTTATTCGATCATTGATTTAGAAATGCTTCATTAAGCTATAAAAACATTGTGATTTTAAGACTTTTTTAAAGAGGTCAACAATGTGTTGCACAGTTTTATTTTTTTTATTGCACTTTAGCATTTTATATATTTACTAAATATAAGAAAAATGTACTACCATCCAAATGCAATTGACAGAAAAAATTTACTCATTGCAGAAATGAAAAAGTTGTTTAATTTATCATAGCCTGATATGGCCTAATCTACATTATTTTTGTTGATTAAGAAATTCTAGTAGATCACAATTCAATTGCTACTATACCATTCAAAGATCCAGTAACAAAATATTGTTATCAAACAAGATACAGCACTAAAAATACATAAGCACAATCTAAAACAAACTCAAATGAACCAACTCATATGCTAACCCCTAAAACAGATTAACAGAAACAAAAAACTCAAGGACCAATCTTGACACTATTTATCTTCAGCTGCAACAATTCTGTATTTCCCAGATCCCTTGTTCTGCACCAACAACAAAACAAAATCAAAATCATTCACAAAAATAAATACCATCAAAGCAACAAACTAAAAAATGTTACCTTTTCCCATATTTGAGAATGGGTCTTACAAAAGCCAGCAACAACAGTAGCACCTTTCTTCCCTTCCTTATACTCAATACAAACATCCTCTTTAATCCCACAAGTAATATGAAACCCCAAACCACACTTTTGTTCTGAACAAACCAAAGCACACCCTTCACACATCCCACACACATAGCATTTCTCCAACCATCTCTTGTTCGGAACCTTGGAACAATCAATCTTCTCTCTCCCTTCTGGATCAACGAAATACACTTCAGGAACAAGTAGAGCACACACCACATGAGCCCATTTTCCGTCTATTGTTTGTTTCATAGCACCTTCTTTCGTTGGACAGAGACAGCAGCGTATTGATGGATCCGATTCTGTGAAACGACACCGTTCGCAGAACCAATCACCTTCTGGGATTTGTTTAGCTAGTGGGTTCCCGTAGCAGGATGCGTGGACCATTAGGTTGCAACCGTCGCAAAAAACAATTGGGTCTTCAGAGTTAGCGTCTGTGCTTTGACAGACGCAGCATAATATCCCATCTTCTTCAGTAACAACTTCTTTGTCTGCGTTGTTATTGTTGTTGGTGGTGGTGGTGGTGGTGTCTTGTTTTTGTTGTTGTTGAGGTTGTTTGTCGGCTGGGATGGGTGAGTGGAGATCGGGATTGTATTCGACATTGAGATCTATGAGCGGGTGGAGAACGGCGTCGTTTGTGGTGGTGGTGTGGTGGTAAAAGTGGGGTTGAAGAGCGGAAACACGTTTTTTGGTGGGTAGAGAGTATATAGAGGGGGAAGGCGTTGAAAGTGGGGTGTGAAAAAGTGATGAGTTTCGAGATTCTTTGCGTTTTTTGGTGGGCAAAGGTGAACATGGACTAGGTTGTTGTTGGTGTTGAATGAATCTGTGTCGTTTGTTTGGAGGAAGATCATTGAGGTTTGAGGTGAGATCCATATTGGAGAAGATTGTAGAATTTGGAGTGAAGGTTGGTTGGTGGTGTTAATAAGGCTTTTAGGTTTTGATTATGAAAGGAAAGATTGGTTTTGCGGGGAATTTGAAATGAATTTGGAAAAGAGGGAGGGAAGAAGGAGTTGGAAAATGGAAAAGATTTCAAGTTTGAAAAATGAAACACAGCGGGAATAGATAATGGCGCGCATTGTTTTTCTGTTTTTGGTCGAAAAATATGGCGCGTTGTTGAATCAATGAACTTGGTAATACATTGGATGGGGGAAATACACATGGGCTTTATGTTTTTATGTCTACTTTATTCATAGAATCCATTATTTTATTATTATTTTAAAGACAAATATGATATATTATACTTTCTATGATATTATTTATGAGAAAAAAAATTAAAATTTATTAAATAATTAATGTTTTTGTTATATTTATTTTATATGTTTATTTGATGAATCTAGAAAGTATTTTTTTATAAATAAAACAAAAGAATGTATAGAATTATATATAATCTATAATAAAGGAATAATATATTTTTAAGGTATCTTACTTTTATTCTAATTCTATTCTTACAATTACCACAATAATTTAACTTTTTTTCTTTTTTATATAAAAGTTTAATCTCCTTTTCTTATTTTTATTTTAACATTCATAAACAATTTTTTTCAATAGGGTTAAATATACATCGTCCCATATAATAGTTTTAGTCTTAACACTAAGATTCTCTCTATACGCCCACATACGCATTATTAAAATCTACATTCCATTTTGTTGCTGACTAGGCAATTCAGTTGGATGTTTATTTTATTTTTTCTTTAATTTTTAAAAATCAGGTGTAATTTATTAACTTTTTTATTTAATTTTTATATATTATATTATTATATATTATATTTTTTACTTTTTATTAAATTTTTTTACAAAATTATTTTTATTAATAATTTTTATAAAAATCTATTTATAACTTAATTATTAAAATGTCACGCTAAGCTTGCAGCCCAATATTTCATAAAAGAGCTTTATAGGGACTTCCTTTTTCTAATCAGTTTTCTATGTGAGACTTTCTTCCTGAAGCATTAATCCTGAAGCAATAATACTGTTATTGCATTCATCAACACCAACATTATATATATAATAGCACCATGATGGCTTTATGAACACAGGTCTCCAGCACTTTCAAGAATTCTACAAGGTCGCTTTATAGATTGTTGCTTTATAAACTATAATTCCACTGCTAGATTGAAGTTCATGTTCAAGATTGGAAGCATGCACATCTCAGAGTCTTATTTTAAATTACTCTAAACTTATTTTCAATCATTAATTTCTTATTCATCATGTTCATGGTTATAATTCTTGAGATTTTAATATTGCCCTTATTTTATGAGTGTCTTTATCTACTTTGATAAAGTTGAGTGTCTTCATATAATCATATAATCAGTGAATCCTTATTGTCATTATCTCCTCATTTGAATCCACGACGGAACGATCTATATGTTAGAAATTTCAGTAAAATCAAATGGATCCGGGATTGATCGTGAATAGTGTCACTTTCCTTAAAAGTATTTCAAGCACTCTCTTAATGTCTTAGAGTCGGAAAGCAGAAATATTCAGGATAATTAGCCTTATACTCAAATCTGCACAAGACCGGTGAAGAACTCGAATGTAGAGAAGTGTTTCTGAAATATAAAGGGGATGTGCAATTTCTGACTGTGTGATTTTCAAATTCACAATCGTGTATTTATAGGTCATGCATGTGTTGTTTCACAAGTTTGCAACTCTTGATGAAACAACACCTTTTTAATGATATGTTGCAATGGTTCACCTATAGAATACAATACACCACTTCATAAAGTGTTGTATATTTTGAATTTTGAAATTCAAACTTTTAGTAGTCTGAGACAAAAATAACTGCACTTCCACTGGTGGATGTTATTGCAAAACTGACCAAAATTTTGTTCAGACAGTTTTAACACTAAACATCCACTGTGGATGTTAGTGCAAAAACTGACCAAAAATTCCTTTAGACAGATTTAAAGGTAAATTCCAATTTTGTTTATGGACACTTTTATCCTCTTTAACTTTGTCATATTGGAACAACACCCATCGCAATTATTGTTCATAATTTCCAACACTATAGGTTGTTGAGCAAGCCATTTTTTTGCAAGTAAAGCACGTTGAACTAGTAATATTATGATCCGGAGATGATGAGCAATTAACTTGCCTTAGATTGCAGGAACATATTTTCAATGCACCTAAACCTATATCCAAAAAGTATTTGCATAATAAAGCTTAGATTTAGTTGGATTGATGTGTTGATCAGGGTTCTGACAACTTTTTGTTGAAGGGAATGGTTAATGACTTAAGCATTTTTTCTGGTAGTTTTTTATAATATCATAAGGTCATTTCCAAAAACGATGTGGTTAGGAATGGTTGCCTTACCAACTGATATGCATATCAACTTAACTCTAATCCATTAACATAAATAACTACCCATTAAGTGCCTCTTCAGTATCAGTAATGTAGAATAGCAAGGGGAAGCAACAGATCTCCTTGCCTTACTCCTCTAGAACAAGAAAAAAATCATACAGCTTTTCCATTTGTCGTGATTTATAGTTTGGTTGAGTGTGGGATAATAAGTATCCAATCACAATTTTTTATCGAAACCAAATTGAACAATAACTAACAAGATATTTCCAATCTAAAATATCAAAGGATTTTCTAATGTCTATCTTCAAATTCATACTACCTCTAAAGAAGTAATTGTCTAACCTATTAATGCATTATGAGGTAATATTAATGCACTCATATATATGCATGCCTCTAATAAAGTCTCGTTGGTGTTCTGAAACAATTTTAGGAGCTAAGATGACCAATATGACTGCAACAATTTTAGTGATGATTTTGAATTGAAAATTTACAAGTGCAAGATGTCTATATTGCTTAATAGATTTTTCTTCATGTTGTTTAGGTATCAATGACACATTGGTTAAATTTAGATTAGAAATGACTCAACCTTGTTTAAAGAATTGATTCACTGAAATGATCTCATCAGTCCCTACTATATTCAATAGACTTGGAAAAAATTCCCCCAAAGCCATAAGAGCCAGGAGCAAAATTATCATCTATATTATGCAATGCATTCTAAATTTTATACGGAGAGACATTCTAGTTGGATAATAATTATCCACATGAGTTATAAGTTTTAGGATAGTTCTCTCCACCAAATTAATATAACTACAATTGTTTTCTAAGCTAAACAAATTTTTGTAGAAGTTAATAACATGAATATCAAATTCAATGTCACCCTCAAAACAATATTGTCATGCCCCAATCTAGTGATTATGTTACTAGTGTATCTCAATTTGACCGTGTTGTGAAAATGTTTGTATTCTTGTCTCCATATATATAAACCACTTATTTCTTACATTGTTCCTTCAAAATTGGTCATGCATATGCAATGCCTTATCGAACAAAAGTCAGACACTTTTTTCCTCTAATCCAGAATCATAATTGTAAATTACACCATTAATCAAACTCTATATATTGTTAACTTCGTCAGTAACTTGAGTAACTTTAAAATGAATATTGAAAAATATGTCTTTGTTCCGTTTCTTAGGAATAAGTTTAAGATATCCCAACTTATCAGCTAAAACAAAACACAGGGCAACCAAACACACTAATATTCCAATTATCTATCATTGTTGGGTGAAAACTATATAACGTGCAAATATACATTGTCCATAGTGTGAGAGTAAAGTTGGTTATGTGAGAACAAAGTTGGTTCTACATTTGGCCTTATGTTTTGATTATAACCTTAAATGTTATATTTAAGAACAATTGTGTACTCTAACCGGTTTCAGTATAATGTGTGGTTTTTGTCATTTAGGTTATGACTCTGGTAAGAAGGCGTGTGACGTCATCAAATTCTGAACTCAACACTCTAGAAGAATACTTTTGGCGTGTTACAAAGTTAAGTCAAGATTAACGAATGTGTCTTGTGTAACGGTTCTAAGGATCGTTAATAAAAGAGATTATGATCGTGACATGGTCAAGGAAGATTTGGAGGCCTTCTAAAACTTTACTTTTGATGTTTAGATTGGGGAACGGAGTGAGATCTTAGTATGGATCAAAATCAGTGACATTGATAAGTTTAATCCATTAATGTTTCTCAAACTCTCCAACAAGTAATATCAAAGTTATGATTATACTCGGTGGAAGAACAAAAGTAAGACCATAGTATGAATCAAGACTATATTGGTTGGGACAATAGTAACCAACCTGGATTGCCTGCTGTCACTCCCTTACGGCAAGCAACCACACCTATACTTCCCTTGCCCCCCTCTATAACAAACAGCAACAGATAGCATCAAGTTCCCAAAACTTCAACATGAAATAATAGCAACACCATAGTCCTCGTGAAAAGCCTTTAATTTAGCATTGAACGGTGAGCCATCAATTAAATTCACACCAACGGCTATGATTCCAAGTAAGCCCCACAAACATATTAAACTGGGACCCAAGTTTCCACATTTCACATTAGCGGTGGACCTCATATGAACCTTGCCAACCCAACAACACCCAAACAAACATGGTTCATGCAATTTTTCTCATTTACTCCACTCCACATCACCAAACACATTCAACCAAAACAAAACAAAACAAAACAAAACCAACGCTCCTTGCCTTTTCATCATTCCAACTTCACTTTGTTTTGTTACACTAAAATAGTAAAAAAGCAAGCAACTCATGGAAGCTTTATGGGATTTTGTAGACAAAATGAAGATTTCAACTCTAGGTGCTATTCTTCTACTTGCATGTGCATGTTTTGCACTCGTTTGCCTTTGCATTATTATTGTACTAAAAAGGAAAGGTAGTAGTAGTAATAACAACAAGATTGTTAACCAAGAGAATGAGACTTCTTCCACTATCTCAACTACGACGATTACTACTACTACCACTACAACAAATGCTACTACTACTACTACTGCTTCAACGAAATGTACAAAATGGTTAGAACCAAATTGTGGATGGATTTCAGTGAAAAGGGTGTTGATGGAGTCAATGGTGTGGAGCAGGGCGAGAAAACTGGAAGAGAATATTGGATGGCAGAGAGATAGAGGATCTCCATTGCTTGGAAGCTTAGAAAGGAATGTTGTTGAAAATGGTTGGAAAAGTGTTAGTCATGATTCAGCATCAGCAGTGTGGCAAAGACCGATACTAAGAGGGGAGAAATGTGAGCTTCCAAGTTTTAGTGGCCTCATTCTCTATGATGAGAAAGGAAAATTGCTAAATGATGATTCTGTCAATGAGACACAATGCATGGAAATTTCTAATCAGGTAATGAATCCATTATCTCTTTCATATACACACTATATAGGATAACTCAATCCAATGTTGTAGATAAGATATACAGATATTTATGCTCCTAGAAAATTGAAAAGAATGTGACGTCAAACTGCATAATTAAGCAAGACAAATGAGAGAATCAGTGGTAGTCTTGTAGATCTATAACATCAAACTTCTGAAAATCATATATTTAGAGACGTTGATAGTAACTTATCACTTTGTAGAATGCGACATAATTGCTCAAAGATATTGAATCAAATCAACAATGCAACTTGCAGCCTCTAGTTTCCGACAACATATTTGCTGCATATGTTATTTCTAACCTCAATTTCTTTTTCTGTGCAGGAAGAAATAGATATTATTACAGTGAGAACTACCCTAAAAGATTTACTATAGTACTTATGTTACTGGCTCTTTCTTTCGGCTCTGAGTTGTATCAAATAGACAATGAGGTTTTACTGCAATGAAATTTTCCTATCACTCTTTTTTATTTTTTGCAAAGATAATTATCATATTACTCTGATCACAAAATTATCAAGTCACGAAAACTGCATAATTCACGAACACGTGTAACAGGCACCAGCTTTTTCCATCCATTCATTTCATGAAAGTTTCCATTCTGACATAGTTAAAATAAAATGCTGACAAAAGACAATGCAAGGAATGTAACAAACTAGGATAAGAGGGCAAATTTTCAAATATCCATACGAATTGAATCAATTAACTTCTTTAACCAAAACCATATATGTTCTGCCATTCAACTCATGGAGAATATTTCACACATAATGAATATTTGAAACTAATTTCCGAAAAATCAACTCACACTGACTGAGGAAGATAATCATTCATAATCACAAATAGGGTGTTTACCTTTGCCATTGTCGTCATCACTCAGAAATACAAATTATCTATATGAAACTATCAATGGTTCCCTTGAGTCATCGCAAGATGAACTCTTGAAATAGAAGTATAATACCAATTGTATCATTGCCAAACCGGTACCTATCCCGTTCGGTACCTGAAAACTCAAACACAAAAATGTAGGTATTACAAATTTAAGCCAACGGAATATAAACATCTGAATTCCGAAATTACAATAAACATTTCAGAAAGAAACTAGCTGAAAGGAAGTGATTCTTACATAAATGAAGACATCATCACTGAGTAATCCATAAAGAAGGAAGGAGACGCTCATTAAGAAAGTCGAAAGGGAAAGAAAAAACGGCATAAACTCAACACTCTTCGTGCGAATGACCAAATTCTGCGAATTCACATACATCAACCGTTTCACCAAGCTTAAATCAACAAAAATTTAAACTAGAAAAACTCTGTATTACATAGATATATCAAACTTACAATGATAAACAACGGAGATGCAAACATTGAAATTAGAGAAGCGCAACTCACACATCCAACAAACATTCGGCGCATAGAACTATCACTTATTTTCAAGCTCCCTACTAGTATGACAACAAATATGCCAAAAACCGCCAGCAACAATCCAAACATTCTCACCTATCAAATATCAGAATAGAACACCACATCTTAGTAAAAAACAATTAACAAACAAACCAATGTTTTACTGTGAGCCAAATAGCTCTCAAAGCCGCTTCAGGTAAAGTGACCAAGCATGAGAAAGCGAGTTGTGACAATCAACATGCTTTCATACCGTTTGCCTTTGACACTTCTAGTTTTCTAAGCACCAGAAGCATTGGATACTCATGGATAGCATTACGATAAACTTCGACAATATCAGAAAGAATAACTAACCTTTCTTGGTTTGTCAGCATAGATTAAGAATAAGAGAATATACACAAGCTGAAAAGCTGCTCCAATTGAATTAACAGTGGTGACTAAGAGATTATCAAGTGATATAAGAGGAGTTCCATACCACAAGCAAATCAAGCAATTCAATAGAGAATAAATATATGGTAATCCTGAGAACAATTCCGTTGACCCATTTGTGACAATTCTCCTAAATGTAGGTCTATATAATTCATAACAGAAAATCAAAGTTAATAACAATAATCAAAGAATACTTCAAACATAAAACAATGTAAGAAACTTACATTGGGGAAACAAATAACCCAAATGCAAAGATGTTACCTAGTACAATACAAATATAAATATTCAAAAATTGAGAATATAAAAATAAACCTAAAAGGGTAAAAGTATGATAAAATGATTGAAAATGAAAGAGAGGGAGAAAAAGTACCAGCAATTCCAGCTGCATCTTTAGACAGTTCAAAAATGGGATAAGGATTAACCAGAGACATCAGTTTCCAAACAATAAGGTAAGGTAAAACCCTGAATATGAGATAATGCAATGTGTGGTTTTGTTTCTGATTTTTTTGGTAAAAGTTTTATCTGTATCATAAATCTGTGTAGTGTACCTCAACCTCTCATACTCTATGATTGTCCTTGACGTTTACTATAATGACTAAGACAAAGAAAACAATTTTTAATGTGAAAAACGTTTAATTCGGCATATTCTGGTATTGATAGGCAAAAGGTTAAGGTTATTTATAATTATTTTTTTGGTAAAGAGAAATACTTAGTCGGTCACAACTCCAACAAAGAAGTATTTAATTTTAAACATACACATAAATTTACATATTATTTAATTTTTTTATTTTTTTTATTTCTTCATTTGTGTGTCCAAATTTTGTGTATAATTTTTGTGCCTAAGCAAGACTTTCTTAGTTTGCAAAAGAGTTTCTTAGTTTGCAAAAGAGCAATATGTTGCAGAATTATTAATCTCACGTTTTGCTAGATAATTGACATAGAGATTCTCTTTCTTAAGATTATGATATGATTCATCATTCTATAGAGAGAAGTTCTTTAATGTTAAAAAAACAGTTACATAGTGATGTCAAACATTAACATATTTTGAGATAAGTTTAATAGAAGAGTTGAAATTAGAATAGCACAATAGGTCTTTGATGTTGTAGTGTTATATTTATAGGGGTTTTTAAAATAGGGCGTCCTCGCCTAATAATTGTGTTGACCGAGAGAAATCTATAAGAATCGCTCGTAGACATCCATAACGTGGGAGTTAAGGAAGAGAAAGTCTCCACTGACTCCTAAAATATAGGTGGTCAATAAATTCCCTTGGGAAGAGGAGATTATTTAACACTACGGAAAAGGTAAGAACTCTAGGCTCAAAGAGGTCTCAATAAATATCTCCCCTTTTAAAAGAGGAGGGGACATACTCTAAGTCATATGAATTCTCCACAACTCAAAGAGCATCACGCTCATTAATGTCTTAACACACACACACAACTAAACTAACTGCCCTCATGCAACCAAGTAGCTCCAAACACCAAAAAGACCTCTCACATGACAAGAGTTGGTCCCTTAAATGGCCTAAAAACACCACTGTATAAGACATCTCGTCATCGTGAACAAGTCCTCACCACCAAAATATGTTATACACATACTAAAGCTTTGCAGTCTCTATGTCCTTGCAAAGGGAACACACACTAGTACTTTTTGACAAGTACAGTGGCCCACTGATAAAACTGACATGGGCCACATCCCTTTTTAATCACTTTCACCTTCCATCGTACCCTCAATTTCTACACCTATATGCCTGAAGGTACCAGCGGTATAAGTGATGTTGATGTCATGGCGGAGATGTGTGTTGTCATAGATGAACTATGATACCATAACCGAACATTAGAAGTGGCATCCACAACATCCGACAGCGCCAACAGGAGGTCAATCCCCCAGAAGAGGTGGAACTACTGGATCTCCAACCACTCTTAGACGAAATATGGGGAGCCCTTGCCCCTAAAGGTTTTAAACCTCCCTCCTTGGCCAAGTTTGATGGACGCGAAGGCCTCGACATGTAGCCTCCATCAACATGCAAATAGCCATCACAAGAGGGTCAAAATCTCTAAAATGCAAGTTGTTGTCAGGAACACTCAGTGAGGTTCTCCTCGGATGGTACATGGGTATTTCTCGAGCTTCTATTAATAGCTATCAGGATTTGATAAGGAAGTTGGTATAATAGTTCATCATCAGTCGCCACAACAAGATGTCCACATCAACCTATTTAACATTTTTCGGGTTTGTCAGAATCACCGAGGGATTGCAACACCCTATTTACCCCAACGCATAATCCATAATTGAATCATATAATTTTCTACTTATCATATAGGATTTACCACATACATCATAAACAACATCTGTTAATCATGTAACTTTATTCTCACATAGGATGTTTACACGACATCCAACTCATCTTAATAACGTCAGGATCACTGGTGAAAACTTTCATGGAGTCTGCTAGATGGGCTTCCTGCCATCCTTTATAGGAAGTTTTAGTTCAACTAGATCTCTGCTAAGTCCAGAGATCTCATCATAATCCCAAGCAAAGCAGTTCTTGTATTCTTTCAACAACTGAATTACTTTTCCTCTAAGTCCTTCGTCGAGATTTGCGTTGATGTAAGTAGGTATTTTGTTTGTTCCATATCCTAAGTCTATTTATTCGAGTGGTTCATGAGCCATCATCTTCACATTTGGCGTTGTTGGGTCTTTTTCAAACCCCAAAGGCTCTACCTCATAAATAACATACAGCCTCTGGTGTGTTGTTTCAAATTGTTGTATTTTTTCCAGAGGTTATGGTTCGAAATCTATCACAGATCCCTCTAAATGAACTTCAACTTTATTGGCTTTAACATCCATATATTTGACTTCAGCCACTAAGGTCGTTTTAACCTGTTTTCGGCCACATAAGCCGAAATTTTTCTTAATGTTGTGGATTAATACATAATGGTTGTCTCCCCCCCCCCCCCAACCAGTTAGTTGGACTCTATGCAACCCCTTTATATCTTCTTCTTCGCTCATGGTCTCTCGATCCCAACAGAATCCATGGGCAGGGTGCAAATATAAAGAATAAAATGCCTGATCATAAGGCATATAAGCAAAATCTAGTAGGGGGAACAAGGCAGTATGTTCGTTAAGTTCTTGTTGAAGTGTCTCTTATCCATATGGTTTATTTCTTAGTAACTTTGATCCGCTTTGACATTTTCCACTATTCCATCTTCTCTCCATGTAGAAATCCTTTGGTACATATAAGATGACATTGCGTCAACAACATGCATCCATTATTCCCCCAATAAGAAGTTGTAGTTTGCCTTCGAGGATATCACCATGAATACAGTAGACCTGGTGATGAACCCAACTATTAAATACACCTAGAGCACACCCAATGTGTGGCCAATTTTCCCTTCATAGTTGGAGAGAACCATGCTATGGGGCCTTAAATTAGTGTCGAATTTTCCCATATTCTTCAACAAAGAATATGGCGTCAAGTTGACCAATGCCCCACCATCAACCAGAATCTTCTTCACCACGGTGTTCTCGATTCCCCTCTTATGAACAAAGGTTTAAGGTGAATATTCATACCTTCATCTAGTCCTTTGAAGAATGTATTTTTCTCTTCAATGCACTCGTTGTTCATCACATAGTAGCATATTGACATATGTTTGGCCATTTTTTCCTCATTGATCCCATCTTCCTCGACTTTGGTAATTTGGTCATATTCTAAAGGTAGAACTGACACCACGTTATTGTTTATGTTAAGTGAGGAGTCTGAATTGAAGTCGTTTGTAAGCATGTCATCATCATCAATCACTGGATGCTTCATTGGTTCCTCCTTAGGTTCTTATTTTTTCGACACAAACAATTTTATGTTAACTAGCCTTTTCTCTTCAATTTTATCCCTAGTTTAGGGCTTGTTATTGCTTAATTTTGTTGCCCATTTCTCAGTAGATTTTTGTCACTTCTAGGGTAAGCCACTCTTACTTGGTCTTCAGTCTGTCGATAGATCATTTTCTCTTTAGGCTCCATGTCTGCTTCTTCGCACAACTCGACCATGTTGATTTCTGCTTTGAGATCATCAATAATCTTCATTTTCTGAACCTCTTTTCTAATGTTATCAGCAATCTTAGCATTTCATTATTTTGTTTGGAGCCCTCATCAATTCTCACGTTGTTTTTATTGTCAAAGCTCTTTGTAGCTTCCCCCATTTTAACTTCAACATACCCTGTGTAATGAGAATCCCCTACTTTCAAAGGGTTTGAATAAACTTTCATTTGCAACCTCCCATTGTCTGTAAATTTGAAACTTTCATCCTTGATTGTATTTTGAACAAGATCCCTAAATAGAAAATATTGTGAGGTCTTATGGCCTAAAAAGTAGTCTAACCCACCAATGTCAATTTCGACCAACTCATGCTCAGGCACTTGTGTGAAACATTTGGCTTTTAACAAACAAAACCTATTCAAATAATTATCTATTGATTCGGTAAATTTAAGCTTAATGTTAGTCAATTCTTTTAGGTTGATATTTGAATTCCCTATATAGAATTGTACATGGAACAATCTTTCCAAACAAGTCAAATTCTGAATAGAATTCGTTGGGAGCGTAGTGAACCAAGTGAATGAATTTTTGGTAAGGTAATTGGGAAAATATTTAACCCTTAAGTTCTCATTATTTACAATATCTCCAGCCTCAGTCAAATATTGCGCTATGTATTTGAAAGTAGATTCACTAGTGTCTCTAGAAAATTTTATGAATTTTGAGACTTTCCATCCCCTTGGTAATTCAATCTGTGTAATATACTCCGACAATGGGGAGGTATATTTTGGCATTCGAAGGCCCGCATTTACCCTGTTTCTTTCCATTATCCTTTCAACCTTTGCAGCAAGAATTTTTTTCGCTACTATATTATCTTGTAGAACATGATGGATTACTTTATATGCATCCTGATTCCTATTAACCATCACAACCCTGACAGGGTTCCTTATCCTAGACACTTGTTGTTTGTTCACACGGGGTTCGACTCTTTGTGCCTGGTTAACTTCGACCATATTGGGTGCAACTGGTTAGGGTTGGTTTAAGGTACCCTCCTTTAGAATTACTCCTTGATTTTCTACAAGCCATTCTCGTCGAGGCTGTCCAGACTATCAAACTGACGCTTGGGGAGCGGCGAAGAAGTCCTCAATTCGCACACTATGCGCATGCAATTGCTGATTTGTTTGGGTGTTTTGTTGGTTAGTTCTATAAATATTTTGGATCATGGGGTTGAATATTGTACCCATCTATTGGGTAAGCATATTAACCATTTTATGGTTGCTTTCATCCATTTGTTGTCTTAATACGACTGCAGAATTTCTAGTAAAAATGGGCATTGGTTGAGTAGGATTCATATCCTTGGGGGTTGTACGTTTGACCTAGGTTATTAACAACTGAGCGTGACCCTTGCAATGGAGAATAGGTGCTCACAAATGGACCAAAGTGTTGATCCATTTTTATGCAAACTTGCCATCATTGAAGTTGGCATGTCATATGATTATCCGCGGCCATTCACAGGCATTGAAAATCCAAGCACATAAGGCCTGAAACTACTAGTTCCCATCGGTCTCGGGGTCACTGATTGACCTTGTGTTCTTACAGGAGATAATATTCTCCACTTTGAGTGTTCAATAGTAAGGAATTCGTACTCATTGTAGAAGGTATTGCTTTGTTGACATCCACTACAACTGTATTTTTCCCTATCAAAGAGGATTATTCTCCATGATTACTCAGTGGATTTACCGTCTTTCTAACGTATGTCCTTTTTCAAAATGGTTAGTTATTTATGGCTGTCATACATATATTTCTCAGATAACTCTTTTCTTTATAACAATTAGATACTTCAAGAATTTATGAGTTTTAGTACAATGCGAATATCAAATCCTAAAGCTAAGACTCATTTTTATATTACTTCGATAATAACTGTAACGAACGGTATTTTCTCCAAAAAATGACACATTCTTGTTTGCATGTTCTTTTCCCTTCGTTATCTAATTCACCCATGCAATGTTATCATTAAAATTCAAGGCCACATGTAGAAGCAAATCTTGTTCTTACAAGAAGGGAATTCGCTCATTACATGCCTACGTTATCTTGGTGTTGGTAGAGGTTTTACAACATCTTCGTTCCAAGGATATGTGGTTGCAGTGGCACTTGTTTGAAAGTTTGACCTAGAAGCAATTATTGAAAAATTCAGAAAGTGGATAAAGCCTTAGAACATGCTTTGGTTGGTAATTTAAGAACTGAAATTTGAGAAGTATAAACGAAGAAAAAAGTTACTGAGACTGGAATAGCTTTGGAGGAGGTGGAACCTGTCTAACGGGATCAGGAATATTAACTATTGCGTGAGCGGTGGAGTTACGTCAGACAACTAGTTGAGCAGACTTAGATGTTGTTATATTTTGAACCAAATCGAGATAAGATTATAGTAGGAAAAAGATTGGTTGTTATAGAGTATCAGTGAAGAGACTATCGCAGAAATTTGAGGTAATTAATCAAAAGTTGATTCCCATGGACGATATCATTCTTCCATGGTAGAATGAGAATTTGATAATCGAGAAAGAGTGAGTTAATTCTGCTATGGTGGTAAGATTCTTCAGTGTGGTGGAGTGAAGTGAACTTGTAAGGTTAACACTACAATATTTGAGTCAGTGAAGTCAAAGAAAATGAATTTACAAGAGTGAGAGTGAGATAATACCTGTTGTGGTGTGTGGTAGGACTTATATATGGTATACGGTTAAAACCGTCTCCATCTAACGCAATGTGAGATGAGGGAGGTCTTTCGATCAAATCTAACGGTAGCCAATATATGAGAAGTTGGGATCACATGTCAAACTCTTTAATGAGGTTCTACATATTTGGTCGTCTTTCATGATGACACTTTGAATTTGACCCTTGTGATTGGGTTTGCTTTCTTTGAGCATATGCCCGGTCTGAAACAAAAATTATTATTTGTAGAAGAATAAAAGTAAGTAATTTCCTCATCTAAGTTTATTGAAAGAATACGTTATAACTTGATAAATTTGTGGAAAAAACAATTATTTATTGATAGTGGTTGATGGAAGGTTTTAAAATGGTCGCGGTCGTGTCACGGTAACGTAAATGATTTAGCGATTTTGGTTGGTATAGGTTTCGCGATATTGACTGCAGTCGTCGCGGTGTGCATTAACCACAATTTATTCTTTAACATAGAAAACAATTATAACGGTATTAGTATCAATATTTTCTAAAACCATTTTGTCGCACCTGTTTTTGCAGTCGCATATTTTTTAAAACATTGCTTGATGGTGCATTATCCGTTGTTTTTTTTTTTTGAAAATTTTGGAATTTGGTTTTGCGCCGACTAATCTAAAATTGACCAACCCCTCCGTCCACTAACGGAGACCTCGTTTAAAACCAGAACAAAGTTTTGTATGAACTAACTCAACACAAAAATTGTCGGCACATAATAGAATTTGAACTCAAAATTTTAAAAAGAACACAATCTCAAAACTCAAGCATTCATCACTAAAGAGTATCGGTTGAAGACACGTAATCTACTTATTATGCACATAATAACCATGTGGAACTTTATTCTATGAACAACACAGCATTATTATTTATCATTTGATTTTATAAAAAAAATAGTACATGTTTCACATTTATAGGCCTAATTAAAAATTGAGTTACAGACTGTCGGTAAACACTATTTCTTTATATATTAGGAAACATGACAAAATCACTTTTATTGTTTATGGCTGTTACTTTAGTTTTGACCTAAATACTATTGATACGAACAACTTAATGAAAAAGAAATGTGACATGTTTTATTTTTAAAGTTCTCTACAGTTGGCACATAACTACGGATTTTGAATGCAATTTCAACTTCAAAGACTTGAATGTAATGAGTTGGGAGTTCTGTTGCATCAATATTAAAATTGTTATCGTGTCACGCGAATTTTAAGTTTTTTTTATAGAGACAAATAGCGTTGTTCATAGCTTAAGTAAAGCTTTCATATTTAATGAACTAAATGGGAAAAATGGAATCATAAGATTGTATCATTTTATTCGTTATCATCGAAGAAAATTGATTTAGTTGAACAGTAAGATCTTTAGTATAAGTGAACGTTGATTAGATGTTAGTTAAAGACCACTAATATGCAATTTTAGAAGAAAAAATGTATGAGTAAATTTTCTGACAATTTAGTTAACAATAACTTGACTTACTCCACTCCTTAATAGAAAAGATTAAAGCATAATGAAAATGAAAATGAGTAAATAGCATAAATATAAAAATATACATGTTGACAGAATTGTATTAGAAATGTGCATAAGGTTCAATCTAACTATTTGACTTACTCTCTTCTTTTCATACATTTTTTTTTTTAGATTTTAAGCGATAGATGTGAGTTTTTTTAAAGGTTATGCCCACAAACCTTATTGTAATTAAATTGGAGTTTTAAAATTGCTATTCTTCAAACAAAACACGAGATTTTACATTAGATTAATCAGAAATTAAGAGAGGACTTTTACACTTGACTAAACTCGCAAATCAAAACAGAGCTTTTACATCAGGATAAACTCACGAACCAAGCATATATCTTTACGGACAATTACACAAATTAAATTAGAGCTTTTACACCGGATTAACTCACAAACCAAACAAATATTTCAACAAACAATCTCACAAACTAAGCAAGATCTTTTATTAGTTTAGCTCATACACCAAACACCAACTTATCACAAGAGATATTACGCAAGAGATAAATTACAATAATAACCCCGACACTAGAACAAAAATTCTCACTAAATATTTTTCACTCGCAAGGCACTAAAGTAATTGTTCTGGACTGCCCGAATACACGTCGGGCCGACCACACCTTATAATGAGTTTGTCATGCAAATGACCCCCGAAGGCCATCGTCTGCCCATTCTACATTCCGCCAGAACCCCTTTGCTCAACATTCGCTGAGCAGATCAATCTGATTCTCCTCATCAAGGACTAT
The DNA here is from genome assembly GCA_021764765.1 of Vicia sativa. Taxonomy (NCBI): domain Eukaryota; kingdom Viridiplantae; phylum Streptophyta; class Magnoliopsida; order Fabales; family Fabaceae; genus Vicia; species Vicia sativa. The sequence goes on from CM038796.1 coordinate 10,413,472, forward strand.
GCCCGTTAAAGGTCATCTTGATCGACATAACGACTAGTTTCGAGGACTAGCGCCCGGTTTGACCAGATCAGCTCGGATAACTATATTCGCGGATCCGTGTATTTAGGCCCAAAGATAGTAACCAATGAGATCATTCCTAAGATCATTATATAAACCCTCATATCTTTGAGGGAAATGTATCTCATTCTTACTCTAACAATCCTAATATTCTTTTATTCTCATCTTTATCACTTGCTTACTTTAACATCGGAGTGCCTTGCAGGTACACCACCCCTTCCTCATCAAACACAGCTCGACAAACCCTCCTTATTGCTCCGGTCATCTCAGATTCTAATCAACACTCCAGATCAGTAATTTAGTGAAAAAAGAATGAAACGAGAAAGGAGAGAGGGTTAAGAGTGAGAAAATATATAGAAATAAGTTTTTCTTATGTGTTTTGAAAGTGAGGAAATTTGGCTTAAAAAGAAAAATAATTCATAGGCCTTTAGATTATACCATAGTTTTAATTGATTGTGAGCTTAAAAAAGAGGAGAGCCTAATTCTCAAAAAAGGAAAATCTACAATAATTAGTATTTTAATTAATTAAGAGTGTTCTTAAAAGATTAAGAACCTTTATGTCTTTTTCTAATCGATTGATTAAGGGACTTAATTGATTATGAAATGCATACTATCATACCTCAATTTTGTCAAGATACTTTACCTTTATATTTTTTTTGTGTCACTTTATTTTTAATATATGAAATTACACAATTCACAAGAAAGAATATTTAAGGGGTTACTAGTAGGGATGTCAACATGTCTCTGTTAGCGGGGATCTCCAAGGGAATTTCCTATTTAGGGCTTCAAAGACAGGGAATATCCTCTGCAGGGACGAGGATGAGGAACAAAGTCTCTCCGAAGATACTTTGATGACCGGGGGTGTAAATATCCCACGTCCCATGGAGTCCCCTCCCCGCCTAAAATACCATAATATCCTTAATTTATATATTTTTTAAATTTTAATGTAGGTTTATTTGTCATTGCATATAATTTATTTTATAAATAAATTTAAAATATAAATGTATTGTTATTAAAAGAGAGAGATCTAAATGATTATTTTAAGTTTTTCAAGTTTGAAATTTTGGGGGTCATGACACTCAATATTATAGATTAAATATTGTTACATAATATATTTATTATAAATAAATAATTTCTAAATTTCTTTTAGTTGGTTTTTGAAATTTGTACCATTAATTTGGTTTAAAATAATAAATAAATAAATAAAATCATGTTTCCGGATACCCACATGAATCTTGGGTATCCGCGGAGACTGAGACGGGGACAAAACCTCCTTGTGGCGGAGATTTGAGACGATGATGAAAAATAGATTCAAGGGCGGAGATTGAGATGAGAATGTATTCCCGCCTCGCCTCATTGACATCCCTAGTTACTAGTGCATGAAGACATGAGTTTGAATTCCACCTTCTGCACTCTTTGCATTTTTTTTCTTTTATTTGTTGTTTCCTTTATTTCTAATTTTTTTGACGTTATTGTTAAATTACAAAAATTATATAAATGTCTTTTCAATATTTAAATTCAATTATTTATTTATTTTTTAATTAATATTTTTTTAATATTATATTTTTTTGTATTTTATATATTATTAGTCAAAAAGAGTTAAAAAAAATCATTAAAAAAAATATAAGAGACAAGATTTTATTTAACTTCGTGTCTAACTCAATATATTTTGAGTATTTTGATTTGATTTCCCTTCCATTCCTAGTAAGAATCAGAACAAATTATTTTGTGATTTCAATCTTATTATTAATTTTAATTTTAGGTTATTTTGTTTCCTTTCTAATATAAATTGGACTGACAATTTTCTAATTAAGATGGTTGATTTCACACATTTTCGCATGTGCAAAAATCTACATTTTTTTCTAAACCCTTCTTTTTTCTTATAGACCCATTTCTAACCCCTTTCATTGTATAGTCACAGATGCTTCACTCTTACACGCTTTTCACGTTAAGTTTCTCCATCCTATAGAGACTAACTCACTCACTGCATAAATCCTTTTTCTACTTGAGTCAAATAGTCCATACATTGTAACAATTATTACTTCTCACGTGTAAATTACTAGCATGAAAAATTTGTCGCATGAATTAAACCATAACTTTCACTGCACAAGTCAAAACCTGTCAATAACAATAACACAAATGTATCACTCACATCATCATCATCATCAAATTTCTACCTTATAACATAAACAAACATTGACATTGTAACAAACTCACAAAACCAAATCGCCACAACATTGAAAGGCTCGAGCATTAACAACAAACATGAATAACAACTCAACATAAACCCTCATCAAGTTTATCAAACGCCAGGCGAATATATTTATATTTCATGTGATTTCTCTTTGTATTGAACGATGTTTGCTTAATGGAATGAGTTAATTTTGCTTTGGTAAAAGAAAGATTGGTAATGAATTATAATGTTTTATTGATGTATGTGACATTATGAGCTCATTTATGTAATATTTATAATTTATTTTGTTTTTTATTTATGTGTTCATGCAATTAATGATAATGAGAACAAATTACATTATTAATAATGATATTATGATTGAACCCACTAAACATTTTTCAACTTATGATCATATTACGAAAAATGTTAATTTAGTAGTACATAAAAGAAAATATGTCGATTAAAACGATATATAATTGTTATGACTCTTATTGACTTATATTCTTAATTATGATGAATAATAGAATCGATGCATGTAAGGTTCATTAATGCATATTATAATTGATATATTATTAAGTCGCATGAGTCATGTGATCCTAAGAGAAGGTAAGATCTTCAAATGAAAATTTGATTTTGAATAGTTATGTTTAAAATGTTATTTTTACTATTTCATTATTTTACTAAAAAAAATTGAATATCTAAATTTCAAAAAAATTACTATTTCAAATAGTTTTTTCTAAAAATTATTTTTGAAATACAATTATTTTTAAATTACAATTTTGTTTAAATTTTAATCTTCAATAGTATATTTTTATGTTATAAGATATTACATTAATTTTTTAATTTAGAAAAAATAAATTTAAAAAATTTAAAAAAACTATTCTATAAAATTTATTTTTAAGAATATAAAAAAATTAATATTTTTCAAAGATAAAACAAATGGGCCAATAATAAGTTCACACCCTTTACATAAATTAGGCCCAATCCTTTTAAAGGATGTTAACCACCAGTCAAAGTGAAATGAATGCAGCATTAAGATTAGCATTAAAGTTTAACCAATAATAATAATAATAATAATAATAATAATAATAATAATAATAATAATAATAATAATAATAAACACGAAATTTTCTAAAATTTATAAAATGTGTCATTTAAAGACGCATGGCAATATGTTAAAAACAAAATAAACAAAAAAATGTTAAAAACTATAATAGCAATCATTACTCATTAGTCACACCTCATAATAACAATTTAAGCACCACACCAACAATCTTGTCACTGATTGAGCCCGTTGTTTCCTGTAAAAGAAAATAAAAAATCTTGTCAATAAAGTTTGCATTTAATTGAAAGGACCGGTGGTTAACACCCTCCGTTTTGCTTTAAAAGTAGTACTACCGTATAATAAAAATAATTTTATTTAATGATATTAAAAATTATATTTACTTGTAGTAAATATCTATTAATAAAAATATAATTTTAATTAATTCTAATAACTTAAGAAATCAATTGATAAAATAACAATAAAATAAAATATTAATTTTTTACTCGTACGTTGTTGAATTAAATTTCAAAAATCATGTAAAAATATGAGTTTTATGTCCGACACGGACAATAAAGGCAAGCGCGTAATTGAGTTAAAGAACAAGGGTATTTAAGTAATTGAAATGTTCCCCTGGCTCCCCTTAACTGTCTCGGTTTATGCATATATAGACGCGTACATATATACAATTTCACACCATCCATCACCATTTTCTTCTCTTCTCTCATTCACCACCAACAACAACAACACTCTCACCAAATCTTCCTCACAATTTTCTCAAATCTCTCTCTCTCTTACTTCTCCTTCTTCTCTCTCCATTCGTTTTCATTCTGTAAGTTTTTTTTTTCACTCTCATACTTGTTGATCTGTATTTTGATTCTACTTTTTACGGATCTAACCATTGTTTTTAGATCTGTGTTGATTGGTTGGATTTTATATTATCTTTTGTTATTACGTATAGATGTTGTTGAAGTGTAGGCACTTCTCTCTAACAAACTCTAACAAACTCTTTAAGATAATTTGATTGTTTTGTGGTTATTGTGTGGACAGGTAGTGTGAGATGACTTCCTATACACCAAAAAATATCCTCATTACTGGGGCGGCTGGATTTATTGCATCTCATGTTGCGAATCGGCTAGTCCGAAGCCATCCCGAGTACAAAATCGTTGTGCTGGACAAACTCGATTATTGTTCGAATCTAAAGAATTTGCTACCGTCTAAATCGTCTCCCAATTTCAAGTTTGTGAAGGGGGATATTGGCAGTGCTGATCTTGTCAATTACTTGCTTATCACTGAGTCAATTGACACGATAATGCACTTTGCTGCTCAAACTCATGTTGATAATTCCTTTGGTAATAGCTTTGAGTTCACCAAGAATAATATTTACGGAACTCATGTTTTGTTGGAAGCCTGTAAGGTTACTGGCCAGATCAGGAGGTTTATTCATGTTAGTACGGATGAGGTCTATGGGGAGACTGACGAGGATGCTATTGTTGGAAACCATGAGGCTTCTCAGCTTCTTCCCACCAATCCTTACTCTGCAACCAAAGCTGGAGCGGAGATGCTTGTTATGGCGTATGGAAGGTCGTATGGGTTGCCTGTTATTACGACTCGTGGGAATAATGTTTATGGGCCGAATCAGTTTCCGGAGAAGTTGATTCCCAAGTTTATTCTCTTGGCTATGCAAGGGAAGACTCTTCCGATTCACGGGGATGGATCTAATGTGAGGAGTTATTTGTATTGTGAAGATGTTGCCGAGGCATTTGAAGTTGTTCTTCATAAGGGAGAGGTTGGACATGTTTACAATATAGGGACTAAGAAGGAAAGGGGAGTTATTGATGTAGCTAAGGATATATGCAGGCTTTTCTCTATGAATGCGGAAACTAGTATTAAATTCGTGGAGAATAGACCGTTTAACGATCAGAGATACTTTCTCGATGATCAAAAGCTGAAGAACATCGGTTGGTCTGAGAAGACCACGTGGGAGGAGGGTTTGAAGAAAACCATAGAATGGTATACCAAAAATCCTGATTGGTGGGGTGATGTTAGTGGAGCATTGCTTCCTCATCCAAGGATGTTGATGATGCCTGGTGGAATGGAGAGACATTTTGAAGGATCTGAAGGGGAAAAACCTGCTTCCTTCACTTCATCGAATACTCGTATGGTGGTCCCAACATCCAAGAACAATGGCGTTCACCAGAAACCACCTTTGAAGTTCTTGCTCTTTGGTAGAACTGGGTGGATTGGTGGTTTGCTGGGAAAATTGTGCGAGAAGCAAGGAATTCCATATGAATATGCAAAGGGGCGTCTAGAGGATCGTGCGTCGCTCATTGCTGATATTCAGAGTGTGAAACCTACCCATGTTTTCAATGCTGCAGGTGTCACCGGAAGACCCAACGTTGATTGGTGTGAAAGTCATAAAACAGAAACCATCCGCGCCAATGTTGCCGGTACTTTAACATTGGCTGATGTATGCAGAGAGAATGGGATCTTGATGATAAATTACGCTACTGGCTGCATATTTGAGTATGATGCAGCACATCCAGAAGGCTCTGGAATCGGTTTTAAGGAGGAAGACAAGCCCAATTTCATGGGATCTTTCTATTCCAAAACCAAAGCCATGGCAAGTTTCCTTAAAAAAACATAACTTTATTATTATATCTTTGCATTATGAATTTGGTCGAACAATAACTTTAATTTTGATCAGGTTGAGGAACTTTTGAGAGAATACGACAATGTATGCACTCTTAGGGTTCGTATGCCAATTTCGTCTGATCTGAGCAACCCGCGCAATTTCATCACAAAGATTTCTCGTTATAACAAAGTTGTCAACATTCCAAACAGCATGACAGTATTGGATGAACTCCTCCCTATTTCAATTGAGATGGCAAAGAGAAACCTGAGTGGAATCTGGAACTTCACAAACCCTGGAGCTGTGAGCCACAATGAGATCCTTGAGATGTATAGGGATTACATTGACCCCAGTTTCAAGTGGGCGAATTTCACACTCGAAGAACAAGCCAAGGTGATCGTCGCTGCTCGTAGCAACAATGAAATGGATGGCACCAAATTAAAGAGTGAATTCCCAGAATTGCTCTCAATCAAAGAATCACTTATCAAGTATGTCTTTGAGCCAAACAAGAAATAAGCAGTTTTACATTTTAGATGCGGCGGTAATGTGTTCGAGCTACATAGATAACACATGATTCCACTGTTAGTTCCACTCAGAAACTGTGTGTAGAGTGTGGCTAGTATTACAATTGCATTATTAGATCATTTTCCTAAGTATTAATTTCAATTTCTTAGTGTTCTCTGGTACTTGAAGCCTAAAATAGATGTAATGTTGTGAAAGCTTGTGATGAGCAACTTGTTTTTTTTCATCTTTGTAAGGTTTGTATTCTTTTATTGCTCATCTAGAATGAAAATTTGAAATAAGACAAGTTTTTTAGTGTTTGGCATTATATTACTGTTGAGATGTACTTGGATATTTATCTGTAATGCATAGGGAAAATCTTGTAATGCATAGTTATATTACTATTATTAGGATTTTGTTAACGTGTGCCTAAGAACACTTAGAGATTTCAAATAAAAAAGTATTTTTTTTAAAATTAATTTCTTTTAAACTCTTCAAGAGTACACTCCTATAACATTTGTAGCATCTCTTATTATTAGGTGACAGAGAAGTCAATTTGGGAATAAGTTTTTATACTCAATTCTATGCATGTTAATATATCTAAATTAAACTCTACCTATTTCTTAAAATGTCTTCTTAAAATGTCCCTCTAAAATTAGAAGAAAAATACAAAAGTAAAAATTGAAAAAATTATACAAACTAGAAATTTAACAAATTATAAATTGAACAAAAGACCAAAAATGTTATCTAAAATGCATTTCAATATAATTCAAGTAATACTATCCAAAATACAAATTCGATATAATACAAAATCAAAAAACTAAAATAAAATATAAGTTTTTTGTTCATAGGTATGACGGATGATGAGCCGACCTGTCAATGGTATCTCGCATAAGCTCCATGATACGACGACACCTAAGCAGCACGTCATGAGCATGATCCCTCATTGCCTGCTCCTCCTCTAGGACCTCCTGATGAACTGGACTGGGTGAGTTCCCTGGAGCATCCTCTACCATGTATGGATGAGACACCCTGAAAAACTATATCATGTAACCGTACTCGTAACTCCAGTCAGCCACGGTACTCCTGGCCTCATCAGGTACAAGATAATTCTCAAAATCATCAAATAGAGCATCCATGTCACTCATCTTCACTGTCGGAGGAGCACATACAGTAGGATTCCGAGGAATGGTTTGGGTAAAGTCGAACTGATGCATCACTCGCTCAGACATATAAGGACGAGTCCCGCAGGCCCACCGACCTATAAACAGCGAAACCTCATCAAACAGTATCGTCTCACGGTGGTCGACGTAGGAACTGAAGTGAATATTCTCATGCACTAGCCGGTCCAGGTAAACCCGGAACGACTATATCCTCGGTTCTCTCTGAGCGGCTCGTATGCACAGGCACACGACATATCCTCAGTATAACCCGGAGTAAGTGACAATCCTGAAATGCGGAGGAAGTCTTGTAGGATCTATCCCTGAAATAACAAAATTAAAGCAGTAAGTTTCAGAATCAGGATAATTAACAAAGGCCACTAAGAGAAAGAATTTATACTGTCATGAGTGACATGCTATCGGTCATTGCCTCGTATTCCACTTAATCCCCTCATCCAACTTGCTATACAAATAAACTAAGCAGGCACCCCCCAGTTCCACCCATTGATTGCCTCAAAATCAGCAAAGAGGTATGTATGCCAACAAGATACAAGAGGTATGCTCTCATTGCATACCCCCTGTGAAGGGTAACCTACTCGACATCACCATTACCTGTTGTAGCACGTGCAAGCTCATCCTTAAAAACCTCCTCCAAGTAACCTTATGTGACAACCACGTGTCTTATCAACCTCCTTCAGGGCGCTATCTAGGGTAACTCCCAACATCTCAACCAAGAAAGTAACGACCTCCTCTTTCTTCATCTTCTGGTGATCCAGAAAGGCCTCTCTGATCGACAGGTGAAGCACACACGCGACGTCATCGAGTGTGATCGTCATCTCACCATGTGGTAGATGAAATGACGACGTCTCATGGTGCCACCTCTCAACAAAAGCGTTGATAATCTCCTAGTTGACCATGTTATATCCACAGAGGATCAAACCTCTCAATCCTGTAAGGCGTAGAAGATCATCAAACCATGACTCAGGAGGGGTAACAAGTCTGCTTATCTTCCTCCCATGATTGATAACCTTCAGTGTATCACGCTCCTGCAAAAAAATCATTGTTAGAATTCATAATAATATTCATAAGAAAATTCATAACTGTAATATAAATGTAAATTTCATACTTGTCTATCCCATATATATATAGCCACATGGGTGGGATAAAGAAATGATAAGTCAAAGGTCCCTCCAAAGACAGAGGGCATGCGCCACCGGTGGCTGCTCGCCTCGATATCTCCGTGCCTCGGGTGGAACCGGTGCCTCGAGTATTGTGGGTGTAGCATCAGGTCTCACCTCAGATGGATGCGCCTGTGTACCAGAAGATGATCTTGTCTCAAATATCCTAGGTGAGGATGTGCGTCTGTGGGAGGACGGGGCGGCGAATGATGCATTGGAGTATCCCATCTGCTGTCGGAGGACGGTGTAGAAGGTGTAGAATCAGAAGTAGAAGAAGTTGCACCCAATATGGCATGTCCGGATGTCGAAGGAGGCTGTGTTTCCTGACTTCTCTCTCTCTCTCTCTCTCTCTCTCTACACAGAAGCATTTTGTGCAACTCTCCTATGCCTCAAACGTGATTGTCTCTCATCCATATCTCATGTAGAAGTAAGAAAGAAACGTTAGCATTTGGCCTAAAGTGAAAACAAGGGCAAAAATATGTAGACAGAAACCGGAACTATACTTCCGGTTTTGTTCTTCCCAAAAACCGAAAGTATACTTCTGATTTTCTCTACAAAAATAGAACCACGTAACTCAGTGTCCCAATACCCAAATGTGTCAAAAAAAAACCATTCATCATAAAATAAAGTTTAGAAAGTGTTTTCTAATGAATTATAGTGATGTAAGCTACATAAAACAACACATTTTGAACCCTATTTCACTATTTTTAGTAGAAATCACATAAATTCTAAAAATAGTTTGAATCACTTACTTGATTGATTGGTAGTGATTATTGCTTGCTTGATTCCGTTAGATGTTATAAGTATCAATGCTTGATGATTTGTGTTGATTGTTTGAGAAAAATTTGATTTTCCGAGAAGGGTTTTAAAGAGAGTTTAAGTTTGTTTTTGAAAAAAGTTGTTGTAATAGGAGGGGTAGAGTTCCTGACGCCTTTAAGTGCGTCCAAGAACCGGAAGTATACTTACGGTTTAAAACCGGAAGTATACCTTTAGTTTACACCCAACCTTTTCAACGTGGTTTGCATAATATAGGATGCGAACCAAAAGTATACTTTCGGTTTTGAGGAGAATTTGTGGAATTTCACGTGGTGCATAATAAAACTATGGGTGGGTTAAGAAATTCTCATATTTAAATGATTTGTGCTACTACTATATTATTCGTTGGCATTTCTCACCTTACCTACATGGATTTTTGTCACTGTTAACATGGTATCAGAGCATGATTCATCTCCTCAAGCAATGACTAATGTTAATAATACTTTAGAGGATACTTCATCCAATCTTGGCTTCACTCAAGAACAAAATAACATCATATCATCTAATCTTGGCTTCACTCAAAAAAAATATAACATCATACTGGAGCTTCTTCAACAGTCTAAGATCAACTCAAAGGTTAATTCAGTGTTAAATTCACCGTTTGCCTTGAGTTCACATGCTTCATCTGGTAATGGTAAGCATCCTAATCTCTGGATATTAGACACAGGAGCTACTGATCACATTTCTCATAACATAGATTTATTTACCAACCATAAAACCATATCCCCCATATTTGTTAGTCTGTCTGATGGATCTCAAACCCTTGCTTCTGTCTGTGACATTATTCATCTTTCCACTTCCTTGACTCTGCATAATGTTCTCTACATACCTAACTTTTGTAAGAACAAGTTTGGTTCTACATCCGGCCTTATGATTTGATGATAATTTTATATGTTATCTTAGAGAACAATTGTGTACTTTAATAGTTTTTGTCTAGTGCGTAGCTTTTGCTAAACAGGTTCTAACTCTGATAAGAAGGCGTGTGACATCATCAGACTCTGAACTCCACACTTCGGAAGAATATCTTTTGTGTGTTACATGTTAAGTCAAGATTCTAGAATTCCTCTTATGCAACGGTTCTAAGGAACGTTAGTACAAGAGCGTCTGATCGTGACTTATGCAAGGAAGCTTTGGAGGCCTTCTAAAGCTTTACTTCTATTGTTCCAAGTTTTTAAGGTGCTAAAGAGAATATATGAAGACATTTATTCTAAAGACCAAATGCTGAAGACTCTGAAGGCAAGGGTTCTCTGAACAAGCTCTGAAGACTCAAAGATTTAGGTTTTGAAGATACAAAATTCTGATCCATCTACAACATGGTTCATCAACATACAAATTGGAAGCCTCTGAAGATGTAAAAGATAAAGATCATGAATAGGGATTGCGTGTGATGGTAAGTATAAAAGTACAAAAGTACTTTGTGACCTCTACTCTATAGGGTGGCGTAAGGACAAACCTTTTTGTACTATTGTCTACCAGTCTCACCATGACTGCTGGAAACAAAACAACTGGTTTTAGTGCTTCTTATTCTACCCTTCAACGGATCTCTTTTTTAGCTATAAAAAGGAGGACTTGGAAGAATTTTAAATAAACTAATCATTTCTACAAAACTACATCGAACCGCTGCACAAACTCTGTTAGAGAAATTCTTTGTATAGTTTTGTAAATAAGCAAGGAGCTTTTGTTCATATCTTGCTATCAATATTTTTCTGTTGTTGTACTTAAACATTGTGTAATATGCTTGTTTAGAAGCATCCTTGTATACACATATTTGTAAATCAAAGTTGTTGATAGGTTCCTTGAGAGACTCTGTGAGTTTGGATTCTCAAGAAGACTTTAACTGCGGTCATAGTGGATTTGCAATAAGGATCGACAGACTTGTTGGGGTGCCAATAAGGTTGATCAGACTTATTGTGGTTGTCTGTAATCAGGTTGATTATAATGGATTAAGTCCTTGTGTATAAGGCAAATTACCTTGCGAGGTGGACTGAAGTAACTTAGTTAATAATGAACCAGGATAAAAAAAATTGTGTTCATCCTTTTTTATTCACTTGTTATCTTTGTGTTTGAGTCGAAAAAAGATTAACTTTGGTGCAACCCAATGCAAACTCCCCTTTCTTGTCTTTCTCACACCTTCAGCTTTCATGTGAACCTTATTTATATTGTCAAGTTAGTTGCTAGCATTAAATGTGTTGTTCAATTCAATGATTATTATTGTCACATCATACAGAGTCATTCCAAGGCAATGATTGGTATAAATGATCTACATAAAGGCTTATATGTCATTGACTCTGCAGGGCATCATTCTTCTTACTCTTCTATTGCTAATAATACTTGTAATATTATATATATATATATATATATATATATATATATATATATATATATATATATATATATATATATATATATATATATATGTATATATGTTTATAAGTTGTCTCTAGAGATTTTCCTTTCATTTCATGTAACAATAAAAATATGCCACGTGATTCATGCCATTTTGCCAAGCAAAAGAAACTTACATTTCCTAATATCATTGCTTATTCTAATTCCCCCTTTGATATATTGCATGCTAATTTGTGGGGACTTTTCTCCACTATATGTACTTTAGGTCTCAAGTATTTTTTAACCTTAGTATATGATTACTCTAGATACACATGAGTGATTTTTCTCAAAACCAAAGATCAAACAAAACCAAATCTTCTTCAGTTTATAGCATACATTCAAAATCAATTTCATAAGTCCCTTAAATTTTTTAGGTATGACAATGACACATAATTTGTAGCCATGACCTCTTTTTTTCAATCCAAGGGCATCATACACCAAAGGTGATGTGTGGAAACACCCTAACAAAATTGGGTGGTAGAAAGGAAGCGTCAACATATTTTGAATGTTGGTAGATCTTTGTATATTCATTATAATATTCCATTGAACATGTGGAATTTATGTATTCAACAAACTATCCACATAATAAATAGATTTCCCTCTCCTTTACTTAAATTAAAATGTCCATCTAAATTGTTGTTCAATGAACCTCCTTCCTTAATTCACTTAAAGATGTTTGGCTGTCTATGTTTTGCATCTACAATTTTGAATCATATGACTAAGTTTGATCCTCGTGCAAGAAAATGTTTATTTCTTGGTTACAAAGAAGGCACTAAAGGATACATTGTATATGACTTGCAACATCATAATATTTTTGTTTCTAGGAATGTCATTTTCTATGAAAATAACTTTCCTTTCAAAGACATCACATCATCTAACACTCCACCTTATAATGCACTACAATATCACACACTTGATGATGTTAATATTAAGGTTCCTATCACTAGTACAGAGGATATGTCTCCTACTTCTAACATTTCCTTATTTTCAGATAATAATGAGATCACATCACCTTTTTCTCCCAATCTGCTTGGTACTAGCTTAGGTGATATGACCCTCTTGGTCTGCTGACCAACAACCTAAACAGGATGATATGTCCACACATGGCAGGTCTGTTGACCCTACTGAACTTACCAATTTTAATCCATTAGACTCTCTTTCTGCAGCTAGACATGACCATAATCATGTAATACATATTGGTCCATCCCCTGATACTAGTTCTCAATCTTTACCCAATAGTTCTCATATTCCTCCCCAGACTACAAACAATGCCTTGAGACAATCAACCAGAATATCAAATACACCTAGTTATTTAGAAGATTATCATTGCTATCATACATCTTCTTCTTCACCTCCTTCCCAAACCACTCATAATACCAACTATCATTTCTCTTTTTTCTTCTCCTACCATCAATGTTCCCCATACATTCAAACATTTTTGCTGCAATATTTCTTCCCACATTGAACCAAAAACTTCAACAAGCCAATAAACTAGAGTGTTAGCAGCATGTTATGCGGGCTGAGTTGCAAGCTCTAGCATCTAATGAGACATGGTATATTGTGGATTTTACTCCTAAAAAGGTTCCTATTGGATGCAGTTGGGTCTACAAGATCAAGTATAAGGCCAATGGAACCATTGAAATGTATAAGGCAAGACTTGTTTCCAGTGGTTATAATCAAATGAAGGGTGTAGAATATATTGATACTTTCTCTCCTGTAGCCAAGATTACTACAGCTTGAATGTTATTATCCATATTTGCTATTAGAGGATGGCATTCAGAACAACTTGATGCTAACAACGCCTTCCTCCATGGAGAATTAAATGAAGAGGTGTGCATGACACTCCCTCATGGAATTTCTGTTTCTAATCAAAATCAGGTATATAGATTGCATAAGTCCCTTTATGGATTGAAACAGGCAAGTAGACAATGGTATTCCAAACTCTCCACTTTTCTCATTTCTTTGGGATACTGTCAGTCTCAAGTAGATCACTCACTATATATTAAATATTCTTTAGACTCTTTTAGTGCCTTATTGGTTTATATAGATGATATAGTTTTAGATGACAACTATGTGAAGGAAATTAACCGTGTCAAACACCTCTTAGATGAAAAAATTAAAATTAAAGATATTTGAGCTTTGAGGTTTTTTCTTGGTTTTGAGATTGTCAGGTCTGATGCAGGTATCTTTTTCAATCAAAGGAAGTATACTCTTGAACTTCTTGAGGACACAAGTTTCTTAGCAACTAAACCATCACTTGTTCGTTATGATCCTACTTTAAAACTAGCCACCACAAATGGTGAACCATTGGGCGAACCTTCAGTGTACAAAAGATTGCTTGGTAGGTTAATATATTTGACCAACTCTCGACCTGATAGATTCTATTATGTATAGCATTCGAGCCAATATGTTTCTCAACCTCGTGTGCCACGCTACCAGGCTGCCACTAGAATCTTGAGGTATTTGAAAGCTTGTCCAGCAAAAGGTATTCTTTTCTCATCTTCTAGTGATTTCAAACTATGTGGTTTTGCTGATTCTGATTGGGCTCCATGCTCTGAAACTTGAAGATCAATAACTAGTTTTTGTGTCACGATGGGTTGTTCCCTTCTTTGTTGGAAATCCAAGAAGAATCATATAGTTTCTAAGTCTTCTACATAAGTTGAATATAGGGCCTTAACGTCTCTTACTTATGAGCTTTAATGGCTCCATTATTTGTTTGAAGATCTACGGGTCAACTTTACCAAATCGACATTTGTATTTTGTGACAGCAAATCAGCCATTTATTTAGCCCACAATCCCATATTTCATGAAAGAAGCAAACATATTGAGCTTGATTGTCATGTGATATGGGAGAAGCTTCAGTCAAAGCTCATACATTTGCTACCTATCCCCACTACAACTCAACTAGCCGACATTTTCACCAAACCGGTTCAAGCTCCAGTTTTATAATCTATTGTGATCAAGTTAGGACTCTGTAGTATCCACGTACCAGTACCAATTTGAGGGAGGGTATCAACTTAAATATATTCAAGTGTATTTGTTATTTTTCTATTAGTTAGCTAGAGTACCTTATTATGCCCTTGTATATCTATACTTTTGGATGTATTATCCAATCTAATCAATCACACAGTAGATACTTTACGTATCTTCTTCTCTTTTCTTATGCATAATTTTTGTTTAAACCTATCATTTCTGATATATTTATCTTTAAAATGTGAATTTATGAGTTTTATCCAGAAAAAAAGTTTATATATTTGAAAAGTTAAAGACCACTTAAATGAAATGATAACAGTCTCTTACAACATAATCAAATATACGTGCATGCGTTCAAATCATCTTTAAACTTCTAACCATGTTAAATCTCTTTGAGAGAGATTTTTTCCATTAAAAAATGTATTAAGATAATATGCATGACAATAAAATTTATTCAAGAACAATTTTAATTTTTTTAAAGAAAATGTTGAGATTAACTTGAGGGTGACACATTAAATTCTTCTAAAATAAATATCAATAGAAAAAGAATATTTTTAATAAAATATTTCTGTCAAAGTTTATCGTTTTTGATGGTGTGACTCAATTTACTTAACCTTTATAGTGAATAGTTATTATTTATCATAAATGAAAAATAAAATATAATTAAAATTAAAATGATGCAAATAATATTAAAAAGAGAATATAATTAAAAAAGTAAAATGAATATTTGAAAGTTGAAAATATTGATTATTTCAGAACAATTTTATCTTACAAATGAAAAAGAATCACGTGGAATAAATGGAGTATAATTTGTTTGTTTTTTTTCTTATAATTTGATTTTAATTTAATAAAGTAGTTTATAACTTAGGATAAAGAGAGTAATTTATTCAAAATTTAAAATGTGATTGCATTTGGGTATATTAAATTCATATTTACTCTATTTAATTTTATCGATTACTTTAAGACTATTGTACAAGAAACAAGGAAATGAATAAAATATTTGAAAACATGACATAAAATTAAAGGGAATTTTTTCACCCACTTAGTGGGTTTCTCCTACACCCCTAAAAAATCAAAAATATCATTCGCAAGTTAATCTGTGAATTTATTTTGTTGGGTGAATTCGCAAATTAACCTGCGAAGTGATCTTTCTGAGTGAATTTGCAGGTTAACCTGCGAATTTACCTTTTTTTTTTTTAAATTGTGGATTATTTTGTTAGTTAACTTACGAATTCACCCTACAAGATGAATTCGTAAGTTGACCTGCGAAATGTTCTCTGTGTTGTTGTTTTTTAAAATAATCATGCATAATTCGCAAGTTGACTTACGAATTCACCTGATTTAGTGCATTTCGCAAGTTAACTTGCGAATTGTGTAGAAATAGAACCAAAACTCAATTTTGGTTGAAACTGGATTTTGTTTGTGGTGTTTTTAACATTCAAAAAGCAATACATATAGATAAAATAGAATATACATAAAACTTATATATACGCAAACCATGTAAATAATAATATGTTATAAATAATAAAGAGAAAAAATGTCAGAAATATTATTACATAAATTATTCTGAACAAAATGCGATCATACAAAATCAAATAAAAAATATAAAGGCTACTGGGTATACATAATTCTGACCCCCCGCGCCCTCCTCTGCCGGTGTTAACGCGCATCACGCTCTGCCTCAGCGACCATCCTCTCCACCACGGAAACCGCACCGGGTCCGCCCCAATCGATAATCTAGTCATCCAACGCCTCATATCCAATTTGGCGGATACTCTGACAGATGGGCAGTAGATCAATGGCATGATCATCCTCGGTCTGCTCATTTTCCAAGAGTTCCTCATGTGCTGGCCTCGACAGACGTCCCTTAGCCTCCGGTGTCATGTAAGGGTGCGACACCAAATAGAATCATGTCGTGTACCCCTCCACAGAGTGCCACATACGGGATACCGACATCAACCGAAACTCCTCTTGCACGACATGATTCTCCCAATCCTGGAAGATATCGTCTAGAGCCCTCCGTGTGATGGTGTCGGGAGCAGACTGGAAAGAAGATCGGGGTATGCTCTACACATAGCCAAACTGACGCATACACCACTCGGGCAGATATCAGACCATCATGTTAGCCCCACAGGCTAGCCACCTGGAGTATTGCGTAATGGTATTGAAGGGGACAACCTCCCGGTAGTCCTCAAATGGGGTCCAGATGATGTCGTTGTGCTGGGTGTGATCAAGGAACACTCGGTAAGGAGCCACATTATCGCTGCCCCTGTTGAGAATAAACCTGACAGCCATGGGCATGAAGTCTTCATAGTCGGGACGGGATCCACATAGTAACCATGGATCCGGTGAAAGTATGACAAAATCCAACTCTGCATCGAAAAAAATATTGTTAACATAATTAAAATCAAATAAAACTAATTAAAATTAATTAAAACTACTTAAAATTAATTAAAACAAATTAAAATTAATCGTTAATATAAAAACGTATCGTGAGGAGTGTGCACGAGCCGGTAAGCGCCCTAGCCCTCCACTTGGAAGCTTTATTCAGCTTCTGGTAGAGGTAGGTAAGAACAGTGGCACCCTAGTTCCAGTCGTGAATTGTAGAAAGGTCCATAAAATATCTCAGGTAGGCCACGTCAGTGTAGCGGCCACCCGTGTCCACAAAGACGGACGTGCCTACCAAGTACATCAAAAAACACCGAATGACACAACCCCGGTGATACTGAACAGAAACATCCTCTGCAACAGGCTCCCCGACTTCCTACGCATCTCTTTTTGCACGAGCTGCCTGACGGAGGTGCTCCTCATATAACTCCTTCATATAGGAGAATGTCACGTGCGCCTCGTTTGTGGAGTCGCAATCCGCAGAAGCTCTATATGGATCAGCTCCTAGGTACTGAACCATCAAATCAACAACCTCAACTCTGGTTATCTTTGAATGGTTGAGCATCCTACCTCTAATGGATAGTCGGAGCAAGCATGCAACATCGTCAAGGGTGATCGTCAACTCCCCAACTGGAAAGTGGAAACATGACATCTCTCTATGCCATCTCAGCAAAAGCACCCTGCATGCCGGTGCTAATGGTCCCATAACCAATACTGTATAATCCGGCAAGACCGGGTGCGAGGATAGCAGTCTGGAACCACTGAGTCTTCGGAGTATACAACTTAAAGATCTTGCGGGAGTGATTAGAATATTTCAACGCCTTTCTTTCCTGAAACATAAGAATCAAACGAAAAATAAACAAATAATTCGAACGACCAATATACGAAAATAAATAAATAATACAAAATAAAACGAAAATAAAATAAATAATACGAAAGTAAAATAAATAATACGAAAATAAATAAATAATACAAAATAAAAATTATAATACCTCTCCGCCCCAGACATAGCGGGCATTATGGTCCCCATAATAAATCAACAGAGATCTGTCATATGCCCTAACTGGATAGTCAGCATCCTCCGCCTCTCCAGGCTCCCCAACACCGTCGTCGGCTCTTTGGGCATCCTGGGCCTCCTCCGTCGGCTACTCAACCTCCGGTACCTCCATCTCTGGTACCTCCTCCTCATGTGCATGAGAGGAAGACGCCTCATGGAGACGACTCCTCCGTCGCGGTGCGGAAGGTGATGCTATATCAAGTTGTGACATTTGTTCCCTTTGTGGTCTTGCCCTTTGCTCGCGCTCTCGACGAGCCGAAATTGTCTAACTTTGTCTGCCCTGTCTCAAACGTGTATCTGGTTATCCTGATCGGCCATTTTACTAAAATAAAATACAGCCAAAATTAATTCAAAAATAATACAACCAAAATTCGCAGGTTAACTTTAGAATTTTCCATTCAGACCAAATTTTGCAAGTTAACCTGCGAAGTCTTCTCTGGTACACTTTGCAAGTTAACTTGTGAAACCCCCTTCGTCCATATTTTTCAAAAACTAGAATTTCAGACCCAAAACCTCCAAAATCCTATTTTTTTTCTACTACATTATCCTACTACTACTTCATACACTACTACATTTCTACAACCTAAACCTTATAATCTAATAAAAAAATTAGAAATTTGAATAGTGAAGAGTGAAGAAAACTTACAAAATTGGTTGAGTTTTTGAACTTTGGAGGAGTTGAAATGTGTTGGTGGAAATGATGAGAGTGACTTGGAGTGACTTGAAATGTATTTGCAGTAGTTAGGGTTTAGAGTAGTTTGGGAAAATTTTGAGTAGAGTTTGAAATAAATGGGAAAGGGAGAAAATATGAGTTTTCTAAAATCATACACAGACTTCGCAAGTTAACTTGCGAATTCTCCAAATAAGGTGAATTCGCAAGTTAACTTGCGAATTCATCTTTTTTTTAAACGTGGATGATTCGTAAGTTAACTTACGAATTCACCTTATTTAAAGAATTCGTAAGTTAACTTACGAAACTTAAGAATATTTTTGTATTTTCACCAAAGAGGAAGGAGAACTCCACTAGGTGGGGTAAGAAATTCCCAAAATGAAAATCAAATGTGAAGAAATTCCCAAAATGAAAATGACATGATACTCCTACTTTAATAATAATAATAAATAATAAATGATAGCAAAAAGGAAATTCCTATACCAAGAATTTTAATATCGACTGTAAAGTGTCCACCCACGTTACATAATAAATGGTGGTGACAGTAAGTAGTGTTAGATGAAGCTTGTGGTATATGAAGCTTGTGGTAGATGTGGTGTGTGGTGTCCAGAAGAATGAACTAATTAATATACTAGTAGTATCTATCTAGATAGATATCCGTACGAAATTCATTTAATAAATATGCAAACACAAGTAAATTTAAAATAAAATAAAAAAATAATTTGAATTCTTTTTTTTACATTTGATAAAAAAATCTCTTAAATAAAGTAATTATTTATTAAAATAACATATTATAATATACAAATAAACAAAATAATTATATAAAATTATTTTAAATTATCAATAAAATAGAATTTTTTACACTTTATATATATATATATATATATATATATATATATATATATATATATATATATATATATATATATATATATATATATATATATATATATATTAAAAATATTGTTCATCTCACAAATCATATTTATTTATGAATCTTAATTAATATTAGGGATGTATATAGATTGAATAATTTTTTTTTAAAAATAATTAAGTTATGGATAAACTCACGTCCAACCCACAAAATTTATGAGTTACTTAATAATATTTTTTGTAGTTTGATAAATGATAACTTTGATGGTTTTAATCTTAATTGATTCAATTTTAATCTTTTAAACTTTGTAATTTACATTTAGCATGCCGCACTTTGATTATTTTAATGTTAATTTTTGTAAGTTTTAAATTTTCTTTATGTTAATTCTAGATATTAATTATTTTAATGTTAATGTAACTTTGATTTTTACAAATATATTTATGATGAATTTTATTATGCATTTAAACATTTGATATTTTAAAAAAGTAATGTTAATATATTAATTTATTTATTAAAAATATGACACGTCATTAATTATTATATAAAAAAGAAAAAATTAGACAATCCATTACACAAATCCAATTCAACCTAAGAATTTGCGGTTTTATCTTTGTAAGTTTTAAATTTTTTTAATGTAATTCTAGATATTATTTAATATAACTTTGATTTTTACAAATATATTTATGATGAATTTTATCAAGCATTTAAATATTTGATATTTAAAAAAAAACATTAATACATTAATTTATTTATTAAAAATATGACATGTCATTAATAATTATATAAAAAAGAGAAAATTAGACAATCCATTACACAAGTCTAATTCAACCTAAAAATTGCGGTTTTATCCAAATCGATCCAACAATATAGTGGAAGATTATTTATCTCACACAAATCAGTGTATCATATATGGATTGAGTTATGGTTTTGGCTAAATTAAACTAAAATCGATCCATGTACACCATTAATTTAATATTACTAAACTCATTGACAAACAAAACAAATTACATGTTTCCACAAATGGTTTGCTCTTCGAACAGACCACACACATCTGAAAGTTCCCTTCAAGTATGCAGGATGATGTCATTGGCATAGTCGGAACAAAATAATTTTTGGATTGCTTTTTGACTAAATAACCTTCATAGATTTTGTCAAGCATCTCAAGACTTGGGATACCAGATACCATATCTTGAGTAATCAGCTGATTTAGTGATCGAAAGTTCAAATATCCAAACCTCAAATGCCAAAACCAACTGTACTTGTGCTCGACAATTGTTTTCAAACATTGAACTTCTGTCGAACTGATCATGGTCTTAAATGTCCTATTCTTTGACAACGGAGATTTTAAGACCAAATTGTTATGGGTTTCGAACAATTTTAAAGCTCCATCTTTCATGACAACGGAGAAACCTTTTTCAACAAGTTGTCCAACATTTAGGAGGTTGCACTTCATTCTATGTACATGGAACACATATTTGATCATACCTTTTTCTACATTACTCGTATAAAAAACTATGTTGCCAGTACCTTCCACTGACAACGAACTATTATTAGCAGGTTTTACCTTGCTCTTCTTCAACTCGTCGAAATCTGTCAACCACACCTTTTGACCAATCATGTGATTTGAGCACCCTAAGTCAAGGAATCTGATCTTGAATTCAACGTGGTTATATCCAACTACAATCATAACCACCATGCCTTCATAAATCATTTAATACTTGGCTTGTAAGGTTTGCTCCTTCGTCTTTTCCTATCGATCCCTTGTCTTTTCTGTACCAATTATTTTTGGCGAAGTGACCCCACTTTTCATAGTTATAGCACTGCACACATTTTTTTAAATCTGTTTTGTCCTTTTGATTGTTTCATCATCCTCTTTTTGAGGATTCAGAAGCTCTATCATCGACCTTAATCTTGTGAGGATTCAACCAATAATTCTTTCCCTAAGTCTTGTCGAACTTGTCTTTGAATTTGTTGGAACCACCATTCTTTTTCCATGACTGAGCCTACAAATCTTGTATCGAATCCTTAACTCATTTCCTTTCGATAATCCTAAGTTCATGTGCTTCAGACAAACCAACAAAACCTTCCAATTTTAGGATTTCAAACTGATTAGATTCTTGAATAGCTACGATAACATGATCAAAATTAGAGGTCAACATACACATTACCTTCTCAACTATCATCTTATCAATTAGAATTTCACCACAGCCTTTCATGAAATATTTATATTTGGATCTATCGCTATAAAATGTTGCGCAAATGACATGGTAAAAAAAGGTTTAGAAAAACATATGTGATATAATTACAAATAAATTTTACTTTTTAATTGTTACAAATACATAACATATTTTTTATTTAATCTTTTTAAAGTCTTATATTTAACTTGCTTTAATAATTAATAAAAAATATTTGAATACAAATAATTAAAAATAATAAATGAAAGTAAATTCTTTATTACTAGTAAAATATTAGTTGGACATATCTACTTTTAATAATAATTAATTTAAGATTTTAATTTATTTTAAAATAAAATATAATTAAAAAGTAATGGGACATTTACTAATATTGTTTGATCAGATGATAAATAAGGAGAATTTTTTATATAAATAACCTAATTTTTTAAACTTATTTTTAAAATAGTCTATATTTCAAAATAATTCCTAATATATCATACTTTTTAGTGGAGACGTCACATTAATTGCGTTTGTGTATAAATTTTTAATCAAGACGCTAATTAGATTGACGTCAATATATACGTGCAATCGCCAATTTAATTAGGTTTTTATTAAAAATATATAGGTGTAAATTCAGTTAGCACCAATGGCGGAGCCAGGATCTCGAGTCGGGGTGCAGATTTTTAACGTAATATATATATATATATATATATATATATATATATATATATATATATATATATATATATATATATAAAAGTTTAGTATAATGGTTTTTTTATATATTTTATGTACATATATTATTAAATTTAATGTATGTTTGACATCTCAATAAATATGACATAACTATAGTGATTAATTTAGAACCGTCTCAAATTTTTAAAGATCCTGTGTAAATTAGTCACAATTTAATAAAGATAAAAGAAATAGAGGTTTTATATAATCTCGATTTAACCTGACAAATATTTTTATGAGGTTCTATTTTATTATAAATTAAATTTAAAAATTTTAAGATCCTGTATAATAGGTCGTCTTGCACGCCCTACTACCCTGAATTAATTCTAGCATACTCATTTTGATATCAAATAAATATTTAACTAATTTTTGTAGTATTAGTGCATAAGTTCTTTATTTTTATTTTACATGATCTTATGCTTAAAGTTCAAGTGTTGGCCAAAATTATGTTAATACAATATGAGAAATTAAAGGATACAAAATTTGAATTTTAAATAAAATAGAGTTATGGTGCTACTGTATAATAAAATATTATTTACTATATATTATACATCAACAAAAATCCTTAACGTACTCTAACTTAGTGGTTGATGTATTGTATAATTAACTACGCAAATAAAGTGTTTGATCCTACACTCTGAGTATTCTCAATCTTAGTAATAACAATAATTGCAAGAGTGTTTTTTTACTGATCCAACATGTTAGTCTCTAGCTATAAACAATATTTATTGAATAATATATAGTTAGGAAGTACTGCTCTAGACTTATAGTCCTATTAATGAAAACAAAGGCTAGTCCTATTAGTAAAAGTAGAGATATATTAGTCATTAAAATAAAATGAATAGGGATATACAGTTCACAAACTTGAGTTAGTGGTGCAAAACTACAATATCCAGGGGGTTCAAAATAAAATAAAGTAATATTATTGGGTGTATTATGGAGAAATCCGGGGTGCATTTCAACCCCCTCACCAATAGGTAGCTCCTCCGCCCCTTCTTAGCACCACCATTAAAAGTGAAATACTTTAGAAATTATTTTGAAATATGGGCTATTTTGAAAATAAATTTTAAAAAATTAAGTTGTTTAGATAAAAATTCAATTAAGGATGCTAAAAAGAAATTGTTTTGTATTGATATCCGCATATAATTTTTTTTTAATTTTAAGAAATGTTAGAATATATTTCAAAAACAATGAGTACAAAGCCGATCCGAAGATTTTAAAAGACAAATAAAAACTACACACTAATGCTTGAAATATTTTCAATCCATTATAATAATTGGCTAAATTTTTTTTAGTCCCTGCTTTCCATAGAATCTTGTCAACAATAGTAGTACTTCGAAGACAATCCTGATTGGTGTTGTCAAAAATTATGCTGTTGCGACTCGTCCAAATAACATAGATTGTTTCAATAAACGCAATTTTAAGTAGCATTTTTCTGCATCCTTTATCGCGCATTCATCGATCGATAGTGTTCTGTTCCACGTCCCATGCCCCAGACTTGTGGGTATAATTTAACCACTTCAAAATTTGACTCCAAATCCTTTTTGTTACATCGCAATCGAAAAATAAATGTTCACAACTTTCATGCCGTCCACAAAATACACATTTTTCATCCGTACCAACTCCAAATTTAATTAAACAATCTTTTGTAGGGAGCCTCTTCTGACAGGCCAACCATGTTGTGAATTTTGCTCTTGGCCGTGCTAAGTTACCAACGAAAAGCTTTCTTTAGCTAACATTCATTTTAGAGCCTCTAAACAATTTGTAAGCTTGTTTAGTTTTCTACCTGTCTTTGGAATGAAATTCAGTCCATATTGGTGATTGGCAAAGCATCTCACGGGTTTTGAACATGGATTTAATTATCCATGAACAAGTTCTGTCCGACATGTAAGTATCAACAATCTCCTTCCTCAAATAGTAAACATGGATCCAATGGATCCAAAGTCTGTCCTTTTTTGCGAAAACATCCACATTATTTTTTCAAGGGTGACCTTGTTTCAGTCTTGAAGATGAATGACATTTAGTCCTCCAGCAGAAACCGGATCACAAATGTGATCCCACGAACCATGTGCCTTACGTGATTTTTCATTTTTTTCAGTCCATAAGAATTCCCTGCATAATCTTTCAATGTGCATCACAACCTTTTTTGAGAACATAAAGATTTCTATCCAATAGTTAGCTATTGCGAAAATCACATTTTTCAACAATTACAACCTACCAGCATACGATAGGAACTTTGTGCTCCAATAATTCAACCTCTTCAACATTTTATCAATTAAGGGTTGATATTCCTGAACAGTTAACTTTCTGCAAGTTAAAGGGACTCCAAGGTATCGATGAAACAAACGTCTCCGTATTTATATCATATTTATTTATAATAATCGAACAAATAACAAAAATAATACTACTGTTTATGGCTACACATTGCAATTCTAAGTGGTGAATATCTATCCAATCAAATTCAAAGAGTATTAAAGTGTTAAAAACACGAATTCAATAAGAGGATAAAATGAAATAAATATTGATTAATTAGATCACGTTGGGGGATGATGAGATTAATTATCATATATTAGTCGATTCTAAAGTCAATATCGATTTATTTTTAAAAATAATAAAGTTGTAGGCCACTCCTTAAGCTTTTATTTATTTATTTATTGCAAATTCAAAGCATGTATGTAAACAAAGATTTTCTATTCATCTTAACGAGTACCACGCCATGCACAAGCAAGTCCGCGAGCATCACGCTACACAAGAGATTATTAATATACCATTCACAAATGCACGAGGCTTATTTTATTTTCTTATTTTTATTCATAGTTTATTATTCCCTCTAATTTTTCATTTGAGCATGGCTCTTTGTAACTTCTGTATGAGATGAGATAAAAGGAATTTAATGTGTGACCAGTGCACCTAAAATAGAAACCTTTAAAATAAATTACAACTTTGTCCTTTAAATTATTTTAGATTTTGTTTTGATTCGTTAGAGTAGATTAGATTATAACTTCTTTTTTTTAGATCGAGAAATTTCTAAAATTAGGCTAAGGTAAACAAAACAATTTTTTTATTTAAATTGTGTATATTTTAAATGTTTATTTTTTTAATTAACAAATATGTTCAAGATAAATGCAAGAAAATTTCTTAGTTCCATCCTATGAAATGAAAAAAAATCTTATGAAGATTCGAAAATGATCCTTAATTTATGAAAATATATGTCTGGAATTATCATTTGTATAACATAGCAACGTACAAAAATAAGGTCATTTTAGTATTCAATGTATTTTTTGCTATGCATATGTTTAAATATTTGAAGCGGGAATTTGATAATATGTCACTTGCGCCTTTATATTTTGTTTTCATTAGCTATGGTACATCTTGATATTTTCTCCAAATCTATCGTGTCTCTAAATGTCAAACGTGTTGTTGTGAAGGAGGTAGATATTGATAACCAATTTAAAAATAAACAAGAGTTTGAATTTCGTGATCACGTGCTTCAATGGATTCATATGGAGGTATCTAAATAGGGGTTTAGTATTGTAATAGAAATTAGAAAGATCTGATAACGATTCAGATAGAAAAGGTGCATTTGTGACACTCGAGGGAGAGTGTTGGAATACTAGTCAAGTGTGAGTAGTGGGGAAAATAGTCTCACATTGAAAGATGATGTGGTGACTTAAGGGCATATAAGTGGGAGAACCCATTCCCCTATCACCTTAAGGTTTTAGGGACAAAGTGGTGTGTTTCTCACAAATGTGCCTAATCTCACACTATATATCATTGCTCTTAAATCTTCCCCAACAATCAGAGCCTAACTCTTGTTAAAGATTAATCGTGAGAAAAAATATCTTGAAGTTATTCCCTAAAAAAATCTCCATCCAGAAGGGTACAATTTTCGGAAAGAAAAAATGAAAATTTTCATTGAAGGGATGGACCATGGTATTTTGAAGGTTGTGAAAGAATGTTCATTTCTTACTACACAAGATGTCAATATTGTTTTAGTAGAAAAACTTGAAAAAGATTGGACCTGAGATGATAAAGAGAATGTGCCGTGTAGTTTGAAAGCAAAATCTGCCTTCACTATTGTTTTCAGTCTGGATGATTTTTTGCAAGTTTCTCACTGTGAATATGCAAAAGAAATGTGGGACATCCTCCAAATTACCCATGAAAAGACTATTGAGATAAAGAGGATAAGGTTGGACACATTAATCTATGAGTATGAACTCTTCATAGTGAAACCTAAGGAGAGCATAAATCAAATTGGGAATTTCTTAACCTATCCCATGGTGAGAAATTAAACCTTATGCATTTCCCATAATGCCCCTCTAAAACCAGAAGTATACTTCTGGTGCGCACCATTTTTTGAAATAATCGAAAGTATAGTTCCGATTATAAACCGGAAGTATATTTCCGGTTCTAAGCATGACAGTAGCACAAAATTGAACAAAAGAAATAATTGTAGAAGTTATGCAAATCAGAAATTAAACAAAAGACCAAAAATGCAAGTAATCCATATATGTTCCAAGCATATCAATATAATTCAAATAATCCAAATATGTTCCAAACATATCAATATAATCCAAGTAATCCAAATATGCTCCACACATATCAATATAATCCAAGTAATCCAAATATGTTCCAAACATATCAATATAATCCAAGTAATACAAATAGTATACAATACAAGACCAAGCAACTAAAACCAAAATACTAGTGCATCATCAACATAAACTACTGGGTATGGCCGATGATGAGTCGGCCTGTCACCCTCGAGGCATCCCTTTTTCGCCTCATGTATGACAGAGCTCCCTCAGCCTCCACCATGATGGCCTCCAAAACACCTCTCACATCTGATCCTCCAAAAAACACCCCTTTGTCGATACCATCCCGCACAAGCTCCATGATACGATAACATCTAGGTAACACATCATGAGCATGACCCCACCTAGACTACTCATCCTTTAAGATCTCCTGATGAACTGGCCTCTATGGGTTCCATGGAGCATCCTCTACCATGTACAAATGATATACCTTGAAGAACCATATCATGTAACTGTACTCGTAACTCCAATCTTCTGGAGCCACGGTACTCCTATCATATAAGGAGCAGTCTTGCGAGTCCCACAAGCCAACCAACTTGTAAACAGTGAAACCTCATCAAACGGTATCGTCTCACGGTGGTCGACATATGAACTCAAGTGAATGTCCTCATGCACTAGTTGGTCCAAGTAAACCCGAAACGATTCTATCGCCTGGTTCCCTATGAGTGGTTCGTATGCACATGCACATGGATTATCTTCATAGATGCGGGGAAAGTGTTGTAGGATCCATCTCTGAACTAACAAAATTAAATAGTTAGTTTTAGAATCATAATATTTAAAAAAGTCCACAAAGACAAAGAATTTATACCGTCATGAGTGACATAATGTCGATCATCTGCCTCGTCTTCCACTTAGTTCCCTCATCCAACTTGGTATACAAGTAAACCAAGATGGCAGTCCCCCAGTTCCACCCACCTGGTCGCCTCAAAATCAGCAAAGTACCTTAAGTACATGATGTCGGTGTAAGTTGCACTAGTGTCCATAAAGATCTGTGTGCCAACAAGATACAAGAGGTATGTTATCATGTCATACCCCCTGTGAATGGTAAACGGCTCGACATCACCATCAGCCGCTCATGCACGCGCTATCTCATCTAAGAATACCCTAGCCAAGTAGTTATACCTCACGTGGAAACCACGTGCCTTATCAACCTCTCTTAGGGAACTATCAAGGGTAACTCCCAGCATCTCAATCAACAGATCTATGGCCTCCTCTTTGTCGGTCTTCTCATGACCCAGGAAAGCCCCTATAATTAGAAAATGAAGTAGATACACAATGTTATCTAGTGTGATCGTCATCTCATCATGTGGTAGATAAAACGACGACGTCTCATGGTGCCACCTCTCAACAAAAGCGTTGATCACCCCCCAGTTGACCATGCTGTATTCATAGAGGGTCAAATATTTCAACCCTGTAAGACGTAGAAGCTCATCAAACCATGGATCAACAGGCGTAACAAGTCTGCTAATTTTCCGCCCATGGTTGATGACCTTTAGTGTATCACGCTCCTGCAAAATAAAATTCATAGTTAAAATTCATAATAAAATTCATAGCTACAATTCATAATAAATAGGGATGGCAACGGGGCGGATCGGGGGCGGATTTAAGCACACCTAGACCCACACCCGCCTCTCAGACCCAGATCCGCACCCGCACCCGTTCGGGACTAAAATTTGTTCACCCGCCCGCCCCCACCCCCAACAAGAAACGGGTTTCCCCGCACCCGCCCGAATAAAATTTTTATTTTTTTTTAAATTTATATTTTTTTCAAGAAAGTTAAAAATAAATAATTAAACTAAATAATTAATTATTTTAAAAGTATTTTTCAAGTTTGATAGTTTTATTTAAATTTTATTTAAAAAAAAATAAATAATAATTCTAATAAACATGATATTACAACATTAAAAAATGTAAATAAGTAATAAAACTATTAAAAATAAATAAATTAAATTAAATTTAGTTGGCGTGTGCGGGTGTGGGGCGGGTATTACCATCACCCGCACCCGTAAATAAAAAATGGGTTTTCCCCGCACCCACACCCGCCCCCGGTTAAACCGGGTTTTTCCCGCTAATTTCGGGGCGGGGGCGGGCGGGCCCCTGCCGGTCCGAGTTTATTTGCCATGCCTAATAATAAACATCATAACATTAATAAAAATTTAAATTTCATACATGTCCATCCCATATATATCTAACTACATGGCTACGATAAAGAGGCAACAATGATAAATCAGAAGGTCCTCCTTCAAATACTTGAGGGGTCTGAGGTGTAGTCTGAGTAGGTCCGGCATCTAGTACCTTCGGTGCCACTGGTGTAGCCTCGGTTCTCACCTCAGATGACGGTTGGGACTGAGGTTGTGTAGATGTTTGACACTCAGGTGTCGCCTGTGTACCGGACGAAGATCCTGTCTCAAATATCCTAGGTTATGGTGTGCGTCCACGGGAGGACGGGGGTGGGAAAGGATGAAGTGGAGAATCCCATATGCTGCGGGAGGACGACATAGAAGGAGTTGAAATTGACTCATTGTAGGTAAGGGTGTGCGTCTGCGGGTGGACGGGGTTGGGGAAGGATGAACTGGAGAATCCCGTCTTGCGGAGGAAGAGAAGAGGAGAAACTGCTCACCAAGGTGAAGTAGTAGGAGGTGCATCTAGTATGGCCTTCAAAGGCGTAGAGGTGAGTTGACTCCTTTCTCTCTCGCAAAAAGCATGTTGTGCAACCGCGTGTCTCAAACGTGATTGTCTCTCATCCATATCTCTTGTAGAAGTAAGAAAGAAATGTTAACATTAGGTCCAAAGTGTAAAAGGGCTTAAAACATGTGCATAAACCAAACTATACTTCGGTTATGTCTAACCAAAATCGAAGTATACTTCCAATTTCCTCGAAAATAGAACAACGCAACTCAGCGTCCCAATGCCCCAAATGTGCTGGAAAAAAGCTTTGATCGTCAAATAAAGTTTACAAACAGTTTTCTAATGAGTCCTAATGATGAAAACTAGCTATAATAACACATTTAGAACCCTATTTCACTAATTTGAGTAGAAATTACATAAACTCTACAAATTTGAAAAACAACCTACTTGATTGATTGGTGTTAATTTTGCTTGATTGATTCCTTTAGAATGCTATATTTATCAAATGCTTGATGATTTCAGGTGATTTTTGACAAATTTTGATTTATGGAATAAGAGTTGAGAGAGTTATGTGTTGTGTTTTGAACAAAGTTGTTGTAATGGGAGAAGAAAATACATGACGCCATTAAATGCGTCCAGGAATCGGAAGTATACTTTTGATTTACACCAAACTCTTTCAACGTATTTTAAATATGACAGGGTGCGAACTGGAAGTATACTTCCGGTTTACATCCAACCCTGTCAACGTATTTTAAATATGACAGGGCGCGAACCGGAAATATACTTCCGATTTTGAGGGACATTTGTGGAATTTCACGTGGTACCTAAAAAAATATGAGATAGATTAAGAAATTCCCATCAAATTAATGCAAACACGATTCACCCGCATCGTGAGACATATGAGAACTCTCAGAAAAATATTCTCAAATGAAGAATAGCCATAAATCTCTTAGATGCCTAAATCCTAGTTAGATATCCAAAGTCATTGCGATTTATGAATCTAAGAATTTAGCAACTATAAACACACATTCTATTTGAAAAATGGCAGAAACACAAAATGAACTCACAAACGTTTTATAGGCGAATAAGAAGAAGAAAAAAAACAAAAGTCTAGCACTTAAAGCACAGGAACAAGAAGAATGAGAAGAAACAAAGGGAAGATCTAGAAAAAAGATGAGAAAAAAACACCATTCATTCCAACATGTTACAATTGTGGAAAGAAAGAGCACATCAAACCATATTGTGTTGGGATTGTATTATTCTGACGAGAAGAAATATATAAGGTGTAATAACAATCATCGTACTGTTAACTATATTTTTATTTCTATAATATGATGACTTATTGTAAAGAGTTATACTTGTTTGTAATCCCTTACATTCAACAATAGTCTGTTTTTAGTTTCTCATCATTCACACCTCGTCAATGCTACATAGACTAACAAGGGCGTGGTAATGTATCCACCAGATCAATCAGAAACTCAACAACATGATCTGATGAATCAAGTGTATACCGAGCATTGGTTCCGTTCCGCCCTACGGAACATGAGAAGTAATTCTCCTTCTTAAGGTCAAGGACATTCCGAGACGTATTATTTTCTGGAGCCGGGCGTCGTTGTGAACTGCAAATTTGAGTATTTGTTTTCTTCTGATCAGAATTTGAGACTCCCTTGTTTTGAGATGATGGTGATGATGACTTTGCTCCATTTTTCAAAGCTGGTTTCTTCTCAACAGGAAACTTAACTGCTTCTGTTGGTAACTTATTACTTCGCGCAGAAGCAATGTTGGTAGATGGAAGCTCTGGCTCGAAAAAGGAATAAAGATCTTCATCCTGTAACAAAAACATATATGTTCAATCCGCTAAAAGTATTTTTATATTTAACACAAGCACGTTTTCGTCGCTGATAAATGAAACCATAACTCACCTTTCCCAGAAAATGTCCTATACAAAGAATATAATCAATTGGCGATTTCCTTGATTTACTGTGAACTATCTCTCCGAGGATGCGGTCAATAGCTGCTCCCTGATAAGAAAAAGAAACTTCGGATAAACTGTTGAATATGTGTGCAAACAAAGCTTCAACTGACAAATTATTAGATACGAGATCGTATTATATCATATCATATCACCTTTGTAACGCCTGCAGCTCTAACCTCAACCGATCGGCTGCCTTGAACAATTTCGACTGATGAAGTAGATATCGGACCTGCACAGAGATGTTGCAGCATATCTTTTGCTTGAAGTTTTCCAAACTCGACATCTATATGAAATGTAAGAATCGGTAATAGGATTGAAAGATAGCTGGAAACCGAAAAGATTAATCTACATTATGAACAATTCAAGCAAGCACCTGCATATTTGTAATTCCATACAAGTGAAGTTTCTCTTTCTTCAAAATCAAAGTGCGACCGCGGTGTTCTTTCTGTGAAGTATTCGAAAACATGCTGTAACGCAGGATCGAAAATGTAAGTCATTGACATATATGAATGAATGAAGGAAGTTACATCAAAAGAAATGGAATTTGAAAACTAGCGCTCACTTTCACGCTGTTGACCCATTCCATATTCAGGTGCTCCGGCATTGTTGTCATCCATTCACCCTTTGAAGGTTGTAAAAACATCCCATTCTCTGCTGCCAACCACATGTCATATTCTTTGAAACACTGTTTATAGGAAAACGTTACGACCGGGTTTGTCCAACAGTTCATAAGGAAAACAAAACAAGTAATGTGCCAAGAATTACATCATCTAGAACTTTTCTACCACTTCCACTGAGCACAACTACTGTGGTATTTGGATCGTTGCAAAGTGCTGTTAACGGTTGTCTCAGTTTTGGATGCACCTTAAGTTCCATTTCTTTAATCTGATCACCAGTTTTCTCAACCGGTTCTGTTAAAGTTCCGTTGAATCCCTGTATGTGTATAACCAGCCTCAGTGCAAAATCTTAATGAAGAAAGTAAGCACGCATGTGAGTAGTAAAAGACAAAGAAACAAGACATGAGAAGTTCATGAGATTCGGTATGACTCAGCATACCAAAATGAGCAATCTATTAGTTGAGTGTCGATAACGCCTAATGGCAATCTCTGTTGGAAGCTTAGGCGGAACTTGTCTCGTCCTTAGTTGTTCCTCGAAAACAGTATCATTTAGTTCGCTGCAAATATTCAAAGATTCGTAAGCTAATGTGGTTCTTCCTGAAAATCAAAGCAAGAGATATAATCTTTACTTGCATAATCTGGTACCTGACGAAAGTTGCTGCCCATTCTTGTGCAGTGTGGGATTTCACATGATGAAAATTAAGGTCGTGTCTCTTTTCTCTATCCAAGGCTTGCATATTCAGAGCCGTTGAAATTGCAGAAGCAACTTCTGTAACATTCCAGGGGTTGACGAGAATTGCCCCGGCACCAAGAGACTGTGCTGCACCAGCAAACTACAAGAAAAATACCGAATAACATACGCCAAATCAACATTATACATATTACAGATGAAAACTTTCCATAATAATAATAATAAGTTTCGGTAATTACTTCACTAAGAATGAGAACCCCTTTCTTTTTCTCCTGGCAGGCAACAAATTCATAGCTCACAAGATTCATTCCATCCCTTAAAGATGTGACTAGCGCTACATCTGCAAAAATATATACAGTTAGAAGAAAACTTAAAATTGCAAGAACTGAATATCAACGATATTCGATATACTTTGATGCACTGATAATAAAAAGAAGTCATAACTATAGCGGGTATGAATACAATATTACAACAAGTTATACGTTAAAAAGGTTCTGGTCGAACTAAAATGAAGAAAAAAAATGTAAAAGTACACAAATTTTACCGGTAACTGCATACACAGCACATAGTTCATGAAAGTCAAGAGAGCGATCCTGCAGATACAAACAAAAAATCATGAGATTGTCAAACATAACAAAGTGTGATAGAACACCTCGGATCCAAATGAAAAATATACACAATCGGGACTGCTAAGTGAAAAAGAAATATAAGTACACTTAGTGGTCAGTAAGCGTACCACGTGATGTATAGGTACACTAGTCAATGATCCAAATCTACCATTGATGCGACCAACAATTTCATGAACCTGACTAGTAAGCTTTTGATCTATGTTACACAAGAAATAAAGTTAAACCAGTCACAATTAAGATACCAAGAGTAAGTAAACCAAATATCTCATATTTATAGTGTAGATTGTAGATGACACAGAAACAAATGAAATAAGTAACATACATTCAGGAACGTCTGTTCTTGTTGGGACGGCGATTTGAAGCAAAACTACTTTATCGCGCCAATGAGCATTTTCTTCCAAAAACTTTTCAAATGCTAGAACTTTCTGAGGAATTCCTTTGATCATATCAAGGCGATCAACACCTAACATTACCTGTCAAGACAGAAGAAATGTAAAGTAAGATTAAAAAGTAGAATTAGTTAATATGATTTAAACACTTTACAAGGAAGTAATAGATATACCTTTCTTCCTTTGAATCTTTCTTGCAATTTTTTGATATGTTCCTGCACCCGAGGAAGGTTTACCGCACCTATAAATCGTTCTGAATCTATCCCAATTGGAAACTGACATTCAAAGGAAGCAGAATAATTTTTAAGCTCACGGTGGTGATTGTTACTCAATTCTAAATTTATAAAGCAAAATGAAGCTTATAAGAAAATTCTGTGGGCACTTACTGCAGCAACTCGAGTTAGCCTTCCTTGATGCTCAACCCCGTAAGGTGTACCTTCAAGTCCAAGGATGCGAGTACAGGCACTAACAAAATGTCTTGCATAATCATAGGTGTGAAAACTGCGCAAGAAAAGTTGCACTCACCCAAATCAGAACGATGCTACAATAGAAAATATTAATATACCGAAGATTGTTACAGGATAAGGAAGAAACTAAGACTTACCCGACTAAATCAGCTTCGAGAACAGAATGCAAAAGCTCGGAACGAGAAGGCAGTGTCCTATGGATTTCAGAAGAAGGAAAAGGGGTGTGAAGAAACCACCCGACTTTCATTTTACTGTTATATTTCTTCAAGCATTTCGGAAGGAACATAAGATGGTAATCATGGCACCAAACAATATCACCCTCTTCATAATGTTGGTTCACAACATCAGCAAACATTTGATTTGCTTTCTCATAGGCCGCAAATTGAGATTGGAAACTACGTGTGGTGGCAAGACGGTCTTCTTGTGGAAGTCCAAGGTAATGGAAAAGGGGCCATAAAATGTTGTTGCAATAGCCATTGTAATATTGATGAACAATCTCTTCATCTAGAAATACAGGTATACACCTCTGCAATGTGTAATAGCACAAGCAAGATCAGAGCACAAGCAAGATGAAGGCAACAAAATTTCATAAACTTTTTATATCAATGTAATTAAATGATATTCTATTTCATTAAAATTTCAAACTTAGACTAAGTTAACTCTTCTTAATTCTTGATTGCACTCTAAATCTACACACCATTCAAAGATAAAGGAGGAAATAAGCAAGGTTGCGTAAAATCGCCCTCACATATCCTGATCTTAAGTAGAATCATATGTTGTAGCCAAATTGTGGAAAAATACAAAGTCGTACAAGTATTGATTATGTGCAATCTTGTCCACTTTCGGTCATGATCGGTCATTTTCTGGCCGCCATCATTACAAGCCGAGAAGGATGACCAGATACCGAGGCGCAACAATTACGGTTTGGCGGAAACCAATTTCCCACGATTATAATTGCCTACCAAAATATCATGTAAGAAAATTCAAATATATAGTAATATTTTTTGGTTTTAGTATACCTTAGGACTTTTGTTACGATCTTACTATCTTGCTATCCTCTCTCGATCTTTACAAAAACAATTGTGTAGGATCTTCTAATCTTAGTTAGAATCTTATGTTTTAAGATCTTACTATCCCCTCTCAATCTTAAGCAAGATCATGATCTTGACACCCTGGGAATAAGTTAACTAAGGTTTTTCAATTTAAAGAATGTATGCAATTTCAATGATCAAAAGATTAAGAAAAAGAATAGGAATATACCTTCTCAGCTAATGCTTTAGTGAGTGCCTTCTGTCCAGCTTCATCTGGAACATTGACACCTGCCCAACCTATCCACCTTGCCTCAAACTCCTTCACACCTTTGTTAATATACAATATCCAAAAAGACGTAAATAAACATCAAAACGATAATTATATCGAGTATAATCACAAGTGTCGCTGTGGGACTCAGTGTTTCAGAAGTGTTGGTGCTACAGAGAAAATAAATAAATCAACAGGAGATTAATGAAACATACCTAGGAGAGCACTAACAAGGCCACCAGCACTTATCTCCAACGACCAACTATCTTCACCTTTTCTAATGGCGGACACGGGCAACCTATTAGCCACAACCAAAAGCCTCTGTCTATTATTATTATTATTATTATTAGACTTCTTTCCAACAACATCTTCACCTTCTTGTTGTCTTCCATCAGTTATTGACGATGACGATGATACTTTCTCAACATCATCTTTCTCTTGATCCTGCTCCAAGTACTCATTGTTTTCACTTCCTTTTTTTCTCAACTCTCTTTCTCTTAACAACCTTTGTACACGTCCCGCTATATCATGTATAAGTTTTGAATCCTCGTTATATTTATTCCCTGGCATATAGATATACTATACCTATAACTCCTGTCAAATATGAATAGAGAAGTTAATATTAGTAACAGTGAAAGTGAAAAAGTTTACATGCAAAAACTGAGTGACGTTGGAAATCAGCAGAGAGTTAAAGGGAAGACAGGTGTGTCCTCAAAAAAAGGAACTCAACTGACTGGTTTAGGTTTAGTGAGTCAATATCTTGATAACTGTGACGGCAGAAACTTCACAGGTGGGTTCTTGTGAGAGAGACACTTTGTTATGAGATGCAACCCTTTAAATGCTCATTCTGTTGCAAATAGTAATGCTAACGTGCCAAAGAAACCTTAAAATAGAAATTTCGGATTGAAAAAAGAAATATAAAATTAATTATAAATTTATAATAAATACAATAAAAATATTTTTATATTTAATTTTTAATATGTATCTTAAGAGTAGATGTCAGTATTATCCTATATAATTTATAAAAAATTAAATTGTGTAATTTTGATCGAACTCAACAAAACAAGTTAGAACAGTTGGGTTGGTATGAAATTTTTTAAATTGTGGATAGCCATTTATTTTATTAAATTTTTTTAAAGAAAAATTCTAATATATTACTATTAATGTCTATGTTATTTTTTTTTATAAAAAATTTGTATTAATTTGTATTTATATATATTAAATTTATAATTCGCACAAAATTCAATTAAATACACTTTATATTTATTCAAGGTATTGATATATTTACGCTTAAATTTATATTTATTCAAGGTATTGATTTATTTGGCTTCACTTAAACATTTAATATTAATATAATTGAAATGATTATTAATATTCTATACTTTGTTTCGTAATTAATAAATTATTATATATAAACAAATGTTATTGAAATTTAATTTTCAAATAAAATAATATGAGTAATTAGTTATTTGATAGAAATATTTTATCTTAGATGTTATGTATTAGATGTTATGTATGTAATTGATTTATAATTTTTAGTATTTGATATTTATTTAAATTTTATTTTTTAGTGTATGGTCTAATAATTTTTGTATTTATATAATTTTTAATTTAAAATTAAAATTAAAAATAAATTTGGTCCAAATAACCATAGTCGGAAATGGTCGCACTTAGGCAATAAAATTATAGCACGTTTATATTTTAGGTTTTAAGTTCAATCATTAAAGTTCGAACGGATCGACTCGAATTAGATTGAGTAGTCCGTTTTACCAGCTCTTGTTATTTTATTATATTTAATTGTTTGTTTAATAATTTAAATTTTTAAAATTTTCAAAACACTCTATTCTATAGATAATTCTACATGACTTTTTGAGGTAGATAAATAAAAATTTATCATTTTAAATAGTAACAAAAAGATTAAACTAACCCTTTGTTATGAGTTGCAATTAAAAATAATTAATTTATATTAAAAATAATTTACAACTCGTAAGTCTTTAAATGTTAATAATAATTTGATAGAAATATTAATAATAATTTACAACTTCTAACCCTTTAAAAGTTCATTCATTCTATTGCAAATATAGTATCCAAAAATCATTATATTCCATCACTCAAACCCTAATTTAAATCCACAACTTTTATATCCATTACAAAAAGGTAATGCTAATGTGCCAAAAAACCTAAAAATAGAAAATTTATATTAAAAAAAGAAATAAAAAATTAATGATAACTTTATAATACATGCAATATACAACTTTCAAAAGGAAATATTTCTATATTTAATTTTTAACATGTACATGTTTTAAAAGCACATGTTAGTATTATCCTAAAAAAAAAAATTAGATAGTGTAATTTCGATTGAAGTCAATAAAACAAGTTAGATCGATCGATCACTGAAATTTTTAATTGAAGATAGCCCGTTTATTTAGTTATATATTAATTTTTTATTTATATATATTAAATTCATAATTCACACAAAATTCAATTCAATTATTAATTTGTTTAATTTATGTATATATTAATTACACGGTATAGATTTATTTGATTTCATGTAAACATTTAATATTAATATAATTGAAATGATTATGATATTTTTTATTTTGTTTTATAATTAATAAATTATTATTAATACATACAAATAAATCTTATTAAAATTTAATTCTCCAACAAAATAATGTGAGTAATTAGTTATTTGATCAAAATAATTTATTTTTATAATATTTTATATTAGATGTTATGTATGTAATTGCTTTATATGTTTTTAATACTTAATATTCATTTATGTTTAACTTTTTAGTTTATGGTCTATTAATTTTTTGTATTTATTTTTAAAAATATCATTTTATTAATTTAAAAATTAATATTAAATATAAACCGGGTCGTCTGAATAATCATAGTCTATAAATGGTCGGGCTTAGACAATTAAATTGTATCTCGTTTATATTCTGGATTTTTAGACCTGGTCTGCTAAATGTTCGAATATATCACGGGTCGGCCCGAAGCGGACTAAGTAGTCTGTTTTTCAGATCTTCAACCAATGAACTAATGATATATCATTTTATTATATTTAATTATTTATTTAATAATTTAAATTTTGAAAATTTTCAAAACACTTTATTCTATAGATAATTCTAGGTGACTTTTGAGGTAGATAAATAAAAATTTATCATTTAAAATTGTATCAAAAAGATTAAACTTGTGATGAGTTGCAACCCTTTGTTATCGGTTATATTTAAAAATAATTAATTTATATTAAAAATAATTTACAACGTGTAACCCTTTAAATGTTAATAATAATTTGATAGAAATATTAATAATAATTTACAAGTTCTGACCCTTTAAATGTTCATTCATTCTATTGCAAATATAGTGTCTAAAAATCATTATATTCCATCACTTAAACCCTAATTTAGCGGTCCGTATGCTAAATGCTCGAATAAATCACGGGTCACCAAGCGGGTTGAGTAACTTGTTTTCTAAATCTTCAACCAATGAACTAATGACATATCATTTTATTATATTTAATTATTTATTTAATAATTTAAATTTTGAACATTTTCAAAACACTTTATTCTATAGATAATTCTACCTCAACTTTTGAGGTAGGTAAATAAAAATTTCTTGTTTTAAATAGTATCCAAAAAAATTAAACTTGTGATGGATCTTTTTATCTGCTAGTAGATGGTATGATCTTGACTTTTCCATGATTCTTTTAATCAAGCCAACGCTTTGGCAAATGTCAGATCTAATATTTCAAGTATCTTAGATCATATGATTTGCTTGTACAAAGTTGCATCTACATGATCATCATCTATCTTTTTTTCTTCATATTTATACTTGCTTCCATGATAGTGATTGCAAGGTTGTAACTAATCATCTTTAATTTTTTTTCAATATTGCATACTTCTTATGATACAAGAAAACACCAAATTTTGTGTTCACAAACTCTATTCCTATGAAATATGCCAAGTTTCCTATATCCGTATTTCAAATTCATTATTCATGTTGGCTTTGAACTTTGTCAATTCAATATCCTTTGATCATGTGACCAATATATCATCCATAAAGAGACATAGTGTGATTTTACCCTACTCATTAGACCCTTTCACATACACTCAATGTTCGGGTGCACTTGTTAAATCCTAGCTTGATTAGAAAGTTGTCAACTCTTTTGTTCCATACTCTAGGTGCATGTTTCAATCCATGTAGTACCTTTCTCAACCTTTATAGTTTCTCTTCTTGCTCTTTGATCTCAAAAGTTTGTGGTTAGTTGACATAACTCCCCTTAAGAAAGGAAGTTTTCACGTCTAATTGATGCATCTTTCACCATTTGTATGTTGCAATTGTCACTAGTATTATTATAGTTTAAAGTGTAGAAAGGGGCATATACCTCATTAAAGTCAACTTCATACCTTTGAAGAAATATTTTTGCAACTAGCCTTTCCTTTCACGTGGAAATCTCACCATTTAGACCGAGTTTCATCTTGTAAACCCATTTTACATCTATAGATTCATTACCTAATTATTTAACCAATTCTCACATTTGATTCTTATTAATACGCTTAAGTTCATCCTTCATAGCTTCTTTCCAACTCTCATCTTTAATAGTTTGATTATGATCAATTGGTTCTAATTCATCCATCATTGCTTCCTCTATCAAATCAGCATATTCATGTATTGATTGGTCGATAATCTTTCATAATATGTTAGTATGACTTATTTGCTCTAGTTGAACTTCTTACCTCTTGTGATTGACAATCTCCTTTACTTTATCTTATTTCAATTTTCTTTTAACATTTCTTGAGTTTAGATCCTTCTAAAATGGATCGGTTGGAAATTTAAGCCAACTTCATCTTTTGCTTTCATCAAAATATATATCTCTACTTATTACCACTTTATTCTGATTAGGTTACAATAATTTGTATGCCTTTGAGTGGTAGCGTATAAGGATCATAGCCTGACTTCTATCATCCAACTTCTTTCTTAATTTTTTAGGTACATGCTTGAAGTAAAGAGAGCTAAAAATTATGTAATGGATCACATTTGGCTTCAGACCTGTCCAAGTTTATATGGTGTCTTGTTCATTAGCTTATTTGTTGGGAATCTATTGATGATGTGCA
Organism: Vicia sativa; assembly: GCA_021764765.1. Classification (NCBI taxonomy): domain Eukaryota; kingdom Viridiplantae; phylum Streptophyta; class Magnoliopsida; order Fabales; family Fabaceae; genus Vicia; species Vicia sativa. Next base: position 10,454,697 of record CM038796.1, read on the forward strand.
CTACAGTTAAGATTGCCTCACCCCATAAATGATTTTCCAATTGTATTTCCTTGAGCATGCTTCTTACCATGTTCAATATGCATATATTCTTCCTTTCAACAATCTCATTGTGTTGAGGTGTGTAAGGAGCTATTATCCCATACTCAATTCCTTTTATCTCCTAGAATTATGGAAAATCAATTGAAATGTATTCACCATCTCCATCAGTTCTCAATCTCCTAATGTCGCATTCATCCTACATTTTAACTAACAACTTAAACTTCTTGAATTGAGTGAATACTTCACTTTTCTTCTTCGTCAAGTAAATCTACATGTACCTAGTGAATTCATTTAAGAAGGTTAGAAAATAATAACAGTTACCTCCCATTGAATCTACTTTTAAAAACCTGCATTCATATGATTATTCAATCTCTAACCTTTGCTTTGACTTCATAAACAAGTCATGCTTGAATGACTTCCTTGACTACTTGGCTGAACATCACTCTTCACACGAATAATTTTGAATTTTGATCTGAGGAAATATATACACCATTTTTTTCATGTGCATTAGGCTTAAGATTTTGAAGTTCAAATGGCCATAGCTTTGATGCCAAATCTAGTTTTGATCACAAGTTATGGTTGATACAAGAGATTTATGGTCAAACATGTTGATAATAACATAAAGGTGCCTTAAATTAGTTTAGAACTTACATCAAACACCAGACTCCTTATCTTATAACCTCATGGTATAATTGTTTGTCAAGCAATTGGGTCAAGCTTGTCATGTTACTTGCAATTGAAGAAACTTATAACATCATTTATGATTTCTTCCTACCCAACATTATTCTTCACCAGAATTTTCCTCATACCCTCATATGTAACTATGCTATTATTTGCAAATATAATGTCATATCTCATTGATTTGTCAAGCTTGATAAATCGATATTTGTTGCATGCCATGTGATTGTTGCAGTCTGTGTTAAGATATCATGTGTTGTCTTGATCTTGTACAAAAAGTGTGTTGACCATTACTATGACCTCATCAGAATCACTATTTCATGCATGTGCACATTTGATTCTTATTTTCCCCTAGAATTGGCTTCTTTATTGAAAAAATCTCTTACATAATGGCCAAACTTCTCGCAACAATACCATTGAACTTCTTCATTTTCACCTTCTTCTTGAACTTATTGTTGTGAAATGCATCATTCTTGTCTGCCTCTCCTTGAATCATTGAATTATTGTCAACATTTTCATTATTACACTTCTTATTATTATTCCACTTTTACTTCCTTTCTTTTTGTTGGTCTTTGAGGCATCTTATTTCATCTTCTTGAAGAAATTGGCTTGCTTAAATAGTTTTGTGACCTTCTCAGAGCCTTTAAAGATGCTTGTAACTCTTCAAGCTTCATCTTTGATAGATCCTTTAATTCTTCAATTACCACAACAATGTGGTCAAATTTTGCAATTAAGGCTCTCAATACTTTCTCATTCTTTGGTAATTCGGTGATCTTTTTGCCACTCAATTTCATCTGATTGGCTAGCAACACCAATCTTGAGAAGAAACCAACAATTACATAATCATCATTCATCTGTGTGTTCTCATATTTCTTCCTCAAATATTTAAATCTCATCTTCTTCAATTTCTTATCACCTTCGTACAACTTCTTAAGTGTATCTCATGCACTTATTCATCTCTTGTTATATTATATTATATGTGGCATGTGTTTACTAGTCCAATCACACTACATCTCTCATCCACTTTCCCTAGCATGTCAAGTGTTCATTCACTATCAATTTAATTATTTTTTGTTTATTTATTATCACTAAAAAATACTAATAATCTATTTTTTATTTTAATAAAATTAATAATTTATTTTATATCACGGATCATATATTATCTATCTATAATAATTCAATTGCCTAAACTTACTAATTTACCCTTTCACTTTTAAAAATTTACATTTATTATCTATTTATAATAATTCAATTGCCTAAACTTACTTATTTTCCCTTTCACTTCACATTTATTATCTATTTATAATAATTCAATTACATGCGACATCTTTCAATATAATTAAAACACTAATACATCTTTCATTATATTACACGCGACATGTTTTTACTAGCCCAATTACCTTACATCTCTCATCCACTTCTCCTAGCCCAAACACACTATTTTTCATCCATTTCGCCTAGCATGTCAAGTGTTAATCTCAATTTCCTTTTAATTTTTTTTCTATTTATTTACTATCACTAAAAATATTAGTATTTTTATTTAATAAAATCAATAATTTATTTTATTTCACGGGTCACTATCAATATAATCATTATCTTAATTTAAGACAAAATTCTTATTTTTAAATGTTAATTTTTTCTTTCTCCATCTTACGGTTTTTTCTTCTTCTATTTTTTATGATTATTTAATATAGTTAAATTTATATGATTATTGTTAATCTTACAATTAAGTAAATCATTTTAAATTTTTTATGTGTATCTAAACAAATTTTATATCGTATCAAATCAATTTTATATCACGAATCAAATATCTATTTTATTTTAATCAACAATTTATCTTGATTTGAAAGACAAAATTCTTATTTTAAAATATAATTTTTTTTTTTCCTTTTTCATCTCACGAGTTATTTTTGTTCATTTTTAATTAATTATTTAATACAATTGAGCACATATACTTATTTTTGTATATTACATTTAAGTAACTCATCTCAAATTATATTTATATATGAATACATTTTATATTTTATCAAAATAAACTTTCTATTTCATGGCTCATTAATAGCATAAGACATATTTTATTTTAATTAATAATTATTTCAAATTGTTCATCTTACAAGACCCTTTTTTTCTCTTTATATTATAATAAAATTGAATTTATATAATTATTATTCATTTTAAAATTAATAGGTTAGTTCAATTTTAAATATATGTCTAAATATATTTTATACCGTATCAAATAAATTTACTTGTGTTGTTGCACTAGGGATGACAATTGGACTCATCTCTAGTAGACACACATAAAATTACTCACTATAGGTAGAGTTAAAATCCGCAAAATACACGAACATGAACACGACAATTACCACAAAAATAAATGGGTATGAACACGGGTACTAGTACTTTAGTATTCATCCTGTCTCATACCCACACAATATACTTTAATATATTTTTATTTTTATTTTTATTTTTATTATACATATTAATTTATCAATTTTATTCAATGCTTCATTATTACATTACTAAATTTGTATATTTTAATATAAATGTTTGTTTATTTCTTAACTCAACCATATTATCGTTGAATTTTTTTAATATCGTTCAAAATATAAAATAACATAATAAATTATAATTAAAATATTATTATTTTACTAAAAATACAGATAAGCGTATACGAGGATGTGTACTTATACGGATATAAATATTAATGTTTATGTAAATATTGACTCGGTAAATAATTTTTTTTAAATTTTAAAAATCTCTTTACCCGAGTCAATATTAAAAAACTTTGTATGGTCTGGCCGGAGGCCTACTATATTAAAAAAAGTTGTCTGAGTCTGGCCTATGGCCTACTATAAACTCAGTTTTTGTCAGATCTGGCCTTTATAAAGATTTTGTTTGAAAGTCTATTTCTCATTAAAATTTTCAATAAACCCTAAACCCTAAATCCTTTATATATATATATATATATATATATATATATATATATACTATTTAATTGTAATATATACGCAATATAGATCAATAAATTTAAACTATTTTTAATATAAATATATAGACCAATCTATAAGATTTTATAGATTTTTTATAATATAAACCTACAAAAGAAAATTAATATTTTAAATAAATATCTGTGGTCCGACCTTAGTTCAAATAGATTAGACCATATATGTGTGTAACAACAAAACTCATTCTCACCTCTATTCATATGCTACTCGGGTATCTTATTAGTGTTGGAGTAGTAAAATTAAAAAAAAAAAACATAAGAATAAGGAGAAGCAGAGTCCTCGTGTAAGCTTCACATGCTGCTTAAAAAGCATTATATAGCCACGTACTAGGTGACAGCATTTCTTTTAAGGCCATGTATAATGTATAATAAGGGTGTTGGAAAAAAAAAACTAATTGTTGAATATTTGTAATGAGGTGTTGAATGAGAAGATAAAGCGAGGTGAATTATTTGGTGTTAAAAATATTTAATATGTTGAATGAGAAGATAATGGAGCCCATAAAATACTTTGCAAAATTTTATTGGTTATAATAAATGCTTAAATTTTTTGTGTGTTGCGAATGATGGTGGGATAGAGTATTGAATTTTATTAAACAAAATTATTGTAGTGAATAAAAATTAAATGTGTGTTAAATTATTAGGTGAAAGAAAGAGAAAATAATGTGGAGAATAAAAAGTGAAAAAGAAAAGTGTTGAAAAATGAAACCATTGAAACTCTAGACACAAAAAAGAAAATTTCTACACAATCTTGTGATAACATAAATCATTTTAATTTCTTTCAAAATTATTTAATAAAAATATCTTTTAATTTACAACTCATTTTATAATATTAAAAAAATATAATTTTACTTTTTTCTCTTTTTTTATTTATTGTGATTTTTTTCCTTTTTCATATCAATTATGTAATTTTAAAATTGAGTCAGTTTTTTAAAACACAACAACAAATTTCACCTTAATTCTTCCCATATTATCACAAATTATTGAACTTCACTTTTTTATTTTCTACTCAAATGAATTGAAGTTCGCATTATTTCTTCTCATACTCTCTTTCACATTTTTATGAGCGTTGTGCTTTAGATATTGTCAAAGGTAATTTAGAGTAGCGAAATTTTTTGATAAAAAAGTTAGAATCAATTGTTTGGTTTTGATAAAAAAAAATTGATATCAAACGACACCTAATAAAGTCATCAGCTCTTGAAGACAACTCAAGTGATCGAAGATGCTCTTAGATGTTTTATCAAGTTATTCTTTGGAAGATGTTCTCAAAGATCAAGTCATCTTTTTGGATTCAATGGGTCATCAAATAATGTTTAAGAGAAGACTTTTGTTTGATCCTCTATTGATTTGATCTCTCAACTCTCTAATGATGGTAATCAACTTGAAGGCATCTCAAGCCTTATCAAATTAAAGATTTAAAGTTCTTATGTGATGATAAAATCAAAGATAATGATGTCCAAAGATAATGATGTCCAGACTTAAAACTTCAAAATTGTGAAAATATAAAGTGTTAAGCATGTTTTGTTGGGTCAGTTAGAGTGACATGTGTCTAGTAAAGGCACAAGTGTATTTATGAAACTACTAAGGCAAAATCACACACTAAAAATCTTTTGAGAAACATATCTTGTTTTATTATAACTACTTGAAAATGATTTTAAGGCCTATTAATCAATCAAGGATGTCTAGTCAATTAGAAGCTCTTTTATAACTCAATTATCGATTAGCCCTAGTGTTATAATTGATTATTTCACTTTGCCACGCTTATAATCGAACAAAACAATCTATTAATGATAAACAATGGCTAAATATCAAAATCTTCTATTTGTGACTTAACAATCAATTATTTATATGTATAATTGATAGGTCAGTCGATTATGAGAATTATTTTATCTAGAAATTGTTTTCAAATTTACACCATATTTTGACCTATAAATAAAGAGTTTTTATATCATTTAAAAATATTCAAAAAATGATATTTGATCCTACTTTCTCGTTATCTCGCATTTTTCTACAAGTCTTTCATTTTCCCCAAACATATTTTACTACAATTCTTTAAGAGTATTCTTGTGATTAGTGAGGCTCATGTTTTATGTGAGTATGATTGTAATTTTCTCAAAAGTGCATTATCTCTTGAGTAAAGTACCTTTTTTGTAAGAAGTTGTTTGTTGCAAGCTAAACTAATAAAATCTCTTATTTGGTTTGTGGGTTGTCTTAGGAAGTCTCAATTTTGCTTATGAGTTTCCTTTGCAGCAAAAGCTCTCTTTGTGAAGATCAACTAGTAAAATCTCCACAATGGTTCCTGAATAAAATCATTGTTGGTTCAAAATTAGTCATGTAAAATCTCATCTTGGTCTTTGAGCTCATATGGTGTAAAAGATATATCGGTTCAATTATGTATAAAATCTCATCTTATTTTGAGATTATCGTTGTTTGGTAGGAAACTATCTATTAAACTTCAAAGTTCTTATAAAAGGAAGTTTGTAGCATATCCTATTAAAAGCTCACAAGGGAGTGGAAAATCTCGTGAAAATTTTTTGGAGAAAGGATTTGACTATCTTTATTTAGACCATACCTCTATAATTCATTGGTGTCTTTCTTTTTCGCTTATCTCTTTTACTTTTCAGTTAATTTCTTTCATGTTGTTTTCTATATGTTTCATTATTTAGCTACCTATTTCTTTGTTTTCTTTACAAATGGTTTCACACTTTGATTTTATCAAACACTTTAACTTTAAACAACGTTTTTCAAACATCCATAACCCCTCTTGTGTGTCCAACTCTCTCTCTCTCTCTCTCTCTCTCTCTCTCTCTCTCTCTCTCTCTCTCTCTCTCTCTCAATACAACTTTAGACACTGAAATTTCTCATCATAAAGGTGAATAAATGATATGTTGCAAATTCAAACACGCGCTCCTACAATCAAATATCCTTGCATAGCTATTAACTCAGTTGACTTAACTAAACATTATTCTTCTATAAGGATGACAATTTGACTCATACTCACTAAGTATCCGCAAAAAATATCCACAATAAATAGGGTGAAAACCCACAAAACATATAAGGACATGAGCACGGGTAAATACTCACTCACATAAGCGGGTACGGGTACCTTAGTACCCCACCTACCTCATACCCGCAAAATATAGATGTTTGTTTATTTTATAATTTAACAATAAAATTTTATAGTTCTTAAAATGTTATTAAAAACTTAAAAATATTTGATATTTCATAATTGATCGATTTATTTTTCTTATAGATGCAAGTAACAGATATAGATATCAATATTTAGGTACCAACAAAATACAGGTACATATATAAATATTGGCATCCACATAGATATGGACTCAGATATCGATTTTTTTTAAAAACTCGAACATATGAATAGATATTATAGTATTTTACCCAAACCCTATTGACATGCATCTTTATCAATCATCTATTAGACCTTTTATCTCCTACACAAATGCATATTGAGGAGATTGCCCAAATGAGGTCCACTTTTATTTGTTGTGTGTTTCTTGATATGACAAGCTTATGTAATTTTGTTATTACAATATTTGTTGTTACTTAAAATATTATGAACACATCAAATTCAAATTTCTGAAAAGCTGTTGTCAAATGTTGAATGAGTCACAAATCAGGCAAAAAGAATTCAGACATCATTTCTCTTTTGCCTTTGGATGTCTAACTAGCCACTAATGTCAACAGACAAATCATATACTAAATGCTGACAAAATTACTTTCCATGCATTATGGTTTAGTCTTTGTTAATTATTTTTTCTTAATATATATTGATTTCTTGATAAACATGTCTTTTAAAAGTTTCAACAACCACATGTGAAAACAAAACAAGATCACAACCAAAATCGAAAAGCAAAGAAAACAAAGAGTGCAGCAACAAACACTTTTCATGCCTATGGTCTAAGAAAATCATAATTCAATAAAAGCATAATAGAAAAATAAGAAAACTAACCTGAAAGAAAGGTGAAGAATGAAGATGCTTTTTTGGCCTTAGAATGTGTGTGTGAGAGAGAAATGAGAAGATTAACAAAGAGATAACAAGGAATGGAAGAAAGCACTTGGATGTCATGCAATATATCGTCACGAACATCGAACATGATTCCTTTGCCTCAACCTCCCTTTGCCCAATGACTTAGAGAATTTGTTCCAACTTTTATTCCTTTTCAAAAGCTATACATTTTATTATTGTTGAGTCAACATACACATGGTATGCACCAAGAAAAAGCAATACACCAATGGTTATGATTTAATAAAATCACATTCTCATCATCACTCATCCTCTCTTTTATTCTCAACTAGATCATTTTTTGTTGGGAATAAAGAGGTCCAAGCACCAAAAGGAGTATTTAATCTTGATGTAATATATTTTCTTGTAATTTCAATTTTATTTTTAAGGTTTTATTTTTTTATTTTTTTCCTGCATAAGGTGAATGCTTTTAGACAATGGTTGGATTAAGGAAGTGAATAGGATGGAATAAACTTATTTTTAAAAAGGTTAAATGCTCTTTTAAATTTTTATTTGTACATCTATTTTAAAGGTCAATTTTTTGTTTTTAAATTTTGTCTCACTTAAAATGTCATTGATTTCTTTTTACTTTTGCATACGTGACACTTTATTAATGACACATCATTTAATTTTGTATATTTGTATATCGACGTTTTTATTAATGTCATATTACTACTACAATAATTTCACGTTAGATGAACATGTATTGTAGGAATTATTGTAACAATGTCATTTTATTAATAAGACTATCACATATGCAAAATTATAGAAGAACCAACAAAATCTCAAATGAGATAAAGTTTGAGAATAAAAAGTTAACTTTTAAAATAGAAAACTAAAATTTAAAAATAAGGGGACCGAACATATATTTAAAATTATTTTTTATTATTTAGATTAATTAAAAATAGAATAGAAAAAGTGATGCAGTTCATTTCATCCATAAGGTGAACGTGGATGCTTTTAGACAATGGTTGGATTAAGGAATTGAATAGGATGGATAAACTTATTTTAAAAAAAAGTTTAAATGTTCTTTTAAATTTCTTATTTGTACATTTATTTTAAAAGTCAATTTTTTCGTTCTTAAATTTTATTGATTCCTTTTAAATTTTGTATATGTGACACTTTTATTAATGACACATCACTGCTAATTTTGTATATGTGACGTTTTTATTAATGTCATATAGTATGTGACGTTTTTATTAATGTCATATCACTACTATAGTAACTTCATGTTAGATGAACATATATTGTAGGAATTACTATAGCAATGTCATTTCATTAATAAGGATATCACATATGCAAAACTATAGAAGAACAAACAAAATTCCAAGTGAGATAAAGTTGAAGGACCAAAAAATTAACTTTTAAAATAGAAAACTAAAATTTAAAAATAAGGGGACCAAAAATATATTTAAATTTTTTTATTATTATTTAGATTAACAAAAAATGGAATAGAAAAAGTGATACAGTTCATTTCATCTCATTCTATCACTTTCAATTACTACCTCTGTTCCTATATATAAGAGACAATTCATTTTTTAAATTCATTGAATAACCAATGTATTTGGTCAATTTATAGACTAGGTACATTGATTATTCAATGAATCTAAAAATTGAATTGTCTCTTATATATAGGAACGGAGGTAGTATTATTTATACCATCCGATTCGAGCAAAATGACAAAATTATTTACTCCAGTATAAAATACCCATCACTTTCAATTATTATTTATACCATCCAATTCGAGCAAAATGACAAAATTAGTAATAATATCCAAATTATAAAAATCGTTTTTACTCTTTCTCTATTTCATTCCACTTCATTCTTTTTAGTGTTCCACACTTCCACTCCACTTCATTCCTTAGTGAGACAGAGAAACATAAAAAGGAAATTTTTTAATGCAACCTATATAGCCTTCTAGCGTATTATTTGAATTTTCGAAAATGCTTCTAAATTTTAAAAATGTATTTTTGGGACGCATCCTCACACATATAATTCTTTCTTTTGAGATACGCTTCATTTTACAGTTAAATTTTTCCAAAAATACATTTTCAAAATATCACCGAAAATAAATTTTCGATTCCTACTACTGCTATACATTTTTTTCGAGATTCTGATGGATCTGGACTTTTTAAGACTGGGTCAAAAATACCTATTGTAATATGCACCTTAAAATTACTATTTGAACCCGGTCCTAAATGAATTTCAAACTACTCAGTCCTAGATGGACTTCGGTCTTCCCAACCTAAACGAACTTTTTTTAATAAAGAAATTTAAAATAAAATAAAAAATTATATTATTTTAAACATAATATATTTTTAATTACTATATTATCTTTTATAAATATTATAATGTGTTTTAAGTACATTACTTGTCTAAATTGTAAAAAATAATACTCAAATATTTAACATAAGAGAAATTAATAGAATACGAAAAAATAGTGTTGATTATTTTAATGTATAATATTTAAAAGAGAAATATTGAATAAAATAGAACAAAATTATGTGAAGTGAAAAAAAATCAATATATTATCTTAAAACAACTCCATATATTAGTATAATTTTTTTAAATTTTTAACTTTGAAGACCTGATGGACTACCCACCCACGGCCCATACTGACTAATAATCCTAATGGATAGTACATTTTTTAAGATTTGACTAAAAAAACCTTTAAAATATGGGTTCTAATTTAAAGACCGCCCCATGTAATGTGTTTAGGGAGAATTCCGAAAAATATATTTCCGAAATTAATGAAGTCGTAAAATTTGGGCGTAGTTCAAAAATAAATGGAATGTATGGGTGGATTGTGGAGTGCTTCAGACTCTAAAATTAAGGGAAGTTTAACAAAAAAATGCATTCCAGAAATACAGAAATACACTCCTGAAATCACATGGACAAAATTGAATTTTCACATATGGTTTTTTTCAATTTCACAGGGTGAGATAAAAAAATTCCAAAAACTCAAAAAACAGGAGATCTTATAGAAAAGTGAGGCCATACAAACACTTGAAAGTATACATGAAGTGAAAATATTTTTCCTATCCGAACTTGTATGAGTATTTTTAAACAATAATCTACACATAAATTTGCTTGAGCCAAATAATGCAGTTGTGTTGAAAACCAACAGAGAATAACAAGCAGAGATGGGTATGGACGGATTTGAATCCTCTCATACATTTTCATCGTTTTCTCTCTCTATTTTATACTCTTGTTTCTTTTTATATATGACCATCAATCATCCATTGAACTAGAAAAATGAGAAGAATAAAGCTTAACATAAGTGACTAGAGTAGTAGATAGAACTATTGCCATATTGTAGGAACAAGGGTATGCAACCCTCTATACAAAACGGGATTCATCTGAATGAAACTCCAATAAAAAACTAGGTTATTCTAAGAATATACATTGCTTCTTACATAGTGTATCACTTCCAAGCAAGAAATGACATAGGCGAACAACAGTACAGTTAACAATTCTCTAAGATAGCTTCTTTGGTACTTCCTGACATTGAATATAAATAAGTAGAAAGATTAATGTTTAACAACGGAAAGTGGAGAGATTAAAACATATGATGCAAGTTTCAGAGAAGAATACCTCGGAAACATTAACTCGATTCAAGGAGAAGAGGTGGAGCAGAATGGATTGGGGATGGATTAAAATCTGATAAGATGTCAGAGACAGCACAAATGCATAAGACATAAGCTATGAATTAGGGAATTTAGGATTGTTCTAAGAGTGGAGAAAATGAATCAATTGAGTAAGAATGTACCTCCTGATTCATTACGGATCCAATCTTGTGCGCATACTAAAGCCTCTCGGGTATCTGGGTTCAGCAAACTGCGAGAAGAATCGAGAACTCTGCCCCCTGTGGTAAATGCCAATTCAGGTGCCAAAGTTGACATTGGAGTCCCAAGAACATCTCGTGCCATCATAGACAAAATCGGGTATCTGGGCATGTGGACTTTCCACCAGTTCAGTATGTTAAACTCAGAATTACGAGGAAATATCGGTTCCTCTAAATACTTGTCCAAGTCTGATGTCATCGACTGACTCTGTGATGTCTCGTGAAGGAATCTGTCGAAGCCTTTTAGTCTATCTCTGCCACCACTACTGGTGCTTGGTAAGCTACTTCCAGGCAAGGCTGACCCTTGATCAACCATTGTCGAACAGATAGAATATGCATTAAAAAGTTCTTTGATACCGTCAGAAACTTCCTTGATACGATCCAAAGCGGTGCTTCCATATATCAAAGAGTAGTAGTACTCAACCAACTTCATTTTAAATCGAGGATCTAGGACTGCAGCTAAAGCTAAAGCCAAGCTGCATTTGCTCCAGTACTTATCAAATTTGGCTTTCATCTTCAAAGCCATGGGACTAAGAAAATTGTCAGAACTTCTGCTCCAGTCAATTAATTGAATATGAATGTCACAGATCTCAGGGAAGAATATGTTCGCTGTAGGAAATCTGTTGCTTGAGAAGATATTCATAATTTCAACAAGGAGTTTTAAATATCCAGCAACAGAATTAGCCCATTCCCACTCTTCATCCGATAGATTTGATGAGTAAGAGAGATCGTGTTCTTGAAGGAGTGAAAAAGCACCCCTGTATTCTAGTGCAGTTTCAAGCATGATATATGTAGTATTCCATTGTAGTGGATTATCAAGAAATAAGGCCTTCAGGGAGTTGATCCCAGCACGCTGAGAAATTTCATTAAATTTTTCTTGAACTTCTTGTGAACTTTTAACGTATCTGATGCTCTCTCGAATCTTTTGGATCAACTCGTGCAATGCATCCATTGCATCTTGAACGATGGAAATTATGAGATGCGCTGCAGAGCGTACATCGAGTATTTGTCGAGTACTTAAGAAAGGCAGTCTTTGATTCGGAGAGTGATGTCATCATCAACAGAACAATCATCAAGAGTCAACGTTGCAGTCAATATCCCATTCATCAAGGCATTTGATAATCACTTCAGGAAGCAAGTCTTCAGTGTAGGAAGAGTCAAGTGTAAGAAAGTTCAAAATTTTCTTCTGCAATGTCCATTTCTCGTCAATATAATGCGCAGATAGACACAAAAATGAGGTATTTTCTGCCGAAGACCACATTTCAATGGAGAGATTAATCCTGCCACATAATTTGCTTATCATCTCATTCACTTTCTCTTTTTCCCTCCTATAGATTTCTATACAAGAAACCTCTAAGTTGCTATTTGGCAAGAACTCGAAGAGAGGCTGGAGGTTCTTCACAAAGACTTTGAATCCAACTTGTTCAACCAATGTCAATGGGTATCCATGTAATATGATCATACGAGCGAGATCATGTTGACTCCTATCCTGATCAAATTTACTACTTACAAAGTTAACGACTTCATCTTTCTTATGTTCTTGATCAAACTTGACGAATGCTGGCTTTATATATTCTTCTTTCCTCTGATCTTCGTCAAAACTAATGTTTGCTAGGCTGACAGTATTATCTTTTTTCCTTCTCTTTACCGTAAGTAATTGAGAAACGTCAAAATTTGATCGTTTCAGACACCGCATCAAGTGATTTCTTAGATGAGTAGTTCCGCTGTTACTCGATCCACTAAGTCTCTTGTTACAATGTAGGCAAACAGCATAACATATATCGGCCTTTCTAATCCTTTCAAAGTGATTCCAAACAACAGATGTCAACCTTTTCGGTTTCTTAGTGCCGAATCATTTGATACTTCCATCAGATACGCTTGAGAGTACACTTAATCTGCCGTCAACAAAAGTGAAGTGTTTGTCAGCCTCTGGTGAATACCGGAGAAGAGGGGACAACGGAGACATAGATGATAGACCGATAAAACTTAATTTTAAGTCAATTCCATCAAAATCACTGAATTAAAAGAACAAACAACCACATTAAGCCTAAGCAAACTACGCACTAATACAAGGGACCAATCCCACCGTCCACGAGGCCGTTTAGAGTCAGAGCAAAGTATCTGACTCAACATAAGAATTGTTAGTATCTAACGGGATTGAGACTCTGAGAGGAGCGCACTCTCAAAACTCAAGCCTTCACCTGACAATTCGTCAGGGTTAAAAAAATACAAGTAATAATTGAACAAAAATGACACAATATTCCTCAATTATGGCACAGACATTACAAAAAAAAATTTGGTATAACCGCAATTTAAAAGCAAGAACTGAAAAGTTAAGTTTAACAATGAAATGATGCAATTGAAAAAGAGAAAGACGAATTGAAGAAAGAGAGAGAGGGGGAGTCTTACTGAGAGAGAGGGGGAGAAACGGTGGATGGGTCCGATCGGATGATCCGGAAGAAAACGATAGGGTTTTGAGAGGTGGGGAGAGGGCGACAGGATGACCCGATTATGGTGTGGTGGAATATGGGTTGGACCCGATTTCGATAGGGCTGATGTTGTTGAAAGGAGAGGGGAAAACGGGTCGGAGCATTGCGAAGATGGGTCCGTTAATTGGGATTCGGTTTCGGTTGTTGGTTTTGGCCTTTTCAAATATATTAATTAATAAAGAATGTCCAATTGAATTTCTTTTTTTACTACAAAGTACAAACCATTTTATTTTTTTAGTTTCTTTTAATATTTACTATTTTATTTAATAAATTATACAACATAGTATTGATCTTGTGGCACAAAATCATTGTCGTAGAAAGAATATTTGATCTTTTACATGTATTATATACTTACGTACAAATTATTTTGATGTCATCTTCTAATCTTCAGAGGTTTCAGAATGTGTATTGATGAAACATGCTTAGAAGGATCAAAATCAGAATGAGAATATTCAAAACTTGTCCTCAGAGTCGTTAGAACTTGTTTAGCAGAACATTGTCTTCAGGGTTTTCAGAGCTTGGTCTTCATAATCTCAAAACTTAAAAGCGTAAAATCTTCAGAACATTGTCTTCAGAACTTGTTCAACATAACCTTGTCTTCAAAATCTTCAGAACCTTAGAACTTGAGAAGTCTTCTTAAGCTTTTCCATCATAGTCACAGTCAGAAGCTCTAGACTAATGTTCATCAGACTCATTGTTTAAAAGCATTTCAGAACTTGACAATGTCTTGTAACACGTACTTTGTATCTCTCTAGAGTCAGAGTGTGTTGATTCTAGAAACTGGTGACATCACACGTCATTCTATTGTTAGAAAAAACTACATACTATACAAAATCATTAAGGTAGAAAATTATTCTCTAACAAATAATGTATTGTCATCATCAAAACTAAAGACCATATACATAACCAAATTTTGTTTTTACAGGTTTTACCATTAAGACTGGATTAGACCTTGAGGCTAAGAGATTGAATCATTATATGTGAGATATTGGATCGAATTCTATTGGGTCGAAGATAGTATTTTGGTTCGACAGAGTTTAGCATGCAGTCGAAGATTGCTCACATGTTGTTGTCGAAGTGTTACAAGTTGTAGTCGAAGTGTGTTCTAGCTTGTAGTGTCGAAGGATGCTAGGATTGATAGCATCAAATTGGGCATGTTTGTTATGTCCAATTGGTTAAGTTAGCTTGTACCCTAAGTTAGCTTGTAATGGGTATTTGTGATAAAAGCCCATTAGTTTAGTATGTTAGGTTTATTATAAATAACATATTAGTCTCCCATCATTGCATACTGCAAATCCTATTTTAGGGTGAGAGAGTTATTTGTTATTCTTGATACTTGCAATCTTATTTCAAGAGTAAGGAAAGAATAGCAGTTAATAATCAATCCTTGTGTTCATCGTGTTCTTCATTCTTTTTCCTACCCTAATTGTTTCTTGATCATTAAACAACAAGTTTATATTTTGTTACAAGGCATCCGATTCGCAACATTATAAAACATAATTTCTTCTATTTATCTCTCTTTTTACATTTTATTCAACATTATGAACGTCCTTGAGAACATTCAAGTTAAGAAGGTGGAGATTAGGTTTAAGATTATTGTTGTTGTCTAGTAGGATAAACTTGTTCAGTGTAACACTCCAGTTTCGTTGGATTATTTTATTTAATTAAATTAGATTATGTGATGTATTTGTGCGTTTTAGTGAATCTTTGTTGTTTTGTGATGCATTTGTTGGGAATTAGATATCTTAGAAATTATTGGAATTGAGATAATGGGGGTGTATAACCAAAAGTGTAGAAGCACGAGATGTAGAGAGATAGCTAGTTATTAGCATTATTTGGATATTCTAATAGATTCATGATTATTTTATAATAATTAAATAAGATTATTAGTAGAATAATAGGATTATTATTATTTTTAGGCAAAATTACCTCAGGATCGTTTAAGTTATTTAATTATAACAAGACATGAAGTACTCATAAGAGATGTCATTTCACTTGATATTCGTTTCAACACTCGTTACTCCATGCATAATAATATCTATAATTTTTTGAGGAAATTGGATTTCCTCCCTAATTCTCCAAATAAAATCCCACCTTATTTTGTCATATGCTTTCGATAAGTCAACCTTAATCGCAAAATAACCTTTCTTCGTTTTCATGTTCTGCTTCCTATGAATAATCTCATGTACCATAATTATATTTTCATGGATACTTAGGCCATGAACAAAGCCTAATTGAAACGACAAAACAAGCTTCGAGATACTATGCTTTAATCTCTCCACAATGACTTTACTCACCACCTTATAGCTCACATTGCACAAAGAGATTGGCCTAGAATGATTAACTTGTTCTGGCGGCATGATTTTCAGGATAAGGCAAATGTTAATTCACATCAACTAAGTTGTTGGGTGAATCCTAAACTTCCTTTACAAACCTACAGACACTACTTCCAACAGTGCTCCAAAAATTCTGAAAAAATAACCCACAGGGAAGCCATCGGGGCCAGGCGCTTTCTAAGGGCTCATGACAAAAACTGCATGCTTAATTTCCCCTTCACTGATATTTGTTGCAAGCCTTTCTAACACATTTGGGTCAAGCAGCAGAAAGGTATACTTAATCTGCTTCCAAAATTTGCCGGTGTCATTAAAAGCAAATAAAACCTTACAATTGTCAACTTGTTTAATTTGCCTTTCATAATTGATTCAGTTACCATTCTCATCCTTTATAGCCATAATATTATTCTTCGAACAACATTGGATAGTTTTCAAATAATAATCCTTAGGTGTGTTTGTTTCGGTGCTAGAAAAAAGATTTCTAGAAACTTGAGGTTGGAAATAATTATTCCTTTGTTTAGTAGATGGAAAGAAAAAAATTCCTTGGAACATAATACCTAAGAATATAATTTACTCATGAAATCTTAAACATTTATTCCCATGGGAATAAAAAATAACCAACTATAACTACCCACTTTCATATTATTTCACCACAATATTCTATATTTTTAAAATTTTAAAATTATAAATAAAATAAAATTCAAAAATATTCCTAGGAATCTTTATTATTTACCAAACAACTTGATGAGAATAAAATTATTTGCATTACCATTCTTAAGAATAATATTCCTGGAATTGTAATTTTAATCTCTCAAACAAACGCACTCTTAGTATTCTGATCCCGTTCTATCAACCACTTGGCTATGGACCTCTGAAATCACATCAGCTCCTCTTGTTTCAGCAGCTCATTCAATTAATATTGAAGCTTCATCTCAAAGCTAATCATTCTTCCCATACTAGCATTCATTTGGAGCTGATTTTGAACCCCTACAATGTGGTTCATGAGCTTCCTTTTTACTCCGATTTTAAAGAGTAGTTCATTATGGTTATATTTTAATATCCCATCTATATAAATGGTTTTTACCATAAAACAGATTTGATTATTTTGAAAAACCAATCAATGAAGATCCCTAAATATATCTGCCTAATTTAATTTTTTATTTATTTATGAAAAGCCAACACAATTTCGTTCGTTGAAAAAACAATGAAATTAGGAGCTAAAAACAAGATTTAAAAAGTTTGATTTGATTCTTTATAATAAATCAATAGAAACAAAATCGGACAACTCCTTCATAGTTGAAACTTTTCAGCACCACGCTAGAGTTTTCACCTTTCACCATAAACTACGCTGGGAATTATCTATCTACTATTGAGGCAAGGGAAGGAAATGAAATATACATTGTTCCTTCTACCTCTACCAGCCCTTCATCTAGAAGAGTTTTAAGATATTAAGTTTAAAATATCATAGTACATTATGAGGGCAACAAATTCATATATGCAAAATCTTAGAACACTTTTTCTCTGCTCACCATAAACAATAACTGAAAGGTGAAATTTTTTGAAAAATAGCAAACAGACTAAAGCCAGAATCAAAACAGAATGCTTAACTGACAGCATAGATTAGCCTCCTTTGGGCCTACAATCTGAAACAAAATACAAGAGTAAGATGTGCATTACAGATGAATTTTCCAGACTCGAGGTTTTTTTACTCACGTGAACAGATTTGTGCGTTTACGTGAGAGCTGAGGCCTCTTGATTGGAGAGAGTATCAGATTCCTGAGATTCATTGATGGGTTGCTTGTAGCTCCAGGTCCGAAAACAGGGTGAGCCCTTCTGATCCCAATCCCAGCATCCCCAGAGTTATTGCTATTCTGCCTGGCTGGCCATAGATCCTCTCTTGGTCCTGGAGTGGGAGGAGGGAATACCGGCAGACCTGCAACAAATAAGTTATCTAATTTTGGAAACATTTAAAAAGCAAAAATGAGGTTATCAGCATAAGTCCATGTTCTCCTTATTATGCTTAAATTATAGATACTTCATTTGGTTTTAAAGCTAACTGAAACTTTAATGTATCATTAAACATTTTCGATTAAAGCTAACAAGTAGTCTGAGTGTTTAAAGTAAAAGATTACCTTTTCGACCAGTTTCTCTTTCATCCAACAGGTTAGGCGGGTTGGAGAACAAATCATGCTCATTTCTCGGATAAAAGTTGCTTGCAGGCTGTATGGCAGACCGCTTCGCAGAGTCAAACTCATTTCTGAGCTGGTCATACATTTCATCTAGTTTTCTCTTCTGCCTGAAACAGAAATAACTTAGTCAGCAGATGAAGAATTTGGACTTTTAAAAGATAGAGAAGCGATTGACACTGACCTGGATTTTTCAGCAAATTTTTCCTGAAGTTCTTGATTGTCCTTGGTTAAGTTCTCAATTTCCTGTTGCATCATCTGGCACCTCTTGGCCATCTTTTGGTAAGCAGTATGCAACTGCTCTACTCTTTCTGTAGCCTTTTCTTGTATCATCTCACATCTCTGCTGGAATTGACCAACAATCTTGTTCATCTTACACTGCATCTCAAGTTCTTTTTGCCCAATGTAGAACATCACACTTCTATGCGCACTCTTCATTACTAAGTTTTCTTTAAGGTAAAACAATTGGTCAAATGTAAACTTAAATTCTTTAATTTCAGAATATGCACTTTATTTACTTTAGTCAAATCCTCGGGTACTACAAAGTACTATAACATGCAACATTAATTTCAAATTTTCAACGCAGTGCCATTTAAACAATGGGCATAAAGGATACACATCTGTGGAGACACTCCCGCCATGGCCATCTGCAGAGGAAAACATTAAATTAACAGGGAATGATGTCCTTCAAATTATTACAGAAAATATCTAAACTGTATGTACTATGTAGTTAGCTGTACGCGTAGAATGCTTACTCACATTAACCCATTCATCATTGGGATTTAAATCCACAGATTTCATGAGACTGATAAGAGAAACACATAAATTAGACAAAAACAAGTAATCCATAAATTTTATATTGACAACCCAAATTTATACGATAAGAAAAACATCACATTTCAGCCAAGTATTGGTAATTAACATTGAGGGAATAATAGTGCCACCAAATAATCATATCTACGATGATCTAAATTAAAAGCATATGCTTTAGATAAAGGACAGAATACCCTAAAGAAATTTATGTAAAAATCGCTAAGGATGATTAATGCCATCAATTGGACGACTTTTATTGTAGTGTTTAATCATGTGAAACTGTGAACATCAAAATCCCGATTTTTTGTGTCTATATAAGCAACAGATCCCAATATAATCCTCACCTCTTGGAAAGAACTTGATCACAAACAGGGCATGCTCCATCATTGCTTAATATCTTATTGGCATCTTCTGTGCCTGTTAACTTTGTTAAGGAAACCAGAAATGTGTGAATTAACCACTTGAATGACAAAACAAAAGGGAATATCTACCTAATTTGACATGAACTATTTGATTTTATGCAGTATAAGTTAAAGGAATTCAAGGACAAAATTGCTCTCAAATGGATACACAGTAGGTGACCACATGTTGTGGCAATGGCCCGCCCTTCTACTTCTCGCCAGCATGCATTGCATCTCATTTCAGCAGTCAGATACTACCTATATACATGTCCAAGGGTTGACAATACCTGCAAGACAAAACCATGCATCAGGATACTACATAGATCAATGCCACTGCTGGAATTTCTCAAAAGGGAAAAAAGAGCTAGCATACTAAAACAGCATGCCTAATCTGTGAAACAAGTCTAACAGCTATGATAAAAGCAATAATAATCAATATAAAGGGAGACAAATTTGAACACTAATTTTAGATCATAATTTACTTTAGAACTAGAAGGAGCATTCCAAAAACAATCATGTCAACAACTCGATAACGTGCTTTCGTGCATGAAAAAAATTACAGAACTTCAAATACATTGAACTTTAACCTAAATAGCCAGAAGAACAAATGTAACAAAAACGCCATAAATTCAAAAGAAGCGGTATCAGGATCGTCACTGAGAATTTACCTAAACGCTACTTGCTAGTTCAATTCCTCGTTTCCGCAGCACTTCAATTCAATCACCGTATCCGAACACGAAATCTGCATCAGTGAAAAGGGAAAGGTGTAGGAAAAAAATCAAAATCACAGAACTAGGTCTGAAATTTTTTGAAAATTTGAAATCTGAGATTGTTGTTTAGCGTAATGTTAGAAATCTGAGAGAAGAGGAAGAGATTGAAGAATTGAGCAGTTACAGAGAGTAGAATGCAGATCGGAGGAACAAGAGAAGGTTGAAATCGGAGAGAAATCGATTGAATTTTGGCGCGAAAGGTTCTTCCGTTAAAACCTGTCAGAGAAATGTGGTGAACGGAAATTGAAATTTAGAAAATGAACAAACTCTGGTCTATGGGCTTATAAAGCATGTGAAATTAGAAACGACCGTCTAAGAATTCTAGTATTATTCTTTAGCATGAGTATATTTTTTAAATTTCATAAAAATATTTTTGTTTAAATGTATTTTTATCTAGATTTCTGAAGTCTCAGTTTCTAATTTTAAAAGCTAGTTTTCAACTTCAAGTGTGTAAATTTTATCTTATTCAGAATTTTGTTTAATTTTTTCCATCTGATTGTGCAATTATTGACGTGGAAAAGAAGTTGTGCACCATATCATATTTTTATTTTATATATTTATTTTACATATTCAGTTCTACATTTTAAATATTAAAAATAATTTGTATTTTTAAAAAATACTTTTTAATTAATTGTAATTAACTTAAATTGAGAAATGGATAGTTTATAACTCTAAATCTCTTTTCTTCCATCTGACGGTTGCTAGTTTATCCATCTTCTTCTCTATCATAGTTAGGGCACGAAGAACAACTAGATAGTGGTTGAGAAGCGAAGAACGAGACTTAAGATGACTAATAGAGAAGTGAAATTTTGTCGGAGGTATGTTTTCATATCTTGTTTGGAATAAACAATTGTTATATATTGTTCTGTGTGATCCATCATGTTATTAAAGTCTTATTTCTTTTGTGGTCCACCATGTTTCTTTGTTTATTGTATGTGGATTAAGTTATTAATATCGCATTTGAATATTGTAAATTTTAGGCTAAATCATGAGACTAAAGTTAGGTTAAAACTCCACCATATGGATAAATTTGTAACTGAACCTGTTCAATTGTATGTTGGTGGTGAGGTAACTAAAATGGAATGAAAATAGAATGTTTATTATATGTCATACATGGATTTGGAGGGACTGATTAAAATCCATAATTATGTAGACATCAATAATTTGTTGTATAAAAAACCCATATTAAGCTTTACTCGTGGTTTTAGACCATTAAACAATGATAATGATGTGCTCCGGTTTGTCCAAGATGTTGTAGGCCACGAGCTGATAGATGTTTATGTTGGGCATAAAGTGTCTAACCCGCCTGGGTTACTACAAGGTTATGAATGAGCTATTTGTCATAGAATCCAGTTGCTTATTGAGAAGAACAAAAAGTAAGACAAGGATGGACTCCAACTTGGCATGGTGATGATGATCTCTCAATATTTGGAGTGACCAATGGAGTTGATACATATTGTGTTAATCGTAAAATGAAACTTGTGGCTGCAGAAAGTGGGAATTGACTAGAATCACATGTTGTCATGTAATCTCCTGCATTTGGAACATAAAAAAGCCTCAAAATTATGGCTCACCCTATTATAGTTATTTTAGATTATGAACATTATGATATATTGTGACATATTTGAATTGTGAGATAGTTTATGTTTTTGTAGCAAGGTAACATTTGAGAAGACATATACTAATATTGTGTTTCCTACAAATGGACCACAATTATGGACTAATGTTGATCATGTGTCCATTTGTCCTCCTGTCATGAAAAGAGCAATTGAACCTCCAAAGAAGATGAGAAACAAGGCAACTGATAATCTAAAGAATCCTCACGTGCTTTCAAAAAATTTTGCAACATTCACTTGCAAGAAATATAGATAAATTGGACACAACAAGAGAACTTGTAAGGGTAAGAGAGCAACTGATAGAGCAATACCAAAAGGAGGCAACAAGGCTAAGAAAGCAAAGACTACAAAGTCTACTAAGAAAGCCAACGAAACTCAAGTTGAAACTAGACATGGATCTTAAGTACCCCAAACTACCCAAGATTCGATGCAGTATGCTTTGATTATAATATGGTCATGTTATGAATTATGAACTATTATGTTTTCAGCTTCTATTGTTTTGGTACTATGGTATGTTATGAACTAGTTGTGAACAACTTATGTTATATTATAATGGTTATGTTTTAAACAAGTTATGTTGTATTATTCGTATAAGATGCATTTGCTATATTGATTTGGTATAAATTGTTATAATTTGTTAATTTGCAATATAAGTTGAAAATAGGAATAAAATAGGTCTGATATGATTTAGTTGCAAATTGGTTTACAATTGGTATAAGTTTCATTTGATATAACTTGTAAACAAATCAAATAGGTCTGGTATTTACAATTCAAATAGGTTTGCTATGAGTTAGTTGCAAATTGGTTTACAAATAGGTCTGATAGAAGTTACAGGTTGCACATTAATTACCAAATAGGTCTGATATATGTCTGTTATAGGTATGCAAATGATATAAGTTGCAAAATAAAATCAATCCAAAGCCAAATCAATATATTTGTCAACAACTTCATTTCAACTGTTAATAACACTTACACTTACATCATCATACTCTAAACACTAATCGAACATAAACAACAAGTGAACCTAAACAACAACTTAACCTAAAAAATATTGAACTTAAACAACACTGAACTTCAAATGTTTCTTCAATAATTTCATCTTCTTCCTCACTTATTCTTCTTTTGAGATAAAATCTTTAGCCAATATCACTTTATTATATTTTGATTTAACATGTTATTTTCAATATCATTTTATATCAGTTCCTCCTTCAAAATCATGACCATCCACCGGAAACTGGACTACCTTTAGAAGCTCCTCCTCCAAAAGATCCACCTTTAGAGTCATGTTAGAAAACAATCTTGAGTTAGTGTGGGACTTTAGGATAACAATAGATAAAATGCACTTTATTTTCTGTAAGAATGGCATCTTTTTGTATATTGGTTACCTTCAATATTTTCAGGGGTAACCCCTTGGCTTTCCAATTCTTGTTCAGGAGTCTTCATTACAAGTGTGATCTCTTTCATACGTTTTACAACATCAATAGTCTGTGCTTGCATCGCTTCCATAAACCATTTCCGATCCTCTTCACTACAGAATCATAAAATAAATAAAAAAATTAAAGTCAGATCCTTGTCACTACTGAATATTATTTTGGAAAAAGGCCAAAATGTGGCGCAAATAGGAAGGTAGAAGAGTGAATACCAAACCATATAAAAGCCAATACAAGAAGAACACAACAGCCGTGCAAAAAATCCAAAAACTGAAAGTCCTAATAATCTATCAAAACTGAAACCTTTCTCTCTGCTGACAGTGATGGGAAGAATCTCCTGTCTGCTACTCAAACAAGCTTCCCACTCCTTCAGAACCCTATCTCTCCCTCCCCCAGAACTCGTCCAACCTTTCTCCGACCTCTCCGACGTCACCTCCTCCAAACAAAACCTCCAACCCTCTCCATGGTTCACCCAAATCCTCAACCTTCTCGACAACTCCCCAACCATGGAATCCAATCTCGACTCCTTCTGCCGCCAATTTCTCATCACTCTCTCCCCCTCCTTCGTCGCCCACACTCTCCGTTCCCTCCACAACCACCACACCGCCCTCCGTTTCTTCTCCTGGTCTTCCCACCAACATCACTACTCCCATTCCCTCGATTGCTACGTTTCACTTATCAATCTCCTCCTCTCTCCCCCAACCACCACCACCACCACCACCGCCGCCGCATTAAACATTTTCGCCGAACTTCAACGAACCCGCCTCCCCTTAACATCCCCATCCGCCAACTCCCTCATCAAAACCTTCGGTAACGCCGGCCTGGTGAACGAGCTTCTATTAGTTTGGCAGCGAATGAACGAACAAAACATCCACCCCACTCTTTTCACTTACAACTCCCTTCTTAACGGACTCGTTGGTTCCTCTTATATCGAATCGGCCGAGCGCGTTTTCGACGCCATGAAAGAAGGAACAATAAAGCCTGATGTTGTAACCTACAATACTTTGATCAAAGGGTATTGTAAGATAGGGAAAACTCGAAAGGCGAGCGAGATGGTTCGCCAAATGGAGGTGCTTAACTTGGAGCCTGATGTTGTTACTTATATGACGATAATGCAGGCTTGTTATGCAGAAGGGGATGTTGATTGTTGTTTGAGTCTTTACCATGAGATGGAGGATAAGGGATTTGAAGTTCCTTCTCATTGTTATAGTTTGGTGATTTGCGGGCTTTGTAAGACGGGCAAGGTTTTAGAAGCTTATGCTTTGTTTGAGAGTATGGTTAGAAATGGTTGTAAGGGTAATAAGGCGGTTTATACTGCTTTGATTGATTGTTATGGGAAGAGTGGGAATTCGGATGGGGCTTTAAGGTTGTTTGAGAGGATGAAAATCGATGGGATTGAGCCGGATGAGGTTACGTATGGTGCTATTGTTAATGGATTGTGTAAGAGTGGGAGAGTGGAGGAAGCTTTGGGGTATTTTCGGATTTGTAATGAGAATGGTGTTGTTGTCAATGCTGTGTTTTATTCTAGTTTGATTGATGGACTTGGAAAGGCGGGGAGGGTGGATGAAGCTGAGAAGGTGTTTGATGAAATGGCTGAGAAGGGTTGTCTACCGGATTCATATTGCTACAATGCGCTTATTGACGGACTGTGTAAGTGTGGGAGGATGGATGATGCTCTAGCTCTGTTTAAGAGGATGGAGTGTGATGGTTGTGAGCATACTGTGTATACGTTTACTATACTTATCAGTGAGCTTTTCAGGGTGCGTAGGAATGAAGAGGCTATCAAGATGTGGGATTTGATGATTGACAAAGGGATAACGCCAAACACTGCTTGTTTTAGGGCTCTTTCAATTGGATTGTGTCTTTCGGGGAAAGTTGCGAGGGCTTGTAAAGTGCTGGATGAGCTTGCACCTAGGGGGGTTGTTCTTGAAACGGCTTATGAAGATATGATTGGAGCGCTGTGTAAAGCCGGTCGTGTGAAGGAGGCTTGTAAGTTGGCTGATGGAATTGTGGATAGGGGTAGAGAAATACCGGGGAAGATTAGAACTGTGATGATTCATTCCTTAAGGAAAGCTGGGAATGCTGATTTGGCTATCAAGTTGATGCATAGCAAGATTGGTATTGGATATGATCGAATGAGGAGTGTTAAAAAGAGAGTCAAGTTTCAAACCCTTGTTGGCAACTGAGAGATATTTCAGGTAGATATCATGTGGCATTTGAAAACTGGTAAAGGCCAAAGATAGTTTTAGTTTGAATGTGCTTGGAAATAGTTAGCTTCAAGATGTAGTATTTACCCCAAATGTCAATTTATTTATAAACTGGACAAGGATAGAAGTAATAATCAATTTTAGTTGCTTGGAGTCAAACCATTGCTGCTGGCCCCATCAAAATACAGAGAAATAGGAAAACCTCGATGCACTAGTGGGAATGATGAGCTTCAAAATATTGTACAATTATTATTATTATAAACTAAACATAGCATGCAGTAGCAAATTTTAGATTCTTGAGATGCTGTGTGATTCTCTTTCTCTTGTCACAAATTTTAGATTCTTTAGTACAGAGTTGGAAAAATCTTGAGCTGCTGTGTGATTCTCTTTCTCTTCTCTTGTCGCAAATTTTAGATTCTTTAGTATTGTCATTTTATTTGAAACTATTTTCTTCTCATAAATGTTTTTCATAGCGTGATCCGAGGGAGTGGTTTGAGCGGGCCAATTCCTTCTGGAATTTCACTTCTGGAAAATCTCACTTACTTGTAAGTATGACGCATCCACACACACTACACAAACAAATGATCTGAAAATTTCTTTTATATTGTCGTAATTAACTATGCTTATAATGTGATGCCTAGGACTATTACTGACTTGAATGGACCCGATTCACCTTTTCCACAACTTGAAAATATGTCAAAGCTACCATACTTGTAAGTTAATTACTCTCAATATATTTAATAAAACAAACCATTGTTGTAAAGTTATAATAAAACAAATTAAGGAGAAATTGTGGGGAATATTTATATATGGTATAATTGGTTTCAGAGTATTGAGAAGTTGCAATATCATTGGAGTAGTGCCTGAATATCTTGGAAAACTAACTGATCTGAAAATGATGTAAGTGCTGTTATACTTCTTTGCATTTCTGTTTGAATGATAACTAAAGTAATTCATTTTATGTTTTGAGCTCTATCAACATTAATGGTGTAATGGGTTTACAGTGTTCTAACAGCACAAAACCTTTCTGGTACTCTTCCACCTCATCTTGTGAGGTTGCCTTTTCTCCAAGAAATGTATGTTCAACTCAAAAAACTTAAACTCTATCTTTTAAAGCATAAAGATTTTGGTAACTTTTATTGTATTGATGATTTCTTATTTGTTTTTGGTACAGTGACCTATCCCTCAACTATCTTAATGGTACAATTCCTAAAGAATGGGCCACATTAAGTCTTGTAAACATGTAATACATATGTATCTTTCTCTATTGTGCTTGTTCTTTAATTTCTCCAAATTATTTATGTATGCTTATCATGACAAATTTTACAATTTTTCTTTTGTATAAGTTCCTTCCATGGAAATCGTCTATCTGGTCCAATTCCAAAGGAGTTTGGAGACATCCCTACTCTTAAAAGCTTGTAAGTTTCATGTTTAAGAGCTTGTTCGATTTCGATTATTATAAATTTTGAGAAACTTTATTTCAACGAGTAGGGTATTAGAATTCAACCAACTATCAGGAAATCTTCCTCCAGAACTTCGGAGTCTTAACCAGATTGAAAGACTGTAAGCCTTTCATATGTTTTTTTCTAAAACACACAATTTTGGTGATCTTTAATAGCAGTGATTGATATTGGATGCATTTTATTGTCCTGCAATTTATTTTTTAGTGTTGCTGCAGGCTTCTTTCCTCCAACAATTTCACTGGAGTATTACCTGCAACATTTGCTAAGCTAACTGCATTGAAGCAATTGTAAGTATTTTACTTTCATTATTGCTAGATTTCATTGCTATGTAGCTCCAACACTTTAGGTTGGAAGCGTGTCTACGTATTGCTAGATTCCATTGCCTTATAGCTGCATGGTTATATATTCCATGTTCATAATTACTGCTATCTGTTGCATAGTGCAGTCGAATTGGAGACAGTCAATTCTCTGGAGCAATACCCAACTTTATACAGAGTTGGAAAAATCTTGAGCTGCTGTGTGATTCTCTTTCTCTTCTCTTGTCGCAAATTTTAGATTCTTTAGTATTGTCATTTTATTTGAAACTATTTTCTTCTCATAAATGTTTTTCATAGCGTGATCCGAGGGAGTGGTTTGAGCGGGCCAATTCCTTCTGGAATTTCACTTCTGGAAAATCTCACTTACTTTGTATGACGATCCACACACACTACACAAACAAATGATCTGAAAATTTCTTTTATATTGTCGTAATTAACTATGCTTATAATGTGATGCCTAGGACTATTACTGACTTGAATGGACCCGATTCACCTTTTCCACAACTTGAAAATATGTCAAAGCTACCATACTTGTAAGTTAATTACTCTCAATATATTTAATAAAACAAACCATTGTTGTAAAGTTATAATAAAACAAATTAAGGAGAAATTGTGGGGAAATATTTATATATGGTATAATTGGTTTCAGAGTATTGAGAAGTTGCAATATCATTGGAGTAGTGCCTGAATATCTTGGAAAACTAACTGATCTGAAAATGATGTAAGTGCTGTTATACTTCTTTGCATTTCTGTTTGATTGATCGAATGATAACTTTCAGTTTTTCTTTCCGACGTTTTAAACAAGTTTAAGAAGGAAAAAAATGTAAATATAAGAACTTGTATTCTGTATCTGCTTTTTATACCATTGATTTGATAAAGGACTATGACATGCTTCTTTTGTTCGCCACATAATAGGGAACTATTCTTTATGTTAAATTCTATATTTACTCTTTCTCTGAAAAGAACTTATTCTGAATATCCTTTTCAGAGACCTCAGCAACAACAAATTAAGTGGACAAATCCCCATGAGCCTCGGGGGTCTAGAGAAGTTACATTTGCTGTAAGAATTTTGCTGCTGCATCTGCTATCACAGCTTAAAATTGTGGACATATATTGGTTTTTCCTTGTAGCTGAAAAATAGGGAAGACTAGCTAGTGTAGGTGGAAAGATACTTTTTATTCTAGACTCTGGAAACTGAAATGTTTTTGTTCATTGGTTTTGTTAGTAGACTAAAATAAAAGCTAATGCTGCCAAAACCTGGTAAATTGATATGAGTCATTCGGGAACTGTTCAATAATTGGGATAATCTTTACTATCTTATCAACTATTTTATCTTGTTAAACAATAATTTGGATTCTATGTATTAACTTTTTGATGTTAATCTAACTAGATTTTTATCTGGGAATCAGTTGACTGGATCGCTGCCTGACTGGATAGTTAAACCAAACTATGTAAATCATATGTATGCACACCTCTCATATTTTTGAGGTTAGCATCATCATCTAAGATTCTAACAGATATTGTATATCTTTATGCAGAGATCTGTCGTATAACAACTTCACTATAACAACCTATGAGCAGCAGACTTGTCAACAAGGAAGTGTGTAAGAGTCCTAGCATTGTGTTTTGTCACGTTTTTTTAATTTTAATTTCATGGTTTTCTTGTTTTGTATTGTTACGAAATGACCTGAGACCCAGTCAATTTCATTATGCCACAGAAACTATTTTGCGTCCTTTTTGACGGGAAACAGCTTGTAAGTTTTTTTTGTCTCATGATGAATAATTACTTATTTAGTTGTATATAAATTGTATATGTTATTGAATGCTAACTTGTCCTCCCCTTGGATTTATAATCTTCTCAGAGGAAATGTTTCATGTTTGGAAAACTATCGATGTCCTAAAAGTAGGTTTACTTTTCATGGATTTCATATATCCTTCTATAGTACCGATTGATTCGTCTAGCAGTTAATAACCTATTTCTTCTTTTCCAAGCTTGGTACTCCCTCTATATAAACTGTGGTGGAAAGAGCATAACATTTTATGGAAATAAGACATATGGTGATGATTCAACTGAGATGGAATCAGGAAGATATAATCAAATCGGAAGAAACTGGGGACTTATTACTGCTGGTCACTTTCTTGATAGTGGACTCGATGACTACTACATGTGGTCTAATGCAACAAAGCTTGCCATCGAAAATGATACTGAACTGTACATGGACGCACGCGTTTCTCCAAATTCTCTTACTTATTATGCATTCTGCATTGGAAATGGAAACTACACTGTGAATCTCCATTTTGCTGAAATAATGTTTAGTGATGATAAAACATTTAGCAGCATTGGAAGACGGGTATTTGACATATACATCCAGGTGCGTGTTTTTTTATTATACCACATGTACTACTCACATGATACAAACCAATTTTTCTTAAAACTAAATTAGAAAATAAAATTCAGTTCATTCAATAATGTGCATTTGACGGATTTATATATGGCAGAGAAAGTTGGTGGTGAAGGATTCGATATTGCAAAAGAGGCAGGTGGTGTTGGGAAGGCAGTCATTAAAACTTTTACTGCTGGTGTGACTCGAAATGCATTGGAGATTCGCTTAAACTGGGCTGGGAAAGGAACAACTACTATCCCATTTGGATCAGTATATGGTCCTCTTATATCAGCTATATCAGTTGATCCTGGTTAGTTGTATTTTCCAAGATTTCGTATTCTCTTCAATCACCTTTGTCGTCCACATTAAATCTATAATGCTTCTATTAATTGTGCAGATTTCACACCTCCACCGGAAAGTAATAAAAGCATGCCTGTAGGAGCTGTGGTTGCCATTGTGGCTGCGGGAGCAATTGTTATCATCTTTCTAATTGGCATAATGTGGTGGAAGGGATGTTTAACATTGAAATGTTTAGGGGCAAGAGGTAATCACTCAGAAACTACTCTCCTGATTACCATCCTTTTGAATAAACACTTAACTAACTTCCCTTGAGGAAAGTAATAGGACTTTGATGATGAACTCAGTGAAACCATATATTTCTAATTATTGCTGCTTTTCCAAAGATATCTCTGATATTGTTTGCTTTTATTGGCAGAGCAAAAGGGTCATGCTTCACAAACTGGCTTATTCAGCTTACAGAAAATCAAAACAGCGACAAACAACTTTGATGAATCCCTTAAGATTGGAGAAGGAGGATTCGGTCCTGTTTACAAGGTATATTTTGCACAATTTGATATTATTATTCAATCAACAACATGTGGTATGACACAATGATAAGTTGTTCCTCAAAACGCAGGGTGTTCTACAAGATGGCACAATAGTAGCGATTAAGCAACTATCTTCAAAATCAAGTCAAGGATCCCGTGAATTTATTAACGAGATAGGCATGATTTCTACTTTACAACACCCTAATCTTGTTAAGCTCTATGGCTTCTGTATGGAAGATGATCAGTTGTTGTTGATATATGAATACATGGAAAACAATAGCCTTGCTCATGCTTTATTTGGTAATTATTTAATTACTGTATCTGTAATCAGTTATAATCTTGAACATATGTTAATGAATAAAATGATATTGTTGTCTAATTTCTATCAGCCAAGAAAGAAGACCTAGAAAATCGTCAATTCATATTGGAATGGAAAACTAGGAAGAGAATTTGTATTGGTATAGCTAAAGGTTTAGCTTACCTGCATGGAGAGTCAAAAATAAAGATCATTCATAGGGACATCAAGGCCACTAATGTGTTGCTAGATAAAGACCTCAACCCCAAGATATCTGACTTTGGTTTGGCAAGGCTCAATGAAGACGACAAAACCCACATGAACACCAGAATAGCTGGCACTTAGTGAGTTCCCATACTTGATTCTCTCTGGTTTTGATTTTTATTGAGTTTCCATACTTTGAAGAAGCCAAAGAGTAGAGGTTAAATTTGAATTCCAAATTTGATCAACTTGTTATTGTCGTGTGCATGTGTGTGTAAATAGTGTGTTTGATTTATTCGCAGTGGATACATGGCTCCTGAGTATGCTATGCATGGTTATTTAACGGACAAAGCAGATGTTTATAGTTTTGGAATCGTTGTGTTGGAAATTGTTAGTGGAACCAACAACACCGTTCGTCATCCTCAGGAGGAATGCTTCTCTCTTCTTGATTGGGTAACTTATGTTCTTTTGCGCTCCTTCATTCAGGCTGATATTTTTGTCCCTGAGAATATCTGACATGGTCAAGAAATTAGAAAATTTAGTACACATTTCATAAAAACAGGTTCAATATTATGTTGTTATGGATGACCGAGTAATCACTGCTTTATTTGAAACATTGAATTGTACATTAACAGGTGCACCTTTTGAAGGAAAAAGATGATCTAATGGAGTTCGTTGATCGAAGATTGGCCGAAGACTTCAAGAAAGAGGAGGTAATGGCGATGATCAACTTGGCTCTTTTATGCACTAGTTTTTCTCCGTCACTCCGGCCTTCCATGTCTTCGGTAATAAGCATGCTTGAAGGAAGAACAGATGTTGAAGAAGTGGTGGCAGAATCAACTGAGGTATTGGATGATAAGAAATATAAGGCTATGCAACAATACTACAAACAAAGCGGAGAAAGTAGCACAAGTGAACCTCAAAGCCGATGCTTCAGTAGCACAAGTGAACCTCAAAGCCGAAGCCGAAGCATCGCAACAAATGAATCAAATGCTTTGATATATGATAGCTGGGAACCAAGAAATTAGGAAAACTATACAGCTTGCATAATTAGGAAATGGAAACTACACTGTCAAATGAAATAAAATGCTGTTTTCTTCCAGGCAACATCTTTGTTAATGTATTTTAGTTGTACTGTGTTTTACATGTTTTTGTTCTCTAATCTCAATCATGTAGAAAACTGAGAATATTATAAGATGGAATTTTTTTATGGGTAAGCAAGACGAGTCCTTTTAACTAGAAGTGCATGAATTGGTTGTCATATTGTGATGAAAAATCAGCCAATGTAATATTCTGATTGACCAAGAACCAAGCTTACATGAATTGGTTTTAAGACAATGGAATTCGGTTTTTAGGGGACTGATGTTGCGTGGGATGTGTTGCAACTGGTTTGACAAGTTGAACTAGAATTACCACAATTTGTACAAGATGATGGAGCAGAAAAATAATAAATAACACACTTACTTAATTGGTAATCTAGTTCGATGAAACCTGCACCTACGTATGGAGGGTTGGCCTCCAATCTAAGAAAGGGAATTCATTATTAGTAGTTTAGTACAATTAGTCTTACAAGCAACAACAAATTTTATTTTGTTCGATGCCTCTTCCTAACACTATCCAATGACTTTCTATTTAAGACTCCTTTTAAATATGAGACACTCTCTCACTTTCTTTTTCTCTCAAACACTAACTCCTAGTGTTTTGGTTACAATCACTAAACTCGAGTGATCAACTTCAATTAAAACTATGAGTGATGTTGAATCTTACAACTCAACTAGACAAACCTACAACTATATCAACTTACTGAAATATAGTGTGGTGCATACAATACTAACAAGTACTCTAAACTAGGGATGGCAGAACGGGCTATGGCCCGCCAGGCCGGCCCGCGCACCCGCCAAAAAATGGTCGTTTGGATTGGAATTTTGGAAATGCCGCCCGCCAAAACTCGTTACCCGCCTAAGCTCGCCCCGTAAAAGTCCACCGTCCGCTAAAGCCCTCCGCACCTATCTGTTAGCTTGTACCTCCTTAAGCCCATACTTCTTTTAGTGAATTTTAGTCATTCCAATTTTTAATGGTTTTATTTTATACATTTATATGTGAATATATGCAATATTTTTTAAGTAAACTTTCTTGAAAAGATGCTTTACAAAAAAATATTCTAAAGAATAAGTGAAACATCGAATTGAAATGTAAAAAAACTATTAATATATTAAAAAAATGAAAAATAAATAAATAAAAAATAGACAGACAAGCCCACCGCTCCACTCTTTTTTTTGACGGGCTTAAGGCGGGGTGGGGTGGGTGGCCCGTTTTGCCACCCCTACTCTAAACAAACCCTATCACCCTAACAATCTCCAATGTATTGCTAGCTTTCTAACGAGGGTTTTGAGCTCTGATATAGCATGATTATTTTGGATTTTTTTATGGATATTTGATATGATTTTGTCTAGAAATAATGTAGAATCTGTTAGATATTATTTGTTCCATAAATCTCTCTAACTAGATATGATTTATTTCAATTAATCTGAATAAATCTTCTTCCAGTTGTCAAACAAATCACTTAATCATATTGATAAACCAATAGCAATAAAATATGATCCGATCTTTTACCCGAAAATCTTCCAAAACACAATAACAATGACTTAGTGTGCAAGGCCCAAATGTTGTAGCAACATGATGAGACATTTGTCCAGCATGTGTACCTTCTGCACCTTCACACAACTTAAGTAAGCTAGATTAATCTTGAACACTTCTCCATGTTTTACAAAATGCATTCAATCCAAAGAGTCAATACACAAGGAACTTCAATCTTCCCATTTGACAAAATGTGACAAATCAACTCTTCAAGATATATCACTTATTCAGAACAGAACATGTGGCAATAAATATAGATACTGGACTATCAGAGTGTCGCACCCCAAAATTTGCCCTCCTTATCATATTTTTCTTAGAACATATTCATGCTTAATTCATCTGGTTTTGGAGTCAAAATTGGAAATTGAATTTTGAATTTGAGGATGTTTAGAATTTGAGTTTGTGGCGTATTATCTGATACATTAAGTTTTCATTTCGTTTGAAGGCTTATATGTTTGTTTAATACAAGCAAAGCCTGAGATATCTCATCGTGTTTTATTTTCAACCAAGACTATTCCAAGCGGTGGTTCAATTGGAAGCTTAGAGCGAATTTTGTGTTCGGGATTCCAAATGGTAACTCGAGAATGGAAATGCCAAGATTTATTGTGTTGAATTTCGTGGAATTCATAAGCTTTGTACGCCTAAGCTCTATATTATTTCGTATACGAGAAGAATTTGAGTTGTT
Organism: Vicia sativa; assembly: GCA_021764765.1. Lineage (NCBI taxonomy): Eukaryota > Viridiplantae > Streptophyta > Magnoliopsida > Fabales > Fabaceae > Vicia > Vicia sativa. The sequence continues at coordinate 10,489,337 of CM038796.1, forward strand.
ATGATTAAAGGTTCTAGTTGGCACAGGTTCATCCAAACTCCAAGTTAGGTTTTCATTTACAAGGCTCAAAAGTACAGCGGAAAAGCTTGAATATATTGTGTCAATTTATCTCAATGTTGCGAGTTATACAAGTTGTGACACTTACAGGTATTGATTCAAATTCTATTGAAATTCTAAATAATAATTCAAGTTTGTTACAAGAAATGCCGGGGTTTTACAAGTTCAACATCAATTCAAACTACAAAGTTACATTGGTATCAATTCCCAAATTTACAAGTTCCTAAAAGCGATTTCTGCAATATTTACAAAGTCTTGAAGGGTCTTGGCCGTTTTCTTCGAGTTGCTTCCTCTTCGTTCTCATGCCCACCATTATGTTGCTGTCACTTTGTCTTCAAATCATTCTCGATGCCATCCTCCACGTTACATGAAACAAAAGAACAAGCACAAGTTAGCAAGCGTTTGCAAAAACATAATTGAAACAAACACGAAGTTATTGAAGAGTTTTTCTATTTCGTCAAAACATCATCATTAGGCATTTAGGCGGAATCAGATTTTCAACAATGAGCCTCAGAATCTTAAAAAGATTAATCATCGGCGAATGCTTGTTTGCAAATCACGGGCTAACCCGGTTCACAAACAAGCGTAACGGGCTGCAAGCATACAGAAAAGCGCGACGGGCAGCGAGTAAATAAAGCGACAGATCCAATTCCGAAAGCATACGATAGCGACAGTAAAATTCCGGGCAGCACACATCAAGGCAACAGTTTTAATATACCAAATGCAGCAAGCATAAATCCGTTCGCAATTTAATATCCCAGGCAGCATATCGGTTCACAAGATTAATATTCCGGACAGCGAGCAAGTATTATATCAGTTCACAGTCTAATATCTAAAGCACAGGGCAATTGAGAAGAAAGAAAAAGAAGCATTTTAATATTCCCACAGCAAATATATTTAATCAGTTCATGATTTATATCCAACAGCCAGCATACAAAGGCAAAATCAACAGCAGGGACAATTGAGAAGAAGGAAAAGAAGAAATACAAATCCCAACAGACAGCAACCATACCAATCCCACAGTGTAAATCCAAGTCAACAGAGCAGAGGACAGTTGAGGAATTAGAGAAATTCAGAGCAGACAGTATGGCCAAATGCAGAGCAGGGCATGGTGTTAGACCAATTAACACAAGCAACATAGACAGGGTAAGGTCAAGGCAGAGATCTGTTCAGGAGATAGATATACAAAAGAGGAGAGTTCAGATGGTTGAGGACAGAAAAAATAGAGGAAAAAACTTTGTTTTCAAACCCAGAAAAATCAAGTGCAATATCTGTTTTGTTCAAAACAAAAACCAAACACAGTTCAAAAAACCTAGCAGCCAACAGAATACAAACACAACAGCATCAAAGCAATCATCATTTTCCAGCCAAACAACCTTCAGACAATTTATATTTTTCAGAAATCTAAGTTCTGTAGCTCAGAGAAAGAAGAAGAAGAAAAGTAATCAGAACGAACTCACCCAGGTGCGTTTGAATCCACCATCACTGACACGTCTCCAAGGCCACTCGCCGGAATCGGTCAGGCTAGGGTTTCGTAACCCCTTTCAGTTTTCCAATCATCTTTCCATTCACAATCTGTCCAACAAACCTGTACCAAACAGAAAATCAAATACAGAAATCAAATAATCAGAAATCGATCAACATGCAGTTTGGTGAGAGAGAGAACAGAGATCGACGCGTGAGAGAGGAGAGAGATGACGATCGCGTTCTCAGCGTGAGAGAGGAGAGAGATCGCGACGGAGCGATGAGAGGTCCGGCGAGTGAGAGAGAGCGATCGCGGTGAAGGAGATGAGAGAGGGAGGTTTCCGATCGCGATGAGGGTTCGGCGAGAGGATGAGAGTGAGAAAGGAGAGAACGGTGAGGAATGTGAAGAACACGATGAAGAAGAGAAAACAAATTTTAGCTTTTCTAAAAATATTTTCCTTTTCCATTTTTGTTTATTATTATTATTATTATAAATACTATTATTATTATTCTTTTATTACTATTATTATCATAACTATTATTATTATTATTACCATTATTTTTCTTTGATTAATAACTATTATTATTATATTTTCTTTTTTTTAGTATATATCCCAAAAATACAAAAATGATGATAGTAGTTTTAGTTAGAGATTTTTTATCTATTAGGAAATTTCTAGTATGTTATTTCTTTTCTTGCAATATCCCCATTTGTAAATTTGTACCCCCCATTCCCCAACTTGATGTAATAGTTAGTAAATAATTTTATTGCTTTATTATTTAATTAGTCACAAAGCACGAACCGAAAACATTTTCAAACTAATACTCGTGCGAGCCATCATTTTTTAACCCCGAGTTGACAAAGCTTTGAAGCCACAACGCCACACATTTGCGCACACACCACGCTTACTTTGGGCTTACAATGAAACTTTAATTGATTAGTTAAACACTATTTAATTATCTAATTAGGTTATTTAAAATTAATTAGTTTACCTAATTAATTTTATTTAAACTAATTACTTGATTAAGTTTCGTTTAATTAGTCGGTTGAATTTATTTCGTGCATGCACCTACACGATAATTTGTTTAAGCCACCTTGTATGGGCTTTTAATTCATTTACCTGCTTTATTTAATGCTTGTATACAATTGTTTGTTCTTTTCCATCATCACACCTTAGGACCATATGTTCAATTAACTCGCATTGCAAAAACACTTTCATAATAAGTTTCAAACCTCGATCCAACGTCGAGTGCATTTTCGAAATCTTTTTCATAATAAAGTACAAGTTTTTTAGTCGTTAAACGCTAGACTAATTGCTAAAAAACTTGTCCCCCAAACAAACTTTAGTCTTTAAGTCGTTGGACGCTAGACCCGTGGCTTAAAGACCTCTAAACAACGTGAAACTCGTTTCACCTCACTCTTTCATAAGAAAACTCTTTTTGGGTGATAGACGATTCGGGCGAACATTCGTTCCTCGGGTTTCTAGTATTTGAATCGTGAGACGCTAGCCTCGTTGTTCGGTACTTTTTCATCCACCTAAAAGCAATTCAACTCACTCAAATTCTTTCATCGCTCATACGCAAATCATCAAAACTCTTTTCCAATAAATAGGGTGCAATAGTTGTTTCAAATGCGAGCGAGGACTTAAGCTTTTCAAACAAACAAAACAAGTCCTAGCTCAAAGCATTTGAAACGTCTAAATGCACAATTTTTCAGATAAAATCAATACAACCAATTAAAGCCTTTTTAAGAGGAACTACAGAGTTTTGACTTTCCCATTGCACGAGGGAATATGTAGGCACACGGTTCAAAAACCGTGCCAAACTCAAAATAATAAGAAACAAATTCTATTTCCTTTTAGCATCCATAACTTAGTAAACACACACACAAACGCGTAGAATTAAATGGGTCCCATCGAGTACGATGGATGTAAGGGGTGCTAATACCTTCCCCTTACATAACCGACTCCCGATCCCAATTTTTGGTCACGAAGACCGCCTTATCCGCTTGTTTGGGGTTTTATCTATATTTTCCCTTTCCTTTTGGAATAAATAAAATTAGGTGGCGATTTCACCGTTTTCGAGAATCGAAAAGATTTTTGAAAATCGAGCCACTTCAGTTGGCGACTTCACTGGGGACTATTTTTTAAAGCGAGTTAACCCTAATTTAATTCTTCGCTTGTGTGTTTACTATTCATTGCCTATTATTTCTTATATATCCTGTGATGTATTTTGATATTGGGGCATTTGTTGGTTATGGTTCATAGATAAGCCCAATACCCAGGCTTCTAGGAAACATAAGTTTAGAGTGGTTGAGTAGCTTAGGTCCATTGGACATCCGTGTTCCTTGGATCGACGTGAAGACCACGACTTAGAGTTGGTCTTTTTAAGGGAATTATTGCATCGCATTTATAGTGCGGTATGGTAATTCTTGGACAAAGGGCCTATAACTCTAAGTTTTAGGATGTCCAAAACAAGTCGACCGCTCAAAGGATTTTGAGTATCCTGTTAAGAGCCGCTTGAGTATACTTTTGAAAATATTATCGCATGGCGGTATTATTTTAAAAGGGATCCGAGTCTCCTAGAAACATTTAGCAAAAAACACTAAAACCAACCTTGTTTTGGGGAATTGTTGAGTGGGCGAAACCATGTCCGACCAACCGTTGACTTTATGAGATCTACACTACATTTTCATTGAATATCATCTTAACTCATTTACATTGCATTTTGCATTAATCATTTCATTTTTCATCATACGCGTTGCCATTTTCAGGTATCTTGAAAGGACTCAATCTTGGAAACAATTGGATCACACATGGATTTAATCAAAAGGCATAACCCTCATCTCAAATTCAAGATCCCAGATACTCAAACTCTTGAAGCTCGGGAGGAAGGTGAAATCGGTTCGGTTGAATAACTTTCATGCCAGATATGGGTGGATATTGGAATTGTTGGATACTACGGTTGATCATGATGCTCTGAAAGCCTTGGTGAAGTTTTATGATGCTCCTCTACGGTGTTTCACATTCCAGGATTTTCAGCTAGTCCCGACGATTGAAGAATTGGAAAGGTTGTTGAATTGGCCTTTGAAAGATGATGTTCCTTTTACCAAGTTAGGAGAACGCTGATGCAAAAGATATAGCAATGCTCTACACCTCCCTATCGTAGAAATAGGCCAAAATTGGTAAAAAGGTATCTCAAGGAGATTTTGGAACAAAAGTCAAGAATTGGCGTGTCGGAAGAAAATTGATGTCATTCATACTGTATAGCCTTGCTAATTTATGGGGTGGTTTTGTTTCCTAGCAACGAGGATGATTACGTAAGTCACCGCCATTGGTGTTTTCCTCTCGATAACCCCGTGCTCGACCGCTATGGACATGCTCCTCAACATCCATATCCGATCGAAAAGAAGAAAGGGGTTGTAATGTGTTGCTCCGCCTGCCTCTCGTGGTTGAAATCCCATATCCTCGCCGAGGACCGTGGGTCGAATCTTAGAAAAGTTGAGTTGGTCTCAAAATTGGCTTCCTCATCGCTAATGGTGTGTTTTGGTACTCTCCGGATTGGTACACGTGGAGGTCATCACACATTGTGGGCATTTCCTAACGCTCCACTAATCGGATCCCAAGGCTGCATCAACTACAATCCGAGGTTGGTTCTCAAGCAACTTGGTTGTTATATGGAAACCGCACCAAGGGAGGAGTTTCTGAGGGAGTTTATCTTATTAGATTTCGGAAGGGACGATCCGGGTTTGTTGCATACGTAGGCATGGACTAAAGTTCACAAGAAGGGGGCCAAGCTCAGAAAGAGGGGGAATGATGATGGAGAACCATATGAATCCTGGATACTCAGGAGGGTTATGGAAGTAAAATTGCCGTTTGCCGTGGAGGTTCCGTTTGATGTGCCGGAACCTGAGGTCACTCACATTCCAATTGATGAGTTCAATAAACTTAAACTTACCATCACGGAAATGCAAGTGGAAGAAGGTCTACAACAGTCACTTTGCTCAGACACTGGAAAGAGATGAGGCGATACAAAGCCTCAAAGAAAGGGATGTTGAGTTGCTAAGTCAAGAGCAAGTAGAACCGAAAGGAAGGCAAAGTTCCGTAAAAGACAATTTAGATGCGCGAATTTTGAACTAAGGAGTTTAATCGAAGTTAGCCGAGTCGAAAGGCAAAGGAAAAGCGACGCGGATGAAGAGAAGGCTATCCAGCAAAGCTAGATCTAAAACAACCCTTAACACTCAAATTCAAGAGTCAAGGCCACCGAGAAATGTTGAATCTAGCTTAGCACATGAAACTCGCCAAGGAAAAGGCTCGCCTAGCACGTGACTTAGACTCATGAGCTATCCCGAAGATTCGAATTGGACACCGCAAGGATTTGGTGGCCCGATGGGAGGCATCGTATGGAGAATGGAGGCCCAAAGTGAGGTTGGAAAGAAGAAGTCACCATCAAAATGAACTTTGGGTGGACAGAGGGAAACGATTTTTATCTTGGAAGAGCGAATCGAATTTTATGACAATTATTCCGGTTTGGTGGAGTTTTGTAGGCGCTAATGGTGGAAGTCCTTGGCGGCTTCACCACCGTGGAAGACCTAGAAGAAAGTCGAGTGCCCCTGGTGGAATACTTCATCGGTCTGTGCAGAGATATGGTGGAGCGGTTCCAACATGAGATAAGAAACTTCAGGCCCCGGAGAGGACAGCACTTCTGATCTGCTTTTGATTTTATGTTGTCTTCAACTCCAGTGTACTTGTTGAATTAAGGCGGACCTACGAGTCCTGCTCTTTATTTTGCCTTCAAGAACTAATGTTTGTACTTTGATTATGTTTGAATGAAGGGGTTGATTATCTATTTGTGTGTGATAATTGTTTACAAAGTGATTGGGTCCGATAAAGATTCTTAAGAATGGGAACCAATCATAAATCATTTTTGCATCAAATCATACATAGTCATGCATATTATTAAAAGCAAACACCAAGCTCATTGCATTTTTCTCTCCTCAGATTCAAGCTGACTACTAGAAGTCCATACGAAACCAGGGTCAACGTAAGAAAAGCAATGGATCAATATGCGATGAAACAAACGGCTATGCAAGATGATATTGATACACTGAAGACAAAGATGGATCAGTTGATGGAAATGCTTACAGCTCAGCATGTAAGAGAGGAAGAAAGGGCCGCCACCGCCGCCGCCGCCGCTGCCGCCGTTGCCGCCGCTGTAGCTACAGCTAACAATACAGCTAACAACGCAGCTAACAACACATCTAACAACGCATGGCTCTCCCCATCACCGAAAACATGAGAGCTCTCCGATACTCCATTTCAAGAGGGGGCATCTAATACTCCATTCTATGGAATGCCATTTGATTTCTCCAATGGAGCAGAGAATCAAGGAAACGATGTCGCCTCATGTCGCTAACCGAGCAATGGGAAATGACGAGCAAAGGCAAGAAGAGGATGAACAAGAGCATCTGGGTCCACAATTCCTCAAGGCGAGGAAGATCGCAAGATGACTATATGGCGCTTTACCGTAACGTGGAGACCGTAGGGTAATTCAAATCCTTTCCGTGATGTGGCCGCAAAAATGTGTAAGGAATTGGCCGAACAAATGAAGGAGCTAAGAGGAAAGAACGTTGTTGGGCTGAGCGCCGCAGACATGTGTCTCGCACCGATGTTATCATTCCGCCAAAGTTTAAGGTGCCCGATTTCGAGAAGTATAAAGGGTGAGCTGTCAGATACCCATCTAAGAATGTATTGTCGCAAATGGCAAGACATGTCAAAAAAAGAAGTCGATGATCCATCGCTGTGATGGTCTGGGGCTTCTTTAGACCGGTATATGCAACTCGAAAAGACAAACATTCGCCTTGGGATGATCTATCCAAGCAATACCATTTCAATACTACTTTGGCTCCCAACCGAGTACTTGTAACATGTCACGAAAGAAAGGGAATCGTTTAAGGAATACGCCAGAGGTGGAGAAGTGGCTTGAGGGTGCAACCCTGAATGATTTGTTTATGGGAACATTGCCCGCATAATATTATGAAAGGTTGATCGGAAGCACTTTCTCGACTTCTAATTTAGTAATGGTGGGTGAAAGAATTGAAGAAGGATCAAGACCGAAAGATTTCCGAGGAATGTAGGACCGCCCACAAGAAAGAAGATGTTCGTGGTTTCAAGAGGAAGGAGGTTGAAACCAATGCAGATATGGAGCCGGGGAAGAGGAAGGGAAGATCATCACCAGATCCGCTCCCCGTCCAGTCCCCTATATGCCATATCCCTATGTGGCGCCATGCAATATCCGTATCCGATCAACAACCAATGCAAGTGCCAAGATCCAACTCAGTTCCACCGAACCAAGTTCAACAACAACAACAACAACAACCAATCAGAAATCAGAACAAGGGTTTGATCCAACAAAAGAATCCACATTATCACAAATATGCTAAAGAAGAAATTCATATTCCTATGACATACTCAAGTCATCGCCCTATTTAATCCAAGATGGAAGGGTGATACCAAGAGAATTGAAGCCGGTTCCTGGCCTCCCAAGCCTTGGTTTAACGAGAATGCCGATGTGCTTCCATGCTAACTCTCCAGGGCACACTACAGAGGATTGCTTCGCTTTCAAATGCAAAGTCCAGGAATTAATTGACCGGAAGTTGTTGACTTTCGCTGATGTTCCTAACATAGCTAACAATCCATTGCCGAGGCATGAGACATCATCAGTGAATGCTTTAATCGAAGAAGGAGGTCTAGTTATGGAAGTAGGGCAATTGAAAATATCCTTAAAGAAGGTGTTTGAAGAATTAAAGAACGTTGGTTTGTTGGAAGAAAGTCATGATGGTTGTTTGGTTTGTCAGGATGAGCCCGAACATTGCGTGAAGTTCAAAAATTACCTGCAAGGGTTGATGTATCAGCATTTGGTCCAGTTTAGCCAAGTTCCCGCAGAAATGGAAGTAGATGTAGTGGTCCCGCTCATCAATAATAGGAGGCTTCATATATCTCCTATCCAAGAAGAAGAGCCGGTTACGACAGTGGAGCCAATGACGGTTTATCCTCCTGTCCGGATCCCCTATGAAAATACAAGAGCTGTGCCTTGGAGTTATGAGCCTGAAGTCGTCGTAGGTGGCAAGCCAATGGTGTTGGAAGAAACTACTGTTGAAAACATCACCGGTCCAAGTGGTATGACCCGTAGCGGTCGAGTTTATCATCAAGATCTAATGAAGAATAGAGGTGCAGAAAAAGTGTCAGATATTTCTCCAAAGAAGGTTGTAGCTACCGATTTGGGTGCAGAAGAGCTGAAGGATATCTTTAAATCAGGTGATGAGACCTTAAAAATAATCAAAAGGAGTGACTACAAGGTAGTGGATCAACTTAGTCAGACTCCAGCGAAAATCTCCATCTTGTCTCTATTAAGAAGCTCTGAAGCCCACAAGGCGGCCTTGTTGAAATTTCTTGACAGCTCGTACGTAGCGGAAGATATCACCATCAATCAGTTAGATGCTGCAGTTTCAAACTTAAACGATGGTAGTTGCTTGTCATTCACTGACGCTGATCTCCCTCAAAATGAAGGCAGTCATAACATGGCTCTCCATATTTCTGTCACATGTGGGGGGACAACTCTTGCCAGAGTTCTAGTGGATACAGGCTCAGCCCTGAACGTGATTCCAAAGGTAACATTGGCTCAGCTACAGGTAGAGGGGGCAATTATGAAACCCAGCTCATTAATTGTGAAGGCGTTCGACGGATCGCGTAGGATGGTAGTGGGGGAGATCGATCTTCCAATACTAATTGGACCCCAACTCTTCAATATCACCTTTCAAGTAATGGACATCTTCCCAGCTTATAGCTGTTTGTTGGGACGACCCTGGATCCATAGTGCAAAGGCGGTCACCTCAACTTTGCATCAGAAACTAAAGTTCTTGCTAAACAATCAGATTGTGGAAGTTAGTGGTGAGGAGGACTATCTAGTTAGTCATGTGTCTGAATTCAAATATGTGGACGTCGGAGATGAAGTGCACGAAACCCTCTTTCAAGCTCTAGAAATTGTCGGAAATGTGCAAAAGGAAGTGAAGATTGCTAAAAGGCCCAGAGGTAATATAACCCGTTGGCAAGACGTTAAGGCTCTCATTGAGGCAGGAAACCCTGAAGGTTGGGGAACTGTGATAGATGTAGAAGAAAAGAAGGACAAGTGCGGGCTTGGTTATCAACTATCCTCCAGGACCAGTGGAAGTTCAGAATTGGGAAAAGGAAAGATCCCTCATCTAGAGGATACTTTTGTGGCAAAGGGTTTCCGCTCCGAGAAGGCTATCAACGCCCTTGAAGATGATGAGCGCACAGAGGAGATTGCTCGGATGGTGTTTCGTACCCCTCCTAATGTGGCCCTCAAGAACTGGATTGTCAAGGACGTTACCCCTGTCATTTCGTTTTCAAAGTAATTTCTTGTTTTAAAAACTGAAAATCCTGTGCTCTGCCTAAAGCACGAAGGATTGTTTTGTAGGGCTCTGTATATGAATGACTTTTGTCTGCAATGAAAAGCTCATTTTGTTATTCACTTTGAGATCCCTTTTATTGTCTTTATTTTTGCTTTCCAATACACCTTAATAAAAACAACACACTTTCATTGTTTTTCCTGCTAAATAAACATGCATATCTAAAAAATAAAATCAATCATTTACGCAGATTACCTGAAATTGAGCCTATTGAACGTAGCCATGCTATAACTCTTTCTGACTTCGATTTCCCGATCAACCAAGCCGAAGAGAATGGTGAAGAAGACTATGAACTCCCTGAAGAGTTAACACGTCTCGTTGAGCACGAGGACAAGATGATTCACCTCATCAGAACCATGGATGTGATCAACTGGCATCAAGAGGATCGAAAGAAGTCAAAATTGAACCGCTGGGGCAAGAAATAAAAGATGAGTTGGTCAACTTATTGCGAGTTTGCGGATGTGTTTGCTGGTCATATCAAGATATGCCCGGACTAGATACGATATTGTGCACAAGTTGCCGTTAAAGCCGAATGCTCGAAAAAGAGACCGAGGAGGACGATCCCGAGATGGCTAAGAAGATCGAGATGAAGTCAAGAAGCGCTTTGATGCGGTTTCCTGTGTCGGTATATCCGATTGGATTGCCAACATTGTACCGTCCCCAAGAAGGATGGAAAAGTTCGGATGTGTGTAGACTACAGAGACTTAAATCGAGCCACCAAGGACGATTTTCCTCGCTCACATTGATGTTTTAGTCGATAGTCTTCGTTTCTCCTTCATGGATGGTTTTCCGGATACAATCGATTAAGATGGACCCGCAGATATGATGAAGACAACATTCACCACCCCGGGCACCTTCTTACAAAGTCATGCCTTCGATCAAGAATGCGGCAACTTATCAAAGAGCTATGGTAGCTCTTTCCATGATATGATGCATAAGGAAATCAAGTATATGTGGATGATATGATCGCCAGGTCTCAGACTGAAGAGGAGCACATCGTCCATCTCAGAAAGCTGTTTGAAAGATTGAGAAAGTACAAGCTTCGATTAAATCCTAACAAGTGTACTTTCGGAGTCCGGTCCGGGAAGTTACTTGGATTCATAGTAAGTCAACGAGGTATCGAGGTGGACCCCGACAAAGTAAAAGCTATTCAAGAGATGCCAGCACCGAGAACGGAGAAGGAAATTCGTGGTTTCTTGGGACGCATAAATTACATTTCCCGGTTCATATCGCATTTGACAGCTACTTGTGAACCTTTGTTCAAGTTGTTGAAGAAAGATCAAGCCATCATATGGAATGATAATTGTCAGCGGGCATTTGATAAGATCAAAGAGTACTTACAAGAGCCACCTATCTTGATACCACCTGTGCCTGGGAGGCCTCTTATAATGTACCTCACCGTACTCGAAGGATCCATGGGTTGTGTTCTGGGGCAACATGATGATACGGGAAGGAAAGAGCATGCAATCTATTATTTGAGTAAGAAGTTCACAGAATGTGAAAGTCGGTACTCTATGCTAGAGAAAACCTGTTGTGCTTTAGCATGGGCTGCTCGTCGCTTGAGACAATACATGGTGTGTCACACTACAATGCTAATATCCAAAATGGATCCTATCAAATACATCTTCGAAAAGCCAGCTTTGGTGGGAAGGATTGCACGTTGGCAGATGTTACTATCTGAATATGACATTCAATATGTAACCCAGAAAGCTATCAAGGGAAGTGTGGTATCAGAATATCTCGCCCACCAGCCTATGGAGGACTATCAACCGATGAGGTTTGACTTCCCGAAGATGTCATGTTCATTAGAGAATGCAATATTCTCGACCGATGAGGGACCCGAGCCGTGATCCCGTGGACCTTGTGTTCGATGGAGCATCCAATGCGGTGGGCACGAATAGGGGCAATTATAACCTCTCAATGTGTTTTCATATTCCATTCACCGCCTGATTGTACCAACAATATGGCGAGTATGAAGCTTGTATCTTCGGATTGAAGCACCATTGATTTAAGGATCAAAATCCTTGAAGTTTATGGAGATTCGACTCGTCGCTTGTCAAGTCAAAGGAGAGTGAGACTCAATGAAAAGTTGATTCCATACGAGATCATGTTTTAAAGTTGATACCGTACTTGATGAGATTACTTTCCATCATATTCCTAGAGAGGAAAATCGGTTACGATGCTTTAGCCACTTTATCTTCAATGTTCAAGGTCAGTGGGCTAATGAAGCACCTTCCATCATTATTGAGCGCCTAGACGAACCGCTGTATGTTGATCGAGGAGAAACCGACGCAAACCCCGGTTTTATGACATCAAGCAGACATGGAAAAGGGCGAGTACCCGTAAGGCATCTATCGATAAAAGACTTTGAGGAAGTTGTTCGCCAACTTTTCTTGAGTAGTGTGTTGTACAAGCGAAATTTTGATTTGGTCTTACTCGATGCGTGGATAGACCGAAGGCACTAACTCATTATTGAAATTCATGAAGGTTCTTTTGGTGTTCACGCAATGGGCATGCAATGGCGAAAAGATCCTCGTGGTTATTACCGGATGACCATGGAAACCGACCGTGTTGTCTATGCAATGAGATGTCACAAGTGTCGATTCACCGATAAGATGCATGTGTCACCCTCACCTCAATGTTTTGACTTCTCCATGGCCATTCTCTATGTGGGAATTGATATGATCGGAATGATCGAACCAAAGCTTCTAACGGACATCGATTCATACTAGTCGCCATAGACTACTTCACCAAGTGGGTTGAGGTGCCATATGCGAAGGTGACACAACAGTGGTTACCCGCTTATCAAGAATAATATAATTTGTCGCTACGGTACTCAAACAAGATTATCACCGATAATGGGACAAATCAATAACAAGATGATGAAGGAGCTCGTGACACGCTCAAGATTGATCATCACAACTCATCTCCCTACGACTAAAATGAACGGTCGTTGAGGCAACTAACAAAATATCAAGAAAATCTTGCAAAAATGGTGAAGACGATAAGGATTGGCACGAGATGTTGCCTTTCGCTTTACACTGCAAACGCCTATTCGCACTCGACGGAGCAACACCTTACTCTTGTTTATGGCATGGAAGCGGTACTTCCTATAGAGGAGATTCCTTCTCTCGAGTTCGATGGAGACGAGTTGGAAGAAGCGGAATGGGTTCAAAATAGGTATGACCATTCAACTGATTGAAGAAAAGAGGTGACGCCATCCGTCATGGTCAACTATACGAAAAGAATCAAGAGGGCTTTCGACAAGAAAATTCGACCCGCATGTTCGAGTGGGCGAGTTGGTACCAAAAGGATAATATCTCAAATAGAGATCCTCGTGGAAGTGGGCACCAAATTATGAAGGGCCATACGTGGTGAAGAAAGTTTTCTCGGGAGGAGCTCTTGTTCTCACCAACATGGATGGAGAAGACTTGGCACACGCTATCAACTCAGACGCGGTCAAGAAGTATTATGTCTAAAGATAAAAAAATAAAAAAAAAGAAGAGAAAAAATTAAGCCGTGAAGTCGAAACCCGAAAGGTTAAGCAAAAAGGGTAAAGATCCCGGTGAATCAAGATCTTCCGAAGATGGTTCACGCAAAAGTTAGGGAATGTACAAAGACATAATACTGCAGTGGATGTCTCCAGACCACTACAAAAGCTCGGATGGAAAGGATTAGTTCAATCACTATTTTCAGAGGCGAAGTGATGAAGAATAGCAGTCAGGAAGGGGGATAACATGTTTAGGTTCAATAGCGTTCAATTTCAATTTCGTTGTTGTTTTAAGAAACGTGTATAGATTCACTTTTCCTGTGTGTTCCTCCTAAAGGAATGTGCATCTTTATGTACACCATCCCTACTTATGAGTTATTTTTCTCATATTTTAATAAAAATTGTTCAGTTGAACTTCATTTCTTGTCCTACTCTTTTATCTTTTCTGCGTGATTAACTTAATGTCGCTGCTGTTCTAGATAAATTTAAAATCATTCATATGATAGAATCATGAAATTTTGAAGCTTAAAATTGTTTTGATTCACGGAATGCCAGGGGTGACTGACTTTCTAAGCATTACGCCTTTCCTCTGATTTGGAAGCATCTCGGTATCCAGACGTTGTCTCCCCTATGAGAAGCTCATTGCAAAGACATTGGTGACTGGAATTATTGACCATTGCTCTCCATTGATCCCCAATGGCGACAGACATTCATTGTGATAACCAATACATCAGCCAGTATATTCATGCATAATTCATTCATTCATCCATTCATGTCATATCACGGCATATTCATGCCCGAGCCTTTGCCAGAATGTGGAACCTGTTCAAAAATATTGGATGTGGAAGCCAAAGATTTCATGACAATATAGATTTTCTCCCCAGTGTCGGGCGGACGCTCGGGCGACAGACAATTGATAATAGTATCAACTCTCCAATGAAGTCTCTTCCCCAGAGAATCGATCAATTACCCCCAGTGAACTCTTATGACAACGAGATCGTTCAATTGGATTCCCTAGTGATGTCTTCCTTCTCTCAACAGTATCAGAAAATCATGCATCATTCGCATTAGGAAAAAATCATATCATGCATATCATACCCATGCATTAGCTTCGGCTATTTGTTTTGCAGGTTTTTCAACTGAAACTGTAAGTATCCTCGTAAGGATCAAAGTTGGAAGGATTAATTCTCAGACGACAAATTATCCTCTTTTCTCCAGCACAAGTTATATACTTGTATGGATCTTCACAACTGAAGGCCTCCTGTCGAGATTTCTCCCCCAGCGAAACAGTTGTCTCTTTCAGATGGACTCTAACGTCAGCAAAATTATTCAACCAGGAATCCCCAGCGAATTTTCCACACGGTTTTCTTACGAAGTTTTCCCAGCGGATCTTATTTCTCTCCCCAAGAGAATCGCCTTCAAAAAAGGATTACTACAATCTTATTCTTGGTATTTTCAAAGACGTCTTTTAGACGAGAATCTTCTCCGCAAATGCTATTGGCGGTGACTTCCACAGTATACTCCTCTGAGTTGGTCTCAGAAAATTACATCCAACTTCTGGTGCGTTTATTTCCCCAGTAAGTTATCAACTACTCAACAAATAAATATCCACCCGGCGGGATGTTTATTCAAGTCTCAAGATATTTTCTCCAGACTCAGACGTTGATCTCCATATCTACTTGCTGCAACGCATTGTTCATACAATGTCAGCAAATTGAAGCTCATTACCCTAGAAGCTTTTCAGTCACAGGCACTGAATCTGATTCTTCTATCGACGGTAGAGCTATCTGCATACAAATTGAAGATCTTGTCGAATCAGAAGTTGTTCAACATGTCCATACATGTTCAGGAAGATCTCTCATCAGCGTAAACGCGGAAACAAGATTTACCGACTTCATAAACATCTATATCACGCCGGATGTCGGATATTGTTTTGTTTATCCCAGAATTATATTCTTGCGCGCCATCGATTTCGTTCTACTTGTAGCTCGGAGGTTACACTCCAAAGACATTCAAGATGCCATGGCTCGTGACTTTCGTGCACTAACAATCCCGATATTGTTCTAAGCCATCTATTCGAGAGCTCTTTGTTAAGTTCTCCATCATGTCGATTTTTCGTTTAAGGTCCGGTATTCTTAATTCGTAGAACTCTTTGTTAAGTTCTCACCATGTCAAATTTTTTCAATATATTGTTTTTCTTTTCGCTGAGAAGTTCGCTTTCTCATAGCCACTAAAAGTATTGTCAAACCCATTTCGTTACTGTTATCCCCGTTGTTAAAATCTCTAAAGCTCATGCCTAGCAAGTTTTCCCTTCAAGCGTTTTTCTCGGCTCCATAGTCAAGATATGTTATCTGTGTTCTCTTGTGGCATTGGTTTCCCGCGTCGGGCAAATTTTCGGGGTTCTCTGGTATTCAATCCTCTTCCACCTTAAACGTTCGAAAGCTGTCAATCTTTCTCACTTACCAGGTCTAAGATGATTGAATAGGGGCAACTGTCGCACCCCAAAATTTGCCCTCCTTATCATATTTTTCTTAGAACATATTCATGCTTAATTCATCTGGTTTTGGAGTCAAAATTGGAAATTGAATTTTGAATTTGAGGATGTTTAGAATTTGAGTTTGTGGCGTATTATCTGATACATTAAGTTTTCATTTCGTTTGAAGGCTTATATGTTTGTTTAATACAAGCAAAGCCTGAGATATCTCATCGTGTTTTATTTTCAACCAAGACTATTCCAAGCGGTGGTTCAATTGGAAGCTTAGAGCGAATTTTGTGTTCGGGATTCCAAATGGTAACTCGAGAATGGAAATGCCAAGATTTATTGTGTTGAATTTCGTGGAATTCATAAGCTTTGTACGCTAAGCTCTATATTATTTCGATACGAGAAGAATTTGAGTTGTTATGATTAAAGGTTCTAGTTGGCACAGTTCATCCAAACTCCAAGTTAGGTTTTCATTTACAAGGCTCAAAAGTACAACGGAAAAGCTTGAATATATTGTGTCAATTTATCTCAATGTTATGAGTTATACAAGTTGTGACACTTACAGTGTATTGATTCAAATTCTATTGAAATTCTAAATAATAATTCAAGTTTGTTACAAGAAATGCCGGGTTTTACAAGTTCAACATCAATTCAAACTACAAAGTTACATTGGTATCAATTCCCAAATTTACAAGTTCCTAAAAGCGATTTCGCAATATTTACAAAGTCTTGAAGGGTCTTGGCCGCTTTCTTCGAGTTGCTTCCTCTTCGCTCATGCCCACCATTATGTTGGTCACTTTGTCTTCAAATCATTCTCGATGCCATCCTCCACGTTACATGAAACAAAAGAACAAGCACAAGTTAGCAAGCGTTTGCAAAACATAATTGAAACAAACACGGTTATTGAAGAGTTTTTCTATTTCACAAAACATCATCATTAGGCATTTAGGCGGAATCGATTTTCAACAATGAGCCTCGTAATCTTAAAAGATTAATCATCGGCGAATGCTTGTTTGCAAATCACTTGCTAACCGGTTCACAAACAAGCGAACGGGCTGCAAGCATACGTAAAAGCACGGCAAATAAAGCGACAGATCCAATTCGAGCATACGATAGCGACAGAAAATTCAGCACACATCAAGGCAACAGCTTTAATATACCAAATGCAGCAAGCATAAACCGTCGCAATTTAATATCCCAAAGATATCGGTTCACAAGATTAATATTCGGACAGCGAGCAAGTATTATATCACCACGCCTAATATCTAAAGCATGGGGCAATTGAAGAAAGAAAAAGAAGCATTTTAATATTCCCACAAGAAATATATTTAATCGCCATGATTTATATCCAACCAAAGATACAAAGGCAAAATCAACAGAGGACAATTGAGAAGAAGGAAAAGAAGAAATACAAATCCCAACAGACAGAACCATACCAATCCCATGTAAATCCAAGTCAACAGAAAGAGGACAAATGAGGAATTAGAGAATTGTGAGCACAGATGGCCAAATGCGAGCAGGGCATGGTGTTAGACCAATTAACACAAGCAACATAGATGTGGTAAGGTCAAGGGTAGATCCTGAGAGATAGATATACAAAAGAGGAGAGTTCGATGGTTGAGGATGAAAAAATAGAGGAAAAACTTTGTTTTCAAACCCGTAAAAATCAAGTGCAATATCTGTTTTGTTCAAAACAAAACCAAACACAGCAAAAACCTAGCCAAGAATACAAACACAACAAAGATCAAAGCAATCATCATTTTCCACCAAACAACCTTCGACAATTTATATTTTTAAATCTAAGTTCGTAGCTCGTAGAAAGAAGAAGAAGAAAAGTAATCGTAACGAACTCACCAGTGCGTTTGAATCCACCATCACCGACACGTCTCCAAGGCCACTCAATCGGTCAAGCTAGGGTTTCGAACCCCTTTCGCTTTTCCAATCATCTTTCCATTCACAATCATCCAACAAACCTGCCAAAAGAAAATCAAATATGAAATTAAATAATCGTAAATCGATCAACATGCAGTTGGTGAGAGAGAGAACAGATCGACGCGAGAGAGAGAGATGACGATCGCGTTCTCGAGAGAGAGAGAGATCGCGACGGAGCGATGAGAGGTCCCGAGTGAGAGAGAATCGATGGTGAAGGAGATGAGAGGAGGTTTCCGATCGCGATGAGAGGATGAGAGTGAGAGGAGAGAAGGTGAGGAATGTGAAGAACACGATGAAGAAGAGAAAACAAATTTTAGCTTTTCTAAAAATATTTTCCTTTTCCATTTTTGTTTATTATTATTATTATTATAAATACTATTATTATTATTCTTTTATTACTATTATTATCATAACTATTATTATTATTATTACCATTATTTTTCTTTGATTAATAACTATTATTATTATATTTTCTTTTTTTTAGTATATATCCCAAAAATACAAAAATGATGATAGTAGTTTTAGTTAGAGATTTTTTATCTATTAGGAAATTTCTAGTATGTTATTTCTTTTCTTGCAATATCCCCATTTGTAAATTTGTACCCCCCATTCCCCAACTTGATGTAATAGTTAGTAAATAATTTTATTGCTTTATTATTTAATTAGTCACAAAGCACGAACCGAAAACATTTTCAAACTAATACTCGTGCGAGCCATCATTTTTTAACCCTGAGTTGACAAAGCTTTGAAGCGTCACAACGGCCACACATTTGCGCACACACCACGCTTACTCTTGGGCTTACAATGAAACTTTAATTGATTAGTTAAACACTATTTAATTATCTAATTAGGTTATTTAAAATTAATTAGTTTACCTAATTAATTTTATTTAAACTAATTACTTGATTAAGTTTCGTTTAATTAGTCGGTTGAATTTATTTCGTGCATGCACCTACACGATAATTTGTTTAAGCCACCTTGTATGGGCTTTTAATTCATTTACCTGCTTTATTTAATGCTTGTATACAATTGTTTGTTCTTTTCCATCATCACACCTTAGGACCATATGTTCAATTAACTCGCATTGCAAAAACACTTTCATAATAAGTTTCAAACCTCGATCCAACGTCGAGTGCATTTTCGAAATCTTTTTCATAATAAAGTACAAGTTTTTTAGTCGTTAAACGCTAGACTAATTGCTAAAAAACTTGTCCCCCAAACAAACTTTAGTCTTTAAGTCGTTGGACGCTAGACCCGTGGCTTAAAGACCTCTAAACAACGTGAAACTCGTTTCACCTCACTCTTTCATAAGAAAACTCTTTTTGGGTGATAGACGATTCGGGCGAACATTCGTTCCTCGGGTTTCTAGTATTTGAATCGTGAGACGCTAGCCTCGTTGTTCGGTACTTTTTCATCCACCTAAAAGCAATTCAACTCACTCAAATTCTTTCATCGCTCATACGCAAATCATCAAAACTCTTTTCCAATAAAGAGGGTGCAATAGTTGTTTCAAATGCGAGCGAGGACTTAAGCTTTTCAAACAAACAAAACAAGTCCTAGCTCAAAGCATTTGAAACGTCTAAATGCACAATTTTTCAGATAAAATCAATACAACCAATTAAAGCCTTTTTAAGAGGAACTACAGAGTTTTGACTTTCCCATTGCACGAGGGAATATGTAGGCACACGGTTCAAAAACCGTGCCAAACTCAAAATAATAAGAAACAAATTCTATTTCCTTTTAGCATCCATAACTTAGTAAACACACACACAAACGCGTAGAATTAAATGGGTCCCATTGAGTACGATGGATGTAAGGGGTGCTAATACCTTCCCCTTACATAACCGACTCCCGATCCCAATTTTTGGTCACGAAGACCGCCTTATCCGCTTGTTTGGGGTTTTATCTATATTTTCCCTTTCCTTTTGGAATAAATAAAATTAGGTGGCGATTTCACCGTTTTCGAGAATCGAAAAGATTTTTGAAAATCGAACCGCTTCAGTTGGCGACTTCACTGGGGACTATTTTTTAAAGCGAGTTAACCCTAATTTAATTCTTCGCTTGTGTGTTTACTATTCATTGCCTATTATTTCTTATATATCCTGTGATGTATTTTGATATTGGGGCATTTGTTGGTTATGGTTCATAGATAAGCCCAATACCTGTGCTTCTAGGAAACATAAGTTTAGAGTGGTCGAGTAGCTTAGTCCATTGGACATCCGTGTTCCTTGGATCGACGTGAAGACCACGACTTAGAGTTGGTCTTTTAAGGGAATTATTGCATCGCATTTATAGTGCGGTATGGTAATTCTTGGACAAAGGGCCTATAACTCTAAGTTTTAGGATGTCCAAAACAAGTCGACCGCTCAAAGGATTTTTGAGTATCCGTTAAGAGCCGTTTCTTGAGTATACTTTTGAAAATATTATCGCATGGCGGTATTATTTTAAAAGGGATCTGAGTCTCCAGAAACATTTAGCAAAAAAACACTAAAACCAACCTTGTTTTGGGGGAATTGTTGAGTGGGCGTCGAAACCATGTCCGACCAACCAGTGACTTTTATGAGATCTACAGCTACATTTTCATTGAATATCATCTTAACTCATTTACATTGCATTTTGCATTAATCATTTCATTTTTCATCATACGCGTTGCCATTTTCAGGTATCTTGAAAGGACTCAATCTTGGAAACAATTGGATCACACATGGATTTAATCAAAAGGCATAACCCTCATCTCAAATTCAAGATCCCAGATACTCAAACTCTGTTGAAGCTCAGGAGGAAGGTGAAATCAGTTCAGTTGAATAACTTTCATGCCAGATATGGGTGGATATTGGAATTCTTGTATTTGACAAAGTCTTCATAATCCTTTGAATTTGAACCGTTCTCTTCATGAAATTGAACCAGTATCTTCTTCAAGGACTTCGTCTTAGTCACATATTTCTTACTAGTTAGAGATGCTTTACTAGATGATCCAGCAAATATGACCTGACTATTTGCAGAAAAGGTAGATTCAATTACCTTGTTCTTGTTGTCTCCAACCTTAAGGATTGCGACTCCTTTGGTAGTCAAACTCTTTTTGATTTGATTATTAGACTATTGGTTCGTCTTGAGATCAATTTTCACTTGATGAAGAAGGAGAGTAAGATAAAGGTAGGAACAAACTATTATTTCTTGTAATGAAGGTCCAACTTAAATAGATTTTAAAACAAGTAATGTCTGCTTTGTTTCATGTGCATCACAAATCCAAAAGGAGAAAAATTCCCATGCATATCTCCCTAGCATTGATTGCTATATACCCTTACATATGCAAATACCAATGACCCTTGTTAGTTTTTCAAATTTATTTGCATCACACACATGTGTGAAAAGCTCAACCAATAGTTGGTTAGTTGCCACATGTCTAAGAGATACACTTTTATCTTCAAAAAGCTCTCAGATATGATGATGAGAAATGTTAATGTGATTGGTTATGTTATGTTGAACACACTTCTTCGAAGTGTTGGCGGCTCTCATGTTGACACAAAACATTGTTATGAAATCTTGTTCCCCATTTCACTCCTTCACCAATTAGGAGTATCCACTTTAATTGAGTACTATTGTACACACACATGCTCTCTCTAAATCCACACTTCCAGCCCAATCACAATATCCAACTAATATTGAGTTGGTATCATCATAGTCACTTGTCTCATTGTTAAACTTCAAGACACTATTATCTTGAGCAATAATATTAGTCTTGGAATTTTCTTGAGACCCGACACACTCCCTTTGAGATATAATACTACTATTCTCCATATGCCCTTTTTGAAGACCAAGAAGGTGATAGAATTACATTGCAAAACTCATCTCAACCCTAAAATTCATTTGTTAGACAAAATGCTCCACCATCTCAACCTAACACTATAATATCTTCAATGTGAATGCTTGCTCTTCAATGTATGTCTTGATCTACTTATATATCATTATAGTTCTAGGCTTTCTTTATGGGTTGGAGATTTGATTTTGTCCATAAATAGTATATATTTTGTTGGATATTTATTTTATTCATTGACTATCTCCAACAATATTATATGATTTAGTGTGTTACAAATTCAAATTTAAACCTTTGTAAATTTGATTGGATCTTCAAAGTCGTCCACTAAATCATATAATCATATTGTTAAACCAATAACAATAAAATATATATGAATCACCCTATATGTCATACCATATGCTGAGACATCATGTCTAACATGCGTCCCTTTTGCAGTTCCATACAACTCAAGCAAGTTAGATTACTTGAACACTTCTCCATGTTGTTGTTTTGTAAAAATTAAGTCAAACTAAAGGACCGATTCACAAAGAACTTCAACTTCTAAATCAAGATGAACAAAATTGGTAACAATGTCTTCTTCATCTATAAAAACTTGATCCATAATATTGTGTTGTTGTCATGCTTGTATGATGTCCTACCATTGTATGAACGAGCATAATAAAAGGATGTTTTTTTTTGGAAATGCTCATTTTGGTAGGTATTACATACATTGATGTCTATGATATTTGATTTTGATTACATTTTAATGAGTTTGCATGTGTTTATAGGGTGATGCTACTTGTGACCTATTTATTTGAGATGAAAACGAAGAAGAGTGAAAGAGGAATAAGTTCAAAACTTTTTATTTTTTGAAAGAGTTGTTTGAATTTTTAAGAAGAAAAACAAGAAATTGCATAAGAAACTTAATTCCAAGATTGAAGAACAAAAAGTACATTTTTTTTTTTGTTTTGTAATTTTGTTTTTGTTTAACCTCTATTTTGTAATGGAATTTAATTATTGAAGGAACCTGTCATAAATAATTTAATTTAATGGATATTGACGATGATTGTAAACTTATACTTTAGTTGCAAAATGTAATGACAACTATTGTGTGTTGTTCTAAATTTAATAATATTTTACCAATGTTATTGTGAGAATATGTTGATAGTTTTGGACCTATGTGCTTGCAAATACGAAGATTGCAGTAACCTATTGATTTGGTTTCAATATTGAAATTTATCTTAAGTGAAATCTTCATTAATCTTTGTGTTTGAGGCTTGACTTGTTTAAATTATATCATCTAATATGTTGATCAAGTTATGGATCTTAATATGTTGTTGACCAATTGATGGTATTTGATATGTTGACCAAGTAATGGTGCTTGAAGATCAATATGGGGATGTATGTGTTTGTAGTTGTCTCTAACGAAGTTTCTCAAATTTTACATACTATTAGAATATTGAATCATTAAGTACCTCGTGAGAGAGAAGATTCAATATTCTATGAACGAAGTACCTAACAAAGTTTCATACTATTAAAATCATTTTCTTAATCGTCTGGAAAATTTTACATACAATAAACTAGCTTAGATTTAATGATTCACAAATTAACTTTGACAAAGAACTTAGTTAAAAAATTAAAAGAAAAGTGTACTCATTGATACATGACTTCACTATATTGAAGTATTTTGATATCAAATTCCCATTGAATTAAGCATTAATCAAATCAATTGGGAATTTCCATAACCTCATTAAGTTAAGTGTAACACACCTGAGGTGTCTAGAGCGAATCTTGACCTTGTAACCCGAGCAATCTGTCTTCTTTTCTATATGAGCTTACAAGTATCATGATGGTTATATATCATCCTTCTAGGAGAGAGTGGATGAAATTATAGTTTGAAAGTGATTTTTGTTACTCGTGATTCAAACATTTACTAATGCAACTACTATCCCTTGGAAGCTCGTATCCAAATAGAAGAATTTCCTTCATATAATTAAATCCTCCCGTTTTAAGGTATTTCACATTTACCATAAAGACAATAATTATGCAAATCGTATACATAATGTAGATTTTATAAGAGATAAGCTTGACTAAACTAACCTTTTTTTTTATAAAAAAAATTATATTGACGGGTTCGGGTCTTGTTCTCAATATTTTTGTATTTTTCATTCATTAATGCATATGAATAATGGATGAGAACTATGGATTGAATATCTTAGTACACATCCACCCCATACCTACACAATATACATTTATATATTTTAATTTATATTATCATAAAAAAATATTTATCTATATCTTTACAAATAAACATCACATTAAACTATTACACATTTTAATATAATTGTTCATTTATTTCATAATTCAATAGTAAAATCTTTAAATGTTTTTGTTAAAAAAATTTAAATGTATGATATTTTTTAATTGATAGATTTATTTTTAATAGAAGTTCATGTACTTATTATTATCAATATCCCAATCACAATCGTGGGAGATTGAACTATAGTCTTTTCTATTAATTCTAGCATCAATCACCACTGAACCAACTAATTATAGATAATTATTTCTAACTTATAATTTATTGCATATACCTCTCATTTAAAAGTATTATTCTATAGTTAATTTGTTTAATGAAGAACAAAAATTCTCTGCCCCTTATGGGCAACGAGCTAGACAATTTCTAATTTACATCTTTATCCTAATCCTTTTCCCCTTTATTATCACCGTCTTCATTGTCATGATCCGCTTCTTGAATGGCTTTGGTAACTTCCTTAAGAATAAGCTTCAAGAGCCTCTCGTAAGATTCAATTGTAGATTCAAGCATACCAATGGCGCTTTCCTGATCATGAACTGCGACATCCATCACATTTCCAACCTCACTAATTTTCATCCAAGTCCTAATCATTTCTTCATCACATAATCTGGAAGAACTAATCAAGCCACTATTAGCACTTTCACCACCCTCATTTATCTCTATAATACTACTCCCTTTACTTAGTATCATATCACTGATGCTTCCCAATATTTGAGCATTCCCCAAAACCATAATCACTTCACCTTCCTTAACATCCCACATCCAAACACTCCCATTTTTTGAAGCAGACACCAAATTTCTCCCATTATTTACCAAAACCAAACCCACAATTGTCCCTTGATGGTTTTTTGTTTTACTACCCCAATTAACCAATTCATAACCTTTTCCTTTATCCAACATGTTTATACCCCCAACCTTAATTATCCCTTTATATATAAACCCATCCGAACCACCAGCATAGAAACTTGACTCTGTTAAATCCATAACAAACCCAAAAATGGAACATGGAAATGTCACAGTTCGAATTAGAGTTATCCCATTGGATAAACTCCAAAACTTACATGTGCAGTCCATCGAACATGAAACAAATGTACAAGTATGAATCCCAATTCCAGTGCTTAAACATGTCACTAAATCAGAATGTGCCTTCCATTTATGTGAGATTGGGTCACTACATGAAGATGAACCATCAAAAAGCATAAAAGATGGGATCACAACAATAGTTCCATCATTGTAACCTGTAGTCAAGAGATATACTATTAACTTGATGATAAATGCCAAAATATTGACAAGTAAAAATGAGATATATTATTTCACACACACTCTGAACAATATGTTGTCCAAATACATTAAGTATTCGATGTATCTAAAAAGTGAATTTTTTCTTGTGGTAATAAAAAATTACCTGAAATGAGTAGTGACCCATCATTATAGAGGTGGAGGGTGGAAATAGGTTTGGAGTAAGGAGTGAATGATTTTATGATATCTCCAGAAGGAAGTGAGAGGGAGTGGATACTCCCCGACACTCCACCTGCAAGGAGAAAATCACCATTGGAATCGGCTATAAGTGGAGTAACGGGTTCAGGGAGAGGGATGTTGTGGAAGGCTGTTGAAGTGTCCCAATTGTATATGTGAATTGAGCCTGAACCTTTATCAGAAGACACGTGAGAGGTTGCAATGAGTTTTTTGCATGTCATCGTGAAGCCGCGACAAGGTGATTTGCTGCCTGTGAACTGACCAAGAATGGTGCCCGTGGAAGCCTCAAATGCTATCATGGGGCCATCGCTAGAACCAGTTAGGATCACTTCATATATCATCGTGACAAAAAATGATCGACTGTATGAAAATAATTTATAGCTATTAGACTATTAGGCCTAAATAAATAAATAAAAGAAAACAAGTTTATGTAGATATATCTCTTAGAGAAATGATAGTCATATTTATATTAACAATGTATTCAATTTTAAATGATATTTTCTAATAAAGTGAAATAATGTACATGGTCATCTAATTTGAAATATTTAAAAATATATTTTCATTGTTTTAATTGATGGGATGACTCAATAATATATTTATATTGTCATTCAATTCTTATTTTTATAAATAAGGTATAATTTCGTCAACACATTTTTTAATTGACTATAGAATAATATTACATAAAATAGAATGAATTGATTTTATTTAATACAATGAACTTAATTAATTTTAATTATTGAAAAAAGATGAAAAAGAGAAATGCATTGAATAATTTGAAACTAAAACATAAAAATAATGTTTTTGTTAAATTTTATATAAATTTTATGTGACTCAATAATATAAATATAATATTATATTGTTTAAATATATTTTTATATTTGACGATGATCTTTAACGCAATAAAAAAAATATTGGGAGAGAAACAAATAAAAGAGTGATATGATAAGTTGGCGATGTGGCAATTAAAAGTGTACGCATATTTTTATTTAACTAAAAGAAGTGTACATCTATCATTATTTAATACTCCATTCATTTTTTACAGTTATTAAGAAATGTAATAATTATTGTAAGAAAAAGATAAATTATAAAAGATTTTACAAAATTGTCCTTTATTAATGATATTAAGAAGACAAATTTACATAATTAAAAAGAGAAAAAATAATAAATATTTAAGAGTATAATAAAAAAAATAACATTAACAATTCATTGATAATATAAAATGACTTATATTATGGTTCAATATGTTTTTCTAAAGCGACTTATAAAAAACAATGCGAGTAATGTTTAAACAAGTTTTAATGATTGACCATAAAAGATAAAATGTGTGAACATCTTCAAAGAATTTGTATGAATCCAAAAGTGATTGTACTTGCTAAAAGTAGAATTTGTTATAACTAGTTATTAAGGGTTGTGATAGGCTTGAAGGTTTGTTTTAGAGTTGAGAGCTAACCAACGTATGAGGTGAAAAGCTCTCTATACGTGGTTTTTTATGTGAGAATCAAATTGTCTCTCTCAACTCTAGGATAAAAATATATATAGTCGTGTTGGGTCTGGATTTTATGCCTCATAAGAATAGAAGCTACTCCCGATAAAATGGGGAATGCATATCTAATCTTCCATTATTTAGAGGAGTGTGGTTGGTTTCAGTGACTTACTTGCTCTAATGTTTAAATTTTAAAACGAATAAAATAGAGTGTCTTTCACATGTGCACTTGTGCACGTACAACTGATATTTTTAAATTATCAAAAGTGAAAATCATCACTACTATTCCGTGTGGACCTAAATTCCATAGTCACCTCACAAAAATGTATTGAAATGTTATGGAGTTACATCAAAATATTGGGTGACAGGAAGCGAAATGATAAGTGTTGGTAATAGACCAACCAATCACGTGAGTTCAACACTCAAGTACTTGTATTTCCACCCCTTATTAGCAAAAACAAATCATTCATATATTTTTCTCCACTTCTTCAGTTAATTTATGACTTTCTTTTTCTTCTTCCTTCTCTTTTTACTCCTTCCTTTCTTCTTTGATTTATTTTCTATGGGAGCCACTCTTCCGGAAGATGAAGGTATACATACTGATATCATCATGTATTGATCCATATTGCATGTACGTACTGTTGTTGTTCTAATACTATTTTGTTTTCATTATTTCAGTGAAAGCTTTGAAAGACATAGGTAAAACACTTGGGAAGAATGATTGGGACTTCAGTGTAGATCCATGTAGTGGAAGGAACAACTGGATATCGCCAACTCAACTACAAGGTTCTGAAAATGCTGTTACCTGCAATTGTTCTTTTCAAAATAACAATCTCTGCCATGTTGTTAGTGTGTAAGCATACTCTTCCTCTTTTCTTATCTAAACCCTCTCAACACATTTATAAGCAACAAAAAGAATAAACGATGATGTATCTAGTCACTATTTTATACGAGATATATCAATTATTCAATAGATGAACAATAGATGAACAGTATATTGAGAGACTCGCTGTTGAGAAGACTAAATGCAATAATTGCAACATTAACATCAATTAATGTACATTGAGAGACTCACTGTTGGAGAAGACTAAATGCAATTATTGCAACTTTCTTCTCCCTTGATGTGACATTTTGCTTTTACGACGATCTCTTCCATCGAAACTATTGAGTTTTGGACCAAGGATTCGTTCAAGTTCCCGGTCTTGAGGCCATTATGGAAAGCCCCAACGAACATCTCGGAAAGCATTTTGCCCTTACACGACTCATGCTTGAAGGGTTGTGTACATGTCCGGTTTCTTGGTATGCTTTAGGAAAACATTTGACCCTTATATGACTCTTGCTTGGGGAGATGTGTACATGTTTGTTTTTTTTATATGCTTTAGGAAAGCATTTCACCCTTACATGACTCATGCTTGAGAGTTGGGTATTGTACATGTCTGATTTCATGGAATGGGGTATTGAGTGAACCAATTCAACTTGGAGCCAGTGGAGCTCTTTCCGATTAATTGTTTATCCTGAAGAGTAAGACCACTCTAAAATAGTTCATGGGCCAGGAAGGTTATGATGACCCAAGTCTAGACAGAATGGCACGTACCTTAAAGTTAAGAAAGCATTCTCGATATCTGATTGAGATATGATAGAGAACATATTTATGACTTATTGAGGATATCATGGTCCGAGATTTGGGCAATCACACCTGATTCCCAATCATCATTAAGAGGTCATAAGAATCAGGGAAAATCACCTTAATTTGTCTATGATAGGCTTTCTTGTAAGACGGATCAGAACAAGTATATAAAGGGATGAGCGCAAGAAGAAAAAGGATAGAAAATAGATAAGAGAATTCGAATGTGACTGTAGTAGTTAATTTTAGAGTTTTTAGTTGGTGTACTAGATTAGTTCATAGTACATCAAATCACATCTTACCAAATCATCTTTATAAAACATTTATACTATTATCTATGCAATAAATTTTGTTTAGGTTCGCAATTTTTTTCTTATTATAGTTAGTAAAAAACACTTTTTTACACTGGATGTGTGTAAATTAACTAAACTAATTCTTTTTAAGTTTTGAGCTCTAACAAGATTAATGGTGTAATGGGTTTACAGTGTTCTAAAATCACAAAACCTTTCTGGTACTCTTCCACCTCATCTTGTGAGGTTGCCTTTTCTCCAAGAAATGTATGTTCAACTCAAAAAACTTAAACTCTATCTTTTAAAGTATAAAGTTTTTGGTAACTTTTATTGTATAGATGATTTCTTATTTGTTTTTGGTACAGTGACCTAACCCTCAACTATCTTAATGGTACAATTCCTAAAGAATGGGCCACATTAAGTCTTGTAAACATGTAATACATATGTATCTTTCTCTATTGTGCTTGTTCTTTAATTTCTCCAAATTATTTTTGTATGCTTATCATGACAAATTTTACAATTTTTCTTTTGGTTAAGTTCCTTCTATGGAAATCGTCTATCTGGTCCAATTCCAAAGGAGTTTGGAGCCATCACCACTCTTAAAAGCTTGTAAGTTTCTTATTGTAGAACTTGTTCGATTTCAATTATTATAAATTTTGAGAAACTTTATTTCAACGAATAGGGTATTAGAATTCAACCAACTATCAGGAAATCTTCCTCCAGAACTTGGGAGTCTTAACCAGATTGAAAGACTGTAAGCCTTTCATATGTTTTTTTTCTAAAACACACAGTTTTGGTGATCTTTAATAGCAGTGATTGATATTGGATGCATTTTATTGTCCTGCAATTTATTTTTTAGTGTTGCTGCAGGCTTCTTTCCTCCAACAATTTCACTGGAGTATTACCTGCAACATTTGCTAAGCTAACTGCATTGAAGCAATTGTAAGTATTTTACTTTCATTATTGCTAGATTTCATTGCTATGTAGCTCCAACACTTCAGGTTGGAAGCGTGTCTACGTATTGCTAGATTCCATTGCCTTATAGCTGCATGGTTATATATTCCATGTTCATAATTACTGCTATCTGTTGCTTAATGCAGTCGAATTGGAGACAGTCAATTCTCGGGAGCAATACCCAACTTTATACAGAGTTGGAAAAATCTTGAGCTGCTGTGTGATTCTCTTTCTCTTCTCTTGTCACAAATTTTAGATTCTTTAGTATTGTCATTTTATTTTAAACTATTTTCTTGTCATAAATGTTTTTCATAGCGTGATCCGAGGGAGTGGTTTGAGCGGGCCAATTCCTCCTGGAATTTCACTTCTGGAAAATCTCACTTACTTGTAAGTATGACGCATCCACACACACTACACAAACAAATGATCTGAAAATTTCTTTTATATTGTCGTAATTAACTATGCTTATAATGTGATGCCTAGGACTATTACTGACTTGAATGGACCCGATTCACCTTTTCCACAACTTGAAAATATGTCAAAGCTGCCAACCTTGTAAGTTAATTACTCAATATATTTAATAAAACAAACCATTGTTGTAAAGTTATAATAAAACAAATTAAGGAGAAATTGTGGTGAAATATTTATATATGGTATAATTGGTTTCAGAGTATTGAGAAGTTGCAATATCATTGGAGAAGTGCCTGAATATCTTGGAAACCTAACTACTCTGAAAATGATGTAAGTGCTGTTATACTTCTTTCCATTTCTGTTTGATTGATCGAATGATAACTTTCAGTTTTTCTTTCCGACTTTTTATGACATGCTTCTTTTGTTCGCCACATAATAGGGAACTATTCTTTATGTTAAATTCTATATTTACTCTTTCTCTGAAAAGAACTTATTCTGAATATCCTTTTCAGAGACCTCAGCAACAACAAATTAAGTGGACAAGTCCCCATGAGCCTCGGGGGTCTAGTGAAGTTAAGCTTTCTGTAAGAATTTTGCTGCTGCTTCTGCTATCAGAGCTTAAAATTGTGGACATATATTGGTTTTTCTTTGTAGCTGAAAAATAGGGAAGACTAGCTAGTGTAGGTGGAAAGATACTTTTTATTCTAGACTCTGGAAACTGAAATGTTTTTGTTCATTGGTTTTGTTAGTGGACTAAAATAAAAACTAATGCTGCCAAAACCTGGTAAATTGATATGAGTCATTCGGGAACTGTTCAATAATTGGGATAATCTTTACTATCTTATCAACTATTTTATCTTGTTAAACAATAATTTGGATTCTATGTATTAACTTTTTGATGTTAATCTAACTAGATTTTTATCTGGGAATCAGTTGACTGGATCGCTGTCTGACTGGATATTTAGACCAAACTTTGTGTAAGTTGTCTCGTCTCTTATGCTACTTGATAAAATGTGAAATTTCTTTGTTTTTGTCACTTTTAAGAACTGTAGCTTTAGCTTCATATGTATGCACACCTGTCATATTTTTGTGGAGGTTAGCATCATCATCTAAGATTCTAACAGATATTGTATATCTATCTTTATGCAGAGATCTGTCGTATAACAACTTCACTATAACAAACTTTGAGCAGCAGACTTGTCAACAAGGAAGTGGGTAAGAGTCCTAGCATTGTGTTTTGTCACGTTTTTTTATTTTAATTTCATGGTTTTCTTGTTTTGTATTTTTACGAAATGACCTGAGCCCCAGTCAATTTCATTATGCCACAGAAACTTGTTTGCGTCCTATTTGAACGGAAACAGCTTGTAAGTTTTTTTTGTCTCATGATGAATAATTACTTATTTAGTTGTATATAACTTGTATATGTTATTGAATGCTAACTTGTCCTCCCCTTGGATTTATAATCTTCTCAGAGGAAATGTTTCATGTTTGGAAACCTATCCATGTCCTAAAAGTAGGTTTACTTTTCATGGATTTCATATATCCTTCTATAGTACCGATTGATTCGTCTAGCAGTTAATAACCTATTTCTTCTTTTCCAAGTTTGGTACTCCCTCTATATAAACTGTGGTGGAAAGAGCATAACATTTTATGGAAATAAGACATATGGTGATGATTCATATAAGATGGGATCAGGAAGATATCATCAAATCGGAAGAAACTGGGGACTTATTACTGCTGGTCACTTTCTTGATAGTGGACTCGATGACTACTACATGTGGTCTAATGCAACAAAACTTGCCATCGAAAATGATACTGAACTGTACA
This sequence comes from Vicia sativa, assembly GCA_021764765.1. Lineage (NCBI taxonomy): Eukaryota > Viridiplantae > Streptophyta > Magnoliopsida > Fabales > Fabaceae > Vicia > Vicia sativa. The sequence continues at coordinate 10,521,425 of CM038796.1, forward strand.
TGGACGCACGTGTTTCTCCAAATTCTCTTACTTATTATGCATTCTGCATTGGAAATGGAAACTACACTGTGAATCTCCATTTTGCTGAAATAATGTTTAGTGATGATAAAACATTTAGCAGCATTGGAAGACGGGTATTTGACATATACATCCAGGTGCGTGATTTTTTATTATACCACATGTACTACTCACATGATACAAACCAATTTTTGTTAAAACTAAATTAGAAAATAAAATTCAGTTCATTCAATAATGTGCATTTGACGGATTTATATATGGCAGAGAAAGTTGGTGGTGAAGGATTTCGATATTGCAAAAGAGGCAGGTGGTGTTGGGAAGGCAGTCATTAAAACTTTTACTGCTGGTGTGACTCGAAATGCATTGGAGATTCGCTTAAACTGGGCTGGGAAAGGAACAACTACTATCCCATTTGGATCAGTATATGGTCCTCTTATATCGGCTATATCAGTTGATCCTGGTTAGTTGTATTTTCCAAGATTTCGTATTCTCTTCAATCACCTTTGTCGTCCACATTAAATCTATAATGCTTCTATTAATTGTGCAGATTTTACACCTCCATCGGAAAATAATAAAAGCATGCCTGTAGGAGCTGTTGTTGCCATTGTGGTTGCAGGAGCAATTGTTATCATCTTTGTAATTGGCATAATGTGGTGGAAGGGCTGTTTAACATTGAAATGTTTAGGGGCAAGAGGTAACTACTGAGAAACTACTCTCCTGATTACCATCCTTTTGAATAAAATTCAGGAAATCTTGTGCAGAATAATGGGATATGAAGTATCAAATTATTTCATCTTTCTTCCTGCGTAAACACTTAACTAACTTCCCATGAGGAAAGTAATAGGACTTTGATAATGAACTCAGTGAAACCATATATTTCTAATTATTGCTGCTTTCTTAAAGATGTCTCTGATATTGTATGCTTTTATTGTCAGAGCAAAAGGGTCAAGCTTCACAAACTGGCTTATACAGCTTACAGAAAATCAAAGAAGCAACAAACAACTTTGATGAATCCTTTAAGATTGGAGAAGGAGGATTCGGTCCTGTTTACAAGGTATATTTTGCACAATTTGATATTATTATTCAATCAACAGCATGTGGTATGATACAATGATAAGTTGTTCCTCAAAACGCAGGGTGTTCTACAAGATGGCACAATAGTAGCGATTAAGCAACTATCTTCAAAATCAAGTCAAGGATCCCGTGAATTTATTAACGAGATAGGCATGATTTCTACTTTACAACACCCTAATCTTGTTAAGCTCCATGGCTTCTGTATGGAAGATGATCAGTTGTTGTTGATATATGAATACATGGAGAACAATAGCCTTGCTCATGCTTTATTTGGTAATTATTTAATTACTGTATCTGTAATCAGTTATAATCTTGAACATATGTTAATGAATAAAATGATATTGTTGTCTAATTTCTATCAGCCAAGAAAGAAGACCTAGAAAATCGTCAATTCATATTGGAATGGAAAACTAGGAAGAGAATTTGTATTGGTATAGCTAAAGGTTTAGCTTACCTGCATGGAGAGTCAAAAATAAAGATCATTCATAGGGACATCAAGGCAACTAATGTGTTGCTAGATAAAGATCTCAACCCCAAGATATCTGACTTTGGTTTGGCTAGGCTCAATGAAGAGGACAAAACCCACATGAACACCAGAATAGCTGGCACTTAGTGAGTTCCCATACTTGATTCTCTCTGGTTTTGATTTTTATTGAATTTCCATACTTTGAAGAAGCCAAAGAGTAGAGGTTAAATTTGAATTCCAAATTTGATCAACTTGTTATTGTCGTTTGCATGTGTGTGTAAATACTGTGTTTGATTTATTCGCAGTGGATACATGGCTCCTGAGTATGCTATGCATGGTTATTTAACGGACAAAGCAGATGTTTATAGTTTTGGAATCGTTGTGTTGGAAATTGTTAGTGGAACCAAAAACACCGTTCGTCATCCTCAGGAGGAATGCTTCTCTCTTCTTGATTGGGTAACTTATGTTCTTTTGCGCTCCTTCATTCAGGCTGATATTTTTGTCCCTGAGAATATCTGACATTGTCAAGAAATTAGAAAATTTAGTACACATTTCATAAAAACAGGTTCAATATTATGTTATTATGGATGACCGAGTAATCACTGCTTTATTTGAAACATTGAATTGTACATTAACAGGTGCACCTTTTGAAGGAAAAAGATGATCTAATGGAGTTCGTTGATCGAAGATTGGCCGAAGACTTCAAGAAAGAGGAGGTAATGGCGATGATCAACGTGGCTCTTTTATGCACTAGTTTTTCTCCGTCACTCCGGCCTTCCATGTCTTTGGTAGTAAGCATGCTTGAAGGAAGAACAGATGTTGAAGAAGTGGTGGCAGAATCAACTGAGGTACTGGATGATAAGAAATATAAGGCTATGCAACAATACTACAAACAAAGCGGAGAAAGTAGCACAAGTGAACCTCAAAGCCGAAGCCGAAGCATGGCAACAAATGAATCAAATGCTTTGATATATGATACAGAAAGTAGCACAAGTGAACCTCAAAGCCGAAGCCGAAGCATCGCAACAAATGAATCAAATGCTTTGATATATGATACAGATTCTTCAGGCTGGGAACCAAGAAATTAGGAAAACTATACAGCTTGCATAATTTTATTTGATAAAAAGTTGAACTTGCATTAATTAATAAACATGTTTTCAGCAATATGTAATTTTTTAAGAGCATAAATATTGGTTACTTTTAAGAGTTCCGACACAATATTCTAAACCATGATGTCAAAGTGAGTTGGATATTTGACGCTTTTTATCATTCTCATATGCAAAACGTAATTTTTTAAGAGCATAAATAATTGTTACTTTTAAGAGTTCCGACACAATATTCTAAACCATCATGTCAAAGTGAGTTGGATATTTGACGCTTTTTATCATTCTCATATGCAAAACGTAACTAAAATGAACAACCCTCGTCTTTTCTTAGCTTCATTTTCATTTATTTTTTTTAACTAAACTGCTATATAATTAAAGCCAACAATAAATTAATATAAATGTAGAGTGTATTGTGGGAATTTGTGGGACCCAATTTAGAGTTTTTATAAGTTATATGGATATTTGAAAAATGTAGTAGAGTTGTCTGGAAAATGAGAATGTGTAATATAATATATAAAATTGAGGGAGTCCTATTTAAAGAACTATGGATGTGGATGCTCTTATAACTTCAAAGACTTGAATGTTTTTATACTCACAAAACAAGGCAACTAAAAACAATAATACTAATAGCAATAACAAAAATAATTTGAGAGGGTGATGTTACTCCCACTTTAGCATCTGTCAAAAAATGTGTTATATGCCTTGTTCACATTCAAAGGTACAAAAGGAAAGTCCTTACAAAGTTTGACAATGGACATTGGATACACCTACAGACAATATAAACATCAAATGAAATACATTCAAGTAGCAGCTAATGCAAGAAGCTCCCATGTTCAGTTAAATTGACAAGAATGATCAATGTTTGTCATATCCAACATCTTTGACTTTATCTCTGAAACTGTATTCTCTTATCCCTAATTGGCAAATCAATCGGCTGCTGCGCCTCATGTGGATGATCCGGGCCGCTATAAACCTTCAGGCGTGTGAATAGAGTCCTGCCAAGCTGCATGAACAAAACCATTGATTAAATATGATTCAATTCAACTATATATAAAAACTTTCTTTTTAGTTTGATCAAATATAAGGAAGCTTCCTTAGAATATATATTGTTGAACTTACCCTCCCTTTTGGAAGCATGCCGCGAACAGCATGTTCAACAATTCTTTCAGGAATTCTGTTCTGCAGCTGATCAAATGTCTCGATTGTCATACCACCAGGTCGACCTGAATGCCTCCGGTAAAGCTTTTGTGTCCTCTTTTTCCCGCTTACAGCAACCTTATCTGCATTTATCTACACAACCCCAATTACAAAAATATTCCTAGCATAAAACTTCAAGGGAATGGTAGAGCTGCTAAACATTGATTACATTCATGTCAAAAACAAGTATTTCTCATGGAAAATTGGAAACTGTCCATCCGCAGGTCATGAGTCTTCAGCATGCTAAACTTCAAATGCATAATAAATTTACTTACAATCTATAGAATGTTAAAAGAAGAAGAGTCCTTAACATGCACCTCCCAGAATGATAAATAAAAAGAGAAATTCAAACATACTCCCTCCGATCTTGATTATAAGCATTAAGCATAATTAACAAACATTAAAACCATTAAGAAATCATAACAAATGAATCTACTTGAACTCAAAAAATAAATGCTTTCTCAAAAATGAGTACTTTTTTGCTCGAGCTCAAGAGTTGCTTTATTAAGATTTTTCAGGACATGGAATAAACCAATGGATTAACTACAACATACAAATATGTGAAATGTGATTCAAATTTCTGTGAGATGTAACATTATTTTAGAAAAAAGCTAAGAATGTGGTAGTAAACCATACATTACGAATATTTAGGATAGGAAGAGTTGTACAAAGATATTAGAATAAAGGTTGTGAAGATCGAGATCTTGCATAAGATCAGGAGAGGATAACAAGATTGTAGAAATCACAAGGAATCATCAATAACAGTAAATAATAGTCCATAGAAAAATAAAATGAAATGGAATAGAGGGGGCAGATATAAACATGGAATGTGACAAGGGTTTTGAGCATAAGGCATTGAATTTGCAAATGGGGTTTTATCACTTGCATTACCAACCTTAACATACGTCTACATAACATATAAATAACATACCACAATTACAAATGCACCCATGTCCACACTAGGCGTATAAGTCCCCAGGTTTTTGCCGCGGATGTGAATGGCAATTGTTGATGCTAATCTCCCAAGAATTTTATCTTGAGCATCGACAATATACCATGTTTTGGCCGTGTTGACATGATCGGAAGCTTTTGGGTACCACGTGGTGTTCCAAATATCCTGCAAATAAGTGATTCAGAGTCAATTTACTGAAGTAAAGAAATTTCAAGATTCAAGAAAAGGGTTACAGTTAGTTAGTTATACCGGGCCTTGAAATCGGGGTTCAGGTTCAACAGTGAGGAAGCGGGGATCTTGTTCAGTTTCCTGTTGAGCACGAACAACGAAAGATGGGGAGAAATTGGTACTGCGAATGGAGGAAGATGAGAATGAAAGGGAAGAAATGAAGGAAGATTTGGTGGTTGGGTTTTTGTGATGAGTGAATGAAGATGAAGGGAAGGAGAGAGATGGTGAACCATACAGTAAAGCCATTGCCGCTCTCTGCCGCTCTATCTAGTGTTATCCTTTTGTTGGGACTAAGATAATGTACAAGATGGAGACTCAGATAACCAAACTTTTTGGTTACATTTTTTCTTTTACTTTTACTCATAAATAATTTTAGTATGTTTTTATTAAAGAATAAATAATTTATTCACCTTCTCCGTCCTGTATAAATCAAAAAATACTATATTGTTAGGTTTTTTAATATATATATATATTTTCTATTCTTTTTTTATTACGTTGAAATCATGTATATATGTAATGAAATTTACATAAAATAAACACAATATTTTATTATTATATTATAAATAAATATGTTTTTAAAATAATTTTTTATAAAATTAGAATAAAAAATATTCTAAAAATATAAAAAATTATTTTTTTATATTAAAAAATTAGGTTAAATTAAGGCACGTTTTCATCCTCAATTCTATTTAATATATTTTTTTAATATAAAAAAATAATTTTTAATATTTTTAGAATAATATCAAATTATTTAATTTTAGAATGTATGACATGGTTAAAAATCTCTTGTCAAGTCATCAAACTCACAGTCAGATGGAGGAGGACTGCAAAAATCTCAACTCTAATAAACTTGAGGGACCAAAAACCTGATTTTAAACTAGGGGGCCTTAAACTTCAGAATTTTGAAACTAGAGAGACCAAAAGTGCATTTAAGCCTAAATAGTAATACTTCAAAAAAAGTCATTTCTCATTTTCATGCTCACAAACTCTTTCGAAAAGCTTTGAGCTAGAATACAAATCAGAACATGTTGCACAACTTTTCTGGTTCACATACATGCAAACTCGAACACTCAGATAACATATTTGAAATTTTTTGTGCACCAGAACAAATTTTGCAAGTCTTTCGTTTTAATTTTCAATTTCAAAACACCTTTCCTAACTGTTCCGGTTTGCTTACATACACCAAAACACAATTGAAAACTATTATGATATAAGAAATGACAAAACAAAACATATTTTAGAAATCATCTAGTTTACTTCAAGTTTTACACGCCGGAACACTTTTAGAATGTGTTTTGGTTTGCATATTTTGTTTTTTTTCTTTCAAAATGTGTTCATTAGATAGTGACGGTAGGATTTCTCAAAGACACGAAAAAAGCGTTCAATAGATGGAGGTGGATCATGATGGTGCATTTGCACCCGCTCCCTAGTCTCCACAGGACTGGATTTTCAAGAGGACCGTCTGATACATCTCACCTAGTTAGATATGAGCAGTATTTTGCTTGATACCTATGGTCCGAGAGGTAAGTAAATGACTATTTTATGTTGAATAAATTTTTAATTTTTATCTGTTTATTAATTTTTTTTTTTTTTTTTTGAGGAGAGAGGTCCGAAAAAGGAACTGAAATGTGATTTACATGGGTTGAAGCTTTATGGTTGGGTTCCACAACAAATCTCAAAAGAGATTGAGAATTAGGTGAATCTCTTTAGTTATACTTCGCTGCAGAGAACCATTATGTCCAAGATAGACCCAAATCTGCTATCTGCTTTTACAGAGAGATGGCATTTAGAGACATCTTCATTTCACATGCCGTATGGTGAGATGATGATTACTCTGGATGATATTGTGTGTTTGCTTCACCTGCCATTTGGGGTGCCTTCTGGAGCCCTGACCACGTCACGAAAGAAGTTGTTGTTGATCTTGCTGCTGACTACTTAGATGTGTCACGGGATGTTGCAGCAAGATAGGTACAATCATGCAGAGCTGCCCGTTTTAAGTTGGAGTTGGTTGCATAATTTATTTGTAGATCATCAAGATGATTCTTCTTATATGCGACAAGAGCATATTTGTTGATGTTGGTTGGTTGCACTATTTTTACTAACAAGATGTTTACTCTTGTCGATGTAAAATATTTGTTGTTATTCAAGGACTTAAATAGTCTTCATGGTTATAGTTGGGGAGAAACTACTTTGGATACCCTTTACGATGCTCTTGGAGATGCATCTATGTATGGTTGCAAACAGCTTGCTGGATATCCTGATTTTCTTCCTGTATTTATTAAATGTAGTTTATTTTAATATAGCTTATTATACTAACGAAGTCTATTTTTTATTAAAATTGTTGATTTTGGAATAGTGTTTGGATTCACAGGTATTTTTCGACACTTGGAAGAAAAGAAGACATTGGAAATCAAGTGATAATCGTGGACTTCCTAAAGCTATGAGATGGTCGTACAGCAAGGAGTCTTGAAGGTGGATGTGTTGTGACCTATTTTGGACGTGTTGACACTGTTGATGTCATATGACGCCCATTCGAGGATCATAGAGCATGGCGTAAGTTACAACCGACAGTGCCTTAATGCTCGCATATGAAACATTAACAACTAGGTAACTAAAGAATTAAAGGTAAAATGGCTACATTCATGACTCTATAAGAAATGAATATATGTTATAGATTCTCTAAACTTCGTCATCTTGCTAGGTTGGATAAGCAGCCTGATTTCCCTTGCCAACTTCTACGGGAGACGTTATCCCAAAGCTAATGTTCATCTTCATGCATGTAAAATGCATCCTCTTTAGCTTGAGGCTTTATACGTAGCATTTCTTGGCAATCTCTTGATCTCCTCAGATAACCCCTACTCTCCCATCAGAGAGACGATACTTCATGTATAGATACATAGTAGATAAATCAGTGTCCAATCAGTTAAATGTTGGTCACTGAATAATCGTATTAAATGAAGAATGAGCTTTAATGACTAGATACTTAACATTTATTTCTTTGGCACGACCTTGCTCTCTGAATGTTATTATCAGGGTGAGGTATCCTTTTACCTGTACATGTTCTCCAGAAAATCCGACGAAATATCCTTTGAAATGTTTCAAGTCTTTGGGATTTAGACGCAACCTCTCGAAGGCGTCCCAATACAGTATGTCGACGGAGCTTCCTTGGTCAACCAAGACTCTTTTAATCTCATGTTCCTTGCACTGAAACGCGATTACCATGGGGTACTAGGCTTGTGGATGAACGTCAGCGACATCTTTTCTGAAAAGGAGATCGAGGCCACTAATGTTTCCACGGTCTTGACTTCAGGGAGACTTTCTACATTCAGCATTTGGCGAGCATTTCTTCTTCGGGCGGAGCTGGTTTCTTCGGGCGAGTTAGATCTCTTCGCTAGATTGGAGGAGTTTCCCTTGACATATTTTTTAACCCTTCCTGTATTAACTTTTCTAGTTCCTTCTTGAATTGGTGGCAATCCTCGGTCTAATGTTCGTTGACTCTATGGAATTCACATCATCTTTCTAACTCGGATCCTATCAAGTCATTCTTTGGAACAGACAATACAGAGATATTATGCACGTGAAGTACCTCGCACCGGATATGCTCTCAGCAAGTGTTTATAGACGTGAAACTCAACGTCGTATTTCCCACTATTTTAAATGTGGGTTAATACTTTATGGGCAAGGCATAATTATTTTTCCTCGGAGGGTGTGAACCTTTTGCGTTGGGAACCCACTCCTTGATGTCACGAGATTTCTTCTTGACATTTATCTCCCCTCTTTATGTACCAATCCTATTTGGTGACCACCTCTGCTAGTGTGAGTGCTGGCATTTGGGCGAGGGACTCGTTGAAGTGTCCCGCCTTAAGTCTCTTTTATGACACCCCACGAACATTTCATGGTTAGGAGGGATGACCATGATGGTTTTTTCATTGAAGCGTGCGAGGCAGTCCCTCATTGATTTTAACAGACCTTGGTGGATGTTAAACAAGCTTGTAGTAGACATCTTTCTATGGCGACTTGCGGCAAACTGGTGTACTAGCTCTTTTACTAGTTCTTGATAACTATTCATGGAGGGACGTGGTACCACTTGATGGCGGCATCTCTAGAAGTGCCTGATAATAACTTGCATTTCAGAGAGTTTGAGGCACTTATGATGGCGATTTGAGTGTAGATGGAGGTTATGTGCTCGTAAGGATCGTTGCGTCCGTCGAACTTGGCCAAGGAGGGAGGTTTGAAACTTTGAAGGGAAGAAACTCTCCATATCTCGTATGAGAGAAACTGGGGGTCTAGAAGTTCTGCCTCTTCTGGGGGATTGACATCCTACCGGCGCTGTCAGGTGTTGTGGACGTCACCTTCTAACATCCGGTTATGGCGTCGTAGTTCATCCACGACGGCGCGCATCTCCGCCATGGCATCGAAGTCACTCGTACTGCTGGTACCTCTAGTGTAAGGCGTGGAGCTCTCCTATTGACCATGATTGATAATTGCTAGATGTAGGAATGAAGAGTACGAGGCTGGTGATGGTGACGAGAAGAGAGTCTGTCCCAGGTTAGTTTACCAGGCCCCACGATGGGCACCATTGTATTGGTCAAAAAGTATAGGGGGGCATGTTCTCCATGCAAGGGCATTGAGACTTAAATGTCTTGGTAGGTGTATGATATTTTGTAGAGGTTAAGATTTGTCCACGTCGGCAAGAAGCCGTGCATGGTGGTGATTTGAGGTAGTTTAAGGGATCAGCTCACGTGAGGTGAATGGTCCCGTGGATGACCGACAAGACTTAGTAGCGCTCAGACGGTTGTGACAATCGTGTGTTATGGTTGTAGTGACCGTGGTGCTCTTTTAAGTTGTGGCATATATGTATGATTTAGAGTCCGTCTCTTTTCTCTGAGTCAGGAATGTTTATAAAGGCTTCCTAAATTTAGAATTTAGAATTCTTTATAGTATTAATTGCTCCCTTCTTAGTATGGGAGGTTATTTGACCACCTATATTTGAAGAAATAATAGAGACTCTCACTTCCTTGCCTCCCACCTTATGGCTGCCTATGAGCAATCCCCTTAATGTCGCCGGGGTGAAATAGTTGTTTGGGCGAGGGCGCCCTATTATAACATTCTTACAAATATAACATTACATAATATTTTAGAAAATAGAATTAAAAGGCCAGAAGTGGGATCATGTAGAATAAAGTGGGATCAAGTAGAGTAAAGTATAAACATGGTGAAACAGATCCCTTCATAAGATAGGATGTTATATTGGCATCAACTTTGAAAGCAATATGGATATTGTCAAAACCGTGACTAGCAAAAGAAAAATCTTCATCACTAGCTGCACTTCTTGGAGACCCGGGGGTATACTTGTATCTTGAAGAATAGAAGATGGATCAAAGACTTTTGTTGCCCATTCCAATTGGCAAACAAATGATGCAGCAGACTGCAGTTGTGACAAGTCAACCTGTAGGGTTGTTGCTACTTGCTAGTGATCAGCAACATATGCATTTTCATGTGAAACAACAAAAACAGAATACAATAACCTAAAAGAAAAAGACACCATGTTACTTCCGGTACCTTTTTAGCAGCAATATTTGAAATTAATATATGACCTAACTTTTGCTACTATTTCCATTTGCAGTATATATAACTTTGTGTACGGTGCACAAATATTAATAAGTCATTTTTGCAAAATATAACACCTTCAACAACCAAAGAGCAGAAGTTCTCCATAAAACCTCAACACTTGATCATTCTCGGCCACAAGTATATATTCCAATATAAATAAAGAAAACAAAAATCTTAATCAATTAATAACTTATTAAAGTAGACTAATTAAGCTAAAATAAAATCAAGAAATAACTAAAGGCAAAAACATTTTTCATGATCCACATGTGACACTACCATTAAAGATTTCAATGGTAGTTTCTAATGATTAGAATCTGTGGCCGCGACCATGAGTTGAATGCGTGAGTTTTGAAAAATCGCACACTTCCAAATGTCACCATCGTCTTGAAGAATTTGACCATTAAAAATTAGGGTTTGTTTGGAGATTGGAATTCCTTGATACTTTTGAATTTTTTCTTTAATTTCCAAAATAGTATCAAAGAAGCCTATTTCAATTGAGAATCGTGTTCCTCTTTGCACTTCAAACGTTACATCCATTTTATCTAAGTGTAGCTCAATTCAAAATGATGATATAAATAATAGCAATAGAACTCACAATAAGAATACATAATCAACAAGAAGATATATATATTTTTTCTTGTGAGAGAAGAAGGGTGCTCCTATTCATGTAAGGAATGAAATCAGCATAATTAAAGGAATGAATCGTGTATGTTATAAATAATAGAAAAATATTTTTTATTAAGTAACTGTGATCGTTTAAAATAATTAAACCGAATCATTATATTTATTATAATTTGGTTTTGAATATGCTTGTCAAATTATTCAAATTAAATTTGTAAATTTGAAAGAGATTTGATTATGAAGTTCAAATATTTATCTTATATGTATCTTAAATTTTATTTATATCCATTAGTGATTTAATTTATATATATATATATATATATATATATATATATATATATATATATATATATATATATATATATATATATATATATATATATTACGATCAAAATAGATGAGTAGCTCAAACATTCTTCCGAAGTGATCCTATGAATGTCAATTTCTACTTCTTTTACAATTGACTTTTAGGATAGATATTCAAATTCTAAGTTTGATTAGAACTTTCTTACAAGATTTCATTTGTTAGAACTTTCTTACAAGATTTCATTTGCAAACACTCGATCTAGTACTTCCTTATAAGATGATTATCGAGTGAAGGCTAATATTTAATTATTCTATATAATAATGGGAGTGGAGGAGTTTCTGGATTGGTATAATGATTTCGACATGTTCTTAACATTATGGACGTCCCTGAGAACAAGCAATTTAAGATGGCGGCGAACATGATGAAGAGTATTGGTGTTGTATGGTGAGATAAGCTTGTTGTTTAGAGGCCGAGGCAAAGAAAAAGGTCAGTCAGATCTTGTTGAAGAATGAAATAATTGATGTTGGAGTGATTTTTATCGGAGGACTATGAGAAGATTCTTTATAAGATGTATATCCAATGTGTTCAGGGAAAGATAATTGTAATAAAAAATACACAGCTGAGTTCTTGCATTTATCTTAAGCGTAATGAATTAGGAGAATTAGAGAGCCTGGAAATTGCTCGGTACGTCCTAAAGGGATCCTTGTAGGAGAAGATGTTCTTAGGCATGATTGATGTTCTTAGGCAACCTCCCAATCTTGGTTGGCTGAAGCGCAACGTTGATGGCACACTCTTAGGGATCATATGGACATATTTTCTTCCTTTATTGTTACATAAAATGCTTATCTTTCTGAATTAATAGGTGCTACGATGGCTATTGAGTTAACCTGGAAGAGAAATTAGAAGAATAATATTGCTGAAAATGGATTTATTGATGGTTTTGAAAGCTTTCTCTAATACATCTATGGTTCTTTGGCACATAAAGACTAGATGGTTCAATTGCTTGTTCATCTCCCAATCAAGGGACTTCAAGATAACGTACATCTATAGAGAATACATACATAGTTTGTCACTTATGGTTATGGATTAGTAAACATGTGTATTGATTAATGGAAGTTCTATTTTGTCAAAATAAAATTATGCATGCTGTATAGTTTTCCTAATTTCTTGGTTCCCAGCATGAAGAATCTGTATCATATATCAAAGCATTTGATTCATTTGTTGCGATGCTTTGAGCCTCACTTGTGCTACTTTCTCCTCTTTGTTTGTAGTATTGTTGCATCACCTTATACTTTTTATCATCCAATACCTCAATTGATTCTGCCACCACTTCTTGAACTTCTGTTCTTCCTTCAAGCATGCTTACTACTGAAGACATGGAGGGCCGGAGCGATGGAGAAAAACTAGTGCACAAAAGAGCCACATTGATCATCGCCGTTACCTCCTCTTTCTTGAAGTCTTCACCCAATCTCCCATCAACAAGTTCCATTAGATCATCTTTTTCCTTCAAAAGGTGCACCTGTTCATGTACAATTCAATGTTTCAAATAAAGGAGGGATTACTTGTCATCCACACAACTATGTCAGATATTCTCAGAGAAAACAAGATTGACATAAATGAAGGAGAGCATAAGAACATAGGTTACCCAATCAAGCAGGGAGAAGCATTCCTCTTGAGGATGACTAATGGTGTTGTTGGTTCCACTAACAATTTCCAACACAACAATTCCAAAACTATAAACATCTACTTTTTCCGTCAAATAACCATGCATAGCATACTCCGGAGCCATGTATCCACTGCAAATAAATCAAACACAATATTTACACACGCGCTCGCAAAAAAAACATATAAATATATGTGTGTGTCATTTTAAATATCATTAACAAATTGATCAAGTTATGTTTGGAATTCAATAAACATCATAACCAAAGAGATTCGAGTATGGGAACTCACTAAGTGCCAGCTATTCTAGTGTTCATGTGGGTTTTGTCGTCTTCATTGAGCTTTGCCAAACCAAAATCAGATATCTTGGGGTTGAGGTCTTTATCTAGCAACACATTAGTGGCCTTGATGTCCCTATGAATGATCTTTATTTTTGACTCTCCGTGCAGGTAAGCTAAACCTTTAGCTATACCAATACAAATTCTCTTTCTAGTTTTCCATTCCAATCTCAATTGACGATTTTCTATGTCCTCTTTCTTGGCTGATAGTAATTAGACAACAATATCATTTTATTCATTAACATATATGTGAAATGTTCAAGAGTATAACTGATTACGATACAGCCGTTAAATAATTACCAAATAAAGCATGAGCAAGGCTATTGTTTTCCATGTATTCATATATCAACAACAACTGATCATCTTCCATACAGAAGCCATGGAGCTTAACAAGATTAGGGTGTTGTAAAGTAGAAATCATGCCTATCTCGTTAATAAATTCACGGGATCCTTGACTTGATTTTGAAGATAGCTGCTTAATTGCTACTATTGTGCCATCTTGTAGAACACCCTGCGTTTTGAGGAACAACTTATCATTGTATCATACCACATGCTGTTGATTGAATAATAATATCAAATTGTGCAAAATATACCTTGTAAACAGGACCGAATCCTCCTTCTCCAATCTTAAAGGATTCATCAAAGTTGTTTGTTGCTTCTTTGATTTTCTGTAAGCTGTATAAGCCAGTTTGTGAAGCTTGACCCTTTTGCTCTGACAATAAAAGCATACAATATCAGAGACATCTTTAAGAAAGCAGCAATAATTAGAAATATATGGTTTCACTGAGTTCATTATCAAAGTCCTATTACTTTCCTCATGGGAAGTTAGTTAAGTGTTTACGCAGGAAGAAAGATGAAATAATTTGATACTTCATATCCCATTATTCTGCACAAGATTTCCTGAATTTTATTCAAAAGGATGGTAATCAGGAGAGTAGTTTCTCAGTAGTTACCTCTTGCCCCTAAACATTTCAATGTTAAACAGCCCTTCCACCACATTATGCCAATTACAAAGATGATAACAATTGCTCCTGCAACCACAATGGCAACAACAGCTCCTACAGGCATGCTTTTATTATTTTCCGATGGAGGTGTAAAATCTGCACAATTAATAGAAGCATTATAGATTTAATGTGGACGACAAAGGGGATTGAAGAGAATACGAATTCTTGGAAAATACAACTAACCAGGATCAACTGATATAGCCGATATAAGAGGACCATATACTGATCCAAATGGGATAGTAGTTGTTCCTTTCCCAGCCCAGTTTAAGCGAATCTCCAATGCATTTCTAGTCACACCAGCAGTAAAAGTTTTAATGACTGCCTTCCCAACACCACCTGCCTCTTTTGCAATATCGAAATCCTTCACCACCAACTTTCTCTGCCATATATAAATCCTTCAAATGCACAGTATTGAATGAATTGAATTTCATTTTCTAATTTAGTTTTAACAAAAATTGGTTCATATCATTTGATTAGTACATGTGGTAAAAATAAAATGAAAAAACATGCACCTGGACGTAGATGTCAAATACACGTCTACCAATGCTGCTAAATGTTTTATCATCACTGAACATTATTTCAGCAAAATGGAGATTCACAGTGTAGTTTCCATTTCCAATGCAAAATGCATAATAAGTAAGAGAATTTGGAGAAACGCGAGCATCCATGTAAAGTTCAGTACCATTGTAGACGGAAAGCTTTGTTACATTAGACCATGTGTAGTAGTCAGGGCGTCCACTATCAAAAAAGTGACCAGCAGTTATAAGTGCCCAGTTTGTTCCAATTTGACGATATCTTGCTGATTCCATCTCAGTTGAATCATCATCATATGTCTTATTTCCATCAAACGTTACGCTCTTTCCACCACAGTTTATATAGAGGGAGTACCAAGCTTGGAAAAGAAGAAATAGGTTATCAACTGCTAGACGAATCAATCAGTACTATAGAAGGATATAGGAAATCCATGAAAAGTAAACTTACTTTTAGGACATTGATAGTTTTCCAAACATGAAACATTTCCTCTGAGAAGATAAACAATGGAAGCGGAGAACAAGTTAGAACTCAGTAACATATACAAGTTATATACATAAAATCGGTAATTATTTATATTACGAGAGAAATAAAAACTTACAAGCTGTTTCCCGTCAAAGAAGACGCAAACAAGTTTCTGTAGCATAAGGAGATTGGATGAGGCTCAGGTCGTTTCATAAAAATACAATACAAGAAAACCATGAAATTAAAAGAAAAATGAAAAAACACAATGCTAGTACTCTTACACACTTCCTTGTTGACAAGTCTGCTGCTCAAAGTTTGCTATAGTGAAGTTGTTATACGACAGATCTCTGCATAAAGATATACAATATCTGTCAGAATCTTAATGTTGACGGCTTATGCAATTTCACATTTTAGCAAGTAGAATAATAGACAACTTACACGAAGTCGGGTTTAACTATCCAGTCAGGCAGCGGTCCAGACAGCTGATTCCCAGATAAAAATCTAGTTAAATTAACATAAAAAAGTTGATAAAAAGTTAATAAATAGCATTCAAATCATTGTCTAACAACAAAAATTGTTACAAGATTTTGGCGGCATTAGTTTTTATTTTAGTCTACATTTTAAAGTTATGATAGGTGAAGCAGTGGCAAAATTCTTACAGCGAGTACAAGATGTTCTGTATACCCCCGAAGCCTGTGGGGATTTGTCCACTTAATTTGTTGTTGCTGAGGTCTCTGAAAAGGATATTCAGAATAAGTTCTCTTCAGTTGCATTCCATCAATCAACAAAAATGGAAAGAAGTATAACATCACTTACATCGCTTTCAGTTTAATTAACTTTCCAAGATATCCAGGCACTGATCCAATGATATTGCAACTTCTCAATATTCTGAAACCAATTAAACCATATATAAATATTTTGCCACAAGTTATCCTTAATTTTAAAGATAATGAGAGTAATTAACTTACAAGTTTGATAGCTTTGACATATTTTCAAGTTGTGGAAAAGGTGAATCGGGTCCATTCAAGTCAGTAATAGTCCTAGGCATCACATTATAAGCATAGTTAATTACGACAATATAAAAGAAATTTTCAGATCATTTGTTTGTGTAGTGTGTGTGGATGCGTCATACTTACAAGTAAGTGAGATTTTCCAGAAGTGAAATTCCAGAAGGAATTGGCCCGCTCAAACCACTCCCTCGGATCACGCTATGAAAAACATTTATGAGAAGAAAATAGTTTCAAATAAAATGACAATACTAAAGAATCTAAAATTTGTGACAAGAGAAGAGAAAGAGAATCACACAGCAGCTCAAGATTTTTCCAACTCTGTATAAAGTTGGGTATTGCTCCAGAGAATTGACTGTCTCCAATTCGACTGCATTAAGCAACAGATAGCAGTAATTATGAACATGGAATATATAACCATGCAGCTATAAGGCAATGGAATCTAGCAATACGTAGACACGCTTCCAACCTAAAGTGTTGGAGCTACATAGCAATGAAATCTAGCAATAATGAAAGTAAAATACTTACAATTGCTTCAATGCAGTTAGCTTAGCAAATGTTGCAGGTAATACTCCAGTGAAATTGTTGGAGGAAAGAAGCCTGCAGCAACACTAAAAAATAAATTGCAGGACAATAAAATGCATCCAATATCAATCACTGCTATTAAAGATCACCAAAACTGTGTGTTTTAGAAAAAAACATATGAAAGGCTTACAGTCTTTCAATCTGGTTAAGACTCCCAAGTTCTGGAGGAAGATTTCCTGATAGTTGGTTGAATTCTAATACCCTATTCGTTGAAATAAAGTTTCTCAAAATTTATAATAATTGAAATCGAACAAGTTCTACAATAAGAAACTTACAAGCTTTTAAGAGTGGTGATGGCTCCAAACTCCTTTGGAATTGGACCAGATAGACGATTTCCATAGAAGGAACTTAACCAAAAGAAAAATTGTAAAATTTGTCATGATAAGCATACATAAATAATTTGGAGAAATTAAAGAACAAGCACAATAGAGAAAGATACATATGTATTACATGTTTACAAGACTTAATGTGGCCCATTCTTTAGGAATTGTACCATTAAGATAGTTGAGGGTTAGGTCACTGTACCAAAAACAAATAAGAAATCATCAATACAATAAAAGTTACCAAAACTTTATACTTTAAAAGATAGAGTTTAAGTTTTTTGAGTTGAACATACATTTCTTGGAGAAAAGGCAACCTCACAAGATGAGGTGGAAGAGTACCAGAAAGGTTTTGTGCTTTTAGAACACTGTAAACCCATTACACCATTAATGTTGTTAGAGCTCAAAACATAAAATGAATTACTTTAGTTAATATACAGACATTCAGTATAAAAAGTGTTTATTAACAAACTGTAAAAAAATAAATTACAAACTTTTAGCTTTTCAACTCACGTTAATAAAAACCATATCTTATAACTGATTTTTAGTTTGGAAGTTATAAATTATGTTTCTTCTTTTTTTATAAACGGTTAATAGTCTTCTATCTCCTGCCATATGAGTGTTTTGATTTTTATCCCCTTAAAAAAAATTTGTTCCCAGACCTTAACAAATTAAAATTTCAGCTCCAAAGACTCTGATGCATTTTTATAGGAAAGATTCTATTATTTTGATTGTATGACAATTTACGTGATTTTTTTTTTTTGAATTATTTTTTAAATCCAAGTGACATTTTTATTAATTACTTATTTAATTTTTTTAAACATTATTTTTGTTATACTTTATATAATTATTTTTTTACGAAACATTATTTTTTTATACTTTTATATAATTATTATTTTTAAACATTATTTTTGAAAAAAATAATTTCTAAAAATATTAATTAAATAAAAATATTTCATAAAATAAAATAATTAAAAATCCATTAAAAAATAAAAATAATATAGCGTAAAAAAATTACTAAAATTTTAAAAACGTAAAAAAATTAAATAATAAATAATAAAAATAATTTAATAAAACGTAAAAAAATTATTATAAAAAAAATAATGTTTAAAAAAATTAAATAATTAATTAATAAAAATATCACTTGGATTTAAAAAATAATTCAAAAAAAAAAAATCACATGGATTACCAGATAGGTAAAATAATAGAATTTTTGTTAAAAAAAAATCATCACGGTCTTTAAAGCTGGAATCTTTATTTGTTAAATTCTGAGAACAAAATTTTTTTTTAAGAGGGAAAATCAAAACACGCTCATATGACAGAGGGTAGAAGACTATTAACGCTTTTATAAATTATGTTTGAAAATTTATGCAACTTGCAGGAGGAATCTTATGAGCATCTTTTCTTCTTTTGTCCACGTGCTTCTCATCTTTGGTAATTGTATGATAATGCTCCCTTTGGTCAAACATATTAAGCATTCTGGAGATTTGTGACAGGAATTGGAGACCTCGGTGCAGAGTTATCCTCGAAGCCTGCATTTGGTTGGCCCGAAACCAAGTCAGATTCTGCAATGTTTTTTTGGCATTTGAAGAAGGCTCGTAACCATGTTCTTATCGAGGTAGCTTTCACTGGAAATCTTACTAACAAGATGGCTAATTCTTCAATTCATTACTTCACTATCATTAAGACGTTTAATGTCAAAATGCATCCGCCAAAGGCCCTTAAAATCATTTCGTCTATTGGTTAGTTAAAGTGTAACACCGATAGTTCGTACTCCACTTCCTTCACTTCTTGAAGTGGTTTGTTCAGAAACTCTTTGGCTGATTTTGCTTACGGCTTTGCGGAAATATTGGACTGTAATTCTTCTTAAATTTAAAAATATTCATATTAAGAAAAAGAAACTCCGCTCTCTATTATTACTCATTTATATTCTTCGTCCACCACATAAAATTATGTGTGTTAAATATATTTTAAAATTATATTATATAGATATTTAAAATTATTTATATATGTTTATGGAATTTTAAATAAAGTTAATATAATAAAAACAAAATACATACGAATTATATAAGTTATTAATTAAAAAAATCTTTTTATTTTATTTTATATTTATCAATTATTGAATCTGCTATTATATCAAATACTTCAATTAATTAATCAGTTCTCGCTCGTCAGCTATTAAGAAGTTAAGTCGGGAGCTAAATATTTTATGACTAATCAAGATGGTTTGGTAAGATGTGATTTCATTGATGTATGTGTAAAATATTTTTAAAGTGAAAGCCTTTAGATTTTCCTATATAATATCCTTCTTGTAGAAACTAAATGAATACTATTATATATAAAAAAGACTAACTGAATATGAATAAAAGACTATATACATGGAAAGAAAATATAGGTAGAGACTAAAACAGACAATAACCCAAAGTCAAAGAGACAATAATTAAACATAATTCCTATTAATATGCCATTATTGCATTAAGTCTTTTCTCTAACAGTATACAGATTATCTATATTTGAAATAAAGGAGTTCTTACTTAATTGAAAATATCTTCGATTCTAACAATGTTTACTAGATATATCTATTAAACCATAAATAAATAAATAAATCTAATGGAGAAAGTATAGTCTCCTTTAGTCAAGTAAGCAGAGACATTTCACTTGTTCAGATGAATTCAAACCGCTAGAATAGACTTTACCCTCTTTGCCCATAGATTTATCCAAAACCATTCTTGGTGGTTACGTAGTTAAACTATGTCTCTCTCTCTCTCTACCATTATTGCGGACAGCACAAGACGTTAAAAAAACATCGTTTATTCTTTTTGTTGCTTATACATGTGTTGAGAGGGTTTAGATAAGAAAAGAGAAAGAGTATGCTTACACGCTAATAACATGGCATAGAGTGTTATTTTGAAAAGAACAATTGCAGGTAACAGCATTTTCAGAACCTTGTAGTTGAGCTGGCGATATCCAGTTGTTCCTTCCACTACATGGATCTACACTGAAGTCCCAATCATTCTTCCCAAGTGTTTTGCCTATGTCTAACAAAGCTTTCACTGAAATAGTTAAACAAAATAGTATTAGAACAACAACAGTACGTACATGCAATATGGATCAATACATGATGATATCAGATATGTACCTTCATCTTCGTGGAGAGTGGCTCCAAGAGAAAATGAATCAAAGAAGAAAGGAAGGAGTAAAAAGAGAAGGAAGAAGAAAAAGAAAGTCATTGATTGTTAATGAATAAGAGCAACCCAATCCAAGTGTTTGAGAAATGCAATTCTTTAAATACTGGTTTTGTTTTTTTGTTGAGTCGACTTTGACGATGTTGTTGTATTCGATACTGTTTCACATGAATAATGGAAGAAGGTTTCAATATTATAATATTTATAGGTTTTAAATATTGATTGAATGTTTCAACTCACCTCATTGGTTGGTGAATATGACACTTATTATACTGAATTTTTTGCATCCTCCCAGCCGACGTTAACGACAACCTTGAACACCAATAACTATATCAAGGGGTGAGAATAGGCTAGATTACACTAGATTTTATAAGGTTTAAGTCTAGCCAACGATAAACTTAGAAAGTTTGGATCTGACATATGGCCTACTGTAGACTCATTTTTTGGTCTGATCTAGCCTTTTTAAAAGTTTAATTTTGCCTAAAAATCTATTTAAAAGTTTTTTTCTCATTAAATTTTTCAATAAATTCATATTATTTAAGAAGTCTTATAGGTCGGATTTTTTTTCTTCCAATAACCATGTTTTAAAAAAATATACTTAAATAATTATCTATTAAAATTAATTACTCAAATAATCATGTTTCAGGTTTAACATACAAGCAGGAGTCATCTCAGATAATTCATGCATTGTTTTTTAACATGTATGAGTTATCCCAGATAGTGCCTAAGTGTTAGAAATTTTTTTAAAAATCATCTCAGATGGCGTCTATGTGTTAATCACATGGGAAAAACCATTTGAGATGGCGCCTATGTGTTTATGTTAAAAAAATCGATTTAAATTAGAGTACATGACAATGTTGTGAAATAAAACTTCAAATATAAATTTTCACTACAAACATATCGAATAACAATTACATAGATTTATTCTCGGTGACCCCGGACGTGTAGACGACCACGAATTTCACATCCACGTCCTCTTCTAAATCGTGTGATGTGAGGTTCTTGAGTCGGTTGTTGTTGGATCGATGACCCCTGAGGTTGGGTCGATGGCCGCTCGTTGTGTATGCGATCAGGATTCATGTATGCCTCGAGATATGCATTGCTTGTCATACCGCTTTCGTATAGACGTGTTTCCATGTTCTCAAAGTTTGGTCGTTGTGGTGGGGGTTTAGGTTCCATGTGGGGATGATAGCACTCGTCATCTGTATAGGTGGATTGTTAATGGGTGGGGTAAAAAGGAAATTGGGTGTTTGGAGACGGGTACCCATATGAATGGTGGAGGGGTTTGGTATAATGATGGTTGGTGGTATGTTGGGTTGATTGGGGAATATTTCTCAGGGAAGCTAATGTCTGGGTTGAGGTGAGATGTTGATGGGCCCATTTAGGGGGGTTGGGTGTTTGGCATATAGGAGTATTGAAATTGTGTGTCGGGCATTTGTGTGAGTTGTTAATCAGGTTGACGTTCAGGTTGGGATTGAGTGTTGGTGGTCATGTATCGGGGAGTGCTAGTAGCTCAATTGGTAGTGGGAATGGAGTGAACATGTACTTGAACCCCAGGGTACATGGTTCGATTCCCACGAAAGGCAAAAACTCTACTAGAGAGGGGGGTAGCGAAGATCGTGAGGTGGCAGTGTCGGAATTGCCTTGCGAGGGGTTCAGGATGTTACATTTTCTCCTGTTGTAAAGCATAAGTCCATTTGAATGTTGTTTGTTATGGTGGCACAATTCGATATTGAACTAGAACAAATGGATGTGAAGACTGCGTTCTTGTATGGTGATCTAGATGAAATAATTCTGATGAGGAAACCTGAAGGGTATGTTGAAAAGGGAAAGGAAGATTATGTGTGCAAGTTGAATAGAACTTTATATGTGCATAAACAATCTCCTCGACAGTGGAATAGGAGATTCGACAAGTTCATGGCATGTATAAGTTTCATTAGAAGTCAGTTTAACCATTGTGTTTACTTCAGATTTCGGCCTAGTAATTCATTTGTTATTTTGTTGCTTTATGTTGATGACATTCACATAGCATGCAACAATGTCGAAGAGATAATGAGGGTGAAGGCAGAACTCAATAAAGAACTCGAAATGAAGGATCTGGGAGAAGCTTCCAGGATTCTTGGGATTGACATTCGAAGAGATAGAAAGAAGTCGAAGTTATGCTTATCTCAAGAGGCATATCTACGGAAGATTCTCGAAAAGTATGGTATGTCGAATTCAAAGTCTGTTGTGACTCCAACAAACCCTCAATTCAAGTTGAGTATTGATCAGTATCCCAGTACTGAGATCGAAAGTGCTTATATAAATAGTATTCCATATGCCAACTTAGTAGGTTCTTTGATGTATGTTATGGTTTGTACTAGACCCGATATAAAATATGCAGTAGGTCTTGTAAGCAGGTACATGACGAACCCGGGAAAAGGTCACTGACAAGCATTGAAGTGAATTCTAAGGTACCTAAATGGGTCTCGAATAGAGTCTTAATTTATGGTGGAGCCTTGGGTGAAGAAAGTAAAGCAGTAATTGAAGGACATGTCGAATCTGATTATATAGCTTGTATGGAATCCAGAAAATCTATTTTTGGATATGTTTTCACTATATTTGGTACAATAATTAGTTGGAAAGCAACACTTCAGAAGGTTGTTGAATTTTCAACCACTGAAGCAGAATAAATTGCTTTAATTGAAACTGTGAAAGAAGCATTGTGGATTGAAGGTTTTGCTAAGGAGCTGAAAATTCAAGGTGAAGTTATCAGTGTTAAATGTGATAGTCAAAGTGAAATACACCCATCAAAAAATTCAACCTATCATGAGCGAACCAAACATATTGATGTGAGGCTGCATTTTGTCAGAGGGATAATCGAGCGTGGAGAAGTCCAAGTGTTGAAGGTTTGAACATATCATAATGCTGCTGATATGATCACCAAGACATTGCCAAGTTGCAAGTTTTTCTACTGTATGCAGTTGATAAAGCTGCATGACGAAAGCTAGTTCATTTTTTGATAATAGAGTTTGTTTCAAGGTGGAGATTTGTTAGATATTGGATCGAACTCTATTGGGTCGAAGGGTAGTTTTTTTGGTTCGCTGGTTCGACAAAGCTTAGCTTGCAGTCGAAGGTTGCTCACATGTTGTTGTCGAAGTGTTACAAGTTGTAGTCGAAGTCTGTTCTAGCATGTAGTGTTGAAGGATGTTAGGATTGTTAGCATCAAATTAGGCCTGTTTGTTATGTCTAATTGTTTAAGTTAGCTTGTAATGGATATTTATGATAAAAACTCATTAGTTTAGTATGTTAGGTTTATTATAAATAACATACTAGTCTCTCATCATTGCATATTGCAAATTCTAATTTAGGATGAAAGGGTTATTTGTTATTTTTGTATACTTGTAATCTTGTTTTGAAGACAAAAGAAAGAATAATAGTTAATAATCAATTCATTGTGTTCTTCTTGTTTTATCATCCTTTCTACCTCTATTGTTTTTTGATCATTAAAAAACAAATTTATACTTTGTTTCCAAAGACATCCGATTCACAACAAAAATTTTACCTTTTACAATAAAACATTAAAATAATTATAAAAGTGTTAAACTCATGAGTTTTTTTTTTTTTACATGAGTGTTTTTCACAACTTAGAGGTAAAATAACTATTAACCCAAATATTAATAAGGAAAAAATTACAAATTTACCTAATTATCACTCAACTTTGTGTTTCTAAAATTCTTCCCTCCTTCACGAACAAAACCTACAAAACCTGACTTTTATACAATTATTTTGACCTCATTGTGGGACACAGATAAATGTTTTGTCTTTCATTGAATGTATAAAAGCACTTGACTCTATTTTTCATAAATTTTCACCCTTTCCTTCCCACTTTTTCTCATTACATCTTTCACTTACTCTCTTTTTCTTCTTTCCATCTCTCACAATTGTTTTCAAATTCCCTTTTTATTCTAAAAAGCTTCACTTCTTATAACAAATCATCAGAACCAAGAATAGTCCTGTTTTCTTAGTTTGTTCGGCTGCTTCAGAAGTGAAAACCAAACATATATACAACATAGGATGTCAGGTTGGAAATATAAATATATGCTCCTGTGTTATTTTGTGGCTTTGAATTTGTTTCTTCAAGAGTTTGGATCCAATGCTCAACTCATACCACAAGATGAAGGTACGCTTCCATTTCTTATGATCAGTGCTTATTTTTCTTTATATTGATGATTAATTAAACTTCCTTTGATCCTTTAATTTAACCACCTTTTTTCTAAATTCTAACCGTTTCCACTTCTACATACATATCATAAAAATATATATAGAAATTAACAACTCTAATAATATATTGAAGTGTGTAAATTTGTGATACTAAATTATTATTATAAGAATGCATCATCTCATCACATGTGAGATTGGAACAACCATAAGTTACTATTTATTTTAGGGTAGGACCATGATGAGATGATATGATATGATAAGATAAGAAACAGTACGATAAAGTTGATTCGAATTAATTATGGAACGTTGAAAATAATATTTCATAAATGATGGCTAACATGAGAGGATTGATTGTGAGTATAAAAGTCAAATTCCTTGATGCTGTGGAAAGGGTTACTATGCTGCATGGCTGATGTCAAATTCATTGAATATGTTGAATGTGTCTTAGTATTGTCAATAATTAACAATTTGGCAAGGGTTACTTCAACCAAAACCAATCATTCAACTTATTTCACCTTTTATTTCCCTAGAAAATAAAAATAGAGAAATATTATTTTGACACTTGATTATACACCTACACCGTATATTTAGACAAAAAGTATATACTCATCAATTTTATAATATTTTTCATCAATTGTGCAGCATTAAAATATATGTAAAAGCATTTTTTTTTTATCATGTAATTAATTATCTATTTTGGGTACATCTATAATTATACCTAACTAATTACCTATAAAATATTATTAATTCAGTTTAATAAATAATTTAAATTACACTGTATTTCACCATCGTATAAATTAACTGTAATGTTAGCCATAAATCAAATTAAATACCTAAGCAAATTGACCACATATTTATATGTTACTATTAACTAAATATCAAGTTGGTGTGCAAAAACGACTTTGACATGTTGGAAAATTCACTCAATTATTGGATATGTATTAATTGTTAAAAATAATTGTAATCAATGGTGTAACTAATTAAAGCAATTGATTTGTATATTTTTACAGTGAAGTCTCTACAAACAATATCAGACAAACTAAAGAACGTGAATTGGAAAGTGACAGAACGTTCTTGCATTGATGGAATAGGCTTTGATAATAATAATATAGATGATGATACATTGAGGAATGTCACATGTGATTGCACTTTCCAAAATAAAACTATTTGCCATGTTACTACCATGTAAGTGTTTTTTCTTTTCTGTCTTTAGATTTGTACTTTTTTATGGAATTTTGATACCAATTTGGCTATGTCAGTTTTCTAAAGGGACAAAATATAGCTGGAGTCATGCCTAGTGAATTTGGAGATCTTATTCAATTGAAAATACTGTGAGTGGTTGTAAATTTAAATTCTGTTTTATGGAAATTGCTAATATCAGTCAAATTGGAATCTGTTAGAGACTGATTGGAACTTCTATTATGTGTTTGTTTGCAGTGATCTTACGCGGAACTATCTCAACGGCTCAATTCCGACAAGTTTTGCTAATAAATCTCTAGTCGTTTTGTAAGTCATCTTTACTTTTACAGTGATCTCACTTCATTCGTCTCACCGGTGTGAAATTCAGCCTATTGTTGTTAGGGATATTAACATTAATTACAAGTTAGTTACAAATTGATTACACTATATGAGAGTTAGTTATTAGTTGCAAGTTAGTTACAAATTGGTTATAGTTAGTTTGACTCTTAGTCTATATAAGTGTCATTGTATCACTTTAATGGTAGAAGCTTTCATTTTGATCAATGTGCTACTATTGTGATTCAGGTCGCTTTTGGGAAATCGATTAAGTGGTCCAATTCCCGCAGAAATCGGTGATATTACTAGTTTGGAGGATTTGTAAGTGTTGGAAATAATTTTGATGCTATGTAAACAAATTGATAGGGTTTTTAGAAGTTGAATAGTTAAAATGATTATGTTGGTTTACATGTTCATAGGGTCTTAGAGAATAATCAACTAGGAGGACCACTTCCTTCTAGTCTTGGAAATTTGAGTAACTTGAAGAGAATGTAAGAATGTTTCTTTCATCTACTCGTTTTCATTTTGAGTTATTTCCGGCGCATTTTCTGTGCATTGTTAATTTTTTTGAATGATTTTAAATGAATCTGCAGGCTTCTTTCTTCGAATAACTTCACTGGCACGATACCGGAGTCATTTAGCAAACTAAAGAATCTCACTGATCTGTGAGTGATATGATATGAACCGATACTGTTTTTATAGAAATATATATGTCTATTAAATTCTGAAATCGACGTGTGCATTTTCTGCTGCAGTCGGATAGATGGAAGCAGTTTATCTGGACAGATACCGAGTTTTATCGGGAACTGGACCAAGCTTGGGAGATTGTTAGTATACATTCAGATCTATCAATGACATTTTTCTTGTCAGAGAGAAAAACAAATTCTAGATGTTATTTCGCGCTTAATATGTTTACGATTTTCTGATTGAAGTTTTGTCTTTTTGAAGGGACATGCAGGGAACATCTATGGAAGGTCCAATTCCCCCTACCATATCGGAGTTGAAACTTTTGACTGAGTTGTAAGTACTTCACCTTCTTTTCTTTTTTTTTGGGTTTAGAACCGTTCCGATCCACATAGTGAATCGACTAATTTGGTTTTCGTGGTTCAGAGAGACGACTCACTAGCCAAGTCTTGTTTCCACCAAGGATTTAACTATATATTGTGTGTAAATTAACAGTCAATTGTAATCGTTAGATCGTTAAAAATGCTTGACTTTATGTATCAGGAGAATAAGCGATTTAAATGGACCGACTATGACATTTCCTAATTTGAAGGATTTGAAAAACTTGCAACTATTGTGAGTTGAAATATTTTCATCTATTTTGTTAAGAACTAAGTGCTTTTTTCTAATCTAGTGTATTGTTACATTTCTGTGACTCAGGGAGCTGAGAAATTGCTTAATCATAGGTCCTATTCCCGATTACATTGGCGAAATGACAAACTTAGTTACTTTGTGAGTCGAATCGGTACTCTATTCAGTTTAAAATTTACTTCTTTTCTTTTCGCCAATCATTCAACATTCTAAAATTTCATGTTTTTCCAATTTGACATATACTTCATTCTTGCAGAGACCTAAGCTTCAATATGTTTACTGGTTCAATCCCGAATTCAATTCAAGGATTGAAAAAACTAAATTACATGTAAGTGAACATTCATATCTATAAAACTATCTTCTTTTTCGTTATTGGTTTAACCTTGCTATTTGGATGTAGGTTTATGACTAATAATTCTTTGAGTGGACCGATTCAAGATTGGATACTGAACTTCAAAATTAACATGTTAGCCTATTTCATTTACCATCATGTTAGCCTATTGTTATTAATCTAAAGTCGTAATTGAGCTATGAAGAATTAAAATGCAATCTATCGATCCGCTTTCTTTCAGAGATTTATCTTACAACAATTTTACAAAGTCTTCTGCAACTAGCTGCCAGCAGCTGAATCTGTAAGGTTCCGTTTGTCTAGCAATGTCTAAGCATTTCATTTGTGTCAATGTTATTATGCTAACAACTTATTGTTTCGGAAAAGGAACTTGGCTTTGAGCTATTCGTCTTCAGCAGTCACTTCACCTTCGTAAGTTCTTTTATTATTTCAAAACTTGTCTATCACCGTTGAATTGAATAATCAATTGAAACTAACTAACCACATTCATTTTGTAGAACGTTTTGTTTGAAGAGGAACCTTCCTTGTGCAGGAAAACCACAATGTGAGTGTTGAGCATATTTACTAGATCGAAAAAGTTCCATACAACATTTTCTGGAGCGAATTGTGATTAGATTTACATTCTGTCTTTGCAGATGATTCAATGTTCATAAATTGTGGAGGACCGGAAGAAGATTTTGGTGGAAATCACTATGTAGGTGACCTGCAGGAAAACGGAATTTCAAATTTTGTTCTAAGGAATGCAGGACAATGGGCTTATAGCAGCACAGGAGTATATATGGGAAATGTTCATGCAGACTATACAGCATCAAATACATATTCTTTGAATATTAATGGCCCGGACTACTATCAAACCGCTCGGCTTTCCCCTCTGTCACTTAGTTACTACGGCCTTTGTATGCAGAAAGGGAATTATAAAGTGAAGCTCCACTTTGCCGAGATAATGTTTTCTGATGACCAGACTTTTAAAAGTCTTGGAAGACGCATATTTGATGTTTCAATTCAAGTGAGTGCCGAATCAAAATAATTTCGTTACATTATTTTGATGGTGTCCTAAACTGAAGGTATAAATTTAAAACGCTACATCTTCGCAGGGTTTTAAATATTTGAAAGATTTTAACATTATGGAAGAAGCTGGTGGAGTTGGAAAGGGAATCACTAAGGAATTCGATGTTGAAGTGAACGACAGCACGTTGGAAATTCAATTATATTGGGCAGGGAAAGGAACCACGGCCATTCCTGACAGAGGTGTATATGGACCTCTTATATCAGCAATTACAGTAACACCAAGTAAGTTTTTTTTTCTATAATCTTTCTTTCAACTACCATGTTACGCCGTGTTCTATAAGCATTTCAACTTTGTTGTAGACTTTAAGAATCATTCAGAAAAGTTGTCTGCTGGAGTTATTATTGCAATTGTGGCTGCGTCATGTGTGCTTATCATACTCATAGTCGTTGCCCTTTGGAAGACGGGTTTCCTTGGTGGAAAAGATATAAGAGACAAAGGTAAGATTTCAGTCCAAAAGAACACAAGTTTATACATAGTTAGGTATAAAAATTAAAAACAAAAATGTATGGATACAAAAATGAGAAGAAATTTAAAAACAAAAATGCTGATTTGCAAATCTTTCATGTCGCAGAACTTCTTGATCTTAAAACAGGGTATTTCAGCTTGAGACAAATTAAAGCAGCTACTAATGACTTTGACCCTGCGAATAAGATTGGTGAAGGGGGATTTGGGCCAGTATTCAAGGTAACTAACTATGCATAGATCATAAATATCTGCGTGCTCTTTAGTTTATACCGCTATTTTCAGCCATTAATTTCTCCGCATCTGTTCCATCTCGCACGGTATCTTTACGAATTTATATTGAAGTAATGGTGTAATGCAGGGTGTGCTATCAGATGGTGATGTCATTGCTGTTAAGCAGCTTTCCTCAAAATCAAAGCAAGGGAACCGCGAATTTGTTAACGAAATTGGAATGATATCTGCTTTGCAGCATCCGAATCTTGTTAAGCTCTATGGCTGTTGCATTGAAGGAAAGCAGTTGCTACTGATATATGAATACATGGAAAACAATTGTCTCGGCCGTGCACTTTTTGGTGAATCCTTCATTAACAATAATACCTTAGTGTTGTGGGTGTATGTGAGTGAGGTTTCTACTTTAGAACCAAAATGCAACTGAAATTTATTTCTCTCCCCTGGCATTTTGATAGGTCATCAGGAACAGAAGCTGCACTTGGACTGGCCAACTAGAATGAAGATATGTATCGGTATAGCAAAGGGATTAGCTTATCTTCATGAAGAATCAACACTGAAAATAGTACATAGAGACATTAAGGCAACTAATGTATTACTTGACAAGGATTTGAATGCCAAGATCTCTGACTTTGGTTTAGCCAAGCTTGATGACGAAGGAAACACCCATATCAGTACACGGGTAGCTGGAACAATGTTAGTACTTGCAATATCTATTAGCTTGAATCCAAGTTTTTGTTCAAAATTAGTTGATATTTTATTATTAGCATTAACATCCAAAGCTAAACTCATTATTGGTTGACACGCATTCATTGTTTTGTGAAATCATCGCTGACTCTTGTTTGCTACATTTTTTAATAGTGGATACATGGCTCCAGAATATGCTATGCGGGGTTACTTGACTGATAAGGCAGATGTATATAGCTTTGGAGTCGTAGCTTTAGAGATTGTTAGCGGAAAAAGCAACACAAATTTCAACCCAATGGAGGAGTTTGTATATCTAATGGATTGGGTATGTTTGAACTTCCTTTTTGACTTTGTGAGTTTATGATAATCCTTTACTAGAAAACTCTTCATTTCTTACGAGAAGTTGAGGAGGTTTCTACTATGAGCTCATAACACCAAACTCGTCCTCTTTCTTTCTTGTTTTTGTTATATTTATGGTTTGTGTAATTTTCTACTTCATATTTGCATGCGTCGTTGAAGGCCTGTGATCTCCAAGAGCAAGGACGCCTTATGGAGCTGGTGGATCCAAATCTTGGTTCAAGGTACTCCACAGATGAGGCCATGAGAATGCTGAACTTAGCATTGCTATGCACTAACACATCTCCGACTCATAGACCATCCATGTCATTGGTAGTAAGCATGCTTGAAGGAAAAACTCCACTCCAAGAACCAGTAATCAACCGCAATGAGAGTGGCCATCATGCAAGACTCAAAGCCTCGGAGTTGCTGGCAGAAGATAGCCAACCTCTTGATTCTTCTATATTTTCACACTAAAGAATAGATCAAAGACATGATTGTCAAATGGGGACCAAGGGCACCTCCATATCTCTTCAAAGTAATGATGATTTTTCTTCTAGCAGTGAACTTCCTTGAGTTTCACATGATGTGTTGAGAGAGTATATTAAATTTCAAGTTGTTTTGTGAAGGTGATAGATATGTAATGTATAAACTGCGGAATGAGAATATATCAAGAAGATAGGCAAGCATCAAAGTTTGGTCCCATAAGGTTTAGAAATGAATAGCTCATTTACATTTGTTTATTGCTAAATTGTGATTTTAAATCGTTTTGATTTTATTGATTTAAAGCAATTTAGTCATAAATATATAAAGTAATAAATGTTTGTTTAACTCTTTAGTCATATCCTCCATGATCCATGCTCAAACTTTGTAATGAATAAAAGGCCTTATAATAAAAATTATTTTAAACCTCGAAACATTTTAGACTAACTTTGATTAGTACTTGAAATGAAGTACACCTTTGCGCCCATCTTTGCTTTAATCTTCGAATTATTGTCATTTTGGTGTTTGCTCTTGAATCCGTGAAGTCTTAATTCACTTTAGAGTTTAGGTCGAACCACATGCATTTATCAATTATGATGGGATGTTCGTTTTGGCCATGAGAGTCTCTACTGATTTGCTTTACGAAAGCATCAAGGCATATGATTGTAATATTATGATTGTAATGAAATATGCTTCTAGAATTTTCTTAATTTTTGCAACTTGGCGCATTAATTATCGTTAGATACCATTTTTGGTGGCTATGCTTCTTCTTTGTATTTGACGTTTGCTATAGTAGCCTATTGATTTGTAATTCATGTTTGGCAAATTGCTTGTGTTCTCAGGGACGAGGCTCATGATCAGCAGAGTTGAAGTCACGTACTCGTAATATGTGATGTGTTCCACGTCACAAATGACTGTTCCA
Organism: Vicia sativa; assembly: GCA_021764765.1. Taxonomy (NCBI): domain Eukaryota; kingdom Viridiplantae; phylum Streptophyta; class Magnoliopsida; order Fabales; family Fabaceae; genus Vicia; species Vicia sativa. The sequence continues at coordinate 10,553,672 of CM038796.1, forward strand.
AGACCAATGGTAGGATCTCCATCCCTGCCCTCAAGGCTTGGTTCGAATAGAGGTGAACATCTACACGCTCCACCGCCTATACTATGAGATTGACAAGATACGAATGCAGATGCGTCAACCACGTAAAAGCTTGTTTAATAAGTCGCATGCGGTGGTCACGAACTTGCAACTTTCATTGCGATTTTTGCAATATTCCATCCCCATTCCAATTCGATTACAATACCAAACTCAGTCTAAATTGCATAACAATCACCATATATCACATGTTAACATCAAAATGCATCATAACATCATATCCCTCAGAAATCGAAACATGCGGACATCAAAAATCAACAATTTCATCACATATCTCATCAAAACAATCACATAGAACAAAACTCTACCGCCACCTTAACCCTTTATCAATTATAATAAATCAGATTAAACTCCTTACCTTAATTTTTAACAACTTGATCCTTTCCTTCGCGTTCTACAGAATTTTCTCTGAGCCTTAGCCTCTTCTTCGCGTTTCTCCCAATTCTATGATCGCACAAAATGATCGTTATTCTTATATTTTCTCTTTTTAGCCTTAGGTCCATTTCTATGTTATTCCTCTTATGTCCTCACTTAATATCGCAATTTACCACCATGCCTTATTCTCTCGACACACCAACTATTCTATTTTTCTCATTTATTTTATTATTAAACTAAATTGAATTATTATTTAAATAATTCTAATTAATATAAACTATTATGACATCTAAATAATTAAAATCATCTAAATCTATTTTAGGCTAATTAGTCTCTTAATCCACACTCTCGCACAACATATCACGCATATCATACAGATAATCACTAGAAATTCATCGATACTCAATTAAATAATTAATTCTAAATTTTGGGTGCTACGTCAAACGACCCGAAAGAAGAAGTGTCTTCCTCCAAGGAGTTTCCAGACATCTTTCTTTAGTCAGAAGCGTCATATATGGATATGATTTTCGATCCTATGTGTTCACTACTCATAAAAGGATGAGGAGAATCAGAGGACAACCTAGAAGAGGTTTCCACCTCAGGATCACTCACAAAATCAATGTTATTATCTCTCATCTTGACTAAGGAAATAAGAAATGACAAAGGTAAAGCTTGAGTTAGAAGGGTACTTGATAAGAGGAGATCGATGAAGCTAGAAGAATGAAAAAGACAATAGCTTTAAGTTAAGCTCTTAATTTCTTCTAAATATTATCTTATGAATGAAAACGGAAAAAAAAATTCCTTAGAAATGCATCTGAAATCTTGGAAGCTAAAAGATTATGAAAACTTCTAAATATTCAACTCACTTTATTTATAGATAAAACTATGAATAAAAATTTTGAGATCAACGACTAGATTTTCACGCATGGATAGACGCAAACATGAGAGTACTCAAGTACTCTCTAAAATGCGTCACACCCTAATTGGTCACGTCATCACATATATCATGAATGAGTAACAAAATGTTTCATCGATGAGACCACCTTAAATGCACATGTTTCCCATCACTTCTTTCGAAAAACTAATCTGAAACAATTCAGTTATATCACACCTCGAACTACGACTAGAAAGCTAATAACTAATACTTAAGGCTTCCTCTAACCTCTTTAGTGCTCGACAAAGTCTTGGGAGCAACTGTTTTCAACCAGCCAAAAGTCCATTTGACCAAGGCCCAATCCATCTCAAACCCGTTCTACTCAACTCAATATATAAAAACAGTTCACATATTATAAAAATGTACACAATCTGTGATCTTCAATTTCATTATACTTATCTTAAACTAGTATTTTTCACCTCTTACGATACACGTGTTTAAGCGGGACTTTATATTCAATTTGGCGCCTAAACGTGTATTCTGTTTGTTTTAATATATTAAAAATTGTGATCTGACTTACGTGTTAGAGTGTTAACCATGCAAATCGTGTCTTCGTCGCTTTAACGAAAATTGGAATCTCATTAAAGATTAACATCTATCCGATTCGAAAAAGTGCACCTATAACCTGCATTGGTCAACATTAACGGACTGACGACCCTAGGCGGCAAGTAGTAAAAAATTGGAGAGAATACATTTTGGCGGGAGTTTAGTGTAGGCATCATCATCATCAAATCAAAACGAGACAATAAACAACAACACAGTTCACTTTCACCACCGCACAACACCATCAATGTCTTCTTCAACCTCAGATCCAATCACATCCTACTCCAACACCCACCGTATCGTCCTCCTCATAGATCTCGACCCACTCCTCCAAACCACCACCACCAACCACCATTACATCAAAACCATTCTCTCCACTTCCAAGACCCTCCTCTCTTTCCCTCCCCTTTCCTCCTCTCTCTTCGCCTTCAAATTCTTCTTCTCCTCCCTTCCACCTCACTTCTCCTTCTCCAAACTCCACCCTTTTCTCCCCAAACACTCTTTCTCCTTCGATCACCCTTCCTCAACTTTCACCCTCCTCTCTCAAATCCTCTCCTCCCTCCCCAATTTCCCTCTCCCATATCACCCCAAAGCTCTACACCTAATCGACTCCATCACACAGCTTCTTCTCGATTACCCCTGGGACCATGATTCCGACTCAAATACACCTCTCATTCCTCCAAATTTAATCCTATTGTTCACTCCGTTACTCAATTCGTTCAATTCGCTAGCGGATTTTCTCGAATCAAATGAAAAATTGTTGCGAATTGACAACTCTTTCTGTGACAAATTTTTAGGGTTTTTCGGGAATGTGAGCCGCCGGTTTGGGTCTAGAGGTGTTCATTGTAGTTGGATTGGTGTTAATAGTGTTAATAGTGATAGTGCTGATGAGGATGAGGTTAGAGCGATACGTGGGTTGTTTGAGATTGGGGCTAGGAAATTAGGTTGGGGTTTTTGTTCTTTGGATTCAATTTTGTTTGGTTCTGCTCTTGTTCCTTTTGGTTTGATATATCCCAAAATCGGGGTTTCCTGGCTTTCTGTTCGTTGTTGTTCTAGGGAAGTTAAGGTTCAGTTGAATCTTAGGATTTTGGATGTTAATGGGTGTCCGATTGATTACAATTGTTGTGATCTCGAAGTTTTGGATTTTAGGGTTTTGAGTAGAGGGGAGGATGTGAGTTTGCAAGGTGGTGGTGGTTGTGGGAGAAGGAAGGAGAGGCTGTGGAATGTGTGTTTGGGCAGGACGCCGAAATTGAAAGTTACTGCTGTGCGCAAGTGTGACGCGTTTGTTAAATTGAATGATTGCCTCTCTGATTCGGTTCTGGTGCGTGAGGTTATAGGGGAATCTAAGAAAGGGGATTCGGGTGAGTTTTTTGCTGATAGGGTTCTCGAACTGCTTGCAAGTGAATTTGGTTGCCAGGGGCGGCGGAAATCTATTCCGGTTTGGGAGATGTTGTTGTGTTATCTTTATAAAGAAGATTGTTGGGCTTTGGTGTCGGTTGACAGTGGCAAAGGTGGTGGTTCTTGTGTTGGTATTCTTAGGCCTTTTACAGTTTCTTCAGCTCTTTTATCTATCTTGGAGGATCCACAATTGGCTTCTGATTTTGGTGCAGCAAATATGGATTCTTCTATCAGGACAGGTATTAGTGATTCGGATCGCAAATTTGACAAGAACAAGGGTATGTTGGATTCTCAGGTCAAGAGTGCTGTGGAAATTGAGCAGAAAAAGAAGATGATGGATTTAAATGTACTTCAAAACCTCACCTGGAGCTCTTTTTGTGAATTAGTGTTTGATCAGTTTGAGATGGGTCTGCTTGAGGTTTATTATGCAATGGAACGTAACAAGTCAAAGAAGTTGAAGTTTTTGAAATGCTGGATGAAACAGGTGAAGATATCTAGTTGTTGTGATCTGATTTTGTCAGAAAATCCCAAGCCAAATCAGATAATTGCCGAAGGGTCTGACAGTAAATTGAATGAGTTACCTCAAAATGGTGAACAGCCAATGTCGCTGGTGGTTGAGTCAGATGGAATTAATGCTGAGGTTACTATGAAACAGGATGCTGCTGCGCTTGATTCTGAGGCTGAAACATCTGAAGCATTTTTTAGTAATCTTTCCAGCAGAATTCAACAAGGAATTGAATCTGATACCATAGACCTCCTAGCTTTGTCAGAGCGACTTGTGAATTCATCTATATACTGGCTATGTAAGAAGGTTGATACGGAAACAATTCCTCAGATAGATTCTCATATGAATGATAGTAAGGCTTGTGGTAGTGTGGTTGCGTCCGAACTAATAAAACTACTGTTGAAGGACCCCAAGGAGATAGCTGCAAAGCATAAAAGCAGAAATTCATCCTCTCAGTTATCTGATGCAGCAGGACCAACTAAAATAATCACCGAACATGCAGTTAGAGAGTATCCTTTTATTTAGTTTTCTATAATCTATATTTATGATGCATATTTTGTTTTCTAGTTCTAATCAGTTGTATAATTTGTGCAATTTAGTTTCATGTTTTTCCTTAAGTGAGAATTAGATATGAACTACAGATTTTATTTCGAACAGAAATTTTACAATCAGAGGTTGGGTGTGGAATCGAAGATTCCAGTAAACAGAAGTTTGTCAAACAGATATGTCTACTCTTAGAGAACATTCAGTGCCACATGGAAGGGGGATTCTTTGGTGATTGGAACCTTGAAAGTTATGTGGCGAAGATCATAAAAAGCAGGTACTCACTTGTACAACTCCATTGAGACGTGTTATATGTTGACTGATACTTCCTCTGAAAAGTTATACTATGCTTTAGCATGAACTGTGGAGATTTAGGGAATTCTTAGTTTCTGTTTAGAGAGCTGTCAATAACTCAATTTATTTTCATTTTGGTATAATCATGCCAATGTATGACGTTTTGGTGCTTGCTTCTTGTTATGCTATGTACTAGAGTTTGTATGAGGTTCTTTTTGTTTGATTCTATTTTTTCCATGGAAACAATGAACTTTTAGTTGATAACTGCATAAAATAAAGAAAGCGTGCACGCTTATTTTTGATAAACCTGCTGAATTTCAGGTATTCTCATACCCTTGAAGACATTGTTCATAAAATCTACAACAAAATGGACTTGCTTCTGTTTTCAAATCAGGATGAAGCCCCGGATTTTTTATTTAATAGTGAGGACAGCAGCAAATCGTTGAATCAAAAAGTATACGGGGATGAGATGGGTGAAAATGATATTAGCGGACCCTTTTCAGCAGAAAATGAGGCTTTTCATTTGCAGAAAAATGTCAAAGGAAAATCCAAAAGGAATGTAGATGGGGGTAGTGGTAAAAAGCTATTTGAAGCTGTGGAGAGGAGAGAGAGGGCACACAGATTTTCATACATAAAAAGTCGAATGCCTGCTTTGCGAGTCTGGGCCCCGAAACAGAAGGCTAAGAAATCCAAAACAGATCACCTTTGTAAGATTCCAAAAAGGAAAGACCGATCAAAGGCATGTTATGATACTGTATGTGAGACACCAATGACAAAAAACACACGGTCAAGCCCACAGTCAATTGGTTCAGATGATGGCAGATACATGGCTGATGGGAGTCAAGTATGTGGTTCAGTTGCTAAGGCATTGTTTCAGGTATGATTTTTGATGTGATTAAACCATACCTGTTTTTGACTTACAGAGAAGTTGTACATGCTAACTGGAAGAGCAAGTTGAGGCAAATTCTGAATACTAGATATGGCCTAACTTAAGATAGGTGTTTCTGATTGTCAGTATTCGACCACTAATGGTGGAATGTTGTTGTTTAGACTCTGGATTCAAATTGGTTTCCCAGTATTTATTTACATACATCTCAGCTGATTCATTACATTATAATAGTAAATAAAACATTTTCTCATTTTGATGCATTTGTATAATCAAAGTTTCTATTCTAATTGCTACTTAACTCCCTTTTCTGCATCCTTGCCATCCATCTATGTTGGGTAAGCTGCACAACTTGCAAAATACATCTAGAAGATATATTTTACTTTATTCCAATAAGAATTGTTTTCCAAAAGACATGATTAGGTTGCTCTCTAGGGAAATTTCTCTCGTGTTACACGTGTCAGACTCACATTATATATGCTAGGAACACTAAAGTCCTCCTTAAATTGTAATATCCACACAAGATGGGGTGAATGTGTAAGATAGCCATCAATGGTGGATGTTTTTGTTTATTGTTTTTGCAATCCAAGTGATTGGATATGTATCTGCTTGGTATTTTTTCTTTAATGCATGTAAATAAATGTTGTGACGTTCATAACCTGTTATGGATTCTCAGACATAAGATCTGTTATGAATTGTTGTTGATTCATAGTTTATACCGGTTTGAATATTATTTTTTTAGTAAGCATTACTAATTTGAGAATAATTATGACTGCATATTTGGTATTATTTACAGTGGTTTTGAGCAAGTGGGGATTCATGAATAGTTTCTGTTAGATTTTTAAATTGAAGAGTTTTTGTTAGTTTCTCACTCTATCCAATTGGTTATAATCATTTTAGTTAGGGGATTGTATATCATAACTGTTAGAGCATACAGGGGTTTATGAATAGTTTCTGTGAGATTTTCCTCTCACTCTATTCGATTGTTTATAATCATTTTAGTTGGGGGATTGAATATCACAATTGTTAAGTTTCTGTTAGATTTTCTTCTCTCTATATTCAATTGTTTATAATCGTTTTAGTTGGGGGATTAAATATCACAATTGTAAAGTTTGATTGCAAAAAGGTGCTCCAACCATCTAGCCATGATGACTGCTTTGGGCTGGGTCTGCTAAGTTTATAGATTACAAGTTGCATGGACAGGGTTCTTCAAATTAACCGGTTATAAGAATTATCCATATTCAAATCCGGTTATGAAAAACCGATTAATTATTAATATAGTTTTAACGAAATCCATATATTTAGGATATTTTATTAATATGATTTTTAACCACATCCATATTTTAGACATCCATATCCAAAATAAAAATTAAAATAACATATTTTCTAAAAATATTTTTTCGAAAATGTAAAAAAAATTGAGTTTTGTTGGAAATAGAAAAAACTGAGTTTTGTCGGAAATATTAAAAATCGAGTTTTGTCGGAAAATAGAAAAATCGAGTTTTCTCAAAAAAATTGAGTTTTGTTAGAAATACAAAAAAATTGAATTTTATCGGAATATTGAAAATTTGAATTTTCTCAAAAAAAAAAAAAAACGAGTTTTGTCGGAAATAAGAAAAATCGAGTTTTTTTTCAAAAAAACGAAAAAAAATTGAGTTTTGTCGGAAAATTGAAAAAAATGAGTTTTGTCAGAAATATGAAAAATCGAGTTTGTCGGAAATACAAAAAATTGAGTTTTATCCGAAAATCGAAAAGTCAAGTTTTCTCAAAAAATCGAAAAAATTGAGTTTTGTCGGAAAATCGAAAAAACTGAGTTTTGTCGGAAATACAAAAATCGAGTTTTGTTGAAAAATAGAAAAACGTAGTTTTGTCGAAAAATCAAGTTTTCTCGAAAAATCGAAAAAATTAAGTTTTGTCGGAAATACAAAAAAATTGAGTTTTGTCTGAAAATCGAAAAGTCCATTATTCTTGAAAAAGCGAAAAAAATTGAGTTTTGTCGGAAAATTGAAAATGTTGAGTTTTTTTCGAAAATACGAAAAAATTCGAGTTTTGTCAGATATATGAAAATATTGAGTTTTGTCGGAAATACAAAAAAATTGAGTTTTGTCGGAAATACGAAAAATTGAATTTTGTTGGAAAATAAAAAAAAAATCGAGTTTTCTCAAAAATGCAAAAATTCGATTATTTTTGAAAATCGAGTTATTATCTTGCTCCTCTCAAGAGTGTTGTTGGCTGAAAATGCTACCCACTTGTTCACCATATTTGTAAGGGTTTGAAGGTGTGGACAACAACTTGAATTCTAATGCAAGGGTGGCCCATGTCATTTTTACTACGACCCCACGATGTACACTAATTGTACTTGCTAAGAAAGTACAAGGATGGTAGCCTTGTGTTTGTAGGACTGTTTGAGGTGTTTTAGGATCGTTGGTGGTGTTAGAGTAAGCTCACACATAGTGGTGAGAAACCATATTTTTGTGAATCTTATGTTAATAGAGTGTTCCCCTTTTAAAACTCCAGTTTAAGTATTTATAGAGATCTATAGAGTCTTAATTTTTAGACCTAAAGAGTTATTATCTTGCTCTGTTATTCCCTCTGTTCTCCTAAAGAACGTACCCCCTTAATTGAGCTTCCATACTACTATTGTCTAAGAACATTTCAATCCTCGCATTTTATGTACGGGTGACAAATGGTTTACCCAAGTCCAATAAAAGATGGGTGATGCGATTAATGAGTGAATGTTATATCAAATAGAGGCGTGTAACCTTAAGTTTAAATATCATGTGGTATTTGTCCATCCTCAATGAGCTTTATATTACTTCCTTTAAAAATATATTTCAAAATACTATATAACTTTTTTTCTTTTAAAAAAAATGAAAATTGGGGATTTTGATTAAATTTATTTTTATAAAATAGTTCGATTTTTGGTAGAAACTTTCAGTAGCCAGTATCATGGTCTTTCGACATGAACTTTAAACTACTAGGGCCCTATTTTCCTAAGAACCAGAATACGAAAGCAAAAAAAAAAAAATTTAAATATTTTTGAAAAATAGTACTAATTCTACTAGAATTTTCTACATTTTTTATGTGATATTTGTTTTATTGATTTTTATAGAAAAGGTATTTGTTTTTTTCCTATCTTAAATACATATATTTTTTAATAAGTTATTATTAAAAAATTTTAATATTTAATAAAGCCACTTTATATAGATGTAAGAAACCAATTATATAATTTAAGAACAAATATAAATATAAACAAATTATAAATATCACCGATAATAATTATAAAATAATTATTATTGTGTTATTTTTTATAATTACATATTTAAAATTCAATAAATACATAAATATATTTTTGAACAATGAGAATAATATACCTAATATAAATACTAAGTATATATTTTTAACAAATAAGATTAATATTTTTAAAAAGAGAATAAATAAAATTAAAATAAGAAAAAAAAATTATTTAATAAAAGAACCCATGAACACATTCTACAAAAATACCCAATAAATATCTTGTGATTTACTACAACAAAATCATCTACCTAAAATTTCAAGACCGAAAATCTATCGGATATGTTTGTGGCTTTATCCATCTGAAATTCCGAAAAATAAATAAAGTAAAAAAAAAAAAACAAAAAACAAAAAAGAGGTCAAAATTGGTTAGTATTGCCACATCAGATTAAAAATCCACGTGTCGTAAGAGTATTGGTTCACCCACGTAAAGATCTCCTTCACCATTTCTCCTATTTGAATGGGAAGAAGCTGTGGTTCTTAGATCCAGTTCTCACCGGAACCAAATTTCTCCAAATTCTCAATCGATCGCCGATTTTCGCAATTAGGTAAATCTCTTTCTCTCTCTTTGATTCGTATAGAGTTTCTCAGATTCTCAGATCTGTATATTTATATGTATGTATGAGATCTCCGTTTTGTTTTCTGTTTTATGATTTTGTGCATGATTGCATGTGTGATTTATATCTGGATCAACATGTTGATAATAAGGGTTTTGAAATGGTGTGGTTGAATGAATTGATACGGATCTAGGTGGAGCGAGGATGATTAATTTTGTGTTTTATGATAAATGTGGATGTTATGTTATACGATTGTCAATGTTTTTGTACAGAAAGATGGAATGAGTTTATGAGTCTATCTTATCTTTTAGATGAAGAATTTGAATTTCATGGTTTCTGTGTTTTAATATTATTTTTTCCTGTTCTTCAGGTTAAATTAATTTAATCTGGTAAGATGGGAGGTGGGTTTAGAGTGCTTCATTTAGTCAGACCGTTTTTATCGTTTCTTCCTGAAGTTCAGACTGCTGATAGGAAAGTGCCATTTAGAGAGAAGGTCATATATACGGTGATCTCGCTCTTCATTTTTCTGGTGTGCAGTCAGCTCCCTCTTTATGGAATACACTCCACAACCGGTGCTGATCCGTTCTATTGGATGCGTGTTATCCTTGCTTCTAACCGTGGAACTGTTATGGAGCTTGGAATTACGCCTATTGTCACTTCTGGACTCGTCATGCAACTTTTGGCTGGCTCCAAGATCATTGAAGTGGACAACAATGTTAGGGAGGATCGTGCTCTCTTGTAAGTTTTTTTTTCCTAGTACATCGCGTAGTGGGTTTCATTGCTAGCTCTGAATTTGCTGTACATGCATTGTGAGAAATTAATCTGCATATTTTCTAGCATTGTGCTGCCATATTGTGGAAAATTTTGTTTGTTTTCATGCACAATTAGATTGACTAATAAGATACATACCTCTTTGCTCCCAGAAATGGTGCACAGAAGCTGCTTGGCATCTTGATAGCTGTTGGAGAGGCTGTTGCCTATGTTCTTTCAGGGATGTATGGTAGTGTGGGCCAACTTGGAGTGGGAAATGCCATTCTCATCATCCTCCAGCTCTTTTTTGCTGGTATCATTGTCATATGTTTAGATGAGCTCCTTCAAAAAGGTTATGGTTTGGGATCTGGAATTTCTCTATTCATTGCCACTAATATCTGGTAATTTTTGTGGTGCCTTTTTTCCTTTTCTATATTGATTTTTTTCAATAGATAGCGCTATGCCTTTTATAAAAAAAACTAAGGCGGAATTGTATCATTTTTATTCAGTGAAAACATTATATGGAAAGCATTTAGTCCCACTACCATTAACAGTGGTCGAGGAGCCGAGTTTGAGGGTGCTGTTATTGCTCTATTCCATTTGTTGATAACTAGAACAGACAAGGTTCGTGCTCTCCGGGAAGCATTTTATCGGCAGAATCTTCCCAATGTCACAAATCTGCTAGCTACTGTCTTGATCTTCCTAATTGTGATATACTTCCAAGGGTTCCGTGTGGTTTTGCCTGTAAGGTCAAAGAATGCCCGTGGACAGCAGGGCTCATATCCAATCAAACTGTTTTACACCTCCAACATGCCCATTATCCTTCAGTCTGCCCTTGTTTCCAATCTCTACTTCCTTTCTCAGGTAGTGGAGTTTTGTCATTGAATATTGCAAATTGGAGTTAATATTTGCCTATTGTTTTTAACACTATGATTTTACCTGGTTTTTACAGCTGCTACACAGAAAGTATGCTGGAAACTTCATTGTGGATCTTTTAGGAAAATGGAAGGAATCTGAATACGGAGGCGGTCACTCTATTCCTGTTGGTGGCATTGCATACTATATAACTGCACCGTCCAGGTAAATTCTTTGCCGAGACTGAGCTAAAACTTCAATCAGTTATATATTTAATGCTACTACTTGTTGTCCCAACTCTTAATTTCTCGTTTTGAATTGTTATTTTTTACAGCTTAGCTGATATGGCAGCCAATCCTTTCCATGCACTGTTCTACCTGGTGTTTATGCTGTCGGCCTGTGCCTTGTTCTCCAAAACTTGGATTGAGGTTTCTGGTTCATCTGCTAGAGATGTTGCCAAGCAGTTGAAGGTACAGATTTGACATGCATTTATTTAAAATTCATTCGATGTTAATAACTGTCTCAAGTCCATGCCCTATTTTGCATGTGATAACAATCATTTTTCAATTTGCAGGAACAACAAATGGTTATGCCCGGCCATCGGGAATCAAACTTGCAGAAAGAGCTTAACCGATACATTCCCACTGCTGCAGCATTCGGAGGAATGTGTATTGGTGCGCTGACAGTATTGGCAGATTTCATGGGGGCAATTGGTTCAGGAACCGGAATCTTACTTGCGGTAACAATCATCTATCAGTACTTTGAGACATTTGAGAAGGAGAGAGCCAGTGAGCTTGGTTTCTTTGGTTTCTAAACTTGTTAGTCATCACTGTTGGTGACGCAATCGGGTTATCCCGCACCCACAGTTTTGGAGTGTCGATGAAAGATTTTAGGTCCTTTAACACAGTAAGGAAGAAAGTAGTAGTATATCACTGTAAACGTTTTTGCATTCTCTGAAAATATTTCTGTTAATTTAATATCTCAAAGTTAGACAGCTTCCTTTTAGAAGTTAATTAATTTTGTTATTTAATAATTTTGCCTTTCCTATTTGAATATCAAGCCAATTGAGAACAAGCTTGGCTTAATCATTTTGGTTCTTTCAAAAAGTTGGAACTTGAAATAGCCAACACAAAGAAAGGTACTTCAACAAATCCAGATCTTTGATAGAAAATGAGGTTCCAGTGTTAATTAAACACGGATTGAGTTTTGTGTGATGATATTATCATCGATGTACACTGAAGTACAGTACACCAAGCTTTTGTTATTGAGAAAGTATAGAGATGAATTCGACTTTGAATTAACAAATTCGTACTAATAGAGGTTATAATGATAGGAGTGAACCATATATATAGAGGGGTGATTATATAGAACTCAAAGTTATATACCGTTGGAATGACCATAATAGTAGTGTATTTTGTCTCTAAATGCATTCAATAGTATATTTCCCTAGAAAAATATACTAACCCGGTTCTGAACAGGTTTCACATCAGCATTTTCTCTTACAATAATTAAAGTTAGATATATTTAAAATAGTTTAAAGTAAAATTGAATTCAGAGGGTGTATGAAGGGGAAAAAAAGTCTTAGCAACCAAATCCAACTAATTAGATGGCCTAAATATATTTGAAATGATATAGGGATTAATAAGAAAATATAGGGGCATTTTTCTCATTTTGTAGAATTTATATAAAAAGCATAGTGAGGAGAAGAGATTAAAAAATTTCCTTTTCTCCTCCTTCCATCACACAATTCTATATATGTACCGCCATTGTAGTGAAATAGGAAGGTTCAATTACCAAAACAATTTATGTGTGGAACAAAAAACACTGATAATTCGATCAAAGGATTTAAATGTAAAAAACGAGAACATAAGGTCATTGTTTTTCTAATTAGATCAAATTGATCTATTTTAAAAATATTCTATACTATTTATTGCAGTTTTTAATTATATATTTATTAAATTTTTTAGTAATAACATAGATTAAAATTGATAATAAAAAAATTTGAATAACCAAAATTTGAATTTTTTTATAAAGAGACTTAAAAATAGATGATATATTTCCGGATACAAGAAATATTAAATTTATTAGATTTTACTTTTATATTTTTTAAGACAACTATTAAATAGTGTAATATACATACATTCATTTTGAAACTGTTTCTTCACAAATATGGTTGTTATTTTGGAAACGTGTTTATAAGTGATTAAATTTGTATTCAATGATATTTTTTATATGCATGTAAAAAAATGCATACATATATTTAATTAAATTATCATATAACTTTTAAATTTATTATTAATTTCTTTTATAAATATTTATTTGACATCTTAACGTATGAGTAAAAAATAAGATTGCATTAATATATAAAATTTAAGCTATTCTACGTATGTTTTAAAAATGCAAATTCTTCTCTTATAAAACAAAATTGCAATTTGAAATAAACATTGCTTAAATTTTAGGTGAATATGATTATATTATGAAAATTTCTAGAAACATTATACAAGGAATAAGATGTTTTCTATGTCAATTGAATTTTCAAATCTGCATTGGAAATATCCTTAGTAATGCAAACCATCATAGAACGATGTGTGGTAATTAATGCATTTGAGAGGTAAAATTGCAGTTATTAGAAAATACAGTCATAATAAAATATTTTATTTTTCTCAATGAATTGTGAAGTGGCATAACTTTAAACCATTTTTTTGAGTTGGGTAATGAAGTAGCCACCTTAAAAAAATTCTAATGCAAGAAACTAATTTGTTAAGAAGAATGATTGGGAATTCATAAATTCTAAGACTGTAGAATCATGATTCATGCCTTGTATGATAGATTGTACTAATTGAACTCTATCCATCATAAAAAAGAATTTATCTCTTTCAAGTAGCTAACTTGATCAATATTATATATGTTATGATATGGAGATGATGAGTTCTTAGATTACCTTTATAAATATAAAAACCTCAAGATTAGTTAAATGGATTCCACAATGAATCCAAACATATCTACAATATATATGAGCCTAAATTCAAAAATACCTCTATAAAAGCATACATTTAGTTTTGCACTGCAGTTTTGGAAATTAAATCGAAATCTAATTAATTACAACCCTCAAAAATTACATTTTACCGAATAAGGAAAAAAGTCAGAACAGAAAAGGTCAAACTAATAAAGTCGAATACCAAAAAGAAAAGGTCTAATAAAGCCGAATAATTTACTAATAATCATGATAATAATTGCACTACATTATCTTGGCGTTAATGTATTGTTTACATATATAATATATAACACGCAAGTGAAGTTGCGCCAGTAAATTCATTGGAATTCAAGGTGAGATTCAGCGCAGTTTCTGCTTTCATCTATTAAAGCCCAGCTTAACATTTCAGTGCAGAACTGATCATCTGGCTTCAGCCACAACGCCTAATTTTCAATGAACAGTGTTTAGTGAACACAAGCATGCAAATGATCATAACTCTCGACATTCCAGTAAATCTTAAGAATATGTAATTGACATGGGTACAGGAAATGTTGGATAGCTATTACTCACTTTGTGATAATATGTAATTGCTGTGGTGAAATCATCCTGCGCGAATTACATACAATAACAAAACATAAGCCTCGGTCCAAAATTAAATCCAGTAAAAGCAAGAGTCATTCCCATGCTCACAGAACATTTTATATAAAAGTTAACACAGTATATTTACCCGAATAATGTGATGAAACCACACTTCAAACATACAGAAAATCTACATTTTGCTTTAAGATAACATACAGAATAGTTATATGACAAACTGGAAGATCATTTTAGATACCTGTAAATGGTAAGTATATGCAAGACCGGCGTAAGTGCTCACACTTGTTGTTGATAATGCAAGTGCTTTCTCATAATATGAAATTGCTTCTCGGTACATCCTGAGATGGTTCATAAATACAATCAGGATCAAGAAGTCGAGAATCACATATTGACACTACCACTAATTAGATTAAGCTTTTTGCCAAATTATATCAACATCATGACAAAATGTTTTCAACTTATATCATACTACAAAACTAGCAGTTGAGGATATTCAGAAACATAAAAATTTAGCAAGATATACTTAAAGCGCCTACAAAATACAACAACCAACTCTTATCCCACTAGGTGGAGTCGGCTACATAAATCAAACAACACCATACTGCAATATAATGTATCATATTTTTATTCAAAACATTGACCTATGTCTTTCTTGATATTTTCTTCTAAAAATTTCTTTGGTTTCATATACTCTAGCAATAAGGCTACCCTCTATCTTATCAACTCAACTAAACATCACCTCAGTATGATCATGCATATCCTTGATGGAACAAATATAGGCAAACCAAACCCCTTTCTTTTATAGGACTTTCAATAAAACATCTCTAGGCACCTTATCATATGTCTTCTTCAAATCAAAGACCAACCATGTGCAAGTCTTTCTATCTTCTATCCCTCCAATATTGCCTCATGAATCACCATATCAAGTAAATTGCTTCCATGGTCGACCTCTTAGGCATAAAGAAAATTGGTTATTTCTAATTTTGGTTTCTTTTCTGTCTATGTTCAATCACTATTTGCCATAACCTCAGCATATGGCTCTTAAACTTTATCACTACATAATTTGCACAATTTAATATTTCTCCTTGGTTTTTATGAATCGAAATTAAAATACCTAGAAAATAACAAATAATAAAAACACTATGTGTATAAATCAAGTCTGCTAGCAAACCATGTTTCAACTTGTTAAAAGATACCAATCTGTATTCTAAAACTTCAATAGTTGAGAAAGAGAAATATTCAAGTCAGATGAGCACCAAAACATTTATCAACTTACTCCAACTTTCTGCATGCATGAGCAATATTGACTACAGTTGGCTCCCACATTTCACTTAAAGCGGTAGGGATGAGGGCTAACGTTTTCTCAAACCACCATACTGCTTTCTTATACCTGAACCAGAAATCACAATTACGCAAGTCGAAACTACTCAATTGTTCTAAGTAGCACGCAAACATGGCTGGCAGTAAAATTATTAAAATTCAAAAATCTCAATCTTTCTCCTCTTCAAATCTCCATCTTAAAAAATTCTTCAAACTACAAAATTTCTCAGAATTTCTAATTTCTAAAATTTAAAAATAATTTTATGTCTCAAACCAACCAGATACCCTCAAAATATTATGATAGAAAATGAGAATTTGACAAGGAAAAAAAAATTGATAGTACTATATTTTGCCTAGTTTTAAAGCAGAGGGACTTGATTGGCAATTTGGCTCAACAAAAACTTGACGGATTGTTCATAGTTTAATTTTCAAACCATAAATACTAAAAAATGTAATTGAGCCTAATAATATATATCAGGAAGATATCCTTACTCTTTCATATGATAGGCAACAACTCCTAGCTCATTATACACAAGTGGATCCGATGAGCAAATTGACTTCGCCTGCATGAAAAACTGAGGAAAAATATAGGAAAGTTAATTGTGGTATGGGTGACTTTCTACAGATTCATAGTAGATGGCCTGTTGATCTGGTAACCAGCCATTGCTAGATTTTGATTAGGTGAAGAAAGATCAAAACATCCAAATCCTATAAAGAAACTGCACTGAACAGTAAAATAGACCTAAGCATATATGTAGTAGACATAGGATATAAAGTTGACTTTGTTTTAACTCTTCTTAAATAACATACAAGAATGTAGTGGTAAGAGTACGATATTAATCTTGACAGCCCCACAGCCCCCCAAAGCTTCCGAACTGACCCTAAAATCTTTCCAATTCTAATGTATATACCTGTTCAGCAAGCTTATAACTGTGAGTCCGCATGCATTCCATTCCAATATAAAGAGCTGGTAAATGGCACCTGGAATAAGAGAACATCAAGATTTAACCTGTAAAAGAACAATTTATAGATAATAAGAAGATTTCGTAAGACTACATACTTGAGTTTTTAAACAAACAAACGAAACACATACATACAAGTGAGCCTCTAGTTAAGATACATGATACTGATATGTTGTTCTAAACTCTACCAAGTACCAAATATTGGTTTACATTAGGCGTAGACTTATAATCAGTATATTTGGGTTACATATACTAATAACATATTATCTAATTAATAGTAAAAATTACATGATGCAAAATATTTGAAGTGATTCCACATCTTTCTAATCTATTTATAAAACTGAAAAAATAAGCATGAAGGTCTTTAATTATCCACCAGCCCAATTTTCCCAATACATTTCAAAATTTTCCCAATACATTAAAATTTTTGTCTTTTTCCTCTAAATCGCTATGGTCTTTCCCAAAGAAGTGTCCCTGGAAACGGTAAAGTCCTTTGTGTTCCTAAAATCAATTGCTCCCAAAAATTCTTCTAACCACCCCACTGCCCCACACAGTATTACAGTCAATCTTTGTAAAACCTCGTCAATAGAAATTAGGAAGAGATTTAGGGCCTGTTTGATTTGGTTTTGTAAAAACTGTTTTTTAGTTTTTAAAATTTGAAAATCATAAAACTTGTTTGGTAGTTTAGTTTTACAAAACTATTTTTGAAAACTATTCTCTATTTGAGAGTAATAAAAACAAAAAAAACAAAAATAGGTTTTGGAGGTTTTTGGTTTTGGTTTTCAGTTTAGGAAATTAGGAAGAGTAAAAAAAAATAAGGAAAAGTGGTACACTTTTCATTAATGGCAAATTTGTAGTATTGTTCAACATTAAAATAATTTTCAACAATTAGATTACCAAACATGTTTACTCTTTTTTTTTTTCTTCAAAACTCTTTTAAAATTGATTAGCAAAATAGTTTTTAAAAACTAAAACTCATTCAAACAGGACATTTGCATCATCTTCCTTAGACTCCTCTGTTCTCATGAAAATCCACTCCCTTTCGTCTTCCTAAGCCTTGGGACAACTTATTTTTCAAAATTTAACAAATTATCTAGAGAATTGGGAAGGAAAAATTCGCAAGTATTGCAAATCAGTGCGCATGTAACCACATTCACAGGGGGAAACAATGAATGATATATGTGAATTTTTATGAGTAAGTAGAGAAATGTTTTTCATGATAAGGTGAATGTTGCTAAACTTGCGTTCAAACCCACAGGCTGGAGAATTCACACATACATGAGCTCAGCCACGTGGCTAAGGCTACCCATCTAACCCAAATCGCAATGTAAAGGCCTTTGCCAACTAAGGACCTGTTCAATTGACATTTTTTCTAAGAGAAACATATTTTTAGCAGGAAACAAATGTCAAAAAAACTTTGTAAAATTAAACAAGATTATTTGAAAGAGAAAAAAAATAAATAACTACACAGTTTTGATACTTTTCTCAGAATTGGATGTCATAGAAGCAAATTCTTCAAGGCTTGTCCAAATAGACTAATAAAGAAAATTTACTTGATTATATTTGGGGGTGGGGGTGAGAAAGTTCTAATAAGAAAAATCAATACCCAGGAAATAATCGAGCTGCTGTGCGGTAAGCTGACATAGCCTGATCACCTTCTTCTTGAGCTGCAAAGGCATTCCCATAGCCTATCCATGCAGGGGGAAATGTTCCATCCAGACTTGTCGCCTTGCTGTATGGTAGAAAATGATATTGTACAATAAGTTTTATAATGATGCTATACAAGCAATCAGGTACTTAAAGAAAGAGCTGGAGAGAAACTGATTTCTTAAGACACAAAGGTGTATATCGATTAACCATTACCATGCTTTCTTTGCATATATGTACAGCTTGGTTAATAGCATGTGATTAACCATAGTATTCTTATTAGATTAAAGACAGATATCACCACTGTGGCCATAAAATTTTGTTTGTGAAAAAATGGAGAGCTGCATCCAATTGAAAATGCAACAAACTATCTAATGTCATTAAGCCTTATAATGTGAAATATAAGAAATTTTCAGCATATTGCATTTTCAAGAAGTCAAACATAATTCCTACTATAATCAATTAAAAATAATAATAATAATAATAATAATAATAATAATAATAATAATAATAATAATAATTACAACAACAATACTTTAGATGCTTCAATATCACTCTTATCGCATAAGGTTCAGGAGTCATGTTTACCTGAAATAACGGCGGGACTGGTCATATTTCTTGATACAATAGTAATAGCAACCAACAGCAAACCATGATAAAGCCCTAACCAACATCAATAAGATTTTATTGTTATATGAAGCAAAGGCTTTTTAGAAGACAACTACAAATGATAAGCAAAAGTCTAAAAATACAACTGATTCTTATATGCAGCAAAATCTGTAGAAGCTGATCAACATTGGGAATAAGTGCTTACTTTTGAGGATAATCCTTCACTAAATTACATGCCATCAGATAGAGTTCATTTGAATTCCCAAGCTCCATAGCAGCTGCCAGATGTACTAATGTGCTCTTGATATGAAAAGGATCCTTCTCAAGCAAACTGTAACATCAGTGCCTAAGCTCAGATATTGAAAACAAAAAGAAAAAAAAAAAGAAATGAATGCACACAACGAATGATGTAAGACAGCTTTATCTCACTCTCACTTCAGTCTCCAGATCAGATCCTCAACTTACACAAATGTCAATTCAAAACATTTCTGATATTCACCACACTGATGATAGTATTCAGCTTTGCAGGCCAATAGATCAGTGTTGGTTTTCAGTGTCGCAGAAAGAAGAATTAGACTGGTCGGTTTTACAGCTCTCGTTCTCAAGATGTCTAAACTTGGCTTCTACAACAATTTCTTTGTCATACTGGGAAAGAAAAACAAATAATCTTTCAGTTCATTAGTACAAAGCATTTGGCTATTGGTAATTTCCATTTGGCACCTGCTATTACCTTCTTAACCAAACAAGAATAAAATGATGAAAGCCATCCATCCTCACTTCCAAATTGCAATGACGAGATCAGATTAGTTTCTGGCATTCAACATAAAGGGAAGAAAGAGATTTATAGGATCAGTTTTGAATTAGACAGTATACTACTTAAACTATTTTTTATATCATATAACTTTCAATCAAAGACTCCAAGGGAGAAGTGACAAATTTTACCTTCATCACATGTAAGCATGTGATTTTCAATAAGGCATTCCAAAGCCTGATATAATTTGCAAACATCAAGGAAGAATTAGATAACAACAATCAGTTGAGAAAAATATAAGTATGCATCTATGCTACAAAAGATACATTACAAAATGGCAAAAAAAAAAAAAATAGAAGCAATAGAGCATTCTAAAACACTTAAAAGGCAACTGGAAATGTTGAATCAATTCAATACTTATGAATAACTATCATAAGAAAATTTAACCAATTTATGCAGTAACAGACAAGGTTATCAGAGGGTGTCTTATTATACATGCAAGTAGTAGCTCGACTCGAAACAAAGCTGAACCCATTCAACACAAATCGTAGTGTCTGCCAGTATCTCATAGTTTTAAATTGTGGATCATGTCACGTGATGCAACAGCAATATCTCAGTTGCAGCAGTGTATGCATCCACATCACACTGCAGTTGCGCTTCTTTTGAAAATGAACAGAAAACCCAGAACATGGTGCGTACAACAGCCACAATCAATCACAACAGACTTCATCGTGCTCACAAATTATTTTTCTATTTGCTATATCTTCATGTCACATTTAGAGACAAGGTTTGAGATACTTTCTAGTGAAAACTTTTAACAATAGGTTGGAGATAGGTGATTTTTAAAACCAGCGGTAAATAACAATACATGATGCATATATAAAATAAATTCATGTCACAATTGCCACAATGTGTCTCAGCAACAGCTGTGACTGCAAGCGCCCTACAACTGCAACCCCAATTTAAACTTTGGTGTATCTATTTTGGACATGAAAAACTTATGCTTTTCGGTATGCAATTTTCCTATTTTTATTTTAGAATGTCGAATTTGTATTGATCATAAGGAATTTATGGTAATGTTATTCAGCACCAATTCCGTGTGGACGGCCAGATATAATAAAGTGAGATGGATTCTGGAGCACCTTTAATCTCCTTTTCTACGTACTTACCTCCTTAATTACCTATCGACATGTTTCTATTTATAGGCCAGTAGGCATTAGTTAAAATTCAACTAACCCCTCTACATCTAACTATTAGTCTATTACCTCTCCTAACATTCAATCATTTAACTATTGGTCCCCTATAAAGAGGGGAAGGAAAAGCAATTGTTACTGTAGACGGGTATCACAAGATGGACAACTTGATAGTATTAATTAATGCACTTATAAGATATAGTAATGAGAATATCAATGTGTACCTCATAGCATAAGGGATCCGCTTTTATAGCCGCTTTGTACCTTTAACAAAAGCAAAATGCAATGACGATAAGCCTTTATCAAATCAAATTGGCACATATCATATATATCCAACTCTTCACAAGAGTAACAAGCAATTACACTTCGACCTCATACTAAATGCAGAACATCAACAAAAAGTAATGTCTCCGACGATGTTATACGTAAGTTGGACAATCGATAAAACGGACACAATACCACAAATATACTCACCACAAGCGAGCCTGAGAACGATTTTCTAGAGCTTCATATGCTTTGCCTCTCAAGAAACATATTGCAGAAGAGATCTGTTGTAGCATTACAAAATACACTCAAATTAAGAGTGGGAAACCAAAATAAGTATACTATCCAATCATAAAACTCCACATTTTATTTTGTCTCTTCCTAACCAACAGAACAAATGTTGCTGAAATATAAACAAATTTGACCTATACATACATATTAAGAACCCTATTATAAAAACAAATTAATTACTACTCCCTCCCTCTGTTACGATTTATAAAGACCAGATACATTAATTATTAATATAAATCTAAAAAGCAGAATTTGCTTATATAACATTACAGAGGAGTATTTGAGAAAAAAAGCTTACATTGATTTCACGATCTTCACTATCTTTATCCAAATACATAACATTAGAGTCCTTAGTATCATAAACATTTCCATTATCATCCACTTTAGCTTCACCAAGCATTGATAAACATTGATTCCACTCCTTCAATTCCTCCTTTAAAAAATAATAATAATCAATTTTCTGAAAAAAATAAATAAAAAATAAGCAGCGTAATGGAGAAGAGTGAGAGTTACGAGGCACTTGGCGGCGAGGTAGCGGAAGCGGAGATCACGGAGGACGATTTTAGAGGCGTTGAGGAGATGGAAGGCGCGGCGGTAGTGGCGGCCGAGGAAGAGAGCCTGTGCTTGCATGTAAATGTCGGCGGGGTCGTTGGTGAAGGCGGCGACTTTATCGGCGAAGAAGATCGCGGAGGAGTAGAGGTGCTTACTGACGCAGTCTCGAACTACTCCTCGAAGCTTCTCGATCTCTTCCTCCCTCATTTTCACTGCTAGGTTTTGTTGTTTCTCTTGCTTTTGGTTATGAATGAATGAATTTGGATTTGGTTTTGGTGTTAAGGCCGAAAAATTGAAAGTGTGATGGGAGGGAAGGTTAATTGTCTGCAGATTTCATGTGTTTGAATTTCCGTACGATGGATTCAGACCATCAGCTCCGTTGTAGTCTAGTTGGTTAGGATATTCGGCTCTCACCCGAAAGACCCGGGTTCAAGTCCCGGCAACGGAAATTTTTGAAAATTTAACTTACTTTTTCTTTTATTTATTCAAAAATATAGTGTGACCCGTCATTTTTTTTGGTGGGATATTCAAAACGATTAAATATATGTGACATCAATGTTTATATATTTTAATAAATATATTTGACATCAAATTAAAAAAATACAATATTTTAATAATATTACAATGTTTATATATTTTAATAAATATATTTGACATCAAATTAAAAAAATACAATATTTTAATAATATTACAATGTTTAATAACATGTTAATAAATACAAATTTTAGTTTTATTATTTGATTGAAAGTTTATAATGTATAGGTTATATAGGTAAAATTTTATTTATTTGAATATGGTATTTTAATAATATTATCATGCTTAATACATAATAAATATAAATATACAAAACCTAATTGTCCTATAGATTATTTAAGTTAAATTTTATTAAATTTTAAATTTATTTTTTATGACATAATGAATAGGATTGTAACACTTATATTTAAGTTTGACTCTTTAGATTTGACTCTTATACCTGTTAAAAATTCACATGGAATAAATTCAATTGACGAATTATTACTAAGATTCAAACGACTTCATGACTTGATTAAGACAACACATGACTTCGCAAGACACTCACTTTTTTTAGTGTGTTTTGCCATCTTTGCGTCGATTGTCTCTTATTAAGGTCTAATAAAATTATTTCAATATCAAGTCATATGATAGGCGATATGCTAATATAAATGTGTAAGACCATATATTATATGATCTTGTAATAACAATGTTTATTTTTAGCACAAATGAAATTTTGGTTAAGCATCAACAAAATTCATATTTTCATATCATTTAACATTGAACGAAGCATGTAAGTATTTAAATTTCTATACACATGTTCAACACTTTTTTCTTCTATTATCTTTTGTGTCACACAACCAACTTATCATACAAATATCACATTATTATTTATTTTCCCTCTCAAATGGTCAATTGAATGCATTTGTGTGCACACAACATTTTTGCTCTATTTAATGCTCCAAACTCTTAAGTAATGGGATGGTTGTATTTGCAATTCATGAAGCTATGGTTTGGTTTAAATGAAAAAGTTTCATGAAAATTGTTGTTCCAATGCATAGTACAAAAGGGATCTAAAGTAGTTAGATACTTTAGAGGGAACAAGTTAGAGACTCAAAGATGACTTTATGCAACAACAAAAAAAAACTTGTTTTTCTAAAATGGCAATGGTGTCTTTCTCCTTTAAATGGAAAGTTAACTTGGACAAAGCTTCACACACTTAGATAATAGCTCAAATGTTTGTGTAATCCTCTGATTTTGGATAAATTTAGAGATCTTATGGCCTGCAAAGTGTGATCTCTTGGTATTGCTAGGATTTGTTCAAGAACTTGTCTCAAAAATGACATACAATTCAAGTTTGACATGCCATCTTCATCTCTTCGAAACTCTTGCCTCAAATATGATAAATTCATGCTCCTAGACTTTTTGAAGTGATTAGAGCATCCTCTACAACTTTCATGTTGAACACTTGGTCTGAATCAAATGGGATCTTGGTGAAAAATGTCTCACAACTTTGATATTTTGGGCTGAAACAAACACTAGTATTTTTCTAAGTGTTGAGATTTTGACAATTTTGAGGTACTAACTTCATCAATTCATATATTCAAATATATGCAATTTTTGGAGATTAAACCTCATGGACAAAGTTTTAGTATGAAACATTCTCTTTAATTTGAGCATTGGAGCAAGAAAAATGGTTATTTGATGAGGAAGTTACAAGCTTGCAAAGTCATGTACTTTAACACACATTTTTTATACTTAGTGAAATTTTCAACATCTTCAAATTTTCCCTTTTCACAAGTTATCTCCAATTTCTTAATTTCTCTTTATCAAAATCACTCATTGTTATACCCCAATTTTTTTCCTAAGATCCTCCATCATTTCATATCATAATCCATCAAGATCACATATCTGGTTTGGTTTGATTCCCTTTCTCCTATCTTTAAGTTTGTCCCCGGGAGATCACCAAGCACCTTAATTGTGTATCTTGTATATATGTGTTTTATATATTTACTTCATGTTTACATAAGAAAAACTTTTGGGATGAGAGACGACTCATTGAGCTCAATTGCTCCTCTAATTTTTAATATATGAATCGTATGATGTTAGTCCTATTGTTCGGTATTCGTCATCCATAATTAAAATCAATTCAAATGCATCAAACCTCGCCTACGTGCAAGTACCTTTTTCTAAAACTTCGCTTTCATGCGATCTTTCATCGCTCACATGTTAATCACTTGTTAAAGTCGTATCGTCTACGTACGATTAATCTCTTATTTTCATAAATAAAATCAATTATGAGTGGTTGAACTTGAAGATGAAAGAATTTTGAGAATGTAAATCAATGTAGATTATCATTCCCCTTCACTCTTCATCTTATTCCTTTCTTTTTATTCATTTTAAGTATTCATTTGTAGCCCAAACTCCATGTTTGAAATTGTCCAAGGAATACTGATTGATTGAACCATGGTACAAAACTTTTGAAGCTTATTGTTAGGAGGCTTTGGTCTTATCAATTCTCTAATAAGTCTTCATCAACTTTGGGTTAAGTTCAATCTTCAATCCTCATTGATCACTTATTATGGAACTCTCTATTCTTCTTCTTCTTTTCACTTGTGCTAGATATTTTAGGAGTATGGTTTCTATCATGTCTCTAACATGTATGGTACATATATTATTATTGATCGGCCTCACATAAGTTCAACTTCTATATAATTTCACTTACGATTGCTTAACATAATGCTAAATTTGTCCGAAATCAGAAAAAATGATCATTCTGACTTAAATTTTATGTTTAAAAGTCCAAGGATGGATAATTGAATTTCTTAGGTCCAATAATTTTGAAACTTGTTGTTATAAGGCTTTGGTCTTATCAATCCTCTAATGAGTTTCATCAACCTTGGTCCATGATCATTCTTCAATCATTATTGATCATTCATTGACCATTAACTATTAACAATTAACTTACTAACTCATTAACAATTGATTTTACTTTATGCCTTTATTTTTATGCTTTTTATTTTATGCACTTTATTTTTAGCATTTATATTTTATGTTATTTGTCTTTTTCTCACTTGAGCATTTATTTTTATGTCATTTTGAATTTGCTCACTTGACCTTTCTCTTTCCTTTTAAAGGTACTTAATAATTCAACTTGAACATTAAAAGACTTAATTCTTCATTGGACTATTTGGTTACTATCCTTGGCATTGTGGAGTTGTGGACTTCTTTAACTTAGGATTAGAAGCCTTGAGACCTTGATACCTTTAAGCTTGATGTTACCTGTTATTATTTTGTTTGTATTGAGAAATCTTCTGTGTGCAAGTGTTATTATGTTGGTCTAAAGTGATTGAAATGGCACATGGCTCAATATTGAAGACCTTGCTTTGGATTTTGAAATCATGGATTTATTTGTTACTTCCTTGTGATTTATTTTCATATGAAGATTGATATGTTATTGGTCTGCTATACTTTTATGGCTTTAATCCGAAGGATGAGAATTCTACATTGACTTCTTTCTGTAAAGTTTTGACTTCTTGTTGGTTAGACAATTCTTTTCCTTAGCTTTTACTTTGTGTACATAGGATATTCCCTTCATCTCCTCATACCTTCTTTAATTTCAAAATCTTCTCCCTCCTTTTTAAAACTCTTCTTGTTTTAAAACTTGAGCCGCTTTCATAATAAACTTGGACTTAGGTCCATCATTTTCAAACTTCTTTTTCTTAAATAAACCCTTAATCAATTTAATAATACTTTGACATTTTTTAAGACTAAAAGTCATTAACCTCATTCAAATCAATTTTGTCGTTTTGCCTTTTTACTTTAAAACTTTTTCTCAAAATATTAGACTCTTGTTGATTATTGTAGTGATGCAAACTACTATACTTCTATGATATGTAGTGAAGTGAGACATTTTTTACTTGAGTGATGCTTTGTTGATGTTAAGTCCAAACTACATCCTCCATTTTAAGATGATAAAAATGCTTTATTCTCATAATTGTGGGTAGTAAGTATGTTTTCCACTTGAATATGACGAGATGTATCTCCTCTTGATATTAACCAACACACATGTGTTTTCAAACTTTTTAAGGGGAACTACAAGTGCCCTAATCCCTCATTGCACGAAGAGGGTGCGTAGGCACAAAGGTTCGCAACCGCGGCAAGTGCAAAAATTGTAAATAATTTTTTTCTCGTATCCACCATCAAATTTGTAAATATCTTTATAGACAACATACACAAATTTTCAAAGAGGTTTTTGTGGTGTACTGTAGATGTTTAGGGTGCTAAAACACTCCATTTGCATAACTAACCTCCGTACCTAGATCTTTATTTTTATTAGTTTTTGCTTTAAAAAACTTCTTTGGATTTATTCACTCTTTTCTCATTTCCTTTGGAAATAATAAAGCACGGTGGCGACTTTCATTGATTACAAGTTGAGTCAATCAATGGCTTAGTCTCGAGATTTTTATCTCTACACTCATCAACCAAAATTTTAATGATCCTTGTGTTGAGAAATCCATGGTTGACTAATAATTCCAAAATGTCAAATTTTGACCTTGCAGTTGATTTTGCATCAGATGAACCCAAATTGCTCAATTCCAATGGAAACCCTTGATTATGGTGTTACCCCCTTAGCATGTTGAGATGTTTTTGAAGTTCATAAGATGATATGGTGAAGCCTTGAGTGATACACAATTGGAGACCTTCAAACCCTTAATTCTTTGTTTTCATTTGAGGCATCAAAACCCTAATCCACTTGATGAATCCAAATAAACCTTAATATGATGAAGTTGTGGTGAAAATGATGAGTATTTGATCACCATGAATCAATGGCTTGAATCTATGAGGAACAAATGTCCTTTGACCCACCAATTGTTGTACATTCTAACCTACCTTGCACAAACAACAAATAAAACATATCTTTGCAATCTTATAAGGTTAGTGGATGCAATTATGAATGAGATGATATTTTAATATTATGCAAATGATGCAAAAAAGGTGGGATCTTAGTTCAAATATTGGGTATAACATGTAGTACAAAATATCTTTGGAAAAAATTTAAAGCATGTCTTGGTTGTTGTGTGTCGTTTGCACTACTAATATTTAGCAAGTTGTGGCTCCTGCATAGAACTCGTGAAGTATGGTTAAGAGATTTGGAATATGAGAAGATAAAACCAATAATAAGGAGTATTCTGAATGAAATTTCCTATTTAACACATCAGCAACAAGATTTGATTTTCCAAGTTTGTAGAATATTTCAAAATTGAATCCTTGTAATTTAGATGCCAATTTCCGTTGTTTTGGTGTTTGAATCTTCTGAAGCAATAGATTGTGCAAACTCTTTTGATCTGTGTAAATGTAAAATTGTTGTCCAATAAGATATTAACATCATTTCTTTACTACTTCTATAACAACAAACATCTCTCGCACATAATCAAAAGCGGCTTGCATGTGGGGGCACATTTTCTTACTAAAGAAGGCGATAAGATTCCCTTCTTGGGACAACATGACACCTATAGCAACTCATGAAGCATCTGTTTCCATGATAGTTTTTTTTATAAAATTTGGCAAAACCAGTACTGGCATGTCAGTCATCTTTTTTTGTAATTCTGTAAAGACAATGGCCACCTCTGTACTCTTCTCAAATTTAGTGGAACGTAACAAATTGGTGAGAGGAGCAACGAGAGTGGTATAATTGTGCAAAAATCCATGATAAAAACCAGTAAGTCCCAGAAATTTGTGGGGATCTGTGAGAGATTGTAGTTGTGGTCAATCCAAGATGGCCTTAACCTTTTTGAGGCCGGGTGAAACACCGGCCACTTAGATCATATGGCCTAAGTAATGAACTTGATTAACTACAAAAACACATTTGGAAAATTTCTTGACAAAAACACGAGACTTTAACAAATCGAAAACTTGAAAATGAATTAAGTGGTCACTAAAATTGGCATTGTAAATTAGTATATCATCAAAGAATACAAAAACTTTCGTAAATAAAGTCAAAGTAAACCTTTCATAGAAGATTGAAAAGTAGAAGGGTCGTTTGTTAGCCCGAAAGGTATTACGAGAAAATCATAATGCCCATCAAAAGTTCGAAAATTTGTCTTATGAGTTTCTTCTGATGCAACACATATTTGGTGGTAGCCTGAGCCTAAGTATAACTTGGTAAAAAAAATTGGCATTTCCCAATTCATCTAAATTTTCATCAATGGTAGGAATTGAGAATCAATATTTGATGGTAACTATATTGAGAGCGCCATAATCCACACAGAATCGCCACGTGTCATCCTTTTTACTAATAATTCTGGTGATGAAAAAGGGTTGTTATTAGGAATAATGATTCTTTCTTTAAACATGTCTTGGATAATAGTTGACATATTTTCTTTTTTTTTAGTGTTGGTAATGATAACTTTAACATTGATAGGTGGTGTATTAGGTAAAAGGATAATGTGATGGTCGTGGGGTCGAGTCAGGGGAAGTCCATTTTGAGTATGAAAAATGGTCTGGTAGTTATTAAGCAAAGTATGAATTTTTGGGTGAAGGTTAGGTGGTAAGGGTACTAATATAGAACGAGTAGTTGTAGGATTGTTTGTTGAGTAATCTATTGGCTGAAAAGTCATTAGATGTAAAAAGGCAACAGAGTTGGTGTGAATGAGATGGTAGATTTGGTGAAAGTTGTGTGAATGGGGTGAGTTGTAGGGTTACCGTTTAATGTAGTTACTTGTTACTGGTGGGTAAAAGTGATGGATGGGATGGAAAAATTTGCTTGGATTAGACCCATAGTTTGTAACCAAGCCATGCAGAGGACAACATCGACGCTTCTATTGGCAGTAAGTAAAAGGGAATGTTGAAAGGTTTATTTTGGAGAAAAAATTGAACATTATTGCAGACCTCTTTGCATTGTAAATGGGAACCATTTACCACCATAAATGAAAATTGAGTAATTGGGATAACTTCGAGGTTTAGGTGATGTGCAATACGAGGTTGCATGGTGTTATGTGTGATGCATGTATCAACTAAGACCATAAGAGATATGCCACCTATTAGTCCTTTAAACTTTAGTGTTTCTGGATAAAATTGACCCCTCAAAGCTTGTGTAGACACCTGAAAGTAAGTATCACCAAGGTCCTACTCACCTTCAAGTTCATGTTTTCATCGACATAATTATGATCGTCCATAGAGTCTTATTTTGCCAACAGTATTAAAAATATACTAGTTGAACATTTGTGTTCGTTAACAAAGTTGCCATCACAATTGAAACATAAGCCTTGAACTCGTCTTTCTTGTAATTGGGCTTGGGAGAGGCGTTTAATGGGTAGTCTTGTTTTAAGAGGGGTGGTTTGAGGTTTGGAAGGGGTAATCCCTTGTGGATTAGTCGTAATTAAAGGTTTCAAGGTTTCGGGTTGGAGAAAAGAGGGTTAGGTTTTGGGTAATGGTTAGGGAGGGGCATTGAGAATTTGGGATTTGAATCTTTGAGTTTGGATTCAATGAGTTTGGCAAGGCCAATGCCTTGGGAAATTGAGGTAGGTCGGTGAATGTCTATTTCATTTTGAATTTCAAGTTCTAGACCACAAATAAAACAATTTAAAATTGCATCTTGAGGTAAACCAACAATCTGGTTACCTAATTTCTCAAACTTAGTTTGGTAATCCACAACTGAGCCATCTTGTTTTAATTTGAATAACTTAACTTGATGGTTATTGTAAGTCGAAGGACCAAAATGTAATTCTAGGATTTTGTAAATGATAATTAATATGTTAATAGCTTATTCGGATGCAAATATTTAAACCAACATAAATCATCACCTTTCATGTAAAATGATATTAAAGATAGTCTATTTTCTGGTGGCAAATTATAAAAAATTGAAAAATTGATCAGCTTTAAATAATTATTCTAGGGGTTTAAACCATAAAACATAACAAGTTCAAGTTTAGGAATTAAGAATGGGGTTTTGAAGGGATTTAAGGGATTTAGGCGTAGGGATTTGTTGGAAAAAAAGGAATATTATAATTCTACATGGGTGCAAAAGTTGTTAGGGAAGAGAGGTAGGATGAAAAAGGTGGCGGGGGCTGTGCAATGGCGTTTCTCATCACAACTGTGATAATAGGTTGAATAGGATTATTAGAAAAGGTTGATGAGTGTCTTAATGAGATGTTGAAAGGGGAAATAACATGGGTAACATGGGTTGTAACCATAAATATAGATGAAGTGTTTTGCGTAATACTTGAATAACTAGCTGCTAAGTGAACTGTAACAATATGATGTTGTTCCCTTTGTATAACTAGATTGTTGAGAGTGAACATGATGGATTCATATCTAAAATCATAAATTTGTTTATCATTATTCATTCTTGTGTGGATTTATCCGAGATGTTGCTCCAGATTTGCATTAACTTTATCAAACCTTTCATCCATTTGTTGTATAGTTTTGTTGATAACACTGTGTAAGTGAATGTGAGATATTTGAACAACTTCTTCTATAATTTCTCTTGAATAAGAGTTAAGAGGTTTGGGAGCCATGAATTTGAGAGATAAAAACACTAATGTTAGGTCACACTAAGGCTACAATATAGATCTAAGTTGCATAAGAAGATAAAAACATAAGAAATAAACTTTTAGATTTTTTCACGCCCTCGATTACAAAAGATCATACAATATATAGTTAAGGTTTTCCTAAAGATTGGGCCATGTTCCACTAGACCATTTATTCCTTGTCGTAGTGGTAAGACGCCATTTTCAAAACGGATGCGCTTCTCTAAAATGGGCCACCTGATAACAAGTGCATATGACAAAGTGTGTATCAATCTGGTAAGACATGTGTTATCGGAGACATTTTTTCCATTACGTAGTAGTCCACCTAACAACGGTGTATGACGCATCATGTGCATAGGGTTTCTTTCAAAGGGTCTATATTTTGTTCAGGCTTATTTGAAACCCGGGTGTCCAATTTTAGCACATCAATATATTGGACGACACATTTAACAATTGAGGCGAGAACTTGGTCGGATCAATTTACATAGAGGATGATAAAGTTCACTAAAATGACGAAGCTTGAAAGATAATGAAATTAGGAAGCATCGAAGGCGAGACTAACTGTAGATTTATGCGATACTGGATCTTTTGATGCATTTTAGATTGTAATCAATACATTTTTTTGTATGTATTAATTTTGATACGACTTAATACATATTAATTTTATGATTTGCTTTTGGTTTACATTGCATGTGATTGTTTACAAAGATTCTAGTTCAGTAAGATTTTTAGATACGTGACTCCGAAGTCACCCTATTTGTTATGAAAGTATGGTTTATTTGGACATGTGACTCCGAACTCACACTTTTTGTAATAAAACGTGTGGTTTATTCGGACATGCCATTCTAGAATTTTACTTGATACATGATAAGAATTTTGTGGTCCAAAGTTACTCAATACTTGTATAAATATTGTGTGTCTCAACCCTTATTTGCTACACTAAAACACTAAAACCAGAGAGAATGACTTTATATCCTTACCTTGCATTTTTGTATTTCAATGGCGAGAAATCACTATTTATGTTTAGGGTCACCGAGGAAACATCCCTCATAGATCTGATATCCAAACTGAATACTTTGCTGCGCTTTCCAGAAAATTGCAGAGTTGTCAAACTCGAGTATCGTTCACCCTCATTTGACAACAAATGGAAGGTCCATTTTACCAACCTTGAACTGAAGACGAATGAAGATTTAAAAATTATGTGGAATATTTTTCTCTATTATGAATCAAAGGATCTGATTGAAGTGAATGTGAAGATTCAAAAACCTGTCAAGGATATAATCATTATTTACAACGTCCCGATGAAATGGTTATGTGGTATTGACTTTATTTTTGTGACTATCTACATAATAAATGTTTTTATTTAATGAAATGTTAATATTGATGTTGCTATGTTTTTTAATTTACTATCATATTTCTATTCATTCTATCTATGTTCTGGAATCAGACTTATTCGCAAATGCATATCCGAACACATCTTTTTAAAATTTCGAAGATGTATCTTTAAAAAGAGAGAATGATAATTGTTGCACCTTCCTGAACCAAGCCAAGCAATGGCCACTTCAAAACCGATATCCCCATTCCGACTATCCTCCCTCCTCCGATCCCAACCGGACCCATCCCTTGCTCTCCATCTCTTCCTCAACCCCACTCCTCAAAACCACCCATTCCGCCACTCCCTCCTCTCCTACGACCTCATCATCACCAAACTCGGCCGCGCCAAAATGCTCCCTCAAATGGAACTCATCCTCCAACAACTCCACAACGACACTCGCCTCCGCGTCCCTGAACCCCTCCTCTGCCACGTCATCTCCTTCTACGCACGTGCCCGCCTCCCCTCACGTGCCATCCAAACCTTCCTCTCCATCCCCTCCTTCCGCTGCACTCCCACTCACAAATCATTCAACTCCCTCCTCAATGCTCTCCTCACCTGCCGCCAATTCCAAACCATAGCCCAATTCTCATCCCAGTTAACCCAATTCGCCCCCCTGAATCCATCCACCTACAACATCCTCATCCGATCCTCCTTCATTCAAGGCCACGTAAATTCCGCCTTGGAACTGTTCGATGAAATGCGCAGCAAAGGCGTTCGTCCGAACAACATTACTTTCGGGACGTTAATCCACGGGCTGTGTAAGAATTCGCGCCTGCATGAAGCTTTCCGAATGAAAAAATTGATGATTGACGAGTTCAAGTTGAAGCCGTGTGTTTCTGTTTACACTAACTTGGTTAAAGGAGTTTGCGAGATTGGGGAGCTTGATTGGGCGTTTAGGATCAAGGATGAGATGGATAGGAAGGACTTGAGGTTGGATGCAGTTGTTTATAACACTTTGATCAATGCGCTATTTAAGGCGGGGAGAAAGGAAGATGCTTTAAGGGTTTTGGAAGAAATGAAAGAGAGTGGTTGTTGTTGGAATTCGGTTACTTGTAATGTGATGATTGGAGAGTTTTGTAGAGAGAAGAATTTCGAAGAAGCTTATAGGATTTTGGATGGGGTGGAAGGTGTGAAGCCTGATGTTTTTGGTTATAATATGGTGATTGGTTGGTTGTGTAGGGAAGGAAAATGGAGTGAAGCAAATGATTTGTTTCAGGATATGCCGAGACGAAAGTGTGTTCCGGATGTTGTTACGTACCGTACTCTGTTTGATGGGCTTTGCCGGGGGATGCAGTTCCAGGAAGCTGCAGTTGTCTTGGATGAGATGTTGTTTGAAGGGTATGTTCCCCTTTCCAAGAGCTTGAATGAATTTGTTGGTGCTTTGTGCAAGGAAGGGAACTTTGAGTTGCTGTCTACAGTTTTGAGCGGGTTGGCAAGTAAAGGAGATTTTTGCAATGAGAGTATATGGAATGGTGTGGTTTCCATGGTTTGCAACCAGGAGAAGTTAGCAGTAGAACCGTTTCAAATTTTTGATGCCTTGGTGGTGGCATGAAGTGTATTCTGCTCTATCATTGGTGGATTTGGTTTAACCAAACACACATTGTTGATCTTCATGTACAAATTATGATTCTTGATATTTTAAGTATCATGATCCACCCATAGATCATGTCTATAAGATAACCCCAACTCATCATACCATTGGCAAGTCTAGCTCACATTAACTTTGATTTGTGAGTGAGTTGTAGCCCAATGTGGTTTTGTAAACACAGTTTCCGTAGCTGCTGCAAATGAAATATTACATCATGATATAAATTTGGTTGATGGATTTTCCGTGCTTTATCCGCCAATTTATTGGAAAGAATGTCATACTGATGTACATATGGGCCTACAGCAAGGTTGTTATCAAGCTACATTCTCACAGGAAACAGAAAGTGCAAATCATAGTTTGTAAACCATGGTCTGATTCCAAGAGAAAACAAAGTTTTCTTCTACTTTAACCTTGGTTTGAGACTCAAAGTCATGTTCAGAGATAAGCCTATTTGTGGACGAAAATCAGTTTATACACTCAAATTGCAGTTTGGGAGATGCAAACTGAAATCTAAAAATGCAGACCTAGCATATTTTAGTTTCAATTACTAAAGTAGTTTTGTTACTGATTAGTTGCAATTGCCGTTAGTCTGTTGTTGAGTTGATGATTTCTTATCCTCTAATTCTTCGTGCATGCTTCCTTTGCTACAAAGATGAGAAGGCGTTAAAATCGTTATGGTCTATGTATCCTCTTCGAGTGACACCGACACTTAGCTAAAGGTTGATAATCCTCAACCGTTTTCTTCAACTGAGTGACAGACAATTGAATTTTGTAAGCTACCTCTCCAATCTTTTGAAGGATTTTTGACAGTCCAAAAAAACGCACAACCAACTTCTTATTGATTCATTGAACCACAAAAGATTGCACCTGAGGCCATAATTTTAGAAAAACCTATTATTCCAGTTCGAAGTGAATATTTATTCGTATCTTGTTTACATACCACTGGATAAGCCTAGGCCACCCATCACCAAGTTTTACACCCGCAGGCAGCGATGCCCAAAGAGTGGAGGGTCAAGAGATGCGAATCAGAGGGTGTGACCCTTGGTGAATAGACACACCCACCTGAAAGGATGCAACCCTTGGAACCAAACAACATAAAATATAATAGTCACAACCATTCAGATTAATTGTGCCAAATAGGAACAGATGTTAAATAGTCACAACCATTCAGATTAATTGTGCCAAATAGGAACAGATGTTAAATGGAGTATAAATAGAAGCAAATCAGAATCAGGAAAGCATTGAGGAAAATTAGGAAGAAAGAGAATTGTGGAGAGAAAGACTCTCGAAAACCTAGAGAATTGTGGAGAGAAAGGCTCTCGAAAACCTGTGTTGTAATATTCCAAAATTATATACATAAGTTTTTGTTTTTCATCTTTTCATTTCAGTTCCCTTTTTTTTTGTACTTATCAATTTACGTTCCATTACTTTTGGTTCTTATCAATTGGTTTCAGAGCACCGTCAAGCGCTTTGCTTCCAACTATGGCGACAACTCGATCTAGTTCCGAAAATCCAGACACAATGGAGAGAATTTTGGAAATGTTGATGGTGGACGACAAAACCGAGATGCAGAACGACAATAATTCGAAATACGCTTTGCACACCTAGAAGCCATGATGGAAAATTTGTCCAAGCATTTTGAAGATGGCACACCCAAAGGTTCCATCAATGGAGAACATTCAACCAAGGTCCACACCGAGAAAGAAAACGAACGATGGAGAAAATGGCAATCCCATATATGATGGAGAATCCGATACTTATGGTCGTTTGATAAATAAATTGGAACACTTCTTTCAAATGTGAGACATCCTAGAAGAATAGAAGATTCAGCAATGGTGGCTCTAGAGGAAAGACACTATCTTGGTTTCAATGGTGGAGAAATGCAATTAATATTGATGGGAAGATTTCAAACTTTCCATTCTTGAAAGATTCCAAACTTCACCCTCTCAACCCTTTGCCACCCTCCTTGCCCTTAAACAAGAAGAAACAAGGAAGAGTACGTTGAACAATTTGAAAAGTCTGGTAACAATGTCGATGAAGAGCATTTAAAGGACATTTTTGAACGGATTAAAGGAAGACATTAGCGAAATTAAACTCTGAACCACCCACCTTTTCAATCATGGTCAAGAAGGCATTAATGATCGAACAAAAAATAGAGCAATTTGGAAGGTGGGACCAAATGCTCCTTCTAACTCAAATTCAAAATTCAACAACTCGTATCGAAGCCCATCTTATTCGTAGACACTTATGGTATAGTCGAAAGGTGGAGGAAAAGTAATGGCCCTTCTAATTTTTTAAGTGTATCCGCACAAACCAAATAAACAACAACCAACCCGAGGATTTCAATGATTAACGCGAACTTCAAGAGAAGAAAGATAATGATTTCGTAAAGAAAAGTGGAGCACGTCTCATGTATGCATAAATAAATAACTTCAGATAATGTTAGTAACAAATAAAGATGATATTGAAAACTCCGAAGAGGAGCCTGAACCAGAATTTGGCGAAACGCCCCAGTTATCCATGAATAGTATTGTGGGATTTACCTCTCACTGATCCTTGAAGGTTTGGGGAAGTATTGATGATAACAAAGTCATAGTATTGATAGACTGTGGCGCCACCACAACTTCATTTTGAAGGAACTAGTGGAAAAATTACAATTAGAGGTGGAAGACAAACCATCATACGTTGTAGAAGTTGGAGATGGTCACAAAATCAAATGTAAGGGAGTATACAGAAAGGTTCC
This sequence comes from Vicia sativa, assembly GCA_021764765.1. NCBI lineage: Eukaryota > Viridiplantae > Streptophyta > Magnoliopsida > Fabales > Fabaceae > Vicia > Vicia sativa. The sequence continues at coordinate 10,590,588 of CM038796.1, forward strand.
CTTGAAAGTGCAAGAGGTACAAGTACAACAACAAATTTTCTTGTTTGGCCTCAGAGGCGTGGATGTGGTTTTAGGAATGGAATGGTCAGCAAGCTTGGGAGAGATTAGTGCCAACTTTGAACAACTAAAGTTGGGCCTCAAGATTAATGGCAGAAAGGTGATTTTAAAGGGAGAACCAGAACTTTCAAAGAAGGACGCTTCACTTAATTATATGTTGAAAGCTTTGCAACAAGGAGAAGGGTTCCTTATCGATTATTGTCATATTTAAGTAGAGATAGATTGGAAGGATTCAATCCCGTCAAAATTAAAAGGTGTGCTACATGAATTCCCTTCCATCTTTGAACCCGGCCTTCCTCCTCATTGTATGCACCTCAAAGAAGGAGCCCAAGTTTCAACCGCCCCCGGATCCCCGAGACACCGCATCACCAGACCCAACGGATATTATTCTCAGAGGAAAATTAACTCATCCGACCAGAGTCCTTAAATCCTAGTTAGAAAGAAAGAGGATAGTTAGATTAAACAAAATCATTGTTCCAAACACATGAAAGAGTTGTTATTATTCTAAGATGGATACCATCGATGAAGGAAGAGGATGTTGCAAAACATACTTTCAAACATGAAGGTCATTATGAATTTATGGTACACCTTCTTTTCAATCATTAATGAATGAAGTATTAAGGCCAATACTCGAAAATATGTTTTGGTATTCTTCGATAATATCATAATATAAAACCCTTCTATGGAAGAACACAGTCCAAAATGTATTAACGTTACTCAACAAAATGAAATATTTAGTTCACATTAATTAATTAGGAATAGGTGTTAAATTGAGTACAAATAGAAGCAAATCAAAATTAGGAAAGCATTCAGGAAAATTAGGAGGAAAGAGAATTGTGGAGAGAAAGGCTCTCGAAAACCTGTGTTGTAATATTTCAAAATTATATACATAAATTTTTGTTCCATTGTTTTTGGTTCTTATCACCACTTCACTTTTTCTTGGGCCTTATGGAGCTTAAACTTCAACTGTCGGTTGCTGCAAAGCTTCATCTCTATCACATAACTAACTAAATTAGTTAGTTAGCTCATAGATCATAGGGATTAGTTTCTTAGATTATAAGAATCAGTTATGAATAATTAGATAAGTCAAGTATACTATGCAACTTGTTGAGTACACTGATCATGGTTTTAAATTGCGATGCAATTGCATCCGTAATATTGCGGATGCGATTGTCTCATCGGACCGCAATTGCAGTGTGATTGTAAAATTACGCCTCTGACTATATTAGAAACCACATATAACAATTTCAATAAACTGCAGTTGCAACATCGGCAACCACAACTTCAATTTAAAACCATGACATTGATGACGATCTGGGATGTGCAGATTTAGAGCTGCTTGTTGAGTATCTTTTATATGACAAAAATGTCCATCCACATCTCATTCACACAAAGAATCCATTTGAGTTCTTTAAATGGACCCTACTGAATATTTTATATTATTTTACACTTCTCAATTATTTAAACAATTCATCTAGATTTTTCAAATATCCATACAATATATCAAAACTTCTAAAATGGATTCCATTAAACACTACAACATATCTCAGATTTAATAATACTAGAGAATTTGTACCTAGACAATCGAAGAGTTGTGAAGATCTATTACAGTTCACCCTCAATTGACAACGAATGGAAGAAATAGTTTAAAAAGTTTGAGCTAAAGACAAATGAAGATTTAAATGTTATGTGGAGTACATTTCAGTGTTACGAAACTAAAGGTCTGATGTAGGTGGATGCTAAAATTGAAAGATTGGCCGAAGATATTTTAAAGATGTTGAAATGTCTTACTTGATGATGAAATGTATTGTCAGATTTACGTTAACGATTATCTATGTAATATTTTATTTTTAATAATGTCATAATAATAATTGATGTTAATTTATGTTACATTTTCTCGATGTTTTTAGTTGTTAAGAATATCAATTTTCGAAAATACAGATCTATTCTTTTTTTTTTTAAGATTTGGATATGTCCGTAAAAGTATTTCCATATTTTAAAGACATTTTATATTTTTTACAAGAGTTCACAAGTAACAAAGTGGGAAATTGATACTCGAAATGATTTTTTTATAGAGTATCATTGATTAGGTATTTAGGCCATGACTATGATTACTTGATTTTTGTTCCGCTTTACTCGACAACAGTGAAGTATGTCATGATTATTATATATATATATATATATATATATATATATATATATATATATATATATATATATATATATATATATATATATATATATATATATATATATATATATAGTGATTGATTACATAATCATCAATTTTGCTTAATTTTATTACTCCTTCCGATCACTATTATAAATAAAAAAATGACATTAAATTTTGATCGTTATTATAAACAAAAATATTAATTTTTAGATTAATTAATGCTTGTATTACTATTACACCCTTAAATAAAGTCAAAATTATTTAATGTTAATAAATGATTCATCAAATCACTAAGGATAAATTTTACTTTGATTGGACATGAAACAAAAAAAATCAATTACACTCAACTAACTTTTTTAATTTGTGTAAAAATAATTATTTTGACTTATAATTATGACCAGAGAAAAGAATAATCACAAAATATACGAGTGCCACAAAAGTTTACAATACAACCATCAAACTAAAAAAGGAAACCTCACTCTATCCCAAACAAACAAAAAATATTTGCCTTGTGAGATACCAAAATTGTGTTAACAGGTTTATCTTTTAACTAAATAAAACACATCTATTTAATCCTGTCTAACAAATTGAGCAATAGATATAACTTTAAACTTAAACATTCTACTATTCATTTCTATCCACATGACCTAAATAATAACGAATCTAAAAATTCACGGCAAATACTATTATCATCTGAAAAGTGAAAAAAAATGAATAAATTGATTTTACTTTATTGTACATATTTGATCCTAAAAAATATTAAAATTTATACTTCAGATCAAAGAAGTGCTTTGAACAATTAGGATTTTTTTCTTGATGGAGTTCTTGATGTTTGATCTTTATTGCAAACTTCAGAAAAATTATTTCACACTATATTCTTTAATGTTCATTATATTTGTTCTTTATTCTTTGTTGTTTTTATTGGTGGACATTTGGAACTGACATAAGAAAACTCCCATAGATATTGTGTCTTTTATGACAGAGTCAATTCTCTAAGAATACAAAATTAAAATAGGGAGAAATGCATGAATCCTTTCCAAAGAAAAAGCATGGAAATGGCATGAAATCATGACAAAAACTGAACCGATTTATTCAATTATAATCAATTATAGAATTCAATAATGCAATAGCTGGCTAAAAGCCTATATTCCAGTGCAAGTGGTATCTTACGTTGTTAGTTAGCGTGTGACTTTTTGCATGCATTGATATTGAAAATGAAATAAATTATTATTTTTCTTGACAAAAATCCTAATTTAAAAAATAACATAAAACCGGATAACACAATTTTTTATTCAAAATTTAAATGATTATTTATCTTTAAAAAGAGGAAAATAATTATTCAGAACTAGACAATAATCTTATGAAAGTACTATGTGACATTAAACAAACTTAATAATTTCAAATAAGAAATATTCTCACAATTAAGTTTATAAAATCATGAGTGAGAAGAAAAATAATAAAATGGATAAGCATAGATAAGATACCCAATTGTAGTCAATATAAGTTTGAAGAAGAAAAAGATTTTTGGTTTGCACTAATTGAGTCTTGCAAGTACTAGTATGTTTCTGTCATATTCTTATCTTGCTCCCTTTCATTATGAGTAAGTTAAATTTATTTGTCACAATAACTAAATTAAGAGTAAATTAATAATCAATGTTTCCCCTAAAAAATATGGGTATGACATTTTGTATAATTATAACAAACTAAATAAATCCAAATATTTTTGTTGTAATTATTAAAAATTACATCAATACATTTATTTTGATAGCACTATTAATATAATACTCAAATAAAATAAATAATGTGGCATCATCCTAACCATATTTTGTAACTAGAGTTTAGAGTGATCATTATGCTACGTCGATTAGTGATCAGTTATATCCCTTAGTTTCATATGGAATATGTTAAAGTCCCTATCATTATTTGTCGATTTAGAAAAGTCAGAAAAAGATTATTTTTTGAAGATACAGAGACAATACGTAAAACTCATCTGATCAGTTAGGAGGTTTGTTGTATGCTTAAGGGTCATGGTAGATTATGCATCAAACAGACTTTGTTAATGAATGATGCTTTATGTTCAAATTTTTTTAGAAAAAGTGTCGGCAGATGTAATAATATTTGTCTTGACATTGTGTTTTTGTGTTGGTATATCAGTCTTGACGTTTATTTAAAATGTCATAATTTTTATGTTTATCGCAAATGTTGTGAATAATAAGAGTCGCTAACGACTTTTCTTTTATCTAATAAAAGAAAGGTGAAAAGTACATAGGTAACATGTTTTACATTTCTCGCATGTCTGTGTCACCATCTGAGTCACCTTGGCCATTTAAGCTAATTAGGAGACAATTTTCAATCATTGTCTCCTACGCAATGACAATTAATAAATCCTAAGGTCAGTTACTCTATAGTGTCGGATTGTATTTGACTACACCTGTTTTTTTATCATGGCCAATTGTATGTGGCAATTTCAAGAGTTACAACAAAAAGTGGTCTTAAAATCTTAATTCATGACAACGAGAATGCCGCATCTTCTACCACCACAAATGTATTAAAACCTTAAAAATAAAATAAAAAAGTTTTTTTTTTCTTTTAAGGAGCTTTGCTATTAAATTATAAATAATTTATTTTTTATATTAGTTTTTTTCATCATTAATACTTTTCTTTTATCTCTTGAATTAGAGTTAAACAAAGAAAAAGTTTTTTCTTCCTTTAAATTTTATTTTAATAATTTTTTTTCTTCGTATTTCTTGAATAGGGTGAGAATACATTAAATCAACTAAAAGAGACTTACGGTCTAACCTACACAAATCATAATCATGATATATCTATTTTTAAGTAGAAAATATTTAAATTTTTTTGTAAATTTATTTAGTTACAAGACCATAAAAAAAGTTTAAACCTATCTGATCGACTTATTTAATAAATATAAATAAATTTATTAATTTTTATATTGTGTTTTATACTTTATATTTAATACAAAAGTAAATTAGAACTCGTGAAAGTAAATTAAAAAATCTTATAAATAACGTTACAAGTTGTTTTCATAAGTTATCTCATACAAATAATCTCTGAAACAAATCTTACATTGACTTATTTGATCTTAAATAGTAGGCGTGAGTCTTGAGAGTGTGCTCCTCTCAAGGTCCTAAGTTCGAATTCTGTTGGATGCTATCAATTCTTGTATTGGGTCAGTCTAGTTCTGACTTTAAACGGGACCCTCGTTAATGGGCGATAGATCTTTAAACGGGACTCCCGCTAATGGGCGATAGAATTGGTTCCTCTTGAATTAGTCGGTTGCAAGACCGAATACCGTGATTTCAAAAATAAAAAAATAATAAACATTATACTTTGGATTCAATGATATATATAAACATTAATTGAATTTCTTATTTGCATGTGTTCAAATAATATAGGTTTTAAATACATTAATAAATTAATCAAACATCCGAAAAGATTTGACTAGGACAAAAAATAGACTTATGATAGATCCTATATTAATTTCTTTTTATCATTAATAATTTCTAACAATTTAAATAAATAATTAAATATATTTCTGACGCATGGGATGTGACTGATTCAGAAGCAAATCTATCATTATGAGACAAGAAAGCTTTGCAAACATTGTCTTTCTATCCGCACCACCCTCATTCAATAAACCTCCCATCACATGGCATGGGACCCATTTACCTATCTATCAATCCATTCAAACTCAATTCTGTAAAACAATATTTTCCATAGAGAAAATGCACATATGACATAACAAGGAAATAAAAATAAAACAACATACTACTAGTATATTATCAATTACCACCTACCTACTACTTTTCAACATTATTTTGTACATAATCATGTAAAAGATACCGTAACAGCTTAACAATTCCTGCCACTAGCCTAATATCAGTATCACCAAAACTTTAGGTCATAATATACTTTCATTAAACTACATTTAAATAAAATAAGAGAAAAAGATGGTGCCCTGGAGTAAAATATTTTTACCCTATCGACCAATATTTTACACTGTCGACCAATGACAACCATACACTGTCGACCAATGTTTTACACTGATGACCAATGACAACAATACACTGTCGACCAATGTTTTACACTGTTGACCAATGACAACCATACGACACTAGTCCTCACTTCACAGTTACTGCTGCTACCTTTGTTGTAATAACTGTGAGAGGTAAACTTGGCACTGTAAAACAGTTTTACCTATCTTAAAACCTGGAACAACAGTGAAACCAACTTGTGCCTCAGTTTCCACTGCTATGGCTACTTCATTCACATTCACAACACTCTCCATGTAAACATCAGAGAATCTACATCCTTTCCCTACTTGAAATATTTCAGCTTGAGCCTCAAAAGAAAAGGCTAAGCAATGCAAAAGCCATACCATCTTGGCCATTTCAGCAAATGATGTGAACAAGTAGTTGTCATCAGGAAATTCTCCGCCGTTCACCATGTTGATTCTCAGCTTCGTGTCACCGAAAAACGATGCCTCCATTTGAGGGTGAACTAGTCTCATGTATTTCGCCCGGCAGAACTTTGCAAAAGCTGATTTTGGTTTTGAACCGAGAAACTCCTTTGCTTTCATGGATTTTAACTCGTTGAAGTTCGAAAAGAAGAATTGTGTTTTGTTTCTATCGGGAAGAAAATCGGTAGGACGGAGATTGAAATTAGGGAAGTTGAAGGAATCGAACATCTCCCTACAAACAAAAGACTCGATAGCGAAACACTTGTGATCTTCTTTCAAATAAACAACATTCCCTCCGATAATAGCATTCACCGATGCATCAATATCCCAACAGGAAGATCTCATCTCATTCACCAACAACTTCACAAAACTTCGAATTGATTTAACAGTGTGGCGAAGAACAGATATAAAATGTGAAGGACTTAGTCCTGAGATGTGAAGATTATCAAGAGAAGATAATGAGCCACTTTGATTTAACCTCTTTTCAATTGACTTGTTCTGTTTATTTGCTTCCTCTAACTTCTCTTTAAGAAATATAACCTCAGAGTCTTTAAGCCGTGTTTGCGATTCAAGCCTCTTCCCCATTATCCTATACGTTTTTATAACACTCTTAAGCTCTTTCGATTCAGCTGCAACAATCGCCCCTTCTGGCGAAGGATCAAAATGAAATTGCTTTTTGAACCAACATTGCTTGAGTTCTGATAAGGTTTTCAATTCCGAGACTAGTAGTTTATCACCATCTTGAATTCCATCAGGGTCATAAGGTGATTGAGCATATTGTAGCTGAGCATATGAAGCTTTTATGGCTGAAATGCAAGCAAAAACCCTCGAAACCAAAGCTTCTACGGCCAATTTTTCCTTAAGCTCTTCATCTTCTTCACCGTGCATCATGTTTCCCTCATCAACTTTAACATTCTGCAGTCCCTCAACTTGTGAAATTCCACTCATTGATTTTGCACGAAGAACCTTTGTCAGAGTTCGAGACAATTTACTCTTGCGTGGCGTCACTGCTGAAGGCTTAACAGATTCCATCTACAAAAACAAAAATATTACAACAAAGAATGAGAATAGTTTAAATGTAATCTCAAAAGTATATAAAAAGAATAAGAAGGGCAATAAAGTCGTCAAAAGATGGTGATCATGATGAATTTTCCCAACAAAAGATTAATAAAAAAGAACAATAACACACTTTATCGCTTAGATCAAGGCCTTTAATATAAGGTTAAGGTTTCTTTTTGTTTTTCATCTATAACAAGTTTTTGGCTTGACTAACAATGAAGACCTCAAAAGTCATAAACAGGCATGTTTAGAAGACAAAAGGTGCTAAAGAATAAAGAAGAACACAATCAAAAGATGCATTAACTAAAAAAAAGTGTGCAATGTACATACAAAATGAAAGTTTTATACAGTGAAAAGCAAAGCATCAAGGTCAAATTTAACATCAACTTCAAGCCAAGAAAAACAAGGTCATTACTTCTACATATTTTATTATGGTTATACAAGTTTTCCAGGCTTTGTTTCAAAAAAGAGAATTGGCCCACCAATTGAAGTAATCATTACTTATTTGTAAAGTGGTCAACTTAATTAGTTTGTGTTGTTAAGGCAAAACAAGAATGATTACATAATTGCATAAATACCATTTACTTTTCATTTCCTTTCAAAGGGGAATCAATAACTAAATTCAATGAAACTACCTTTTGTAACATTTGATACACTACACACTCATTCATGTATACATTTGTGTGATTCAATTCAACGTGTAAATGATCTGGCCTAGCAGGAGCCTATATGAGTCTGCAACAGGACTCATCAAAGCGGGATCATTTCACAGGACCCACAAGGAACTTTAAATTTCACCATCATAAAAATGAGAAAATATATCAACCCCCTCTCTAAGGCATCCCATCACATCACTAGTATATTTTGCCACTTAACTACAACAAAATCTCTATTGTATCTATTTCTCTTTTATCAATTATCATCAGTATCTAATAGGACACTGACAGTGTTGTCGACGGTGGATGGTGGTCCATGGCAGAGAGCCAAAATCCCGTCATATTGGCTGCTTAGCAGCGCCATTATAGTAAATTATGGCTAAAAAACCCGCAATATCAGCCAATATTAACCATAGCGGCAAGTCCAAAAAATGCCACGTATATCCGTCACATCGGGTCATGGCGCTGCTATTTGATAACAGTGGACACTGATAAAGGTAAACAAAAAGAAACAGCAAATTTTCACCTCCATTTATTGTTTTCCCCCACTTGAGTCATTTCAACATCCACCACTATCCACTAAAACAGACATTTACAGCCTTTAATATAAAAACATAAACAAAAGAGTCAGAAATGATACAAGATGAGAATCTTTGGCCTTTTTCAAAATCCACCAGACACAGGACATGCTACCTTAAGAAAGCACAACACAAGACCATGGGCCCTCCAAAACACTAACCCAGTTCCTTATTTCTTCCAAAAATACCAACCTATTAGGTCTCACTATAATAATACAAATCAAACATGTACTCCCCCATTTTACATATATAAAAATCTTTTCACACTTCAAAAATAACTGAAAGTATAGTATTTAAAACACGGATACCGCAAACACGAACACAACACATACACATCGACACTAATAATATTTACAAAAAAATAATAATTACAAAAAATCAATACTAATATACAGGACACGTATAATTACAAAAAATCAATACAACACCAGTAATAATTTAAAAAAAATCCACATATTTAATCATCTATGAAAGCAAATAACATTAAGTTGAAGTATGATTACCTCAAAAAAAATCTCCAAGAAATCAGGAATGGACAAAGACGATCAAGTTCTCATAAGAAACAGCCTGCATAACAAAGGGAAAAAATGAAAATGAAAAATATCATGTTATTTTGCTTTATAAGTAAAAAAAAAAAAAAAAAACAGAAGAAGAAGAAAACGCGTTGAAAAAAACAGCGAATAATATTAGTAGCGTTTAGAGCCTTTAAAAGAGCATCACAAAAACCGGAATAGATTATGATTCTGCTGCCTCCAGGGACTTATGCAGAATCATAATCACCAACCAACCAATAAAAAAAAAAGATGAGAGGTTTCTTACGAAATTTCGTGAGCTTATTTTGGCGTTTGATCGGAATGAAGGTTGGTGTGGTCTGTTGAATGAGAAAAAGAGACAGTTGGGTTTAAGGAGTGATTGTTTTATTGTTAAGTTAAAAAAAAAAATGATATCTGAGAGGAGAGAGAGAAAATCTAAGGAGGGGGGAGGTGAGGAAAAAGGACAGATATGTTCGTTCGGAGCTTGGCATTGGGAGTTTAAAAACTCTTACACATTTATGTCATGTCGCTTTCGCTACTACTTCCCACCGACCTTGGTTACTCTTACACCCTTCTTTTTTTCGTTTTAATCCGAATAATTAACTTGAGATAAAATGTTAATATTAACGGTAATTAATATTTTGTACAATATTTTATGTGATTTCATTATCTATTCATTCAACTGTTGGAATATTTTTAATACTAATTAATTCACTTCAATTTCAACACTTTATTCAATATTTATTTTGGGGTGTTTTGTTTTGAGATAATCTAATATTCAACTGATTAAAATTATATGGGTTGATTTGAATTGAATTTGTAAATTTTTACAATAAAACTCAAACCAAATTAAACCGAGAATCAACGAGTTAGTTTGGGTTGAATTGATCGAGTAAATAAAAATGCAAAAATATAGTATTAATAGTGTTTAATCATAAATATTGAACTAGTAATTTTTCTTTGATAGATTCTAAAATATCTTCGAAGAAAAATATATAATATCAAGGTTTTTGAATCTTTAATAAGTCACTTGAGTTAGTATGATAATAAATGTGTTTAATTGTTGTACGCTCAGTTACCACAATTCACTAACAATTTTCTAATAACAAATTAAAATAGAATAATTTGTCCACATACAACATTTCACTTTTTGGGTTGGATTTGCGGGTAGAAATTGAAAATTTGATGTCCGAACCAATTATCATTAGATTTCATTGGTTTGGTTTGATTCTTGCCCGAACTAAAAAAATATTCAACCCAAACACGGTTTAGTTTGGATTCCGGTTTAGGTGCCCCAATATCATGGTGTTCGAAGAAGCAACCTGTGGTGGCATTGTCATCTTGTGAAGCTGAATATATAGTAGGATTCTATGCTACTTGTTAAACAATTTGGATCAAATCAGTACTTGAAGAAATGTCTGTCGAAGTGAAGAAATTGCTGGTGTTGCAGATCGACAACAAGTCAGCTACAAATCTGGCGAAGAATCCAGTTTTGCATGGAAGAAGTAAACATATTGAAGCTAGGTTTCACTTCTTGAGGGAAAAGGTAAATCGAGGTGAACTTGAAGTTAGACATTGTTCAAGCGAAGCACAGTTGACCGACATCTTCACCAAAGGATTGAAGATTGATAGATTCTTAAATTTGAGAAAGAAATTAGGAATAGTTTAGATCGACTATTTTTGAGGATGTTCGACAACTTGGATTATGGGGGTGTGTTGAAATATTAAATTAGATTTGGTAAAATAGTAGATTTGATTTGATTTAATATTTAAATATAATCTAAGTTGTGTAGACCCAAACCCAATAAGGGTTGTATATAAATAGTCTTAGGTTATATCATTATTTGTACAATTTAATAATACAAATCCTTATTTCCTTTATTATTCTCTCTTTCTCTCCTCACTAAAAGTGTCTCACGCACTAACAGTGATAAGGAGTTGAATTACTTTGAATTTTATCTATATGTTTGTTCTTTTACCACATTCCTGATAGATATGTTGTCATCGTTAAAAATAAGGAAAATGTGAATCTATGTTCTTGGAGATATAATCAAGAAGCGATCCAAGATGATGAAACTTGTGGATAGCAAGATGCGAGTCAATCAGCAACTATGTAGTTTTGATGATGGATGATTTTGATGATGATGATGATACTTTAAGTCAAATAATTGCTAAAGTTAATTCAAGAGTTCAAACTTGCAAGTTCTATGAAAAGCAATGAGCTTGAGTTAGATGCAAATGAACTTATCAAAAAAGTTAAATTTATTGCCCTAAAGTCAAATAATAAAGTTGTCAAAGGAAAAACACTTCAAGTTTTCAATCATGTAGATAATTAAACCCCAGAAAATAAGAGAAACACCTATGGTTGCAACAAACTAAGACACTTCAAGATTAAATGCTCAAAGGTTCAAAAGGAGAAATTCTAAGGTGACAATTCCATAGAAAACAAGAAGAATGGTCTCATGACAGCATATGATATAGTAATAATACTACAACATCCAACAATGAGCAAGTCATAGACGGTGAAATAGAAGATAAGATGTTTTCTAACTTGTCTAGATATAAACTCATTTCTATTTTTAAAGAGCAATTTAATAATGCTCAAAGCAAATCAAGTAAATTCAAAATTATTATATTTGTATAGGATTATTAGTTTTATATTATTAAGACTAAAATAAAATAAATATTATACCAAAACAAATAATACTAAAATCTAAAAAATGAAAAAAATTATAAATAATAGAGACAAATAATATCTTCAATATTTTGTGTGAGAAGTGTTGTTTTATAATCTAAATTTAGTATAAGTAAAAGTTAATAGTTTTGTGTTTACGTGATGCTATTATATTATTCAATGTGAATTTTTTAATCCATTCTATGACATTTTTACGTATCACGTAAAATTTTATAAATGTCTCTTAAAATTGAAAATATATTTTCGGTGCACATTTAAATCTGATAAATTATACGTACAAATTTCTCTCATGCAGGATTGAACTATGAACCTCCAACTTACAAGACTGATGGTCTACCACCAAAATATAAGGGCTATTTATTTCTCATAACCTACATGAAGATATTTATAACATAAATGAAAGTCATTTCTTATAAAAATTGGAATAATTTCCTGCTAATAATATATACATCAAATGCACTGAGTTAACTCTATATATAATTAATTTTAAGACATATATAGTATCATAAAAATATCTATCAATTAATCATTAAAATTAACAAACCTTGTCCAATGAATCTATTAGAAAACTTTTAAAAATGATAGTTTATCTCAATTTGTTTTCTACTTTTATGAAAATATATTTCGAGACAATATATGATAGGGTTAAATAAATTTTTGGTCCCTATAAATATTGCAGTTTCATTTTTAGTCCCTCCTAAATTTTGGCAACGGTTTTTTTTGTAAAAACCGTTGGATAAAGGAAGAGAGAGACTAAAAATAAAAACTGCAATATTTATAGGAATTAAAAACTTATTTAACCCTATATGTTAAATATAACAATGCAACTTAACTTGATAATCACAAATTAATGTTATTGGTCTTGTATTTTTAAATTGAAGAATGGACTAGGCGAACTGAGGATGAACACTAAACCACTATATATCTTGGTGTTCTCTCTCTCTCACACACACACATGCACCCACACACACTCTTGCATTTACGTTTTATAGGGTATTGTATATTTAAGTTTTCAATTCTTTTCGTTTATTCAATTGATAAATATTTATTATGTAAGGTTAGGTTTTGATAGAATTGGTGTCTAATTGAGCTTTAGAGGTGATTAAATTCTAAGAAATTAGTTTGATAAAAAAAAACTATGAAATTAGTGTTGTTAGAATTTGATCATAATTGGAATATAGTATATGACACATCTCACATAATATATAATTGTTCAATTATTCATTGTTGAACAATATAAGCCTTTTGAGAATTGTGTATTTGTCGACGTGCTCAAAATTTCAATAAAAGTACAATCTTCATATTTTTGTTTTAAACCTTCTGCGCACAATTTTGAAACACCTCTAATATTCTAATTTGGAAAATCAATTGAAGTTTTTGTAATAGGATCTAATCACTCCCTTCTAGATTGCCCTTACTCGATATTTTCACCCAAGACACTCTTCAATGGTTGACCATTGAAATTTTGTCGTTCTCCGACAATGAATTTGAATAATTTACATAAATTTGTTTAGTACAATTATAATTCAAATAATATTGAAAAGAAAGATCTAAGCTTGAAATCCTTTTCGACTATACCCAATTTTTGACACTATACTTTGAAAAAACTTTACTCGACATTGACTTAAATCTTCCAGCTTCAAGAATGCTACTTCAGGCTTCACTATAACGACCTTTACTCTGCCATACTGGTTCCTTAACCTTTGAATTGTCTAAAGATGAGAAAAACTTCAACTTTATCTATATGTTCCACACAACTCTACCAAAGTGATCCCTAGGAGAAGAACCTCATTCTTTTTTCTGTCGAATTTGATGGATTTGTTGTCCAACCAGTCCAGTCTAGTTTTTACAACACTATTTTTAACACACAAACTTAGTTGTCAAAATATCATTTCACTATTTATATATTAAAGCTCTAACAATCGAGATGGTGCATAACAATATCGACGAGAATTTAATTATATAAATTAAGCATATATTGAGAACCTTCGAGTTTGTAGACATTAAACATACTTTTGAGAAACAAATAGATACACAAATGCTTGGAAAGAGAGTTCAAGGGAATATTATTTTGTTTATAATATGAGGTAGAGTACTAAGTTTTTTTTCTTCTAGATACATCACTCATTCTCTCTTCCAATAAACTCATGTAAATAATTGTGAGAACTAAAATTGGAAACTATGATATTTGTGTATAACCATTAGATTTTGTCCTTAAAATTTGGAGACAATTATATTTCTTTTTATGATGAATGAATCCAATTTTGTTTTTGTAGCATCACCACTTATTAAACTTGTACTCAACCATTTCAATTCCACCCTAAAACTTACATCCTAGCATCATTTGCAAAGAGAAATGAAGAAATGATAGTTGGAGAAGAAAATGCAAAACATGTATCCATACGAAGAAGAGAGAATAAGAGAGGAAGTGATCTATCTACATTCTCTTTGGCACCAAGGCCCTCCTCAACAACCGAGACTCCATCGTTATCCATTTGCACCCTCCCACACCAGATCCCTCCCTCCCCTCACTACCACCGCCTTCAAGAACAAAGGACCCAAACCCGATTCAAAACCATGGCCGTGCCCCATTTCATCCGACCCGCCGCAAACGGGTTGGCCCGTGGCGAAACCCAGACCGGATCCTCCTCCTCTTCAACCTCAAGAGAAAGAGAGACTGTATGCGTTACAAGTACAGAACAAAGCATGTAAAGCTCTCAGGGAATTTCTGAGTGGTTCTGGTTCCGACGACGATGAAGAAGAAGACAACGTCGATAATGATAGGTTGGAAGAGATTGAGAAGTTTTTCGTTAGGGTTTTCATGGAAGATAGTGAACTCACTGGCTATTACCAGAGGTGTTTCGAAAATGGAGAGTTTTTCTGTTTGGTTTGTGATGCTGGGAAGAAATCTGGGAAGAAGTATAAGGATTGTATGGGTCTTGTTCAACATTCCATTTCAATTTTGAGGACTGCTAATAAAAAGGCTCACAGGGCTTTTGGGCAGGCTGTGTGTAAGGTTTTGGGTTGGGATGTTCATCGCCTTCCGACGATTGTTATTACTGGTGAACCTCTTCGGTGTTCTGCGGAGGTAATGTTAATGCGTAATGCTCATTTTCACTAGTATGAATTTATGAACTTATCTACTGATATAAACACTTGTGAGACTGTTTGGAAGAACTTATGAAAACTTCCTAGTTATAAATGATTTTGGTTTGGTAAAGGAGTTTAAAACATTGCAGGGTAACCCTAAGAAAAGTGTTGCTGATAATGATGATGGAAAGGATGGTTCCAGCAAAACAGAAGATATAGCCGTGTCTTTGAAGCATGTGGAGGATTCTGTTGAGGAACATGTAAAAGAAGCCGATCGGAGTATCGGTGAGGTTAGTTGTTCAAAAGTCTGTTTTTACCGTTTTCGTTGTGTGAAAAAGAAAAGTTAGTAGCCTAGTAGTGCTATAACTGTTTGAACAGTTTGACTTGGTTGTAATCTTTGTTTTGGTTTTGTTTACAGTGTTCTTCCAAGGAAGGTGATATTGATGCAAAAGTGGTGGACATTGGTTTGGAAAATGGAGCCAAATTTGAGGATCATGAAGAAGGAGTTGATAAGAGTATTGGTGAAGTTATCAATTTATAATAATAATAATATCAGGTTTTCCTTTATGGAAAAAGGAGAAAACAAAATAGCTAGATGAAGAAACTGTTGGCTATTAGTGATATCTGGTTAACTTGTATCACAAGCTAACAAAAGTATTGTAGATTTTTCTTCTTCTCATACTTTGTATCAATGAATGCTTCTCACCACTTCACTTGGATTCTAATAGAGAAGAACGAAGCCACTGGCAAGGAATCCTACTACTATTCTAATTAATAGTGAATTGGGTGTAAGTGTAAAAAAGTGGTGTCTATGATATTATTTCTCAATTAGATATGACCGAATAAAAAAAAACATTATTATTAATAATAAATAATTTGATACAAGTATTAAGTTTTAATAAAACTATTCACCTCTAAGATTTACACCAATATAAGTGTCTAACCTTGAGATTATTCTGAAGAGTTCCAATTAACATCTCTTGGTTTGGATTGGCGATCTTGATGGTCTCTTTATTACATTTGGTCAAATACTCACAAGTATTCAAAATAACCTTATCGAATACTTAATAGGCTTGTAGTGGAAACCATTATGTGTTTGTTGGCCGAGAAATGGTTAACCATTATTCTCATTAAATCTTGGTAGCTCGATACTCATAACCTTAGAAGGCTCATGTACCATCTAAGAGCAGCTTCCTTGAACATTATGACCATTAGTTTTCACTTCAACAAGTCATTCACCTCAAGTATAGCCACTTAGGTGTTGATGGCCATTATGTGCTCATGGAGATCGCTTTTGACGTTGAATGACACCAAAGATGGTGGATTGAAATTTTTCAAGGAGCGAAACATCTCAGTTCTTCGTTGTAATTGGTTAGGGATATGTGAGCTCTTATTCCTCAACCACATTTGACTCTGCGTGTTGTTGTTTTTGTAAGTCGTGGACATTCTCATGTAACGTTTTGTTCTAGCAATGAAATTCTTCCATAGAGATTATCATCTCCTATATGACAGCTTAATCGTTGTTGTTGTTGCTACTGGTGGCAACCGTCATCACTGTGAGATACAGTCAAACCATTACTAGAATATATGTGTGTGGTGTAGGTTAGTTTTAGTATGCCTCACTATTGACGCAATAAAAGTGAATTTCTTAACCCACCCCATGACCTTCTTACCCACCCGCGTGAAATTCTTAAATTGCCCATGAAAACTGGAAATATACTTTCAAAGGCGGTGATAAAATTTAAACCAAACCGAAATAAAGTTCGATTACATCAGAACTATATTTCAGATTTCATTCATAACAGAAAATCAGAAAAATTCATTTCATTGTCTAACATAGAGATACACAAACTTAGCAAATACAAACCGAAAGTTAAACATAAATCTAACATTACAAATCAATATCCCAGTGGACGTTGCAACATCCTCATAATGTCATCGACGATTCTTGATAAAGTCGCATCTAGCTCGATTGGAACTTTCTCCTGAAAACTTCGATAAGCCGACCACATAGCCCGTAAATCGTCGCTATTCTTCAGTTCACGGTTCATGAACTGCAAATTCCCTTTATTGTCGATTGATGGCGAGCGGTACTCAATCTTCTCTGCCTTTCGTTCGTCGCCGTAAGGAACAAGTTCCTGCAAAGTTTCACGTACCTCTTCAATTGGGGTGTACACCGTAATTTTGAATTCGCGAGACGGTATGTCGCCGGGAAAATGAACAACTCCAACAACCCGTGTGATATCTGGTTTTATGTGTTGTGGTAGGAAGAATTGTAAGATGTAGACATTTTATAGTATACAAAATCGATACTTCAATGTTCATGGTGGCCAATTCAGTTATCTTCTTGGTTTTAGGGTTCACACAACATTTTGACTGGTTTGAACAATATGGGGTGCGAACCGGAAATAAACTTCCATTTTTGAGAAGGGCATTTTCGGGTTTTCATGGGGTGCGCCCCACCCCTATGGGGTGGATTAAGAAACTCACCAATAAAAATACACCAATGATAACTCTACTAGTGAAAACCAATAAAGCCACAAACAATTTCTCTTATGAATTGTGTATATATGTTATATTTGCGTTCTTCTCCTTATATAACAATTCTGACTCGTTTTACACGAAAGTCCATTAGAGGCAATATAAAGTGACTGACTTTTATCCGTATGACTCTTAATAGTGATTAGGAATTAGACTTGATTGCATAAATCTCGAACCACGACATCTTCAATTAGTCATAAATATGTTATCTATCATGTCTCTATCATGACACCAAAAACTACTGAGGTTTATCCCACACATGAGGGACTTATCTCGTCTAAATAAGAAAGGGAAAGCAAACTAAATCACATCACCCTTTCCAAGTCCTCGTGTTTAAGGGACTGTGTATCAATATATTTGTAAAAAACTTACAAGAGGCAGAGTGTAGGGTTCACTCATTTATTGGAACAAATACCCGTGATTTTGTTATAGAATTTATTTGTGGTTGCAATTTACTGATAATAATGTACAAAGTTTTACATTGACAATGCAAAATAATTAAACTCATAACAAAACTAAATAAAATAAGTTTAAATGATGGATTTAAAAATATAAAAAAATCCTCTTTTTAAAAAGCCTTTCTTTTTTTTGTCTTTCAATTTCAATTTTTCATAAGTTTTGATCATCATTTCATTTTAATGTCGACTTTGCTTATGGAAATAATACTTAACTAGTTCGTTATGGAAATAATACTTAACTAGAAGTTTTGATCATCATTTTATTTTAATGTCAACTTTGCTTATGGAAATAATACTTAACTAGTTCGTTATGGAAATAATACTTAACTAGGGTCGTATCTCTTAACACAAACTCTGAATTACTAAAGTTCCATTTCCCTAAAACCAAAGTGCAAAAGCAAAAAAAAATGATATTGGGACCGAAACTCAGAAATACTTAAAACATTAAGACAAAAAAAGAACTCATTTTTTAAATAAAGATCAAAACTTCATGTTAATAAAAAAAATAGCATCATATCAAATGATTAACAAAAGTACTTATAATCACAACATTCAAATAGCATCATGTCCGATTTAAAATTACTACACCGGTCTACTAATCCTGAAGCAAAATAACCAAAATAAAGGATGACAAATTCCGAAAGTTTTGGTGTCTAAATTCATGCTTGCAACTTGTATAAGATCATCCTTTCCTAAAGAATTGGGTTGAGTCAGATGCGACCCCATCAGAAATTAGATTTAACTGAGTAAAACATTTTGATTCCAAGATTTGTCTAAAATTCGCGTTACACCCATACAGACGAGTACAATACCTTAATATTTCAAAATTCAATCAGCATTTTAGCTTTGCTTGAGATTCTATATATACAACATGCAACAGGGAATGTAAAATATTCAGAAAATGAAAATCATAGATCAATTGTACTATCTCGAATTAAATAGCTAATAGAATCGCTTAGTAGGATTTTGATTCAATGAATCAAAGAGAAACCAGTAGGAAAAATGCACCCAAGAGTGCAGAGCTGGATAAGTGACCTGAAAATATTCAATTAAACATCAATCAATAACAGCAATTGATCTTCATACACAAAATCACCGCAAGAGTGAAATAAACGGTGATCAAAGATTTGCTTACTCATAATTACAAGCAATGCTACTTTCTGTCCTAACGTACATTCCGGTTAAGCAATCCTTGAAAAGATAGGTAAAGATCTTTATTATCTGAGCCAAATATCTCATCTGCCTTTCTTAATGTTTCCTAAGAGAGCACAAAACAAGTGGAACGATATTAAGAAATAGTAACAACTGTTTGGATACAATTTCAGTTCGAAATTGAGTACTTCAAGTCAATATTTATTTACCTCTCGTGTTTGTTTTTGAGCATTTAACTCCTTTATGTTAGCAAGGAATGCACTGAACTGCTCATATGACAGGCGACTCCTGAAAAAGTGATATATTTAATTAATTCCGTTGGTTTCTTAAATATCTTGAATTAAAATTAAAAAGTAACTTTGCAGTAGGGAGAAATAAAGCAACCTGGCCTGACGGAAAAACTCCTTTCCATCAATCTTTGGAGTTCGACCTAACAAATTTAAAAAACTATGAGGGATAAGCATATGAAAATAATGTAATAATGAAAACACATCATGGAGACTTGAGAACCTGGAATTGATCGTCCTCGAGGTGGAGAATTTGCTGCTGATGACTGCTGACTTGATGGATACCATGAAGAGAGAGATACCCGCCCCCATCATATGAAGAAGCTTTAGAGGGAGAGGTGGCACCAGATGTTTGATTGGGTGATACAGCAGCAGAATATCTCCTAGGAGAACCGGCCGTTGAGATCACTTTTGGAGTTGCAGTTGGGGTAAGACGTGGTGTGACATATGGGGTCAAAGAAAACTTTTGCCCTGAATACCTGGAAGCTATGGACAAAAGAAAAGAAATCAATATGGGTCTCATAAGAGATTATTAAACACTTGAAAACCCAATTTTCCTAATAAATAGATAATTGTCTACCTTCCTCAACTGTTCTACCCACATCTGCAGAGCCACTGTGTGAATGCTGTTGTGTTGTATAGTCATTTCCATCATCATCTGTAAGCAATAAATAACAAAAGAAATGTGAATAAACAGGTACTCAACTGACTAACACGGCTATCTTTATGAAAACTATAATAGGATCAGCAATGAGATGAGAATTACCCTTATCAGGATATGCTTTTGGAACTGCTTGGTCACAGGTTCTAATATCTATTGTTTCAGCTTGCTGCCCCAAGAGTAATGAAAAAAACATGGGCGAAAACTTGTTTAGAAGAGTAGTATTTATCATCTTCAGTAGCAAAATCAATAGTGACGAATAATTAAGACTAAAGTTAGTTGATTAATGTCTTACAGGTGGATGGTCATCAGCTAGCGAGCGCATCAGTTGTTTTTTGAATGTCTCCAACTATGAAATAAAAAAAGGAAAAGAAGAGGTAGAGTACCCAGATTACCGATACATAACAGAAACAAGAAAAAACATGCATGCATATAAAAGGCCAAATTTTTACAAAATAATACATATATGTTAGTACTTAGACACGAAGGGTTCATCACAAGATCTAGTCTACACAAGGATTTTTGTACCAAGTAATGATACCATTAGAATAAACCATTCATGCAAATAAATTCTCAACCAAGGATTTGATATTACTAGTCCATCTTTCTAATCGATAACTTGTAAACATATATTAGACACTTCACTATGTTATAAAAATGTAAGACATCCAAAGCAATCGAGTGCAAATGAACCTCTGGCACAAAATATGAAAGCAGATGAAAAGTTTGAAGAGCAAAGACAAACCAGACACACGTCAAATTAATCAAAATCACACAACAGGATAAAAGAAATGAAACAAACAGTCACCTTCGCAAAGTCACGACTTAGCTTCTTCACTGTTGCTGCCAATTCATCCCTCTCCTTCGTAAGCTTTACCTACAACCAAAAAGTAGAACTACAAAATCATCTACCATCGCATTTATATGTACAACATATTTAAATTTCAAATTTCCAACCAAACTTGCAAGGAAAAGCACCAAGTATATGAACACAGACATAGGGCACTAACTCGTAGACATCATAAATAATTTAAGAAAACACGAGTAATTGAACATCAGAGTAGTTATTCCCGGATAACAGCGCTGAGCGACCGACCCCAAAAGTGGGATTGCGGAATAGCGTATAGCTGAATGACCACTCTATTTGATCATTTTTTGGACAAATTGCATATAATAGTGATAAACATATATTTAATGTAAAATTAAAGAAATAACTCAACTCATAAATATTCATAAATCAAAGCACACAATGTAAAATTCAAAAAATTATCCTTTTTCTTACAGTATATAATAAAAACACAGATACTATACAAATAATACAAGATATTAAAATTGAACACAGGAAATGAGAGTATCATCATTCACATACATTTTCTTCAACAGCGGTATTAAGAGCAGAGTTAGCCTGTTGAGAAGCACGAGTAAGAGTAGAAACACGGTCCTCTAGGTCATTGATAAGTCTATCCTTTTCCATAAGCTTCTGACGAAGGCGACCGGTATCAGACTCAAGAGACGAAACCCTAGAAGCAATAGCCATGGAAGTTATCTTCCGGGCGAGATCCAGCTGGTGGTATGGGTCCGTCGGAATAACCGCCAGAATCTCGTCGGGTAGGTCGAAATCCACCGCATTGTTCCCTGAACCACCGTGCTGCGACGACATAACCTAATTTGAATTAATTCACGAGATAGTGTTCAACCCTAAATTTGATGGAAAAGAGAGACAGAGTGGCCGGTGGTTGGTGGATTCTTGTTGCAGACAGAAACAAACAGAAATGAATAATGAATAATGATGTTACACAACGTTGGAGAGCACAAAAGTTTATAATTATTTTTTAGGAACAAAAGTTTATAATTCTTTATAATATTTTAAACACGCTTTTAAAAATAAATTAAAATACATATATTGAAATTATTTGTATAAATATTCAATCAAAATATTTTAAAATTTTAAAATATAAAAATATTTTAAACTTTAATATGTGATTTGACGTTTTATATTTTATTATGGATTTTAAAGCTTCAATTTAATATTTTTGTAAATATATTGTTTGTTTTATTTGTTATTTTGAATGATTGGACGTAGTATGAGTATATTGCTGAAGGAAGAAATAAAAAGCTTGATGCAGGTTTTGCTTTGATGTTTTGTGGATTCTTGTCTTTTAGTCTAGTCTAATTTTTTGAGTTTCAATTTCATCTTTTTAAAATGAAAGGTTTCAACTTTTGTTAATTCCCTCCAAAATGGTTACATGCACTTTTTAAAATTTAACTTTTGTTCTTTTTCTTTTTCTTTGATATGGTATTTCTAAAAAATAATAATTCAAACTTAAGCTAACATTTACATCTATTATTTTTAATTTGACAGTGTTCAATGGTCAATTTAGTTTTCAAAATTGATTATTCATTTTATCTTTTTTATTTGAGTTTTGCTAAATTCTTGAAAAATGTGTTGATTTTAATGATAAAATTAATATTATTTATTAAAATATTTTTATTTATTAGAGTTAGTGGAGTAGTTGAAAAATATAAAAGTTAATAAATATGAATATTAACCGTGGAAAAAAATAATAAATATTCATGATATTTTAAATAGATATTTATTTTAAAACAGAAAAAAATTTAAATGAGACACTTTTTACAAGACAAATGATTAAACATTCATTACCAAGAGCTATTCATAACCCTCCTCCTTGGATGTTTATTATAGACATGTCTCATTAAAACTTTGTTAAAAAAATTCAAGTGAAGAAAAATTTGGAGAATTTTTCATGCTACCCCCAACTTATACCTGGCACCCCATACATGATATTTTTACCAAAATATTCCTATAAAATATCGGATATTTCTAAATTTTTAGTACATACCGAAAATTTTGTGATGAATACAAAAATTGTGAGAAAGTTACCATGTTATCGTCCTTGTTGAAAATTTCCGTAGAATTCAAATTTCTGGTATCGTATATTTGAAATTTCCGGAATGCAAAGTTAGTTTAAATGCATACCGGAAATTTAGAATTTCCGATACAAAAAATAGTACTAGAAATTTAAAATTTTCGGTATGTATTTCAGTTCATAATAGACCGGAAATTTGAAATTTCCGGTACGATTTCGGTACCGGAAATTTTAAATTTCCGGTATTTATTTCAATTCATAATATACCGGGAATTTTGAAATTTCCGGTACGGTTTTGGTACCGAAAATTTGAAATTTCCGGTAATATTGAGACTTAAATTTTTTGAAAATCTTTTACACTTTTAAACTTATACTTAAATAAAATACATAAATATAATTAATGTCATACATAGAGGCATTACAAATATAATTATTGTCATACATAGATGCATTACAAATATAATTAATGTTATACATAAATGCATTACAAATAAAATACAATCACTCCCTAGACAATACTGCCCAATGTCTGATCCGACCCGCATATGCTGATTCCCATCCTTTTGCAACATCAAAATAATTATTCCTCCAACGCTCTGTGGCAGGAGGCAATGGACAACCGGGTTTCAATTTTATCAGAACCCAATGATTTGTGTTGACAAAACCAACAACAACAATTGTATGACGACTTGTGTGCAGGGGTGGAGGTATGAGAAGCGGAAAAAATGTCGTGCTATTACTCATGGAAAAAGAAACAAAAACAACACCATATCTACAAGCAATAGGATAACCCATATCTGGAATCGACATCCATTTCTCCCTACCTTGACGACCCAAGTGTTTCACGATTGATGAATTCCTCACATAAGACACAGTGTCGTAGAACACCTTGGAAAATAATGTTTCGGGTTGATGGATATGAGTATTCAACTGCCTCCTAACACCAAAACATGCATATGTGTCCCATCCCAACGCAATTGTAATACAACGGTAACCACGGTTTCCATTTGGTTCGACATCAATAATATCTTCGATGTATGGGTGAAAGAAAGCAGGAAATTGTGGCAAGTACTTGCCTTTTGCAGAATTGGTACAAGGTTGCCTATGAATCGGTATGGTTGACGATTGACTCCCACTTGGTTGTGTGCATGATCCCTTTGCAGTCTGACTCCCTTGCAAAGCTTCAACATATTCCCACTAACTTGGATCACGATGCACATCACTTTCCGTACCCTTTCTACTCTTCTTAACTCCTCTCTTTGATGACTTATATTTCATTGGCGGTGGACACATTGAAGTAGTTGATGGATATTGTAACACAGTGAGAGAACTGACTTGTTTGTTTTACGTTTTATCGCAAATGTTGCAGATAGAAAGAGTCGCCACCGACTTTTCTTTTATCCAATTAAGGGAAGGTGAAAAGAACAGGAAAAGACCTTCGTTAGATTCTAAGTACGGGAGGCAGTTATGAAAAGGGAAGGTGTTATCACCTTTTCCATCCGTAGTTATCTACAGGCTCTTAATTGGTTAGCTCACTTTATAAATTGCTTTATGTTTGAAAATGTTTTGAAAATGCATTTCACTTTGACTTTGTAATGATTCACGCTGGAATGTATACGAAGTGTTTGGAAATGTTTTGTAAAAGGAATTTGTAATGATTCACGCTAGAATGTATACAAAGTGTTTTGAAAAGATTTTGAAAAAGTGTGAGGTGTGAAAAGTATTTTGATTGAGCAAGCAAAAGAGACTTATTTTACCCACTCAGAATGGTCGTTTCCGTGTTATTTTGCTTTCCTTTAGAATAAGGCTATCCATACCATTAGTTGGTAGGTAATCTTATTTGTTGGATGTAAAGGGACATTCGAAGGGACATCGGATAGTCATAGAAGGCAACTTGTAAGGATATCTTAGCATATTCGTAGGGACGATCATCACCTTTCGTAGGCAACAATCGAGGGACGAGAGCATATATTCGTAGGCAACATCGAGGGTCATCGAGGGACTATGATCTTTAATTCGAAGGGACTATGATGATATGTTTGTAAGCGTCTTATCTAAGATATCCCCATGTTCGAGGGACATGACCATTGTGTTCGTAAGGCAACAAGAGAGGATACCCTAAGGGTGGGTGCTTGTGTGAAAAGTGGGTTGCGTTCAGATATTTATCTTGTGATTAGTGATCTAGATTGATTAAGTTAATCTTGCCATACACGCCTAATTACTAGCAGTTAATAGGTGCAGAAAGTAAATTGCGGAAATGTAAAGTGCGGAAAGTAAAGGTCCTACGCTACGCATGGCTTTGGGGCAGATACATAATAAGGAGTGCGGAAAGTAAAGGCAGAAATGTAAAGTGCGGAAAGTAAATCCTACGCTATTACATGATAAAGAATTTGCGACCTATACAACCTTTCTAGAATTTAAATGTGGAATAATAAATAAACAAATAGCATAATGAGAAAATGTTAGTGAAAGAATGTTGTGAGAATTAGTAGAAAAAGAGTTTTAGGTTAGCAACGCTAATTACTAGAAATAATATTATATTTTTTGGAGTTTTTTGTGATTGATTTTAATGAGAAGCAAAAACTAATTCTGATTAATGATTTAAATGAAAAGAAAATGTTTTTTGTGTGAAAAAAAACTAAATAAAGGTTTTTTGAACCTAAATCCTAAAGTTAGACATTTTTAGGAAATAGTTTAAAAGAAAATTGAAAGGAAAATAAATTAGTTAGAAGGAAAAATAATAAAAAAGGATTTCCGTCAGAACTTCTGACTAAGCTCGTCTTAGAATTTCTGACGAAAGTTCCCTCCAGAACTTCTGGAAACCTGTTTTCCAGAGCTTCTGGAGGCTGGCACGGAAGTTCCTTCCTTCTGGCACGAAAGTTCCTTCCTTCTAGAGGCTGGCACGAAAGTTCCTTCCTTCTGGCACAAAAGTTCCTTCCTTCTGGCACGGAAGTTCCTTCCTTCTGGCACGAAAGTTCCTTCCTTCTAGAGGCTGGCACGGAAGTTCCTTCCTTCTGGCACAAAAGTTCCTTCCTTCTGGCACAGAAGTTCCTTCCTTCTGGAACTTCTGGTGGTGTTCCTTCTGCAACTTCTAGAGTTGTTCCTTCTGGAACTTCTGATGGTGTTCCTTCTGGAACTTTTGATGATGTTCCTTCTAGAACTTCTGATGGTGTTCCTTCTGGAACTTCTGATGGTGTTCCTTCTGGAACTTCTGGAGTTATTCCTTCTGGAACTTTTGGTGGTGTTCCTTCTGAAACTTCTGGCGTTGTTCCTTTTGGAACTTATGGGAAGCCAGTCGGTTGACCTGCAGTCAAAGACGCCGGGGGGAAGCTCCGATCATCTTCTTCGGTTGCTTCCAAAATCAAACCTGCATAAATAATGAAAATAAATGCAAACAAAGGGAACCTACCCCCCTAAATCGAGGGTTGCGAATTCAATGGTGGCCTTGGTTTGGTCTGAATCGGCCTGGAAATAAGGATACGACGAAGTAGTAGCTTCGTTCCCTAACAATGGTGTATCATGAGTCCTGCATAAAAACTCATGCATGATGGTTCTAAACAATCACTAACATCAATATAAGCATAAATATGTAAATTGAATCAGTTTAAACAACATGAATTGAGAGTTTGAATTTCATGATTTTTACCAAACTGGTGCAACTCGGTTGGCACGTTCCAGGCACGATCTAGCTTGTGTAAGGCCTGAGATTGCCTCTTGGAAACCTCAGGAAGATGATGGAATGCTTGAAACGCCTTGGGAACGGCTGGAGGATGCACTTCGTGTTTGCTCTGAAACTTGAAAAGTGAGAGAAGTTTGTGTAGGGTTTTCTATTACAACCCTTTTGGTTTCATCTTCATTGAAGTTTCCATGTTCATGAACACTTCTTTGCAAAAAGATGACTTTTGGTTGACTTTTAAAAGGACCTGTAATGTTTGGATCCATAACTTCCAAATGAAGCATTTCTAGCCAAAGCTTGTGAGACATGAAGTTGTAGAGAATTGAATTCCCTTTAAAATGAGTTTTGATGGAATTTTTTTTTGATAAAGTATGTGAAAGTTATGCCTGGGCAAAGTTCTGTTGACTTTTGTTTGAAAAACCCTAATTTAGAAACTTTGAATTTTGATTAAATCTTGATGAATCATGATCAACCCTTGATCAAATGATGAATACTACATCAAAATATTGATGTTGACAAAAAATTATGAAGTTTGACTGCATGTTGACCACAATTGACTTTTTGTCTAATACAGCTGATTTTCAACCATCTGAGCAATTGGATGAACAAATTTGACTTGTAAGGCTTGAAACTTGATATGGTGATCCTTTGAAGTATATGATAGGGTATGATGACCACTTAAAGCACTGAAATCCATCTTGACTTGAGAGGAGCAGAACCCTAGTTTGGATGGATTGCTTAGAAAAGGGTTTGTTTGGTCATCCCTTGTGAAATCCTTGAGTATGGAGTTGTGGATTGTCTTGAGAAGTAAGAGGGAAAATTTTGGGGTATAATAGTTGCCCCTGTTCAATCTTCTTGTACCGAAAGGGTTAGATTGGTATGCTTGCCTTTCGTGACCTGAAGGTAGAAGATGATTGAACACTCGAGTACACTTGAAAACTTGCACTCACTGTTGTATGGAATGGGATCGTTAGTTGACGATGCGCTGGAAGGGGCTTATAGATGCCATTTGGAGAAGCTGATGCTGGAGAGTGAGTCGTACGCTAGACTCTGTATTCGTCTTTTGGATGAAAGAGAAATCGGAGATGGGCTTAAAGATGCCATTTGGAGAAGCTGATGCTGGAGAGTGAGTCATACGCTAGACTCTGTTTCGTCTTTTGGATGAAAGAGAAATCGGAGATGGGCTTAAAGATGCCATCCAGGGTGATGAAGACGTGTAGTCGGAGATGGGCTTAAGGTTGCTATCTGGGGTGGTTGATAATAAGTGAGGATCAGAATAAATCTTCGTCTTGGTTATTTCTGAGATGAACAGTTGTCAGAATGTAGATAGTTTTCCTATCTTGTTTCGGGTGTTAATATATGACCTGTCATCTGGAAATAATTTGCATGGTCGTTCAGATAGTTCTCCCGTCTTGTTTCGGGTATTAATCTTTGACCTTCCGTTTGGAAAATAGTTTTTACCTGCTGGAGAAATAAAATCTTGATAGAATATGGTTAGTCCTATGCAGATTATGATGCATGCGAGTATATGACAATGCTATGAATAATGTTAGTATGATATATGCACATGTTATGACTTTTGTGGATAACGTATGAATGTAGATGTTGTGGTGTTTCAAAACATATCCATCGTGAAAAGATAGGCACATTCTGCTGGAGGTTTTTGATTTCTGCTTGGGGATGATGTTGTTGAGAACCCTGGCTGGGGAATAAGAGAGACGTGAATTTCTCCGATGCACTACCTAACCAAGTTTTGAGTCTGGATATTGCTGCTGTTGGGGAATGATAATCATTGAGAGATGCTCAATTGAGTATCTTGTGTATAGACTTTGCTGGGAATGATGTGATATGGGATAATCTGTTACTGCTTGGAGACTGATGCAATGTGGTGAAGTTGATAGGATCGCTGCTGTGACACCCCAAATTAATTCAACTATTAAATAATTAGAAATTTAATTATTAATATAATTAAAGGTTTAATTATTGGCATTTTTGAATTAATGGATTTAATTATTTAATTAAATAAATGGATGTGTTGGGGGTGTGAAGTAGATTTGGGAGGTGTGTAGAGTAAAAATTTCTAATTAATCTAATTTATTTATTTCTATTATTTGGAAAATAAAAAGGAATAAATAAAGGGAAAAAGTGAGAAGATAAATTAGGATTTCATTCTACGTACTTTGGAGAAGAGAAGAGAAGAGAAAGAGGAGAAAAAGCCAAATTGTCAGAATTCGAAGATTCATCGCGAGGTAAATGGTGATTTGATCAGATTATTATGCCTTATAGGTTTTGATGATCAATAGAATGAATTGATCCGTTAGGAATCTAGAATTGGGAATTTTAGGTTGTGCCCTAACGTTATGATCCGACGTAATAATTCAATTGAGAATGATAATAATGATTAATTGTGTAGGATGATTGTAGGATAATTAGAAAGTATAATTCTGATGTTAATTAGGTGTGGAAATACATAAGAATTATTGTTTCTGTTGTGCCATGGCTGTTGGTGATGAATGGTATTGATTGGAATTGCAAATAGTGGGAATAGAACTAGTTTTTGGTGGAAAATGCGAGTCGACCAAAGCCATGCATCGACTGGTGTGTTATTTTAAGAAAATAAGGGCTGAAAATCGCGTGTCGACACATACAGCCTATGCATCGACTCATGTGGAGATTTTGAACTCTTATCGACACAGAGAGTTATGTCGACGAAAGCTTTGTCGACCAGAAGCCATGGATCGACTCATCAAGGGATTTTGAAAATGGGAAAATTTATTATGTATGAGTCGACACGTTTGTGTCGACACAAACAAAGTTTTGTGTTGACACATGAGCTTATGGATCGACCTAAGTCGACAGAATGGGCGGATTTTCCCGGTTTTGGTCATATCTTTACGACCGTAACTCGATTTAGGCATAGTTGGTATCGCTGGAAAGCTTAGAACGAGTACTATCTATAAAACAATTTCAAAACCAAGAATTGAGATCTTGAAGGATTTTTTGGCTTCCGTAGGAAGGATCCGTTGTAATTGTGATTGTGTCATTAACTTTGTATATCGGCCGGTGTTAATTCTATGTGTTGTAATTAAGGTCATATACTCATGATTGTATTACTATTATATGTTATTGCCGATGTTGTATATTCATGATGCTTGTTGATATCATGAGTTGTTGTTGTTGGTGTATATACCGGTGATAGCCTTACTAAATTGAAGGGTAAGCGTTTGGCATATTTATGCTTTGGGATGATTTAATTCATGATAGGTGTTGATATCATGTTGTGGTTGATGATGGTTTATGATATGTTGTGTGATCATATTCCGTATTTGGATTGTTGCATGCTTCTGATGTGCATGCATAAGCATTCTAGTGATGGTTCATTCCCATTGTGTGGAATTGAACTTGCAGAGCCAATAACCTTACCCAATGGATAGTGGTGGTGAGGCTAGATTCTTGACCCAGTGGTGTATGGTCGAATCGTTGATTGACGTTGTTTCCGAGGTGTAAACGGAACAGGGTGTGGACTTGATTCACGTTTGGTACCACATGCATTGAGTCTGCATTGCATATGTAATTATAACACGTTAGGATGGTTTCCAGTGTTATAATTGCATTGATTGTTATTATGTGCATTTTGATCTGTGTGATTTGTATTGGTGAACGGGAATCTGAATATACTAATGAGGGTGGAATAATGTATTGATTGTTTTATTTTTTTAAAGAAACGTATAATGCATTTTAATCTTGATGAAGTCTCACCCTTACTTTGATGATTTCAGATTGAAGTGATTAGCTGCTCTGGAATTGGTGAGGATGGCTTATAGAGTTGTGCTATTTAGATAGTCCGCGTGTCAGTGTCATGCTCTGGTAGTTGTAACACTGGGGAACGATTGTTTTGGAATCACCGAATTAACTTGTTTCTTTTGGTTTATGTTTTGGAGTAATTATGATTTGAATTATTCCGGATTCTTATGTTATTTCCGCTGTGTAAAACATAATCTTTGGTTTTGAAATATTTAATAAGTTCTTCAGTAAAAGCATGATTACTGTTATGACGTTTTATCATTTTAAAATTTTAAATTGTGACGCCCTTTCGTTATGTTAACACTTTGATTAAATATATAATTCGTGGGAAATTAGAAGGGGTGTTACAATAGTGGTATCAGAGCATAGTCGGTCGTTGTGACCAGTGTCTTAATGTCATTATCCCTTTGTACGCGACAAGTGTGTACAACGTTGTCGGTACTTATTGCTTTCTGATTGATTATTGCAGGAGTAGTGTGAAACTAAGTGGGGGAGAAGAGATGCTTCCTGGATGTGTTCCAATTGTAAGTCATTGGTACGGGTACTGCTTGAGAAGACAGTGCAGAGTGGTTAGAATTGTTGGAACCGTTTGGACCGTGAGTTATAGTTGGAAGTGCAAAAAGGAGAGTACGATTCTGAGAACAGAAAGTGTTGGTAATGATAATTTATACTCTAGTATGATTATCGGATGTCTATTGACAAATTGAGGACTTGATCACCCTTAATCTCTTGTTGATAGTAGACGAAATCGTATTGGATGGTATATAATTGTCTTGTTATCTAATTGGGGCATAAAGTGATGAATATGAAAGAAGTTTGGTAGAAGCTTGTGAACCATATGATTTGACGAAGACTCTAATAAGGATAATGAATTAAGATGGATGATCAAAGTTGCGTAGTTGTTAATGATGGTGTGGTAGTGTTTATGTTGTATTCCTCGACGGAGGTGAGAGGAAAAGCTAAAGTGATGAATTGCCGGTGGTGAATGAATTCCCAGAAGTGTTTCCAAAAGATGTTAGTAAATTGCCACCTGAGAGGGAAGTGGAATTTGCTATAAATTTGATTCATGGAACTAGTCCGGTGTCGATGGCGCCTTATCGCATGTCGGCATCTGAATTGTCTGAGTTGAAGAAGCAGTTAGAGGAATTGTTGGAGAAGAAGTTTATTCTTCCTAGTGTTTCACCGTGGGGTGCTCCTGTGCTGTTGGTTAAGAAGAAGGGTTCAATGAGACTGTGTGTTGATTACAGGCAGTTGAACAAAGTTACAATCAAGAATAGGTATCCATTTCCGAGGATTGATGATTTGATGGATCAGTTAGTTGGAGCTTGTGTATTCAGCAAGATTGATTTGAGATCTGGATATCATCAGATTCGTGTGAAGACGGAAGATATTCAGAAAACTGCAATAAGAACGAGGTATGGACATTATGAGTATTCTGTTATGCCGTTTGGAGTTACTAATGCACCTGGTGTTTTCATGGGGTATATGAACAGAATATTTCATCCGTATCTTGATAAATTCGTGGTAGTATTTATTGATGATATTATGATCTATTCAAAGAATGATGAAGAGCATGCAGAACATCTTAGAATTGTGTTGGAACTGTTGAAAGAGAAGAAGCTGTATGCGAAGTTCTCTAAGTGTGAGTTCTGGTTAAGTGAAGTAAGTTTTCTTGGTCATGTGATTTCCAAGAATGGTATTGTTGTTGATCCTACGAAGGTAGAAGCGGTATCTCAGTGGGAAGCGCCGAAGAATGCTTCTGAAATCCGTAGTTTTCTTGGTCTTGCAGGTTACTACATGAAGTTCATTGAGGGATTTTCGAAGTTGGCTTTACCGTCGACTATGTTGACCAGAAAGGGTCAGGTGTTTGCTTGGGATGCTGAATGTGAGAAAGGATTCCAAGAGTTGAAGAAGAGGTTGACAAGTGCTCCGATTCTGATTTTTCCGAATCCGGCAGAATCTTTTGTTGTGTACTGTGATGCTTCATTGATGGGATTAGGGTGGTGTTTTGATGCAAGATAAGCAGGTTGTGGCTTATGCTTCGAGACAATTGAAAGTTCATGAAAGGAATTATCTGACTCATGATTTAGAATTGGCAGCCGTGGTATTTGTTCTGAAATTGTGGAGGCATTATTTGTATGGATCTCGATTTGAGGTATACAACGATCATAAGAGTCTGAAGTATCTCTTTGATCAGAAAGAGCTAAACATGAGGCAGAGAAGGTGGTTGGAATTTCTGAAAGATTATGATTTTTGTTTGAATTACCATCCTGGTAAGGCAAACGTGGTTGCAGATGCATTGAGTAGGAAGTCCTTGCATATGTCTATGTTGATGGTTCGTGAATTGGAATTGGTTGAGCAATTCAGAGACTTGAGTTTGGTATGTGAGACTACTTCTGATAGTGTTAAATTGGGTATGTTGAAGTTGACTAGTGGTATTCTTGAGGAAATTCGAATTGGGAAGAAATCTGATGTTGGTTTGGTGGATAAGTTGACATTGATTAACCAAGGTCAAGGAGGTGAATTCCGAATTGACGAGAATGGTGTTACGAGGTTTGGTGATAGGGTGTGTGTTCTGGATATTACAGAACTTAGGAAGAGTATTTTGGAAGAAGGACATCGTAGTGGATTGAGTATTCATCCCAGTGCTACTAAGATGTATCATGACTTGAAAAAGTTATTTTGGTGGCCTGGAATGAAAAATTAAATTCCTGAGTTTGTTTATGCTTGTTTGGTTTGTCAGAAGTCAAAGATTGAACATCAGAAACCGTCAGGATTGATGGAACCGTTGTTTGTTCCAGAGTGGAAATGGGATGGCATTTCCATGGATTTTGTATCTGGTTTGCCAAGGACAGCGAGGAATTGTGATTCTATCTGGGTTATTGTTGATCGGTTAACGAAGTCCGCTCACTTTATTCCGATAAGAATGGATTATCATTTGGAAAGGTTGGCAGAATTGTATGTTGAGAAGATTGTAAGTTTGCATGGTATTCCTTCTAGTATTGTGTCAGATAGAGATCTGAGGTTTACGTCTAAGTTCTGGACGGGATTGCAAGAAGCGTTAGGTACTAAGTTGAGGTTGAGTTCCTCTTATCATCCGCAAACAAATGGTCAGATAGAGAGGACGATTTAGTTGTTAGAGGATTTGTTGCGAGCTTGTGTGTTGGAGAAAGGTGGAGCTTGGGATAGTTACTTGCCATTGATTGAGTTTACCTACAACAATAGTTTTCATTCGAGTATTGGTATGGCTCCGTTTGAGGCATTGTATGATAGGAGGTGTCGGACACCGTTGTGTTGGTACGAATCTGGAGAAAGTGTTGTGATTGGACCGGAGATTGTCCAACAGACTTGAAAAGATCAAGATGATTCAGGAGAAGACGAGAGCTTATCAGAGTCGTCAGAAGAGTTATCATGATAAGAGGAGGAAGGATCTCGAGTTTAGTGAAGGATATCATGTGTTTATGCAAGTTACTCCGATGACTGGTATTGGTCGAGCTTTGAAGTCAAAGAAGTTGACTCCGCGCCTTATTGGTCCGATTACCAAAAGTTTGGAAGAGTTGCTTATTGCTTACCGACACTTGCGAATTTGCATGATGTCTTCCATGTATCTCAGTTGAGGAAGTACATTCCTGATCCGTCTCATGAGATTCATATAGATGATATACAGGTGCGAGATAATTTGAGTGTTGAAGCGTTACCTGCGAGAATTGAGGATCGGAAATTGAAGTAGTTACGTGGTAAAGAGATAGCGCTGGTGAAAGTAGCTTGGGGAGGACCAGCAGGTGGAAATGTAACTTGGGAGCTGAAGAGCCAGATGAAAGACTCGTATCCCGAACTTTTCGTCTAAGGTATGTTTTCGAGGACGAAAACTCTTTTTAGTAGGGGAGAGTTGTAGTAACACCCCAATTCTACCCAAAGTTTAATATGCAAAAATCAGAGTAATTTTAAATTTTCATAAATTAAATAGAGATGCTACCATCAAAACAACTCACTTTAAAACAAGCATTTTAAAGTATAAATTTTGTTACATAGCATCGAAGAAAACATAAATTGATTCATAGAAATCAACACATCTCCTTTATTAAACTTCCTCATCAAAATCATGTTTTTATAATTTATGATTCTTATTTACAAAAAGAGAGCAACAAAAGAACAACAACAATGAGAACATAAATATTCCCCGAAAGTGCTACGATCGAGCGACAAAACACGATTAACCTATAAACTCCATCTTCATAACCTGCACGTTACCAATATATAGGTAACGGCGAAACAAGTAAAGGGTGAGATACTCCAAAACATATAATTAAGGCATGATAATATATATATATATATATATATATATATATATATATATATATATATATATATATATATATATATATATATATAGTTTTCGGAATCATAAAGGTTATAGATTAATAAGTGTAATTCCAACACATAATCAAAACTCACTTACTTTACTCGTCATCCTAATGTGTATAATCTACACTTTATCACCATAGCCTCACCGGCCTAAAACATCGCAACAACACATAACCCTCCGTCACCACGAATCGTCACAAACTAATACATCGCTAATTAGCACGACAATCTTAAACAACAACATCAACCAACAACATCAACCAACAACATTAAATAATGCTAATAATATAAGCAACACAAACAAATCATCACAAATTGGCTAAAGCCCATCTTCGCTTTTGGCATAAAGCCTATCTTCGCTTTTGGCATAAAGCCCATCTTCGCTTTTGGCATAAAGCCCATCTTCGCTTTTGGCATAA
Source organism: Vicia sativa (assembly GCA_021764765.1). Classification (NCBI taxonomy): domain Eukaryota; kingdom Viridiplantae; phylum Streptophyta; class Magnoliopsida; order Fabales; family Fabaceae; genus Vicia; species Vicia sativa. The sequence goes on from CM038796.1 coordinate 10,626,157, forward strand.
AGCCCATCATCACAACATCATCACAAAATATATCATCGCATTTCAATATCATCCATCAATCAACAAAACCCAACGCCAAACAACTCAAACATAAACATAACCGACTCCATGAGACACGACTATGTTATGCATGTGGTACCCATCGCTTTGTCCGTAATTAGGGACACTTGGCATAAAGCCGATCTTCGCCGACATAAAATCCTCTTCGCTTATGCAATGTATGTGACTCGACAATAAAACAACACAACACAAAACAACATCACCTCCATCCAAATTGGCATAAAGCCCACATCGCCATAATTTATCCAAAACATGATAAATATATCATCGCATCATAATTGCATTATGCAAACATCACTAATAAATTCATCAAAGTCATGCATTCACAAATCGGAAGCATTTATTGACAACCTCAATTTAATCATCACATTGCATATCAACATGTATTATTTAATAAATACACCGTCAAAAACATACGCTTATTAACACCGCATCGTTATCAATTAATTCACTAAATTCAAAACGGAAAATAGTCAAAACGTCAATAATCGCTATGAAGTAATTCCTAATAACCGTATTAATCATAATCGCCGACGTCGAAATCGAGATTATCCATACGCATTTTAAATCTACTAAAACACCGTCCGATTCAATTTCCGTAAATTGGTCTATTTCGGTCGCCTCGTAAAACTCACAATTTCGAAAACTAACTTCACTACTACGTTCTACACGTCAAACTTAGCTAGCACGTCAATTTTCATTGAATTCGGAGCAACTTGCTCCGTCGCCGAATTTACCGAAATCGGAAAATCAGAAAATCGAAACATAATCGGGTTCTAAATTTAATCGGCTAACTTATCCCCTAATTATATTTTATGGTTACCAAATGCTACTAGGTGGAATTTTCATTTTTAATAAAACCAGTAACTAGTTTCCAAAATTATGCAGGTGATTTCATCACATGACAGGAAAACAGAAAAACAACTCCATTTACAACAAAACTAAAAATTGCCGTATCCCCATCACCTAAAGGGACGAACGTCCCATAAAATGCAAGGCAAGGGAGGCGTGGGCCTCAACCTTGGGGCTGGCCGCCCCACCAAGTGAGGTGAGCGCCTTTTCCCCCTTATGCCTTCTCTTTTTTTTTCCGTTCATACCCTGCATTTTTTCATACCCTGCATCTTCTTTATTTTAATTCCCTGCAACTTCATATACAGTTCTTATTCTTCATATTTTGTTTTATTTACTATTTTCATTTCATCTTATATTTTCATTTCTATTTTATATTTTCATTTCTATTTTATATTTTCATTCTACCTTACTAATAATAATTAATAATAATATTACTCATAATCTCTAACCAATTTTAACTCCTCTAACATTTCAATAATCAACCAACAAAATCATAAAACTCTACTATTAATTTTTCCTCAATTCAAACTAAACCCACCAAACATCTCTTATCACTAACTCACCATCTCTTATCATCAACACAACATATATACCTCAAATACAACATCAAAAACATACTTCTACCATCAATTGAGAATTTCAACAACAACAACACAACACCAAAACAATGGCAAGCTATAACCCCATGGATCAAAATACTAATTTTTCCTAAATCCACAACATATCTATCAAACCCTAACTATATGGAAAGTAAAATCAAACCCGTTACCTCTAGCTTGGTTGATTGCAAGATGCTCCATCAAAGCCCCAACCTCAAACTCTTGCTCATGATCTCCCCCATCTCCTCCTCCTTGCTCTTCTTCTCAAAACCCTTTTCTTTTCTCTCAAACTCTCAAGTTTCTATTCTTGGCTTTGTTTTTCAAATGGGAAGAAATGAGGAAAATGGGTTATATAACTTATTTTCCTTACTAGCATCCAAGTTCTCACGTTTGGTTTTGGTATAAATGAATGGAAGGAAAATAAGGAGAAAATGATTCTTATAATGGTATTTCTCTTACTAGTAAACCAAGGGTGAAAGAAAAAAAACTCAATTCTAACAAAATGCTTCCCACACCCCTTTCTAATTATATCATTAATATAATTAATTCAATCAATTAAAGTAATTTTGGGGAATTAAAATATCGGATCCAAATAATATTTTACCGGACCAAACGGAACGTCGCCAGATAATTTAATAGATATATTAATTAATATAATTATTTTCGTCGCCAAGACAATCGTCAAACGGTAATTCAGAATATTATTATAATATAATATTAAATAAAAACAGGCGTTACAACTCTCCCCCACTTATTAACTTTCCGTCCTCGAAATTTCAACCCAAACGAACAAAACGTGACATGCCTACGCATTCGTCCACACAATCCTCGCGTCAATTAAACAACATATAAAATATACCAAACACAAGGGTATCTCCCTTTGTTGTGATTCCTTCCGGCAGGAGTTAAATCAGCATCAGAGAAACCTAAACGATTGTTGACGGTCAGGCTAGCAATACATCCTTCGAATTGATTAGTAGTAGTGTCTTGCGGTATGTGAGCATTCTTCAGAAACTTTACTAAGGCTTTAGCATGAGCCTCAGAGCGCAATAACAGAGCTAGCATGGATATCTTGGACGAAGTTTGTCCCAACTGTTCCACAACATTGTAGTCGCTCGTCTTGATGATCTTCAGAATTTCCTCCATCTCTTGCTTGGAGGTATCTTCAGCAACTTCCTTTGGTACTTATGTCTGAGCAGGATGAGTTACTGGTTCTTTCCCTCTCGCTTCGGGAACTGGTTCGATAGCAGGAATGTGAATTGGTGTAGTAGTATCCTTTGAGTAGAGATCTATGGAGAAAATACCATTCCGGTTATGGTTACCTTACTTGATCCGGCGAGGTTGCCGATGTCAGGATTGGTAGCTTCAAATGCAATGTCTTCAATGTTCAAAGGTTCTTGCTTGCCTCCATGATTGTAAACTTCAGCTCCATAATTCCAAGGTATAGCTTTGTCAGAGGAATATGGAATCGGTGGGCGAGGTAATAATCAGAGGTGCCACTCACAGGATCAGCAAATGTGATCCTTATTATGTTCACATCAGCATACTCTTCTGGGTAATCGCCTCCCCATCCGGTTGCCTTGATGCTTTCGATTGGAATCTTGTAACTTTCAGGAGCGATATATTTAACCATGAAATCAAACTTTCCACCTGGCTTTCCCAAGGTATCCCAGACTTCTGGTACGGCTTCGCTTGCGTCTTCGATCTTCAGATTCTTAGAAACATCTTCGCACATATTCTCCACAGACGGAGGTTTCAGAAATAGCACTTCTCGGTTGTCCATCATACATTGAATACGCCTCTTCAACCAAGCACATCCATCAGACTCAGATGCACACCAACGACAGTTATCATGGCATCCTGGAAATACACCGGCTTGCAGCAAATCTTTCTTGATAGTCATCAGAGGAATAGTCAGATTATTCACATCATGAACATATGAGTCATCATCAATAGTATTGGAAATTTTGCCATGGTCAGGCATTGGTGCGTTGATCACATTCGGAGTCTCGACAGGAGGGTCAAATTCAATTTTCCTTGCTTCAATCATGTCTTGAATCTTGTTCTTCAGGGCCCAACAGTTGTTGGTGTCATGCCCTGGGCTGTTGGAGTGGTATGCATACCTCACATTAGGATTGTACTTTGGAGAGGAAGTGTTGATGTGTTGAGGAGGATTCCTCAAAGTAATCAGCTCTGCTTTCAACATGTGTTGTAGCACTTGAGACAACGACATGTTGATCTTCGTAATCTGTCTTCGTGGCGCGTTCTAGCTACGCACATTGTCTCGTTGAGGTTGCGCTGGTATAGGATTGGAGATCACGACTGCCCCCACAGATTGAGTGCAATCAACTTTGTCACGGCTCTTCTAACCATACACAATATTGGCTTCTTTCTTACCACCAAAAGATCTCTTCACAGCATTTGAAGATGACTCTACTTGTATTTTTCCGCTCTTGATTCCAGCTTCAATGCGTTCGCCTGTCAATATCAGCTCGGTGAATCCAGCTGAAGAGTTTCCAATTAGATGATTAAAGAATGGGCTTGTCAGTGTTCCCATAAACATGTCAACCAACTCCCTATTGGACAAGGGTGGTTGAACTCTTCCTGCTAGATCTCTCCATTTCTGGGCATACTCTTTGAACTTCTCGTCACGACCCATATACATGCTCTGTAGTTGCATGCGGGTAGGTGCCAATTCAGCATTGTACTGGTACTGCTTGTAGAAAGCATCTGCTAAGTCATTCCAGGTACAAATGTGGGTACTCTTTAGTTGATAATACCACTCTAACTGAGTTCCGGATAAACTCTCTTGAAAGAAATGGATCCACAATTTCCTGTCTTCGGTATGAGGATGGATCTTTTGAACATAGGACTTCAGATTTAGCTTCGGATAAGAGATGCCATCATATTTGGCAAAGGTAGGGACTTTGAACTTGCGGGGAATTACCACACCAGGAGCAAGACTCAGATCATCAAAGTTCAGCCCTGGCATTTTCAGATTTTCCACAACATTCAGACGGTCTTCAAGTTGTTTGTACTTTTCGTTGTCAGGAGGATATTGCTCGCTCACATAGTCTTCATCTTCTTTTTCAGACTCATGATGGCTTCCTTCATTGTTCTTGATACTTCCTTCAGTTTCACCGGTCTTGTCTGAGAATTCGAGTTGTCTGACCACCTTGACTGGACCCTTGTGATGTCTTCCCATGTTGATAATACCAATGGTCTTCTTCTTTCTGGTGATGAGCTTCTTCAGATCTTTCTGGACTTGGGCCAAGTTGGTGAACATCTCCTAGAATTGAGCGTTCTGAGCCTGGAGATCTTTGACAGTCTATTCGAGATCCATTTTTGCTGAAATAAATAGCGAGAGAATAAGAAATCCGGTCTTTAATGTACATGTTATGGAATGTTATGCAATGATATGCAATGTTATACAATGCAATGTTTTCAAGGACCTTAGGAATTTAAATTTTTTAACAAAGCACGAACAAACTTTTTATTAGTTTACTCTTAGCAAGTACAAAAGAAAGTTTAAATAGATAAAAGAAATTCCTAGAGCTTAGGTCTCCCATGGGCGCTTCCTCTTTGTGTTGAACTAGGTATTGATGCTTCGCTCCTCGTGAAGTAAGTTTGTCAACTCTAATACCTTCCTCTCGCTTGCATAGCACAGAGCTTCGAATGTATCCCTTTCTTCTTTAAGTTGAATCTAGGATCTCTTCAAGTCTTCGAAATTAGTAGGCATGTCTGGATGGAGAATGATATAGGGTTCGTCACCTATAGAACCAGGTTCCATGAGCACTGGTAGAACAACTATAAACGACATCATGTGGTTTTGAGCTCGAGCTCGCACCCATTTGAGGTAAGGTTCCCAAGGAATGGAATTTATGTGTCCCAAAGTCTTGGTATCAGTCTTCTTTACCATGCCCCAAGCGTGCATAAACCTTCAACGGTAGTTTTGGAGATTGTTGTTGTAGTCAAACACAATGTCTTGGAGAAGTATATCATGAGGACCATCTCTTCGAGCATAACCAAACTGACGTAAAGCTAGATAAGGGTTGTAAGTGATACCTCCCCTTATGCCAAGGAGTGGTACATTAGGGAATTCCCCACGGCTCAATGAAAGTGAAGTCATTTTGAGAAAAAAGACACCAACGAATATCTGAATGAGAGAGTGACATCAGCATTTGAGACCACTTCAATCTTTGCTCATTCTTCAATACTGATTGAGGAAGGTGTGAAATAAACCACCTGGAAAGTAACGGTATGCAACACCTGAGAGTTCCTTGTCCTTTGATAGTACGAGTGTGGAGAGAATGGAGGATGTCCCCAAGTAATGTAGGCACATGATTACGAGTGAGGAATATCTTGATGGCGTTCACGTCTATGAACTGATATGGATTAGGAAATAACACCAAGCCATAAATTAGCAAGGCCAAAATGTCTTCGAATGCATGGAAACTCATAGCCTTTAGGAATTCTCTAGCTTTCTTTATTAGAAATTTAGCAAGCAAACCCTTAACTCCGCTTCTTGTTTCCCAATTAGCTTCAATGTCTGATCGTTTTAGATGTAATGCTGATGCGATGTCTTCGTATTTTAGAGCTTTTTCTGAACCGGTGAATGGTATCTGATCAAGGATAGGCATCCCAATTAGCTTAGATAACTCTTCCAATGTAGGCACTAACTGAAAATCTAGAAATGTAAAGCAGTGATGTTTCGGATCAAAGAACTGGAATACGACGTGCATCATATCTTCTTCAAAACCGGGAGATAACCAAGTCAACTAGATAACCATGTCTTTTGATGAACTGAGCGTGATCAGGAACTTCTGAAATCAATTCTTTGAGTTGAGAAGGTATACCCACGAAGTTGATTCAGATAGCCTTCCTGGAAGCCATAACTCCTACAAAATAGAGCAAAGATAAATCCCTAGGTCCTTGAAATAGTTAGAAATATGATGATGTTATGATGTCATGATGTCATGTTTAAGACAAGTAGCAAGCACAAGAAATTCACACAATAGCCCTAGGTTTAAGGCTTGCATGAGGTATAGGTGTCTACCCTACCAAAATTTAAGTGGGTTCAACCTGTCCTATGATAGTAACCGGGTTCTAGGAATCTCACATCATTGATCTTTCTCGTAGCTTTATTTCAATACGACTGCCAAGTGGTCGACCGAAACATCCCGGAAGTCGAATTTTAATGAGCGTATCATTGAGTATTAACCAACCTCAGTCTACACCGAAGCCGACCATCTCACTACCTTTTAATGGCCAAGATGAGTCAATTAGGGTTCTAAAAGTTGAGTTAGTGCTTATGACACCACGCAGACGCCAAATACTTTCCTCAACTGGACATGAGGAGCATCGAGACATCAAAAGTGTCGCACTAACGTAGCCATCATGTTGACCGTTTCGGTATACGCCTAACGATCACGACGATTTATTGCTACTTACCTAAGGAAACCTGGATCCGGGTGTAGGATCCCCCACAAGTATAATACCCAAGCAACCCTTAAGATAAAGCATACAAGTCAAACAGAAAGCAATAAAGTGATCTAAAAACCCTAAGGTAGCCTCTCTTTAGGGTGTTTCCCCAGCAGAGTCGCCAGTTCTGTAACACGGTGAGAGAACTGACTTGTTTGTTTTGCGTTTTATCACAAATGTTGAGGGTAGCAAGAGTCGCCACTGACTTTTCTTTTATCCAGTTAAGGGAAGGTGAAAAGAACAGGAAAAGACCTTCGTTAGATTATGAGTACGGGAGGCAGTTATGAAAAGGGAAAGTGTTAGACCTTTCCATCCGTAGTTATCTCATGTGCTCTTAATTGCTTAGCTCACTTTATAAATTTCTTTTTGTGTGTATGTTTGAAGATGTTTTGAAAAGGCATTTCACTTGACTTCGAAATGATTCACGCTGGAATGTATACGAAGTGTTTTGAAATGTTTTGTAAAAGGACTTTGTAATGATTCACGCTAGAATGTATACAAAGTGTTTTGAAAAGGTTTTGAAAAAGTGTGAGGTGTGAACGATTTTGAGCAGCAGCAAAGAGACTTATTTTACCCACTCAGAACGGTCGTTTCCGTGTTATTTTGCTTTCCTTTAGAATAAGGCTATCCATACCATTAGTTAGTAGGTAATAAAAAAATTTAATGAAATTTGAAGTAAATATATATCTTAAAAAAATTGATGAAAATTGAAGTGAATTTAAGTCTTCAGAAAATCTAATGAAATTTGAAGTGAATATAAGTCTTCAGAAAATCTGGTAAAAAATGAAGTGAATATAAGTCTTCAGAAAATTTGGTGAAAATTGAAGTGACCAAAAATCTTAAGATAATCTGATGAAATTTGAAGCGAATATAAGTCTTCAAAAAATCAGATGACATTTGAAGTGAATATAAGTCTTCAGAAACTCTGATGAAATTTGAAGTGAATATAAGTCTTTAGAAAATCTGGTGAAAGTTGAAGTGAATATAAGTCTTCAGAAAATCTGGTGAAAATTGAAATGAACATAAATCTTAAGATTATCTGATGAAATTTGAAGTAACTATATATCTTAAAAAATTGATGAAATTTGAAGTGAATTTAAGTCTTCAATAAATCTGATGAAATTTGAAGTGAATATTAGTCTTCAGAAATTCAGGTGAAAATTGAAGTGAATATAAGTCTTCAGAAATTTTGGTAAAAATTGAGGTGAACATAAATCTTAAGATAATTTGATGAAATTTGAAGTGAATATAAATCTTAAGAAAATATAATGAAATTTGATGTAAATATATATCTTAAAAAAATTGATGAAATTTGAAGTAAATATAAGTCTTTAGAAAATCTGATGAAATTTGAAGTGAATATAAGTCTTTAGAAAATCTGGTGAAAATTGAAGTGAATATAAGTCTTCAGAAAATCTAGTGAAAATTGAAGTGAACATAAATCTCAAGATAATCTGATGAAATTTGAAGCGAATATAAGTCTTCAGAAAATATGATGAAATTTGAAGTGAATATAAGTCTTCAGAAAATCAGATGAAATTTGAAGTGAATATAAGTCTTCAGAAACTCTGATGAAATTTGAAGTGAATATAAGTCTTTAGAAAATCTGGTGAAAATTGAAGTGAATATAAGTCTTCAAAAAATCTAGTGAAAATTGAAAAGAACATAAATCTTAAGATTATCTGATGAAATTTGAAGTAAATATATATCTTAAAAAAATTGATGAGATCTGAAGTGAATATAAGTCTTTAGAAAATCTGATGAAATTTGAAGTGAATATTAGTCTTCAGAAAATCAGGTGAAAATTGAAGTGAATATAAGTCTTCAGAAATTCTGGTAAAAATTGAGGTGAACATAAATCTTAAGATAATCTGATGAAATTTGAAGTGAATATAAATCTTAAGAAAATATAATGAAATTTGATGTAAATATATATCTTTAAAAAATTGATGAAATTTGAAGTTAATATAAGTCTTCCGAAAATCTGATGAAATTTGAAGTGAATATAAGTCTTCAGAAAATCTGGTGAAAATTGAAGTGAATATAAGTCTTCAGAAAATCTGGTGAAAATTGAAGTGAACATAAATATTAAGATAATCTGATGAAATTTGAAGTGAATATAAGTCTTCATAAAATATGATGAAATTTGAACTTAATATATGTCTTCAGAAACTCTGATGAAATTTGAAGTGAATATAAGTATTTAGAAAATCTGGTGAATTTTGAAGTGAATATAAGTCTTCAGAAAATCTGGTGAAAATTGAAATGAACATAAATCTTAAGAGTATCTGATGAACTTTGAAGTGAACATATATCTTAAAAAAATTGATGAAATTTGAAGTGAATATAAGTCTTTAGAAAATCTGATTAAATTTGAAGTGAATATAAGTCTTCGGAAAATAAGGTGAAAATTGAAGTGAAAATAATTCTTTAGAAAATCTGGTGAAAATTAAAGTGAACATAAATCTTATGATAATCTGATGAAATTTAAAGTGAATATAAATCTTAAAATTTTTTGATGAAATTTGAAGTACATATAATTCTTAAAAAATTTGATGAAAATTGAAGTGAATATAAGTCTTCCAAAAATCTGATGAAATATGAAGTGAATATAAGTCTTCAGAAAATCAGGTGAAAATTGAAGTGAATATAAGTCTTCCAAAAATCTGGTGAAAATTTAAGTGAACAAAAATCTTAAGATAATCTAATGAAATTTGGAGTGAATATAATACTTCAGAAAATCAGATGAAATTTGAAGTGAATATAAGTCTACAGAAACTCTAATGAAATTTGAAGTGAATATAAGTCTTTAGAAAATCAGGTGAAAATTGAAGTGAATATAAGAGTTCAAAAAATCTAGTGAAAATTGAAAAGAACATAAATCTTAAGATTATCTGATGAAATTTGAAGTAAATATATATCTTAAAAAAATTGATGAAATTTGAAGTAAATATAAGTGTTCAGAAAATTTGATGAAATTTGAAGTGAATATTAGTCTTCAGAAAATAAGGTGAAAATTGAGGTGAATATAAGTCTTCAGAAATTCTGATAAAAATTGAGGTGAACATAAATCTTAAGATAATCTGATGAAAGTTGAAGTGAATATAAATCTTAAGAAAATATAATGAAATTTGATGTAAATATATATCTTAAAAAAATTGATGAAATTTGAAGTGAATATAAGTCTTCAGAAAATCTGATGAAATTTGAAGTGAATATAAGTCTTCAGAAAATCTGGTGAAAATTGAAATGAACATAAATCTTAAGATTATCTGATGAAATTTTGAGGGAATATATATCTTCAAAAAATTAATGAAATTTGAAGTGAATATAAGTCTTCAGAAAATCTGATTAAATTTGAAGTGAATATAAGTCTTTAGAAAATCAGATGAAAATTGAAATGAATATAATTCCTCAGAAAATCTGGTGAAAATTGAAGTGAACATAAATCTTTAGATAATCTCATGAAATTTGAAGTGAATATAAATCTTAAAACAATTTGATGAAATTTGAAGTAAATATAATTCTTTAAAAATTTGATGAAAATTGAAGTGAATATAAGTCTTCAGAAAATTTGATGAAATTTGAAGTGAATATAAGTCTTCAGAAAATCTGGTGAAAATTGAAGTGAATATAAATCTTCAGAAAATCTGGTGACACTTGAAGTGAACATAAATCTTAACATAATCTAATGAAATTTGAAGTGTATATAAATTTTTTAAAAATATAATGAAAGTTGAAGTAAATATACATCTTAAAAAAATTGATGAAATTTGAATTGAATATAAGCCTTCAAAAAATCAGGTGAAAATTTATGTGACTATAAGTCTTCAGAAAATCTGGTGAAAATTGAAGTGAACGTAAATCTTTAGAAAATCTGGTGAAATTTGAAGTGAATATAAGTCTTCAGAAAATCTGGTGAAAATTGAAATGAACATAAATCTTAACATTATATGATGAAATTTGAAGTGAATATATATCTTAAAAAAATTGGTGAAATTTGAAGTGAATATAAGTCTTCAGAAAATCTGATTAAATTTGAAGTGAATATAAGTCTTCAGAAAATCAGGTGAAAATTGAAGTGAATATAAGTCTTCAGAAAATCAGGTGAAAATTGAAGGGAACATAAATCTTAAGATAATCTGATGAAATTTGAAGTGAATATAAATCTTAAGAAAATATAATGAAATTTGATGTAAATATATATATCTTAAAAAATTGATGAGATTTGAAGTGAATATAGTCTTTAGAAAATCGGATGAAATTTGATGTGAATATAAGTATTTAGAAAATCGGGTGAAAATTGAAGTGAGTATAAGTCTTAAGAAAATCTTGTGAAAATTGAACTGAACATAAATCTTAAGATAATCTGATGAAATTTGAAGTAAATATAAGTCTTCAGAAAATATGATGAAATTTGAAGTGAATAAAAGTCTTCAGAAACTCTGATGAAATTTGACATCAATATAAGACTTTAGAAAATCTTGTGAAATTTGAAGTGAATATTAATCTTCAGAAAAACTGGTGAAAATTGAAATAAACATAAATCTTAAGATAATCTGATGAAATTTGAAGTGAATATATATCTTAAAAAAATTGATGAAATTTGAAGTGAATAAAAGTTTTCAGAAAATCTGATTAAATTTGAGGTGAATATAAGTCTTCCGAAAATATGGTGAGAATTGAAGTGAATATAAGTCTTTAGAAAATCTGATGAAAATTGAAGTGAATATAAATCTTAAGATAATCTGAAGAAATTTGAAGTGAATATAAATCTTAAGAAATTATAATGAAATTTGATGTAAATATATATCTTAAAAAAATTGATGAAATTTTAAGTGAATACAGTCTTCAGAAAATCTGATGAAATTTGAAGTGAATATAGGTATTTAGAAAATCTGGTGAAAATTGAAGTGAGTATAAGTCTTTAGGAAATCTGGTGAAAATTTAAGTGAACATAAATCTTAAGATAATCTGATGAAATTTGAAGTGAATATAAATCTTAAGAAAATATAATGAAATTTGCTGTAAATATATATCTTAAAAAAATTGATGAAATTTGAAGTGAATATAGTCTACAGAAAATCTGATGAAATTTGAAGTGAATAAAAGTATTTAGAAAATCTGGTGAAAATTGAAGTGAGTAGAAGTCTTCAGAAAATCTGGTGAAAATTGAAGTGAACATAAACCTTAAGATAATCTGGTAAATTTTAAAGTAAATATAAGTCTTCAGAAAATATGATGAAATTTGAAGTGAATAAAAGTCTTCAGAAACTCTGATGAAATTTAACATGAATATAAGTCTTTAGAAAATCTTGTGAAATTTGAAGTGAATATTAATCTTCAGAAAAACTGGTGAAAATTGAAATGAACATAAATCTTAAGATTATCTGATGAAATTTGAAGTGAATATATATCTTAAAAAAATTGATGAAATTTGAAGTGAATATAAGTCTTTAGAAAATCTGATTAAATTTGAGGTGAATATAAGTCTTTCGAAAATATGGTGAAAATTGAAGTGAATGTAAGTCTTTAGAAAATCTGATGAAAATTGAAGTGAATATAAATCTTAAGATAAGCTGATGAAATTTGAAGTGAATATAAATCTTAAGAAATTATAATGAAATTTGATGTAAATATATATCTTAAAAAAATTGATGAAATTTGAAGTGAATATAGTCTTCAGAAAATCTGATGAAATTTGAAGTGAATATAAGTGTTTAGAAAATCTGGTGAAAATTGAAGCGAGTATAAGTCTTTAGAAAATCTGGTGAAAATTGAAGTGAACATAAATCTTAAGATAATCTGATGAAATTTGAAGTGAATATAAATCTTAAGAAAATATAATGAAATTTGCTGTAAATATATATCTTAAAAAAATTGATGAAATTTGAAGTGAATATAGTCTACAGAAAATCTGATGACATTTGAAGTGAATATAAGTATTTAGAAAATCTGTTGAAAATTGAAGTGAGTATAAATCTTCAGAAAAATTGGTGAAAATAGAAGTGAACATAAATGTTAAGATAATCTGATGAAATTTGAAGTAAATATAAGTGTTCAGAAAATATGATGAAATTTGAAGTGAATAAAAGTCTTCAGAAACTCTGATGAAAATTGACGTGAATATAAGTCTTTAGAAAATCTTGTGAAATTTGAAGTGAATATTAATGTTCAGAAAATCTGGTGAAAATTGAAATGAACATAAATCTTAAGATTATCTAATGAAATTTGAAGTGAATACATATCTTAAAAAAATTTATGAAATTTGAAGTGAATTTAAGTGTTCAGAAAATCTGATTAAATTTGAAGTGAATATAAGTCTTCAGAAAATCAGGTGAAAATTGAAGTGAATATAAGTCTTCAGAAAATCTGATGAAAATTGAAGTGAATATAAATCTTAAGATAATCTGATGAAATTTGAAGTGAATATAAATCTTAAGAAAATATAATGAAATTTGATGTAAATATATATCTTATAAAAATTGATGAAATTTGAAGTGAATATAGTCTTTAGAAAATCTGATGAAATTTGAAGTGAATATAAGTACTTAGAAAATCTGGTGATAATTGAAGTGAGTATAAGTCTTTAGAAAATTTGGTGAAAATTGAAGTGAACATAATTCTTAAGATTATCTGATGAAATTTTAAGTGAATATACATCTTTAAAAAATTGATGAAATTTGAAGTGAATATAAGTCTTCAGGAAATCTGATTAAATTTGAAGGGAATATAAGTCTTCTGAAAATCAAGTGAAAATTGAAGTGAATATAAGTCTTCAGAAAATCTGGTGAAAATTGAAGTGAATATAAGTCTTTAGAAGTTATGGTAAAAATTGAGGTGAACATAAATCTTAAGATAATCTGATGAAATTTGAAGTGAATATAAATCTTAAGAAAATATAATGAAATTTGATGTGAATATATATCCTAAAAAAATTGAAGAAATTTGAAGTGAATATATGTCTTCAAAAAATCTGATGAAATTTGAAGTAAATAAAAGTCTTTAGAAAATCTGGTGAAAATTTAAGTGAATATAAGTCTTGAAAAAGTTAAAACTAAAGTGAACATAAATCTTAAGATAATCTGATGAAATTTGAAGTGAATATAAATCTTAAAACAATTTGATGAAATTTGAAGTAAATATAATTCTTTAAAAATTTGATGATAATTGAAGTGCATATAAGTCTTAAAAAAACCTGATGAAATTTGAAGTGAATATAAGTCTTCAGAAAATCTGGTGAACATTGAAGTGAATATAAGTCTTCAGAATTTCTGGTAAAAATTGAGGTGAACATAAATCTTAAGATAATCTGATGAAATTTGAAGTGAAAATAAGTCTTCAGAAAATATGATGAAAGTTGATGTAAATATATATCTTAAAAAAATTGTTTAAATTTGATGTGAATATAATAAGTCTTCAGAAAACTTGATGAAATTTGAAGTTAATATAAGTCTTCATAAAATCATATTAAATTTGAAGTGAATATAAGTCTTTAGAAACTCAGGTGAAAATTGAAGTTAACATAAATCTTAAGATAATTTGATGAAATTTGAAGTAAATATTAGTCTTTAGAAAATATGATGAAATTTTAAGTGTATAAAAGTCTTCAGAAACTCTGATGAAATTTGTCGTTAATATAAGTCTTTAGAAAATCTTGTGAAATTTGAATTGAATATTAATCTTCAGAAAATCTGGTGAAAATTTAAATGAACATAAATCTTAAGATTATCTGATGAAATTTGAAGTGAATATATATCTTCAAAAAATTGATGAAATTTGAAGTGAATATAAGTCTTTAGAAAATCTGGTGAAATTTGAAGTGAATATAAGTCTTCAGAAATTCAGGTGAAAATTGAAGTGAATAAAAGTCTTCAGAAACTCTGATGAAATTTGACGTGAATATAAGTCTTTAGAAAATCTAGTGAAATTTGAAGTGAATATTAATCTTCAGAAAATCTGGTGAAAATTGAAATGAACATAAATCTTAAGATTATCTGATGAAATTTGAAGTGAATATATATCTTAAAAAAGTTGATCAAATTTGAAGTGAATATAATTCTTCAGAAAATCAAGTGAAAATTGAAGTGAATATAAGTCTTCAGAAAATTTGGTGAAAATTGAATTGAATATAAATCTTGAGATAATTTGATGAAATATGAAGTGAATATAAATTTTAAAACAATTTGATGAAATTTGAAGTAAATATAATTATTAAAAAATTTGGTAAAAATTGAAGTGAATATAAGTCTTCAGAAAATCTGATGAAATTTGAAGTGAATATAAGTCTTCAGAAAATATGATGAAATTTGAAGTGAATATAAGTCTTCAGAAACTCTGATTAAATTTGAAGTGAATATAAGTCTTTAGAAAATCTGGTGAAATTTGAAGTGAATATAAGTCTTCAGAAAATCTGGTAAAAAATGAAATGAACATAAATCTTAACATTATCTGATGAAATTTAAAGTGAATATACATCTTAAAAAAATTGATGAAATTTGAAGTGAATATAAGTCTTAAGATAATCCGATGAAATTTGAAGTGAATATAAGTCTTTAGAAAGTCAGGTGAAAATTGAAGTGAATATAAGTCCTCAGAAAATCTGGTGAAAATTGAAGTGAACATAAATCTTAAGATAATTTGATGAAATTTGAAGTGAATATAAATCTTAAAACAATTTGATGAAATTTGAAGTAAAAATAATTCTTAAAACATTTTGGTGAAAACTGAAGTGAATATAACTATTTCGAAAATCTGATGAAATTTGAAGTAAATATAAGTCTTCAGAAAATCCGGTGAAAATTGAAGTGAATATAAGTCTTCAGAAGTTATGGTAAAAATTGAGGTGAACATAAATCTTAAGATAATCTGATGAAATTTGAAGTGAATATAAATCTTAAAACAATTTGATGAAATTTGAAGTAAAAATAATTCTTTAAAAATTTTGGTGAAAATTGAAGTGAATATAACTCTTCAGAAAATCTTATGAAATTTGAAGTGAATATAAGTCTTTAGAAAATCTGGTGAATATTGAAGTGAATATAAGTCTTTAGAAGTTAAGGTAAAAATTGAGGTGAACATAAATCTTAACATAATCTTATGAAATTTTAAGTGAAAATAAGTCTTCAGAAAATATGATGAAATTTGAAGTGAATATAAGTCTTCAGAAACTCTAATGAAATTTAAAGTGAATATAAGTCTTTAGAATATCTGGTGAAATTTGAAGTGAATATAAGTCTTCAGAAAATCTGGTCAAAAATGAAATGAACATAAATCTTAAGATTATCTGATGAAATTTGAAGTGAATATACATCTTAAAAAAATTGATGAAATTTGAAGTGAATATAAGTCTTCAAAAAATCTGATCAAATTTGAAGTGAATATAAGTCTTCAGAAAGTCAGGTGAAAATTGAAGTGAATATAAGTCTTCAGAAAATCTGGTGAAAATTGAAGTGAACATAAATCTTAAGATAATCTGATGAAATTTGAAGTGAATATAAATCTTAAAACAATTTGATGAAATTTGAAGTAAAAATAATTCTTAAAAAATTTTGGTGAAAATTGAAGTGAATATAACTCTTTAGAAAATCTGAAGAAATTTGAAGTAAATATAAGTCTTCAGAAAATCTGGTGAAAATTGAAGTGAATATAAGTCTTCAGAAATTATGGTAAAAATTGAGGTTAACATAAATCTTAAGATAATCTGATGAAATTTGAAGTGAATATAAATCTTAAGAAAATATAATGAAATTTTATGTGAATAAATATCTTAAAAAAATTGATGAAATTTGAAGTGAATATCTGTCTTCAGAAAATCTGATGAAATTTGAAGTGAATATAAGTCTTCAGAAAATCTGGTGAAAATTTAAGTGAATATAAGTCTTCAGAAAATCTGGTTAAAATTGAAGTGAACATAAATCTTAAGATAATCTGATGAAATTTGAAGTGAATATAAATCTTAAAACAATTTGATGAAATTTGAAGTAAATGTAATTCTTAAAAATTTGGTGAAAATGAAGTGAATATAAGTCTTGGAAAATCATTGAAATTTGAAGTGAATATAAGTCTTGTAAAATCTGTGAAAATGAAGTGAATATAAGTCTTCAGAAGTTATGGTAAAAATTGAGGTGAACATAAATCTTAAGATAATCTGACGAAAGTGGAAGTGAATATAAATCTTAAGAAAATATAATGAAAATTCATGTAAATATATATCTTAAAAAAATTGATGAAATTTGAAGTGAATATAAGTTTTCAAAACTCGATGAAATTTGAAGTGAATATAAGTCTTCAGAAAATCTCGTGATAATTTAAGTGAATATAAGTCTTCAGAAAATCTGGTTAAAATTGAAGTGAACATAAATCTTAATATAATTTGATGAAATTTGAAGTGAATATAAATCTGTTGGTGTAAGCCCTAGAGGCCAATATCTTTTGGTACTTGTATCGAATTATTTATTAATAAAAAGGCTTTTATTATGTTTTCTTTTGAAATAATAAATTCTGAATAGTTAGTCTGCTTAATGAAATGTTAGTGTAACAATGAGATCCAATAAACACAAGGACACTATTCTTAAAGTATCCATAATCGAGCTTTAGTGTGAAGTGGGATAACATTAAAGCATTGAATTATTATAAGATGATGATGATCATCTCATGGATCATGGATAAGGACTTATCATGTCTTGACATAGGTATAAATATTAGAGTAATATTTATAATCGATCGACCGCTAAGAGAATATCACATAGAATGTTACAAAGTGTCAAAGTTATTCTCATGGTGATAAAGCAGCATACCACCTTCGACCAAACCACTACGACCCTAGATGTGTGAGTCATGTTTTATTGCCGATCAAACGCTTTCAAGAATCGATGATCATAAAGATTATGGGTACTTCCAAAGCATGCCGAGGACATGACACCTGATGGAATTTTCATCCTGAACGATAAATGTCCGAGGGCCCAATATTGAACCGGACAAGGATGACACGGCCTATGCCTTGAAGTTCAATAGTAGACATAAGGGCAAAGGGTAATTATACACAAGTATTATCATGAAAGGTTGGTCGATCACGACATTTTTGTGATCATAAAGAAGAGGTTATGACTTCATCATTTATTATGTTGTGATTTAATATAATTGCCAACGTCAAGGAAACTGGTATCGGTCAATATATGACGATTAATGGGAGATAGTGTAAATATGAACATCATAGTGGCATGTTAAAATTTAAATGAATACCAAGAATACGGAATGGGCGTACTACGTTATGGATATAACGATATCATAATATGATTTCGTGCTTTATTGGGCTTTTAGTTTACAAGCTTTATTGGGCTTTAGTTTGTAGCCCGTATGAGGTCTTATAAATAACCTTGGGATGAAGCTTTGCCACGATGCAAATTGGTCCTAAATCCCTACCGAGATATCGCTCAATCTATCACTCAAAGCTTTTGTTTGTGAGAGCTTAGCAATCGCGGATTGGGAATATCGTCTGTAGGATTGAGAAACGTTGTTCTTCATCAACGCTCGCGATCACAACGTGAAAAATCCGAATCGCCACAAGAGGAAAAATACCTATCATCGACTATGAACATTCGTGGTGAAGGATCACAAAGGAAAATCGATTGCTGGTAAATTTTAAGTCGCGATTTTCCTCCAAAAACTTAAAACATGAGGAAATTTGAAGAAAAATAATTTTTAAATTTTTGTGAAAATTGAAGTGAATATAACTCTTAGAAAATCTAATGAAATGAAGAATATAAGTCTTCGTAACCGTGAAAATTGAAGTGAATATAAGTCTTCTAAGTTGGTAAAATTGAGGTGAACATAAATCTTAATATAATCTTATGAAATTTTAGTGAAAATAAGTCTTCGTGAAAATATGATGAAATTTGAAGTGAATATAAGTCTTCTAAACCTAATGAAATTTAAAGTGAATATAAGTCTTAGAATATCCGTGAATTTGAAGTGAATATAAGTCTTCTAAAATCTGGTGAAAATGAAATGAAATATAATCTTAAGATTATCGATGAAATTTGAAGTGAATACATCTTAAAAAATTGATGAAATTTGAAGTGAATATAAGTCTTCAAAAATCAAAACAAGTGAATATAGTTCTAAAGTCAGTGAAAATTGAAGTGAATATAAGTCTTCGTAAAATCGTGAAAATTAGTGAATATAAATCTTAAGATAATCCGATGAAATTTGAAGTGAATATAAATCTTAAAACAATTTGATGAAATTTGAAGTAAAATAATTTTAAAAATTTTGGTGAAAATTCATGAATATAACTTCTTTAGAAAATCTGAAGAAATTTGAAGTGAATATAAGTCTTCGTAAAACTGTGAAAAATTGAAGTGAATATAAGTCTTCTAAATTATGGTAAAATTGAGGTTAACATAAATCTTAAGATAATCATGAAATTGAAGTGAATATAAATCTTAGAAAATATATGAAATTTTATGTGAATAAATATCTTAAAAAATTGATGAAATTTGAAGTGAATATAAGTCGTAAAATCATGAAATTGAAGTGAATATAAGTCTTCGTAAA
Organism: Vicia sativa; assembly: GCA_021764765.1. NCBI lineage: Eukaryota > Viridiplantae > Streptophyta > Magnoliopsida > Fabales > Fabaceae > Vicia > Vicia sativa. The sequence continues at coordinate 10,645,707 of CM038796.1, forward strand.
ACTGCAAAATTTGGTGAATATAAGTCTTCGTAAAATCAAGTTAAAATTGAAGTGAACATAAATCTTAAGATAATCCGATGAAATTGAAGTGAATATAATCTTAAAAATTTGATGAAATTTGAAGTAAATGTAATTTTAAAAAATTTGGTGAAAATTGAAGTGAATATGTCTTCTAAAATCATGAAATTTGAATGAATATAAGCTCTGAAAAATGCGGAAAATTGAAGTGAATATAAGTCTCGTGGTTATGGTAAAAATTGAAGTGAACATAAATCTTAAGATAATCTGATGAAATTGGAAGTGATAAATCTAAGAAAATATAACAAAATTCAAGGTATATATCTTAAAAAATTGAAAATTTAATGAATATAAGTTTTCTAAAATCATGAAATCTAAAGTGAATATAAGTCTT
>CM038796.1:10646218-10733393 GCA_021764765.1 Vicia sativa
CGTTGGAGGAATAATTGTTTTGATGTTGCAAAAGGATGGGAATCGGCATATGAATTGGATCGGACATTAGGCGAATTATTATGTCAGGGAGCGATTGTATTTTATTTGTAATGCATTTATGTATAACATTAATTATATTTATAATGCATCTATGTATGACAATAATTATATTTATAATGCCTCTATGTATGACATTAATTATATTTATGTATTTTATTTAAGTATAAGTTTAAAAGTGTAAAGATTTTCAAAAATTTAAGTCTCAATATTAGGAAATTTCAAATTTTGGTATAACTAAATCTAGAAAATTTCAAAATTCGGTATATTATGAAAATAAATCTTAGGAATTTAAAATTTAAATCATCTAGGAAATTTCAAATTTCGGTCTATTATATTGAAATACATCTGAAATTTTAAATTTCCAGTACTATTTTTGTATCGGATTCTAAATTTCGGTATGCATTTAAACAACTTTGCATTCAAATTTCAAATATCGATACAGAAATTTGAATTTTACGAAATTTTCAACAAGGACGATAACATGGTAACTTTCTCACAATTTTTGTATTCATCACAAAATTTTCGGTATGTACTAAAAATTTAGAAATATCCGATATTTTATAGGAATATTTTGGTAAAAATATCATGTATGGGGTGCCAGGTATAAGTTGGGGGTAGCATGAAAAATTCTCCAAATTTTTCTTCACTTGAATTTTTTTAACAAGGTTTTAATGAGACATGTCTATAATAAACATCTAAGGAGGAGGGTTATGAATAGCTCTTGGTAATGAATGTTTAATCATTTATCTTGTAAAAAGTGTCTCATTTATATTTTTTTTTGTTTTAAAATAAATGTCTATTTAAAATATCATGAATATTTATTATTTTTTTCCACTGTTAATATTCATATTTATTAACTTTTATATTTTTCAACTACTCCACTAACTCTAATAAATAAAAATATTTTAATAAATAATATTAATTTTATCATTAAAATCAACACATTTTTCAAGAATTTAGCAAAACTCAAATAAAAAGATAGAATGAATAATCAATTTTGAAAACTAAATTGACCATTGAACACTGTCAAATTAAAAATAATAGATGTAAATGTTAGCTTAAGTTTGAATTATTATTTTTTAGAAATACCATATCAAAGAAAAAGAACAAAAGTTAAATTTTAAAAAGTGCATGTAACCATTTTGGAGGGAATTAACAAAAGTTGAAACCTTTCATTTTAAAAGCATGAAATTGAATCTCAAAAAATTAGACTAGACTAAAAGACAAGAATCCACAAAACATCAAAGCAAAACCTGCATCAAGCTTTTTATTTCTTCCTTCAGCAATATACTTATACTACGTCCAATCATTCAAAATAACAAATAAAACAAACAATATATTTACAAAAATATTAAATTGAAGCTTTAAAATCAATAATAAAATATAAAACGTCAAATCACATATTAAATTTTAAAATATTTTTATATTTTAAAATTTTAAAATATTTTGATTGAATGTTTATATAAATAATATCAGTATATATATTTTTAAAATTTTTTTTAAAAGCGTGTTTAAAATATTATAAAAAATTATAAACTTTTGTTCCTAAAAAATAATTATAAACTTTTGTGCTCTCCAACGTTGTGTAACATCATTATTCATTATTCATTTCTGTTTGTTTCTGTCTGCAACAAGAATCCACCTACCACCGGCCACTCTGTCTCTCTTTTCCATCAAATTTAGGGCTGAATACTATCTCGTGAATTAATTCAAATTAGGTTATGTCGTCGCAGCACGGTGGTTCAGGGAACAATGCGGTGGATTTCGACCTACCCGATGAGATTCTGGCGGTTATTCCGACGGACCCATACCACCAGCTGGATCTCGCCCGGAAGATAACTTCCATGGCTATTGCTTCTAGGGTTTCGTCTCTTGAGTCTGATACCGGTCGCCTTCGTCAGAAGCTTATGGAAAAGGATAGACTTATCAATGACCTGGAGGACCGTGTTTCTACTCTTACTCGTGCTTCTCAACAGGCTAACTCTGCTCTTAATACCGCTGTTGAAGAAAATGTATGTGAATGATGATACTCTCATTTCCTGTATTCAATTTTAATATCTTGTATTATTTCTATAGTATCTGTGTTTTTATTATATACTCAAAGAAAAAGGATAATTTTATGAATTTTACTTTGTGTGCTTTGATTTATGAATATTTTATGAGTTGAGTTATTTCTTTAATTTTACATTAAATATATGTTTATCACTATTATATGTAATTTGTCCAAAAAATGATCAAATAGAGTGGTCATTCAGCTATATGCTATTCCGCAATCCCACTTTTGGGGTCGGTCGCTCAGCGCTGTTATCCGGGAATAACTACTCTGATGTTCAATTACTCGTGTTTTCTTAAATTATTTATGATGTCTACGAGTTAGGGCCCTATGTTTGTGTTCATATACTTGGTGCTTTTCCTTGCAAGTTTGGTTGGAAATTTGAAATTTAAATATGATGTACATGTAAATGCGTTGGTAGATGATTTTGTAGTTCTACTTTTTGGTTGTAGGTAAAGCTTACAAAGGAGAGGGATGAATTGGCAGCAACAGTGAAGAAGCTAAGTCGTGACTTTGCGAAGGTGACTGTTTGTTTCATTTCTTTTATCCTGTTGTGTGATTTTGATTAATTTGACGTGTGTCTGGTTTGTCTTTGCTCTTCAAACTTTTCATCTGCTTTCATATTTTGTGCCAGAGGTTCATTTGCACTCGATTGCTTTGGATGTCTTACATTTTTATAACATAGTGAAGTGTCTAATATATGTTTACAAGTTATCGATTAGAAAGATGGACTAGTAATATCAAATCCTTGGTTGGGAATTTATTTGCATGAATGGTTTATTCTAATGGTATCATTACTTGGTACAAAAATCCTTGTGTAGACTAGATCTTGTGATGAACCCATCGTGTCTAAGTACTAACATATATGTATTATTTTGTAAAAATTTGGCCTTTTATATGCATGCATGTTTTTTCTTGTTTCTGTTATGTATCGGTAATCTGGGTACTCTACCTCTTCTTTTCCTTTTGTTATTTCATAGTTGGAGACATTCAAAAAACAACTGATGCGCTCGCTAGCTGATGACCATCCACCTGTAAGACATTAATCAACTAACTTTAGTCTTAATTATTCATCTCTATTGATTTTGCTACTGAAGATGATAAATACTATTCTTCTAAACAAGTTTTCGCCCGTGTTTTTTTCATTACTCTTGGGGCAGCAAGCTGAAACAATAGATATTAGAACCTGTGACCAAGCAGTTCCAAAAGCATATCCTGATAAGGGTAATTCTCATCTCATTGCTGATCCTATTATCGTTTTCATAAAGATAGCCGTGTTAGTCAGTTGAGTACCTGTTTATTCACATTTCTTTTGTTATTTATTGCTTACAGATGATGATGGAAATGACTATACAACACAACAGCATTCACACAGTGGCTCTGCAGATGTGGGTAGAACAGTTGAGGAAGGTAGACAATTATCTATTTATTAGGAAAATTGGGTTTTCAAGTGTTTAATAATCTCTTATGAGACCCATATTGATTTCTTTTCTTTTGTCCATAGCTTCCAGGTATTCAGGGCAAAAGTTTTCTTTGACCCCATATGTCACACCACGTCTTACCCCAACTGCAACTCCAAAAGTGATCTCAACGGCCGGTTCTCCTAGGAGATATTCTGCTGCTGTATCACCCAATCAAACATCTGGTGCCACCTCTCCCTCTAAAGCTTCTTCATATGATGGGCGGGTATCTCTCTCTTCATGGTATCCATCAAGTCAGCAGTCATCAGCAGCAAATTCTCCACCTCGAGGACGATCAATTCCAGGTTCTCAAGTCTCCATGATGTGTTTTCATTATTACATTATTTTCATATGCTTATCCCTCATAGTTTTTTAAATTTGTTAGGTCGAACTCCAAAGATTGATGGAAAGGAGTTTTTCCGTCAGGCCAGGTTGCTTTATTTCTCCCTACTGCAAAGTTACTTTTTAATTTTAATTCAAGATATTTAAGAAACCAACGGAATTAATTAAATATATCACTTTTTCAGGAGTCGCCTGTCATATGAGCAGTTCAGTGCATTCCTTGCTAACATAAAGGAGTTAAATGCTCAAAAACAAACACGAGAGGTAAATAAATATTGACTTGAAGTACTCAATTTCGAACTGAAATTGTATCCAAACAGTTGTTACTATTTCTTAATATCGTTCCACTTGTTTTGTGCTCTCTTAGGAAACATTAAGAAAGGCAGATGAGATATTTGGCTCAGATAATAAAGATCTTTACCTATCTTTTCAAGGATTGCTTAACCGGAATGTACGTTAGGACAGAAAGTAGCATTGCTTGTAATTATGAGTTGGTAAGCAAATCTTTGATCACCGTTTATTTCACTCTTGCGGTGATTTTTGTGTATGAAGATCAATTGCTGTTATTGATTGATGTTTAATTGAATATTTTCAGGTCACTTATCCAGCTCTGCACTCTTGGGTGCATTTTTCCTACTGGTTTCTCTTTGATTCATTGAATCAAAATCCTACTAAGCGATTCTATTAGCTATTTAATTCGAGATAGTACAATTGATCTATGATTTTCATTTTCTGAATATTTTACATTCCCTGTTGCATGTTGTATATATAGAATCTCAAGCAAAGCTAAAATGCTGATTGAATTTTGAAATATTAAGGTATTGTACTCGTCTGTATGGGTGTAACGCGAATTTTAGACAAATCTTGGAATCAAAATGTTTTGCTCAGTTAAATCTAATTTCTGATGGGGTCGCATCTGACTCAACCCAATTCTTTAGGAAAGGATGATCTTATACAAGTTGCAAGCATGAATTTAGACACCAAAACTTTCGGAATTTGTCATCCTTTATTTTGGTTATTTTGCTTCAGGATTAGTAGACCGGTGTAGTAATTTTAAATCGGACATGATGCTATTTGAATGTTGTGATTATAAGTACTTTTGTTAATCATTTGATATGATGCTATTTTTTTTATTAACATGAAGTTTTGATCTTTATTTAAAAAATGAGTTCTTTTTTTGTCTTTATGTTTTAAGTATTTCTGAGTTTCGGTCCCAATTTCATTTTTTTTTGCTTTTGCAATTTGGATTTAGGGAAATGGAACTTTAGTAATTCAGAGTTTGTGTTAAGAGATACCACACTAGTTAAGTATTATTTCCATAACGAACTAGTTAAGTATTATTTCCATAAGCAAAGTTGACATTAAAATGAAATGATGATCAAAACTTAAGAAAATTTGAAATTGAAAGACAAAAAGGAAAGGCTTTTTAAAAAGAGGATTTTTTTTATATTTATAAATCCATCATTTAAACTTATTTTATTTAGTTTTGTTATGAGTTTAATTATTTTGCATTGTCAATGTAAAACTTTGTACATTATCAGTAAATTGCAACCACTTAATTTATGAATTGTGACACATCACCTCTGTGTTTTAACAGAAAGGCGAGCGATATGAGAAATAAATTCTATAACAAAATCACGGATATTTGTTCCAATAAATGAGTGACTAGGAAGACAGTGTGGGTGACATGTTACGTCGCCTCCCTTTAGTGAACCCTACACTTTGCCTCTTGTAAGTTTTTTACAAATATATTGATACACAGTCCCTAAAACACGAGGACTTGGAAAGGACGATGTGATTTAGTTTGCTTTCCCTTTCTTATTTAGACGAGATAAGTCCTTCATGTGTGGGATAAACCTCGGTAGTTTTTGGTGTCATGATAGAGAACATATTTATGACTAATTGAAGATGTCGTGGTTCGAGATTTATGCAATCAAGTCTGATTCCCAATCACTATTAAGAGTCATACGGATAAAAGTCAGTCACTTTATATTGCCTCTAATGGACTTTCGTGTAAGACGAGTCAGAACTGTTATATAAGGAGAAGAACGCAAATATAACATATTTACACAATTCATAAGAGAAATTGTTTGTGGCTTTATTGGTTTTCACTAGTAGAGTTATCATTGGTGTATTTTTATTGGTGATTTTCTTAATCCACCCCATAGGGGTGGGGCGCACCCCATGAAAACCCGAAAATGCCCTTCTCACAAATGGAAGTTTATTTCCGGTTCGCACCCCATATTGTTCAAACCAGTCAAAATGTTGTGTGAACCCTAAAATTGTAAAAAGCAGTACTGGAGATTAACTTCTAGTATTGAACCGGAAGTATAACTCCGGCCATAGAAGCGAGAACATTGAATTGTATGCCACCTGGATATTTTGTATGAAACCGGAAGTTTATTTCCGATTATCATGTTTATATCCTTCTACTATAAAAATGCCTATCCTCTTACAATTCTTCCTACCACAACACATAAAACCAGATATAGACATGAAATTAGACATCACACGGGTTGTTGGAGTTGTTCATTTTCCCGGCGACATACCGTCTCGCGAATTCAAAATCACGATGTACACCGATTGAAGAGGTCGTGAAACTTTGCGGGAACTTGTTCCTTCTGGCGACGAAGCGAGGAAGATCGAGTACCGCTCGCCATCAATCGAAAATAAAGGGAATTTCCAATTCATGAACCGTGAACTGAAGAATAGCGACGATTTACGGGCTATGTGGTCGGCTTATCGAAGTTTTCAGGAGAAAGTTCCAATCGAGCTAGATGCGACTTTATCAAGAATCGTCGATGGCATTATGAGGATGTTGCAACGTCCACGGGGATATTGATTTGTAATGTTAGATTTATGTTTAACTTTCGGTTTATATTTGCTAAGTTTATGTATCTCTATGTTAGACAAAGAAATGAATTTTTCTGATTTTCTGTTATGAATGAAATCTGAAATATATTTACGATACAAAATCAAAACTTTATTTCCGGTTTGGTTTAAATTTTATCAGCTGGTGGTGCGCACTGAAAGTATATTTCCAGTTTTCATGGGCAATTTGAGAATTTCACGCGGGTGGGTAAAAAGGTCATGGGGTGGGTTAAGAAATTCACTTTTATTGCGTCAACAGTGAGGCATACTAAAACTGACCTACACCACACACATATATTCTAGTAACGGCTTGACTGTATCTCACAGTGATGACGGTTGCCACCAGTAGCAACAACAACAACGATTAAGCTGTCATATAGGAGATGATAATCTCTATGGAAGAATTTCATTGCTAGAACAAAACGTTACATGAGAATGTCCACGACTTACAAAAAACAACAACGCGCAGAGAGTCAAATGTGGTTGAGGAATAAGAACTCACATATCCGCAACCAGTTACAACGAAGAACTGAGATGTTTCGCTCCTTGAAAAATTTCAATCCACCATCTTTGGTGTCATTCAACGTCAAAAGCGATCTCCATGAGCACATAATGGCCATCAACACCTAAGTGGCTATACTTGAGGTGAATGACTTGTTGAAGTGAAAACTAATGGTCATAATGTTCAAGGAAGCTGCTCTTAGATGGTACATGAGCCTTCTAAGGTTATGAGTATCGAGCTACCAAGATTTAATGAGAATAATGGTTAACCATTTCACGGCCAACAAACACATAATGGTTTTCACTACAAAGCCTATTAAGTATTCGATAAGGTTATTTTGAATACTTGTGAGTATTTGACCAAATGTAATAAAGAGACCATCAAGGTCGCCAATCCAAACCAAGAGATGTTAATTGGAACTCTTCAGAATAATCTCAAGGCTATACACTTATATTGGTGTAAATCTTAGAGGTGAATAGTTTTATTAAAACTTAATACTTATATCAAATTATTTATTATTAATAATAATGTTTTTTTTTATTCGGTCATATCTAATTGAGAAATAATATCATAGACACCACTTTTTTACACTTACACCCAATTCACTATTAATTAGAATAGTAGTAGGATTCCTTGCCAGTGGCTTCGTTCTTCTCTATTAGAATCCAAGTGAAGTGGTGAGAAGCATTCATTGATACAAAGTATGAGAAGAAGAAAAATCTACAATACTTTTGTTAGCTTGTGATACAAGTTAACCAGATATCACTAATAGCCAACAGTTTCTTCATCAAGCTATTTTGTTTTCTCCTTTTTCCATAAAGGAAAACCTGATATTATTATTATTATAAATTGATAACTTCACCAATACTCTTATCAACTCCTTCTTCATGATCCTCAAATTTGGCTCCATTTTCCAAACCAATGTCCACCACTTTTGCATCAATATCACCTTCCTTGGAAGAACACTGTAAACAAAACCAAAACAAAGATTACAACCAAGTCAAACAGTTATAGCACTACTAGTCTACTAACTTTTCTTTTTCACACAACGAAAAAGGCAAAAACAGACTTTTGAACAACTAACCTCAACGATACTCTGATCGGCTTCTTTTACATGTTCCTCAACAGAATCCTCAACATGCTTCAAAGACACGGCTATATCTTCTGTTTTGCTGGAACCATCCTTTCCATCATCATTATCAGCAACACTTTTCTTAGGGTTACCCTGCAATGTTTTAAACTCCTTTACCAAACCAAAATCATTTATAACTAGGAAGTTTTCATAAGTTCTTCCAAGCACTCTCACAAGTGTTTATATCAGTAGATAAGTTCATAAATTCATACTAGTGAAAATGAGCATTACGCATTAACATTACCTCCGCAGAACACCGAAGAGGTTCACCAGTAATAACAATCGTCGGAAGGCGATGAACATCCCAACCCAAAACCTTACACACAGCCTGCCCAAAAGCCCTGTGAGCCTTTTTATTGGTAGTCCTCAAAATTGAAATGGAATGTTGAACAAGACCCGTACAATCCTTATACTTCTTCCCAGATTTCTTCCCAGTATCACAAACCAAACAGCAAAACTCTCCATTTTCGAAATACCTCTGGTAATAGCCAGTGAGTTCACTATCTTCCATGAAAACCCTAACGAAAAACTTCTCAATCTCTTCCAACCTATCATTATCGACGTTGTCTTCTTCATCGTCGTCGGAACCAGAACTACTCAGAAATTCCCTGAGAGCTTTACATGCTTTGTTCTGTACTTGTAACGCATACAGTCTCTCTTTCTCTTGAGGTTGAAGAGGAGGAGGATCCGGTCTGGGTTTCGCCACGGGCCAACCCGTTTGCGGCGGGTCGGATGAAATGGGGCACGGCCATGGTTTTGAATCGGGTTTGGGTCCTTTGTTCTTGAAGGCGGTGGTAGTGAGGGGAGGGAGGGATCTGGTGCGGGAGGGTGCAAATGGATAACGATGGAGTCTCGGTTGTTGAGGAGGGCCTTGGTGCCAAAGAGAATGTAGATAGATCACTTCCTCTCTTATTCTCTGTTCGTCGTATGGATACATGTTTTGCATTTTCTTCTCCAACTATCATTTCTTCATTTCTCTTTGCAAATGATGCTAGGATGTAAGTTTTAGGGTGGAATTGAAATGGTTGAGTACAAGTTTAATAAGTGGTGATGCTACAAAAACAAAATTGGATTCATTCATCATAAAAACAAATATAATTGTCTCCAAATTTTAAGGACAAAATCTAATGGTTATACACAAATATCATAGTTTCCAATTTTAGTTCTCACAATTATTTACATGAGTTTATTGGAAGAGAGAATGAGTGATGTATCTAGAAGGAAAAAAACTTAGTACTCTACCTCATATTATAAACAAAATAATATTCTCTTGAACTCTCTTTTCAAGCGTCTGTGTATCTATTTGTTTCTCTATAAGTATGTTTGATGTCTACGAACTCAAAGGTTCTCAACATATGTTTAATTGTATAATTAAATTCTTGTCGATATTGTTCTGCACCATCTCTATTGTTAGAGCTTTAATATATAAATAGTGAAATGATATTTTGACAACTAAATTTGTGTGTTAAAAACATTGTTGTAAAAATCGGACTGGACTAGTTGGACAACAAATCCATCAAATCCAGCAGAAAAAATAATGAGATTCTTCTCCTAGGGATCACTTTGGTAGAGTTGTGTGGAACATATAGATGAAGTTGGAGTTTTTCTCACCTAGGGATCACTTTGGTAGAGTTGTGTGGAACTTATAGATGAAGTTGGAGTTTTTCTCATCTTTAGACAATTCAAAGGTTAAGGAACCAGTATGGCAGAGTAAAGGTCGTTATAGTGAAGCCTGGAATAGCATTCTTAAAGCTGGAAGATTTAAGTCAAAGTCGAGTAAAGTTTTTTTAAAAGTATAGTATCAAAAATTGGGTATAGTCGAAAAGGATTTCAATCTTAGATCTTTCTTTTTAATATTATTTGAATTATGATTGTACTAAACAAATTTATGAAAATTATTCAAATTCATTGTTGGAGAACGACAAAATTTCAATGATCAACCATTGAAGAGTGTGTTGGGTGAAAATATGGAGTAAGGGCAATCTAGAAGGGAATGAATAAACCCTTTTAAAAAAACTTCAATTGATTTTCCAAATTAGAATATTAGAGGTTTTTCAAAATTGTGCGCGGAAGATTTAAAACAAAAATATGAAGATTGTACTTTTATTGGAATTTTGATCACTTCGACAAATACACAATTCTCCAAAGGCTCATATTGTTCAACAATGAATAATGGAACAATTGTATACTATGTGAGATGTGTCATATACTATATTTCAATTATGATCAAATTCTAACAACACTAATTTCGTAGTTTTTTTTATCAAACTAATTTGTTAGAATTTAATCACCTCTTAAGCTCAATTAGACACCAATTCTATCAAAACATAACCTTACATAATAAATATCTATCAATTGAATAAATGAAAAACTACATTAAGAATTGAAAACCTAAACATACAATACTCTATAAAACGTAAATGCAAGAGTGTGTGTGTACGTGTATGTGAGCGTGGTGGGTGTGTGTTTGTGTGCGCGTGCGTGTGCGTGCGCGTGCGTGTGTGCGTGCGTGTGCATGTGTGTATATACGTGCATGTGTGTGTGAGAGAGAACCAAAATATATAGTGATTTAATGTTCATCCTGAGTTCACCTAGTCCATTCTTCAATTTAAAAATACAAGACCAATAACATTAATTTGTGATTATCAAGTTAAATTGCATTGTTATATAACAAATTGAGATAAACTATCATTTTTAGAAGTTTTCCAATAGATTCATTGGACAAGGTTTGTTAATTTTAATGATTAATTGATAGATATTTTTATGATACTATGTATGTCTTAAAATTAATTATATATAGAGTTAATTCAGTGCATTTGTATATATTATTAGCCAGGAAATTATTCCAATTTTTATAAGAAATGACTTTCATTTATGTTATAAATATATTCACGTAGGTTATGAGAAAAAAATAGCTCTTATAGCTCAGTGGTAAAGTGTCAGTCTTGTAAATTGGAGGTCTGTAGTACTTCTAGTTTTAGTAATTGAACGTTGTTTTGTAATGTTTGATTTATGTTTAACTCCTAAGTATATTTGTTATATTTATGTTTTGAATTGTATTGTGAGATTATGAAGCAATTCAATAATATTTTATGGTTTGTTATATTTATGTTATGAATTGTATTGTGAGATTATGATGCAATTCAATAATATTTTATGGTTTATGTAAAGAATAAAACTGGAAATACACTTCTGCTTCTAAACTGGAATTAAATTTATGATTTCTACGTATAATTTATCAGATCTAAATGTGCATCGAAAATATATTTTCAATTTTAAAAGACATTTATAAAATTTTACATAATACGTAAGAATGTCATGGGATGGGTTAAAAAATTCACATTGAATAATATAATAGCGTCGCGTAAACACAAAACTATTAACTTTTACTTATATTAAATTTAGATTATAAAACAACACTTCTCACACAAAAATATTGAAGATATTATTTGTCTCGAATATTTATAATTTTTTCATTTTTTAGATTTTAGTATTATTTGTTTTGGTATAATATTTATTTTATTTTAGTCTTAATAATATAAAACTAATAATCTTATACAAATATAATAATTTTGAGTTTACTTGATTTGCTTTGAGCATTATTAAATTGCTCTTTAAAAGTAGAAATGAGTTTATATCTAGACAAGTTAGAAAACATCTTATCTTCTATTTCACTGGCTATGACTTGCTCATTGTTGGATGTTGTAGTATCATTACTATATCACATACTGTCATGAGATCATTCTTCTTGTTTTCTATGGAATTGTCACCTTAGAATTTCTCCTTTTGAACCTTTGAACATTTAATCTTGAAGTGTCTTGGTTTGTTGCAACCATAGCAGACCTTTCTGTGTTTCTTTTATTTTCTGGGGTTTAATTATCTATATGATTGAAAACTTGAAGTGTTTTTCCTTTGACAACTTTATTATTCGTCTTTAGGGCAATAAATTTAACTTTTTTGAAAAGTTCATTTGCATCTAACTCAAGCTCATTGCTTTTCAAAGAACTTGCAAGTTTGAACTCTTGAACTAACTTTAGTAATTACTTGACTTAAAGTATCATCATCATTATCAAAATCATCCATCATCAAAACTACACATTTGTTGATTGACTTGCATCTTGCTATCCATAAGCTTCATCATCTTTGATCGCTTCTTGATTATACGGGCAAGAACTTAGATTCATATTTTCCTTATTTTTAACGATGACAACATATCTATCAGGAATGTGGTAAAAGAACAAATTTATAGATAAAATTCAGAGTGATTCAACTCCTTATCACTGTTAGTGCGTGAGACACTTTTAGTGAGGAGAGAAAGAGAGAATAATAAAGGAAATAAGGATTTGTATTATTGAATTGTACAAATAATGATACAACCCAGGACTATTTATATACAACCCTAATTGGGCTTGGGTCTACACAACTTAGATTATATTTAAATATTAAATCAAATCAAATCTACTATTTTACCAAATCTAATTTAATATTTTAACACACCCTCATAATCCAAGTTGTCGAACATCCTCAAAAATAGTCGATCTAAACTCATAATTTCTTTCTCAAATTCAGGAATCTATCAATCAACAATCCTTTGGTGAAGATGTCGGCCAGCCATGCTTCGCTTGAGAAATGTCTAACTTCAAGTTCACCTCGATTTACCTTTTACCTCAAGAAGTGAAACCTAGCTTCGATATCTTTACTTCTTCCATGCAAAATTGGATTCTTCGCCAGATTTATAGCTGACTTGTTGTCGATTTGCAACACCAGCGATTTCTTCACTTCGACAACCATTTCTTCAAGTACTGATTTGATCCAAATTGCTTGACAAGCAGCATAAGATCCTTCTATATATTCAGCTTCGCAAGATGACAATGCCACCACAAGTTGCTTCTTCGAACACCATGATATTGGGGCACCAAATACTTGAAAGAAATATCCAGTTGTGCTTCTTCGATCTTCTTTATCCCCACACCAATCAGCATCTGAAAAACAATTAACTATTGCTTCTTTATCTTCAGAATTTCGTCAAAATAGTATTCCACAGTTTTTCGAACCCTCTTCAGATATCTCAGGATTCTTCTTGCAGCCTTCATATATGACACTCTTGGTTCACTCATATATCTGCTTACTAATCCGACAGCGAAACCTATATCAGGTCGATTGTTGCATAAATACCTAAGAGGTCCCATAATTTGCTTGAACAAAGTTACATCAACTTTATCTTCCTCTTCATTCTTCTCCAACTTCACATTTGATTCGACAGGAGAAGATGTAGGATTCGAATCATCTATTATGAATCTCTTGAGTATCTCTTTGACATACTTCCTTTGATGTAGCACCATACATTGCTTCGTTATTTGAAACTCCATGCCTAGGAAATAAGACAATTTTCCCAGATCTGACATTTCAAATTCCTTCGCCATCAGCTCTTTGAACTTCGACAAGTTCTGCAAGCTATTTCCAATTACTAGAAAGTCATCAACATATAAGCAAATGATTGTTATATCTTGTACTACAACCTGGACATAGACACCATACTCTGATTTGCATTTGACAAATCCCAATTCGACTAAGTATGAGTCAATCTTCTTGTTCCATGCCCTAGGTGCCTGCTTGAGACCATAGAGCTCTTTATGCAACTTATATACTTTACTCGCTTCTCACAAACTCAGGAGGTTGTGTGACATAAACCTCTTCTTCCAGAGGACCATTCAGAAATGTTGATTTCACATCTAAATGAAATTTCGACCAACCTTGGTTGCATGCCAATGTTACTACTAGTCGAACAGTCTCCAATCTTGCTACTGGAGCAAATACTTCAGAGTAGTCAAGTCATTCTCTTTGAAGAAACCCTCGAGCTACTAATCTTGCTTTATGTCTTGCTATCGAACCATCAGCATTGTGTTTCAACTTGAACACTCACTTCACTTCGATAGCTTTTGTATGTGCTGGTCATTCGACTAACACTCATGTGTTGTTTCTTTCGATTGCCTCTAACTCTTCGACCATAGCTAACTTCCATTTATTACTCTTCAAAGCTTCACTATAGTTGATTGGTTCAGCACCTGTAAGTAAAGCAAAATGAACTAATTCTCCATCTAGTGTTACTTCATCATCACCAGTGGTATCAAATTATTCTATTTTAATTTGTTATTAGAAAATTGTTAGTGAATTGTGGTAACTGAGCGTACAACTATTAAACACATTTATTATTATACTAACTCAACTGACTTATTAAAGATTCAAAAGTCTTGATGTTATATATTTTTCTTTGAAGATATTTTAGAATTTATCAAAGAAAAATTACTAGTCCAATATTTATGATTAAACACTATTAGTACTATATTTTTACATTTTTATCTACCCGATCAATTCAATCCAAACTAACCCGTTGATTCTCAGTTTGATTTAGTTTGAGTTTTATTGTAAAAATTTGCAAATTCAATTCAAATCAACCCACATAATTTTAATCAGTTGGGTATTAGATTATCTCAAAATCGACTCAAATCGGCCCGCGAACACCTCTAAATAAGATATTGAATAAAATATTAAAATTGAAGTGAATTAATTAATATTAAAAACATTCAACAGTTAAATGAAGAGAGAGTGAGATCTCATAAAATATTTTATAAAATATTATTGAGTAATATTAACATTTTATAAGTTAATTATTTGGATTAAAACGAAAAAAAGAAGGGTGTAAGAGTAACCAAGGTCGGTGGGAAGTAGTAGCGAAAGCGACATGACATAAATGTGTAAGAGTTTTAAACTCCCAATGCCAAGCTCCGAACATATCTGTCCTTTTTCCTCACCTCCCCCCTCCTTAGATTTTCTCTCTCTCTCTCTCTCTCTCAGATATCATTTTTTTTTTTTTAACTTAACAATAAAACAATCACTCCTTAAACCCAACTGTCTCTTTTTCTCATTCAAAAGACAACACCAACCTTCATTCCGATCAAACGCCAAAATAAGCTCACGAAATTTCGTAAGAAACCTCTCTTTTTTTTTTTTATTGGTTGGTTGGTGATTATGATTCTGCATAAGTCCCTGGAGGCAGCAGAATCATAATCTATTCCGGTTTTTGTGATGCTCTTTTCAAGGCTCTAAACGCTACTAATATTATTCGCTGTTTTTTTCAACGCGTTTTCATCTTCTTCTGTTTTTTTTTTTTTTTACTTATAAAGCAAAATAACATGATATTTTTCATTTTCATTTTTTCCCTTTGTTATGCAGGCTGTTTCTTATGAGAACTTGATCGTCTTTGTCCATTCCTGATTTCTTGGAGATTTTTTTTGAGGTAATCATACTTCAACTTAATGTTATTTGCTTTCATAGATGATTAAATATGTGGATTTTTTTTTAATTATTACTGGTGTTGTATTGATTTTTTGTAATTATACGTGTCCTGTATATTAGTATTGATTTTTTGTAATTATTTTTTTTAAAATATTATTAGTGTCGATGTGTCTGTGTTCGTGTTTGCGGTATCCGTGTTTTAAATACTATACTTTCACTTATTTTTGAAGTGTGAAAAGATTTTTATATATGTAAAATGGGGGAGTACATGTTTGATTTGTATTATTATAGTGAGACCTAATAGGTTGGTATTTTTGGAAGAAATAAGGAACTGGGTTAGTGTTTTGGAGGGCCCATGGTCTTGTGTTGTGCTTTCTTAAGGTAGCATGTCCTGTGTCTGGTGGATTTTGAAAAAGGCCAAAGATTCTCATCTTGTATCATTTCTGACTCTTTTGTTTATGTTTTTATATTAAAGGCTGTAAATGTCTGTTTTAGTGGATAGTGGTGGATGTTGAAATGACTCAAGTGGGGGAAAACAATAAATGGAGGTGAAAATTTGCTGTTTCTTTTTGTTTACCTTTATCAGTGTCCACTGTTATCAAATAGCAGCGCCATGACCCGATGTGACGGATATCGTGGCATTTTTGGACTTGCCGCTATGGTTAATATTGGCTGATATTGCGGGTTTTTTAGCCATAATTTACTATAATGGCGCTGCTAAGCAGCCAATATGACGGGATTTTGGCTCTCTGCCATGGACCACCATCCACCGTCGACAACACTGTCAGTGTCCTATTAGATACTGATGATAATTGATAAAAGAGAAATAGATACAATAGAGATTTTGTTGTAGTTAAGTGGCAAAATATACTAGTGATGTGATGGGATGCCTTAGAGAGGGGGTTGATATATTTTCTCATTTTTATGATGGTGAAATTTAAAGTTCCTTGTGGGTCCTGTGAAATGATCCCGCTTTGATGAGTCCTGTTGCAGACTCATATAGGCTCCTGCTAGGCCAGATCATTTACACGTTGAATTGAATCACACAAATGTATACATGAATGAGTGTGTAGTGTATCAAATGTTACAAAAGGTAGTTTCATTGAATTTAGTTATTGATTCCCCTTTGAAAGGAAATGAAAAGTAAATGGTATTTATGCAATTATGTAATCATTCTTGTTTTGCCTTAACAACACAAACTAATTAAGTTGACCACTTTACAAATAAGTAATGATTACTTCAATTGGTGGGCCAATTCTCTTTTTTGAAACAAAGCCTGGAAAACTTGTATAACCATAATAAAATATGTAGAAGTAATGACCTTGTTTTTCTTGGCTTGAAGTTGATGTTAAATTTGACCTTGATGCTTTGCTTTTCACTGTATAAAACTTTCATTTTGTATGTACATTGCACACTTTTTTTTAGTTAATGCATCTTTTGATTGTGTTCTTCTTTATTCTTTAGCACCTTTTGTCTTCTAAACATGCTTGTTTATGACTTTTGAGGTCTTCATTGTTAGTCAAGCCAAAAACTTGTTATAGATGAAAAACAAAAAGAAACCTTAACCTTATATTAAAGGCCTTGATCTAAGCGATAAAGTGTGTTATTGTTCTTTTTTATTAATCTTTTGTTGGGAAAATTCATCATGATCACCATCTTTTGACGACTTTATTGCCCTTCTTATTCTTTTTATATACTTCTGAGATTACATTTAAACCAATCTCATTCTTTGTAGTAATATTTTTGTTTTTGTAGATGGAATCTGTTAAGCCTTCAGCAGTGACGCCACGCAAGAGTAAATTGTCTCGAACTCTGACAAAGGTTCTTCGTGCAAAATCAATGAGTGGAAATTCACAAGTTGAGGGACTGCAGAATGTTAAAGTTGATGAGGGGAAAATGATGCACGGTGAAGAAGATGAAGAGCTTAAGGAAAAATTGGCCGTAGAAGCTTTGGTTTCGGGAGTTTTTGCTTGCATTTCAGCTATAAAAGCTTCATATGCCCAGCTACAATATGCTCAATCACCTTATGACCCTGATGGAATTCAAGATGGTGATAAACTACTAGTCTCGGAATTGAAAACCTTGTCAGAACTCAAGCAATGTTGGTTCAAAAAGCAATTTCATTTTGATCCTTCGCCAGAAGGGGCGATTGTTGCAGCTGAATCGAAAGAGCTTAAGAGTGTTATAAAAACGTATAGGATAATGGGGAAGAGGCTTGAATCGCAAACACGGCTTAAAGACTCTGAGGTTATATTTCTTAAAGAGAAGTTAGAGGAAGCAAATAAACAGAACAAGTCAATTGAAAAGAGGTTAAATCAAAGTGGCTCATTATCTTCTCTTGATAATCTTCACATCTCAGGACTAAGTCCTTCACATTTTATATCTGTTCTCCGCCACACTGTTAAATCAATTCAAAGCTTTGTGAAGTTGTTGGTGAATGAGATGAGATCTTCCTGTTGGGATATTGATGCATCGGTGAATGCTATTATCGGAGGCAATGTTGTTTATTTGAAAGAAGATCACAAGTGTTTCGCTATCGAGTCTTTTGTTTGTAGGGAGATGTTCGATTCCTTCAACTTCCCTAATTTCAATCTCCGTCCTACCGATTTTCTTCCCGACAGAAACAAAACACAATTCTTCTTTTCGAACTTCAACGAGTTAAAATCCATGAAAGCAAAGGAGTTTCTCGGTTCAAAACCAAAATCAGCTTTCGCAAAGTTCTGCCGGGCGAAATACATGAGACTAGTTCACCCTCAAATGGAGGCATCGTTTTTCGGTGACACGAAGCTGAGAATCAACATGGTGAACGGCGGAGAATTTCCTGATGACAACTACTTGTTCACATCATTTGCTGAAATGGCCAAGCTGGTATGGCTTTTGCATTGCTTAGCCTTTTCTTTTGAGGCTCAAGCTGAAATATTTCAAGTAGGGAAAGGATGTAGATTCTCTGATGTTTACATGGAGAGTGTTGTGAATGTGAATGAAGTAGCCATAGCAGTGGAAACTGAGGCACAAGTTGGTTTCACTGTTGTTCCAGGTTTTAAGATAGGTAAAACTGTTTTACGGTGCCAAGTTTACCTCTCACAGTTATTACAACAAAGGTAGCAGCAGTAACTGTGAAGTGAGGACTAGTGTCTTATGGTTGTCATTGGTCAACAGTGTAAAACATTGGTCGACCGTGTATTGTTGTCATTGGTCATCAGTGTAAAACATTGGTCTGGTCGACAGTGTATTGTTGTCATTGGTCATCAGTGTAAAACATTGGTCGACAGTGTATGGTTGTCATTGGTCGACAGTGTAAAATATTGGTCGATAGGGTAAAAATATTTTACTCCAGGGCACCATCTTTTTCTCTTATTTTATTTAAATGTAGTTTAATGAAAGTATATTATGACCTAAAGTTTTGGTGATACTGATATTAGGCTAGTGGCAGGAATTGTTAAGCTGTTACGGTATCTTTTACATGATTATGTACAAAATAATGTTGAAAAGTAGTAGGTAGGTGGTAATTGATAATATACTAGTAGTATGTTGTTTTATTTTTATTTCCTTGTTATGTCATATGTGCATTTTCTCTTTGGAAAATTTTGTTTGACAGAATTGAGTTTGAATGGATTGATAGATAGGTAAATGGGTCCCATGCCATGTGATGGGAGGTTTATTGAATGAGGGTGGTGCGGATAGAAAGACAATGTTTGCAAAGCTTTCTTGTCTCATAATGATAGATTTGCTTCTGAATCAGTCACATCCCATGCGTCAGAAATATATTTAATTATTTATTTAAATTGTTAGAAATTCAATTCAAAGAGAAATTATTAATGATAAAAAGAAATTAATATAGGATCTATCATAAGTCTATTTTTTGTCCTAGTCAAATCTTTTCGGATGTTTGATTAATTTATTAATGTATTTAAACCTATATTATTTGAACACATGCAAATAAGATTCAATTAATGTTTATATATACTATAGAATCCAAAGTATAATGTTTATTATTTTTTTATTTTTGGAATCACGGTATCCGGTCTTGCAACCGACTAATTCAAGAGGAACTAATTCTATCGTCTATTAGCTGGAGTCCCGTTTAAAGATCTATCGCCCATTAGTGAGGGTCCTGTTTAAAGTCAGAACTGGACTGACCCAACACAAGAATTGATAGCATTCAGCAGAATTCGAACTTAGGACCTTGAGAGGAGCACACTCTCAAGACTCACGCCTACTATTTAAGATCAAATAAGTCAATGTAAGATTTGTTTCAGAGATTATTTGTATGAGATAACTTATGAAAACAACTTGTAACGTTATTTATAAGATTTTTTAATTTACTTTCACGAGTTCTGTAATTTACTTTTGTATTAAATATAAAGTATAAAATACAATATAAAAATTAATAAATTTATTTATATTTATTAAATAAGTCGATCCGATAAGTTTAAACTTTTTTTATGGTCTTGTAACTAAATAAATTTATAAAAAAATTTAAATATTTTCTACTTAAAAATAAATATATCATGATTATGATTTGTGTAGGTTAGACCATAAGTCTCTTTTAGTTGATTTAATGTATTCTCACCCTATTCAAGAAATACGAAAAAAAATATTACTATTAAAATAAAATTTAAAGGAAGAAAAAACTTTTTCTTTGTTTAACTCTAATTCAAGAGATAAGAGAAAAGTATTAATGATGAAAAAAACTAATATAAAAAATAAATTATTTATAATTTAATAGCAAAGCTCCTTAAAAGAAAAAAAAAAAAAAATTTCTTTCTATTTTTAAGGTTTTAATACATTTGTGGTGGTAGAAGACGCGGCATTCTCGTTGTCATGAATTAAGATTTTAAGACCACTTTTTGTTGTAATTCTTGAAATTGCTACATACAATTGGCCATGATAAAAAACAGGTATAGTCAAATACAATCCGACACTATCGAGTGACTGATCTTGGGATTTATTAATTGTCATTGCGTAGGAGACAATGATTGAAAATTGTCTCCTAATTAGCTTAAATGGCCAAGGTGACTCAGATGGTGACACAGACATGCGAGAAATGTAAAACATGTTACCTATGTTCTTTTCACCTTTTCTTTATTGGATAAAAGAAAAGTCGTTAGCGACTTTTGTTATCCACAACATTTGCGATAAACACAAAAATTATGACACTTTAAATAGACGTCAAGACTGATATACCAACACAAAAACACAATGTCAAGACAAATATTATTACATCTCCGACACTTTTTCTAAAAAAATTTGAACATAAAGCATCATTCATTAACAAAGTTTGTTTGATGCATAATCTACCATGACCCTTAAGCATACAACAAACCTCCTAACTGATCAGATGAGTTTTACGTATTGTCTCTGTATCTTCAAAAAATAATCTTCTTTCTGACTTTTCTAAATCATGACAAATAATGATAGGGACTTTAACATATTCCATATGAAAATAAGGGATATAACTGATCACTAATCGACATAGCATAATGATCACTCTAAACTCTAGTTACAAAATATGGTTAGGATGATGCCACATTATTTATTTTATTTGAGTATTATATTAATAGTGCTATCAAAATAAATGTATTGATGTAATTTTTAATAATTACAACAAAAATATTTGGATTTATTTAGTTTGTTATAATTATACAAAATGTCATACCCATATTTTTTAGGGGAAACATTGATTATTAATTTACTCTTAATTTAGTTATTGTGACAAATAAATTTAACTTACTCATAATGAAAGGGAGCAAGATAAGAATATGACAGAAACATACTAGTACTTGCAAGACTCAATTAGTGCAAACCAAAAATCTTTTTCTTCTTCAAACTTATATTGACTACAATTGGGTATCTTATCTATGCTTATCCATTTTATTATTTTTCTTCTCACTCATGATTTTATAAACTTAATTGTGAGAATATTTCTTATTTGAAATTATTAAGTTTGTTTAATGTCACATAGTACTTTTATAAGATTATTGTCTAGTTCTGAATAACTATTTTCCTCTTTTTAAAGATAAATAATCATTTAAATTTTGAATAAAAAATTATAAAATTGTGTTATCCGGTTTTATGTTATTTTTTAAATTAGTATTTTTGTCAAGAAAAATGATAATTTATTTCATTTTCAATATCAATGCATGCAAAAAGTCACACGCTAACTAACAACGTAAGAGACCACTTGCACTGGAATATAGGCTTTTAGCCAGCTATTGCATTATTGAATTCTATAATTGATTATAATTGATGAGGAATAAATTGGTTCAGTTTTTGTCATGATTCCATGCCATTTCCATGCTTTTTCTTTGGAAAGGATTCATGCATTTCTCCCTATTTTAATTTTGTATTCTTAGAGAATTGACTCTGTCATAAAAGACACAATATTTATGGGAGTTTTCTTATGTCAGTTCCAAATGTCCATCAATAAAAACAACAAAGAATAAAGAACAAATATAATGAACATTAAAGAATATAGTGTGAAATGATTTTTCTGAAGTTTGCAATAAAGATCAAACATCAAGAACTCCATCAAGAAAAAAATCCTAATTGTTCAAAGCACTTCTTTGATCTGAAGTATAAATTTTAATATTTTTTAGGATCAAATATGTACAATAAAGTAAAATCAATTTATTCATTTTTTTCACTTTTCAGATGATAATAGTATTTGCCGTGAATTTTTAGATTCGTTATTATTTAGGTCATGTGGATAGAAATGAATAGTAGAATGTTTAAGTTTAAAGTTATATCTATTGCTCAATTTGTTAGATAGGATTAAATAGATGTGTTTTATTTAGTTAAAAGATAAACCTGTTAACACAATTTTGGTATCTCACAAGGCAAATATTTTTGGTTTGTTTGGGATAGAGTGAGGTTTCCTTTTTTAGTTTGATGGTTGTATTGTAAACTTTTGTGGCACTAGTATATTTTGTGATATTCTTTTTTCTGGCTATAATTATAAGTTAAAATAATTATTTTATACAAATTAAGAAAATTAGTTGAGTGTAATTGATTTTTTTGGTTTCATGTCCAATCAAAATAAAATTTATCCTTAGTGATTTGATGAATTATTTACTAATATTAAATAATTTTGACTTTATTTAAGGGTGTAATAGTAATACAAGCATTAATTAATCTAAAAATTAATGTTTTTGTTTATAATAACGATCAAAATTTAATGTCATTTTTTTATTTATAATAGTGATCGGAGAGAGTAATAAAATTAAGCAAAATTGATGATTATGTAATCAATCACGAAACATATATATATATATATATATATATATATATATATATATATATATATATATATATATATATATATATATATATATATATATATATATATATATATATATATATATATATATATATATATATATCATGACATACTTCACTGTTGTCAAGTAAAGCAGAAAAAATCAAGTAATCATAGTCATGGCCTAAATACCTAATCAATGATACTCTATAAAAAAGTCATTATGAGTATCAATTTCATGAATAATTAGGGCATAATTTTTCCCACTTTGTTACTTGTGAACTCTTGTAAAAAATATAAAATGTCTTTAAAATATGGAAATACTTTTACGGACATATCCAAATCTAAAAAATAAAAAATAAATCTGTATTTTCGAAAATTGATATTCTTAACAACTAAAAACATCGAGAAAATGTAACATAAATTAACATCAATTATTATTATGACATTATTAAAAATAAAATATTATATAGATAATCGTTAACGTAAATTTGACAATACATTTCATCATCAAGCAAGACATTTCAACATCTTTAAAATATCTTCGGCCAATCTTTCAATCTTAGCATCCACCTACATCAGACCTTTAGTTTCGTAACACTTAAATGTACTCCACATAACATTTAAATCTTCATTTGTCTTTAGCTCAAACTTGTTAAACTATTTCTTCCATTCGTTGTCAATTGAGGGTGAACTGTAATAGATCTTCACAACTCTTCGATAGTCTAGGTACAAATTCTCTAATATTAATTTTAGATCGACAATAAATGTGATCTTTGTGAACCTAAATTCAAGAGGGGGCTTCTCATTATTGAAGTAGACAAAAGCGAGAAATGCATATTGAGACATTATATGTGCGTGTTCATGCTGACAAATATAGTTGCATAGATATTTATACAAATTTTAGATCAATATGAGCCTTAAAAATCCAATCGTGTCTCAAAGGATATTCCGAAAATGAACTTCTGGATACGCCTTGTCTCGTTTAGTAAAATTAGGGTGTAGACGAATATGTATTTTCGAATAAATCCAAGAAAGCATTTTTTATAATATGGGGTGATTCCGGAAATAAATTTCCAAATGAATCCTTGGTAACATTTTTAAAAAAAATTGGGGTGCAACCAAAAATGTATTTTCAGATTCACCTGTAATTGTTTACACATAACATGTTATAGAAACATAACCTGTTATTAAACACAAAAATGATAAAAAATTTGAAAATTTGAAATATACATTAAAAATGTATACAACTTACATCGTTAATACCAATCCAAAATTACATACAAAACTTGTGCAACCACCTAAATACATTGTTGGATAATAAAATGAATCAAAACATGTGTGACCGCCTAACTCTATATCTATGACTGGTTCCACCTTAACTTTTGTTTATTTGATTCTCTTTCAATCCCACTCAACTTGATGAATTTTTGCATCCTATCCAAAAAATGATCCGACCAAGTTTCATCTTTGTTTGTTGAATGTGTTGTTCACCCTGGTGATGTCAATGGTATAGGCCATCCTTGTTTCAAATAAACTTGAATGAAACATAGTGATTTTGAAAGTCACCCCAATAAATATACTACAATCAGTTGGATTTGAGATGGGATACTCCAAAAGTAAAAAAATAAGTTTCGAGAACCTGTATGTTGTCATATCAATACACACTCTGTCATATGCACATGTTTAACTCTTTGATAATTTGTTGGAAGACAAGTGTATGATTATCCTCACCTTTACCGAGAAAAGTTGAAATAACTTTGATAACCTCATTTACCGACACCCTTAGCATTTATAATCTGCTAAATGTATTTATGCATAAAAAATCAACATCTCATCAATATGTTTTATTTTTTATAAGGGTGGTGTAGGAAATGGTTTGCTAATGCGAACACCTTAGAAAAACACTTTTTTTGAGATTTTAAAGTTGGAGAATCTGCAAAAAGTGTCTCAACATGTTCAAAATAGGAAGGAGACTGCATCTTTGAATTGTCACTCAGTGTTGATTTTACCTTATTTAAGAGCGACCTTTGTTTTTACCAGTTGCAATGGTGGTTTCATATTTTTAGTTTATGGATAGGTAAATATTCATCAATTGCACTTTTATGTGGAGTTTCATGTAATCATCGACTTTCAAAAATCTCTCTTGAATCACTTTCCATTAGGTCAAGATTATTTGATTTACCGTCCTTCATCACAATACCATCATCATTAAATCAGAGCCTCTTCCAGTCTGTATAAACCTCATCCATTCGTATTGGGATAACTAGTTTCATCTCCTTTGACCTTAAACTAGCACATGGAAGATTGTATGTCTTCAAGACTGAATGTCATCCTATGTGTATAACCATACATTAAGTTATATGAACCTACTTTCTTAGCTCATTTGACTTCATAAAAAATAAAATCCAATCTCGCTCGAGATATATTGCCCACAAACTATAAGTAAAGATTGTCGTCTCTAAATATGTGTTTAAAAACTGTAATGATGTGACCTAATGATCTATATATCTTATTATGTTGATTTTTTATTATTTGGTTCACATAATCTCAATCGCTACATAAATCACTTTTAATATTTTCCAACCAAGTCTTCAATGTAGCATGTGCGGATTTGTATTTCCAAAGTGTCTAACCTGATCAATCCAAACACAAACAATCTTCTTCTTTACGTGGTCTAGAATTGTACTTTCAACATATTTTAAGACATCCAGATAGTTGGTCTAGAATTGTGCCAACAAATATAGTAGCATAGATATTTATAAAAGTTTTATATCAATATGGCCCTTAATAATTCAATTCAGTCTCATAAGATATTCCAGAAATGAACTTCCAGATACACCCTGTTTCGTTTAGTAAAATTACGGATGGTATTCAACAAAAATTCGGAAATGTCTTCCTGGATGCAACGTTCGTTTTTTCAGACAGAAAACCAGATTAATGTAGTTAATGAGGATGAAAATACATGTACAATACCTTACATTTAAATTTCTTTTGCTCTTTTTGATGTAAAAAAACAGACAAGTCTAGTTTAGAAGTAGAAATTTTGATTGAGTGTGGAAGGAGATTTTCATAGAGTTTAAAGAAAAAATGGTGTTTTGGATCATGAGTGAAGCAAACATGCAATGTGTTGTTTTATTAAATTTTTTGCTTAGCATTTCCAAAAATACACTTCGAAAATAGTCATTGAGTTGAAAAATACATGTAAGTTTTTTTTTTAATTCCCGCTTGACAAATTTGGAACTGCACTTTCGTATTTGTCCCTGAATTGATAAAATAACAAAATAATTGAAGGGGATTGTTTGGAGATACACTCTAGGACTAATTTTTGCAAAAATAATAATGTTTTTAACTTGAAATCTTTTTTGGTGTAAAATTGGTGCGTTCGAAGATGTACTTCTAAATTCGAAAAGATATTTTCGAATTTCTATAGAGTGCTTCTCAACCAAGAGAAGTAATGTCTATAATTTAAGAGAAAAAAATAGTCTATATATTTACATACTTGCCCTCTATTTTATTTCATGAACCTAATACCAATATATATCTCTCTCTATCAAGGTATGCTTCCAAAATCTTTATTTTAGAAAAAACAAAAATCAAAAGTATAAAATTATGACAACATTCATGTCTAAGAGCATAAATATCGGTGTCATGTCACCGTTCACACATACTCCAAAGCCATCATTTCAAAAAGCTATAGATAATCAACTTTCATTACCATGCTTTAGTTTGCAAACGTGCTTCTGTCTAACAATGTCCTTAAAATTGAACTGGATGGAAATATATATTTTAAAATTAAATCTGAGGTATGTTGTAGTGTTTAATGGAATCCATTTTAGATGTTTTGATATATTGTATGGATATTTGAAAAATCTAGATGAATTGTTTAAATAATTGAGAAGTGTAAAATAATATAAAATATTTAGTAGGGTCCATTTAAAGAACTCAAATGGGTTCTTTGGGTGTGGATGTTGTAACGAGACAGAGGACTGGACATGCTTTTTGTCATATAAAAGATACTCAACAAGCAGCTCTAAATCTGCACATCCCAGATCGTCATCAATGTCATGGTTTTAAATTGAAGTTGTGGTTGCCGATGTTGCAACTGCAATCATTGCGGTGTGAATTTTTACAGTGAGGTGTTTGAAATACAATGTTGAAAAATACTTAATGTTAGTTTTTTCATTAAAAAAAATAAGTAAATTGAGTTTTAAAATTCTAATATATTGATTTGTAATGAAAATAGTTAAAGAAAAATTATTGAAATTGTTGTATGTGGTTTCTAATATAGTCAGAGGCGTAATCTTACAATCACACTGTAATTGCGGTCCGATGAGACAATCGCATCCGCAATATTACGGATGCAATTGCATCGCAATTTAAAACCATGATCAGTGTACTCAGCTAGCTGCATAGTATACTTGACTTATCTAATTATTCATAACTGATTCTTATAATCTAAGAAACTAATCCCTATGATCTATGAGCTAACTAACTAATTTAGTTAGTTGTGTGATAGAGATGAAGCTTTGCAGCAACCGACAGTTGAAGTTTAAGCTCCATAAGGCCCAAGAAAAAGTGAAGTGGTGATAAGAACCAAAAATAATGGAACAGAAATTTATGTATATAATTTTGGAATATTACAACACAGGTTTTCGAGAGCCTTTCTTTCCACAATTCTCTTTCCTCCTAATTTTCCTCAATGCTTTCCTAATTTTGATTTGCTTCTATTTGTACTCAATTTAACACCTATTCCTAATTTGCACAATTAATGTGAACTAAATAATTCATTTTGTTGGAGTAACGTTAATACATTTTGCAGATGTTACTTGTGTTCTTCCATAGAAGGGTTATATATTATGATATTATCGAAGAATACCAAAACATATTTTCAGAGTATTGGTCTTAATACTTCATTCATTAATGATTGAAAAGAAGAAGGTGTGTTGGTAAGTCCAAATGGAAGTACCATAACTTCATAATCACCTTCATGTGTTTGGAAAGTATGTTTTGCAACATCCTCTTCCTTCATTCTGATTTGGTGGTATCTGAATCTTAGATCCAGTTTTGAAAAGATGTTGGCCCTTCTATTTCGTCCAACCACTCTTCAATCACCGGTATGGGAAATTTATCGGGAACAATGATTTTGTTCAAGGCCCTGTAATCTACACAAAACCGCCAACTATCCTCTTTCTTTCAAACTAGGATGACAGGACTAGAATAAGGACTCGTAAATGGTCGGATGATTCCCGCTTCTAACATTTCCGCCACCAAATTTTCAATTTCGTCTTTTGATAGTGAGTATATCTATATGGTCTAATATTCTAAACTTGGGCTCCTTCTTTGAGGTGCATGGCATGGTCTTTACGTCAATGAGGAGGAAGTCCTTCCAGGGGTTCAAAGATGGAAGGGAATTCATGTAGCACACCTTTTAATTTTGACGGGATTGAATCCTTCCAATCTATCTCTGCTTAAATATGACAATAATCGATAAGGAACTCTTCTCCTTGTTGCAAAGCTTTCAACATATAATTAGTGAGGCGTCCTTCTTTGAAAGTTCTGGTTCTCCCTTTAAAATCACCTTTCTGCCATTAATCCTGAGGCCCAACTTTAGTTGTTCAAAGTTGGCACTAATCTCTCCCAAGCTTGCTAACCATTCCATTCCTAAAACCACATCCACGCCTCTGAGGCCAAACAAGAAAATTTGTTGTTGTACTTGTACCTCTTGCACTTTCAAGGAACCTTCAGATACTCCTTACATTTGATTTTGTGACCATCTCCAACTTCTACAACGTATGATGGTTTGTCTTCCACCTCTAATTGTAATGTTTCCACTAGTTCCTTCGAAATGAAGTTGTGGTGGCGCCACAGTCTATCAATACTATGACTTTGTTATCATCAATACTTCCCCAAACCTTCAAGGATCGGTGAGAGGTAAATCCCACAATACTATTCATGGATAACTGGGCGTTTCGCCAAATTCTGGTTCAGGCTCCTCTTCGAAGTTTTCAATATCATCTTTATTTGTTACTAACATTATCTGAAGTTATTTATTTATGCATACATGAGACGTGCTCCACTTTTCTGTGCTCCACTTTTCTTTACAACGAAATCATTATCCTTTCTTCCTCTTCTCTTGAAGTTCTGCTTCGGTTAATCATTGAAATCCTCTGGGTTGGTTGTTGTTTATTTGGTTTGTGCATGGATACACTGCCCGCAAAAGAATTAGAAGGGCCATTACTTTTTCCTCCACCTTTCTGACTAACACCATAAGTAACAGTCTACGAATAAGATGGGCTTCGATACAAGTTGTTGAATTTTGAATTTGAGTTAGAAGGAGCATTTGGTCCCACCTTCCAAATTACTCTATTTTTTTGTTCGATCATTAATGCCTTCTTGACCATGATTGAAAAGGTGGGTGGTTCGTAGAGTTTAATTTCTGCCCCAATGTCTTCCTTTAATCCGTTCACAAAAATGTCCTTTAAATGCTCTTCATCGACATTGTTCAGCATACCTGCAGACTTTTCAAATTGTTCAACGTACTCTTCCACTGTTTCTTCTTGTTTAAGGGCAAGGAGGGTGGCAAAGGGGTTGAGAGTGGCTGAAGTTTGGAATCTTTCAAGAATGGAAAGTTTGAAATCTTCCCATCCAATATTAGAATTGCATTTCTCCCACCATTGAAACCAAGATAGTGTCTTTCCCTCTAGAGCCACCATAACTGCCTGAATCTTTTATTCTTCTAGGATGTCTCACATTTGAAAGAAGTGTTCCAATTTATTTATCCAGACAGCCATAAGTATCGGATTCTCCATCATATATGGGGATTGCCATTTTTCTCCATCGTTCTGTTTTTCTTTCTCTGGTGTGGACCTTGGTTGAATGTTCTCCATTGATGGAACCTTTGGGTGTGCCATCTTCAAAATGCTTGGACAAATTTTCCATCATGGCTTCTAGGTGTGCAAAGCGTATTTCGAATTATTGTCGTTCTGCATCTCGATTTTGTCGGTTCACCATCAACATTTCCAAAATTCTCTCCATTGTGTCTGGATTTTCGGAACTAGATCGAGTTGTCGCCATAGTTGGAAGCAAAGCGCTTGGACGGTGCTCTGAAACCAATTGATAAGAACCAAAAGTAATGGAACATAAATTGATAAAAACAAAAAAAAATGGAACTGAAATGAAAAGATGAAAACAAAAACTTATGTATATAATTTTGGAATATTACAACACAGGTTTTCGAGAGCCTTTCTCTCCACAATTCTCTAGGTTTTCGAGAGCCTTTTTCTCCACAATTCTCTTTCTTCCTAATTTTCCTCAATGTTTCCTGATTCTGATTTGCTTCTATTTATACTCCATTTAACATCTGTTCCTATTTGGCACAATTAATCTGAATGGTTGTGACTATTATATTTGATGTTGTTTGGTTCCAAGGGTTGCTTCCTTTCGGGTGGGTGTGTCTATTCACCAAGGGTCACACCCTCTGATTCGCATCTCTTGACCCTGCACTCTTTGGGCATCGCTGCCTGCGGGTGTAAAACTTGGTGATGGGTGGCCTAGGCTTATCCAATGGTATGTAAACAAGATACGAATATATATTCACTTCGAACTGGAATAATAGGTTTTTCTAAAATTATGGCCTCAGGTGCAATCTTTTGTGGTTCAATGAATCAATAAGAAGTTGGTTGTGCGTTTTTTTGGACTGTCAAAAATCCTTCAAAAGATTGGAGAGGTAGCTTACAAAATTCAATTGTCTGTCACTCAGTTGAAGAAAACGGTTGAGGATTATCAACCTTTAGCTGAAGTGTCGGTGTCACTCGAAGAGGATACATAGACCATAACGATTTTAACGCCTTCTCATCTTTGTAGCAAAGGAAGCATGCACGAAGAATTAGAGGATAAGAAATCATCAACTCAACAACAGACTAACGGCAATTGCAACTAATCAGTAACAAAACTACTTTAGTAATTGAAACTAAAATATGCTAGGTCTGCATTTTTAGATTTCAGTTTGCATCTCCCAAACTGCAATTTGAGTGTATAAACTGATTTTCGTCCACAAATAAATGTTGTGCAAAAATTCAATAGGCTTATCTCTGAACATGACTTTGAGTCTCAAACCAAGGTTAAAGTAGAAGAAAACTTTGTTTTCTCTTGGAATCAGACCATGGTTTACAAACTATGATTTGCACTTTCTGTTTCCTGTGAGAATGTAGCTTGATAACAACCTTGCTGTAGGCCCATATGTACATCAGTATGACATTCTTTCCAATAAATTGGCGGATAAAGCACGGAAAACCCATCAACCAAATTTATATCATGATGTAATATTTCATTTGCAGCAGCTACGACAACTGTGTTTACAAAACCACATTGGGCTACAACTCACTCACAAATCAAAGTTAATGTGAGCTAGACTTGCCAAACTAATGGTATGATGAGTTGGGGTTATCTTATACGCCGGACATGATCTATGGGTGGATCATGATACTTAAAATATCAAGAATCATAATTTGTACATGAAGATCAACAATGTGTGTTTGGTTAAACCAAATCCACCAATGATAGAGCAGAATACACTTCATGCCACCACCAAGGCATCAAAAATTTGAAACGATTCTACTGCTAACTTCTCCTGGTTGCAAACCATGGAAACCACACCATTCCATATACTCTCATTGCAAAAATCTCCTTTACTTGCCAACCCGCTCAAAACTGTAGACAGCAACTCAAAGTTCCCTTCCTTGCACAAAGCACCAACAAATTCATTCAAGCTCTTGGAAAGGGGAACATACCCTTCAAACAACATCTCATCCAAGACAACTGCAGCTTCCTGGAATTGCATCCCCCGGCAAAGCCCATCAAACAGAGTACGGTATGTAACAACATCCGGAACACACTTTCGTCTCGGCATATCCTGAAACAAATCATTTGCTTCACTCCATTTTCCTTCCCTACACAACCAACCAATCACCATATTATAACCAAAAACATCAGGCTTCACACCTTCCACCCCATCCAAAATCCTATAAGCTTCTTCGAAATTCTTCTCTCTACAAAACTCTCCAATCATCACATTACAAGTAACCGAATTCCAACAACAACCACTCTCCTTCATTTCTTCCAAAATCCTTAAAGCATCTTCCTTTCTCCCCGCCTTAAATAGCGCATTGATCAAAGTGTTATAAACAACTGCATCCAACCTCAAGTCCTTCCTATCCATCTCATCCTTGATCCTAAACGCCCAATCAAGCTCCCCAATCTCGCAAACTCCTTTAACCAAGTTAGTGTAAACAGAAACACACGGCTTCAACTTGAACTCGTCAATCATCAATTTTTTCATTCGGAAAGCTTCATGCAGGCGCGAATTCTTACACAGCCCGTGGATTAACGTCCCGAAAGTAATGTTGTTCGGACGAACGCCTTTGCTGCGCATTTCATCGAACAGTTCCAAGGCGGGATTTACGTGGCCTTGAATGAAAGAGGATCGGATGAGGATGTTGTAGGTGGATGGATTCAGGGGGGCGAATTGGGTTAACTGGGATGAGAATTGGGCTATGGTTTGGAATTGGCGGCAGGTGAGAGAGCATTGAGGAGGAGTTGAATGATTTGTGAGTGGGGTGCAGCGGAAGGAGGGATGGAGAGGAAGGTTTGGATGGCACGTGAGGGGAGGCACGTGCGTAGAAGGAGATGACGTGGCAGAGGAGGGGTTCAGGGACGCGGAGGCGAGTGTCGTTGTGGAGTTGTTGGAGGATGAGTTCCATTTGAGGGAGCATTTTGGCGCGGCCGAGTTTGGTGATGATGAGGTCGTAGGAGCGGAGGGAGTGGCGGAATGGGTGGTTATGAGGAGTGGGGTTGAGGAAGAGATGGAGAGCAAGGGATGGGTCCGGTTGGGATCGGAGGAGGGAGGATAGTCGGAATGGGGATATCGGTTTTGAAGTGGCCATTGCTTGGCTTGGTTCAGGAAGGTGCAACAATTATCATTCTCTCTTTTTAAAGATACATCTTTGAAATTTTAAAAAGATGGATTCGGATATGCATTTGCGAAATAACGTCTGATTCCAGAACATAGATAGAATGAATAGAAATATGATAGTAAATTAAAAATCAGCGACATCAATATTAACATTTCATTAAATAAAAACATTCATTATGTAGATAGTCACAAAAATAAAGTCAATACCACATAACCATTTCAACAGGACGTTGTAAATAATGATTATATCCTTGACAGATTTTTAAATCTTCACATTCACTTCAATCAGACCCTTTGATTCATAATAGAGAAAAATATTCCTCATAATTTTTAAATCATCATTCGTCTTCAGTTCAAGGTTGGTAAAAATGGACCTTCCATTTGTTGTCAAATAAGGGTGAAGGATACTCGAGTTTGACAACTCTGCAATTTCTGAAAAGCGCAGCAAAGTATTCAGTTTGGATATCAGATCTATGAGGGATGTTTCCTCGGTGACCCTAAACATAAATAGTGATTTCTCGCCATTGAAATACAAAAATGCAAGGTAAGGATATAAAGTCATTCTCTCTGGTTTTAGTGTTTTAGTGTATCAAATAAGGGTTGAGACACACAATATTTATACAAGTATTGAGTAACTTTGGACCACAAAATTCTTATCATGTATCAAGTAAAATTCTAAAATGGCATGTCCGAATAAACCACACGTTTTATTAAAAAAAGTGTGAGTTCGGAGTCACATGTCCAAATAAACCATTCTTTCATAACAAATAGGGTGACTTCGGAGTCACGTATCTAAAAATCTTACTGAACTAGAATCTTTGTAAACAATCACATGCAATGTAAACCAAAAGCAAATCATAAAATTAATATGTATTAAGTCGTATCAAAATTAATACATACAAAAAAATGTATTGATTACAATCTAAAATGCATCAAAAGATCTAGTATCGCATAAATCTACAGTTAGTCCCGCCTTCGACACTTCCTAATTTCATTATCTTTCAAGCTCCGTCATTTTAGTGAACTCCATCATCCTCTATGTAAATTGATCCGGCCAAGTTCTCGCCTCAATTGTTAAATGTGTCATCCAATATATTGATGTGCTGAAATTGGCCACCCGGGTTTCAAATAAGCCTGAACAAAATGTAGACCCTTTGAAAGAAACCCTATGCACATGATGCGTCATACACCGTTGTTATGTGGACTACTACGTAATGGAAAAAATGTCTCCGATAACACATGTCTTATCAGATTGGTACACACTTTGTCATATGCACTTGTTATCAGGTGGTCCATTTTAGAGAAGCGCATCCGTTTCGAAAATGGTGTCTTACCACTACGACAAGGAATAAATGGTCTAGTGGAACATGGCCCAATCTTTAGGAAAACCTTAACTATATATTGTATGATCTTTTGTAATCGAGGACATGAAAAAATCTAAAAATTTATTTCTTATGTTTTTATCTTCTTATGCAACTTAGATCTATATTGTAGCCTTAGTGTGACCTAACATTAGTGTTTTTATCTCTCAAATTCATGGCTCCCAAACCTCTTAACCCTTATTCAAGAGAAATTATAGAAGAAGTTGTTCAAATATCTCACATTCACTTAGACAGTGTTATCAACAAAACTATACAACAAATGGATGAAAGGTTTGATAAAGTTAATGCAAATCTAGAGCAACATCTCGGATAAATCCACACAAGAATGAATAATGATAAACAAATTTATGATTTTAGATATGAATCCATCATGTTCACTCTCAACAATCTAGTTATACAAAGGGAACAACATCATACTGTTACAGTTCACTTAGCAGCTAGTTATTCAAGTATTACGCAAAACCCTTCATCTATATTTATGGTTACAACCCATGTTACCCGTGTTATTTCCCCTTTCAACATCTTATTAAGACACTCATCAACCTTTTCTAATAATCCTATTCAACCTATTATCACAATTGTGATGAGAAACGCCATTGCACAGCCCCCGCCACCTTTCTCATCCTACCTCTCTTCCCTAACAACTTTTGCACCCATGTAGAATTATAATATTCCTTTTTTTCCAACAAATCCCTACGCCTAAATCCCTTAAATCCCTTCACAACCCCCATTCTTAATTCCTAAACTTAAACTTGTTATGTTTTATGGTTTAAACCCCTAGAATAATTATTTAAAGCTGATCAATTTTTCAATTTTTTATAATTTGCCACCAGAAAATAGACTATCTTTAATATCATTTTACATGAAAGGTGATGATTTATGTTGGTTTAAATATTTGCATCCGAATAAGCTATTAACATATTAATTATCATTTACAAAATCCTAGAATTACATTTTGGTCCTTCGACTTACAATAACCATCAAGTTGAGTTATTCAAATTAAAACAAGAAGGCTCAATTGTGGATTACCAAACTAAGTTTGAGAAATTAGGTAACCAGATTGTTGGTTTACCTCAAGATGCAATTTTAAATTATTTTATTTATGGTCTAGAACTTGAAATTCAAAATGAAATAGACATTCACCGACCTACCTCAATTTCCCAAGTCATTGGCCTTGCCAAACTCATTGAATCCAAACTCAAAGATTCAAATCCCAAATTCTCAATGCCCCTCCCTAACCATTACCCAAAACCTAACCCTCTTTTCTCCAACCCGAAACCTTGAAACCTTTAATTACGACTAATCCACAAGGGATTACCCCTTCCAAACCTCAAACCACCCCTTTTAAAACAAGACTACCCATTAAACACCTCTCCCAAGCCCAATTACAAGAAAGACGAGCTCAAGGCTTATCCCTTTTACTTACTGCCAATAGAAGCGTCGATGTTGTCCTCTGCATGGCTTAGTTACAAACTATGGGTCTAATCCAAGCAAATTTTTCCATCCCATCCATCACTTTTACCCACCGGTAACAAGCAACTACATTAAACGGTAACCCTACAACTTACCCCATTCACACAACTTTCACCAAATCTGCCATCTCATTCACACCAACTTTGTTGCCTCTTTACATCTAATGATTTTTCAGCCAATAGATTCCTCAACAAACAATCCTACAACTACTCGTTCTATATTAGTACCCTTACCACCTGACCTTCACCCAAAAATTCATACTTTGCTTAATAACTACCAGACCATTTTTCATACTCAAAATGGACTTCCCCTGACTCGACCCCATGACCATCACATTATCCTTTTACCTAATACACCACCTATCAATGTTAAAGTTATCATTACCAACACTCAAAAAAAAGAAAATATGTCAACTATTATCCAAGACATGTTTAAAGAAAGAATCGTTATTCCTAATAATAACCCTTTTTCATCACCAGTATTACTAGTAAAAAGGATGGCACGTGGCGATTCTGTGTGGATTATGGCGCTCTCAATATAGTTACCATCAAATATTGATTCCCAATTCCTACCATTGATGAAAATTTAGATGAATTGGGAAATGCCAATTTTTTTACCAAGTTATACTTAGGCTCAGGCTACCACCAAATATGTGTTGCATCAGAAGAAACTCATAAGACAACTTTTCGAACTTTTGATGGGCATTATGATTTTCTCGTAATACCTTTCGGGCTAACAAACGACCCTTCTACTTTTCAATCTTCTATGAAAGGTTTACTTTTACTTTATTTACAAAAGTTTTAGTATTCTTTGATGATATACTAATTTACAATGCCAATTTTAGTGACCACTTAATTCATTTTCATGTTTTCGATTTGTTAAAGTCTCGTGTTTTTGTCAAGAAATTTTCCAAATGTGTTTTTGTAGTTAATCAAGTTCATTACTTAGGCCACATGATCTAAGTGGCTGGTGTTGCACCCGACCTCAAAAAGGTTAAGGCCATCTTGGATTGACCATAACTACAATCTCTCACAGATCCCCGCAGATTTCTGGGACTTACTGGTTTTTATCATAGATTTTTGCACAATTATGCCACTCTCGTTGCTCCTCTCACCAATTTGTTACGTTCCACTAAATTTGAGAAGAGTATGGAGGTGACCATGGTCTTTATAGAATTACAAAAAAAGATGACTGACATGCCAGTACTGGTTTTGCCAAATTTTATAAAAAAAACTATCATGGAAACAGATGCTTCATGAGTTGCTATAGGTGTCAAGTTGTCCCAAGAAGGGAATCTTATCGTCTTCTTTAGTAAGAAAATGTGCCCCCACATGCAAGCCGCTTTTGATTATGTGCGAGAGATGTTTGTTGTTACAAAAGTATTAAAGAAATGATGTTAGTATCTTATTGGACAACAATTTCACATTTACATAGATCAAAAGAGTTTGCACAATCTATTGCTTCAGAAGATTCAAACACCAAAACAACGAAAATTGGCATCTAAATTACAAGGATTCAATTTTGAAATATTCTACAAACTTGGAAAATCAAATCTTGTTGTTGATGTGTTAAATAGGAAATTTCATTCAGAATACTCCTTATTATTGGTTTTATCTTCTCATATTCCAAATCTCTTAACCATGCTTCACGAGTTCTATGACACCCCAAGTAAATCGATTATTAAATAATTACGATTTTTAATTATTAATTTAATTAGGAATGTAATATTTAATATTTTGGATTATTGGAAGTCAATTGAATTAAATGGAAGTGGGTTTATTGGTGGTATGATGAAGTAGGGTGTGAGGAGTAAAAGACTCTACTCACATTAATTATGTTATTTTATTATGTTAGAATAATAAAAGAAATAAAAGAAGGAAAAGAGGAAAAAGATCTTTGGAGAAAACTCAACGACGTGGAATTGAGAAGAGGAGAAAAGGAGGAAGAAGACCTAAGGTGTCGAATTGAAGAACCCACAAGGTAAGGGTGATTTCGATTGATTATGGTTTATTATCGGTTTTGATTTTAATATTATAGATCATAGCATTTAGGAAATCTATGTTTAGGGATTTCTAAGTTTCCATGGGTGTATACCTAATGGTTTCGATGATGTCGATTGTGTCGAATGTATAGATTAATGGATCCGTATGATATAGGATCATTATCGATGATAAAACATGTTATATTGTATGTTATTGATGATGAATGAGTGAATTTATGGTGTCGGAATGTGTGCACGCTTTGGAATAAAGAGGAAATGGTTTTGGGAAAATAATGCTGTCAAAACTAAATTTTTGGGTCTGATGGTCGTGGGAACCGGTTCCCCAGTGGGAGAACCCGGGTTCCAGCTTTTAAAATGGTGAAAATGGTATTTTTGAACTCGTGAACGGTTCCTGTGGGAGGAACCGGTTCCACGTTAATTTTCCGTAAAATGAAATTTTACTCGGGAACCGGTTCCTCACCGAGGAACCGGGTTCCCCATACATTTTTCCGGGGGTGTATTTTTAGTTAGGAACCTACATTCCTGTGGAGGAACCGGTTCCATCGAAAACTTTTGAAAATTTTCCAAACTTTAAAATTCATAACTTTCAAACCGTAAGTCCGCTTTTGAGCTGTTTTGACGTTGTTTCTTAAATTTAATGCTCTATCTTATAAAATGGAAAGATTTTCTAAAAGTTGAAATTATTTTGAAAAAGAGGCAAATTTCAAACAAACAATTATTGACCGATGCACTTTGAGGTGCATGTGGAAACTGTGGTGATGAGTATATTGATACCGAGTGAATGTAAAGCGTGTTATGTCTGGTTATTTGTATGCATGATGGTTGGAATATCATGTTTTTGAGTTTGATTCTTATGATGATTGGTGTATTCATGAATTGTATTGATATCATGTGTTTGTTGGTGTTGTATATGCCGATGGTTGTTGACCTTAGTTGTCATTGTTGTGATATATATCGTGATAGTCTTACCAATCAAGGGTAAGTGTTTGGCATATTTATGCTCGTGATGAATTATTTCATGATAGGTGATTATATCATGTTGATTGGTTTGCATGTTTATGTTGATGTTAGATGTATGCATGATTGGTTGATATATCATGTTGATTGTTGTGATTCGCTTATGTTAAATGAATGTATACATAGATCGATTAATGTTGCATGTGGTGATGTGCGTGCATATGCATTGTTTTGTGAAGTTAATTCCATCAGCGGAATTTGACTTGGATTGCCGATAACCGATACCCGAGGAGGATGGGTAGCCGGATTCGTGTCCGTGTTTATGGACGAATCGATGGTACCGATCCGTTGGTGATGGATCGCTGGGTGACTTTGAGTCACGAGTTGCACCGCATGCATTGAGTCCGCATTTTGATTGTGTGGGATAGTAACATGTTAGGATGTCTTCCAAAGGTTACTATTTTCCGATTGATGATGGTTATGCATGATGATTATATGGTTGTGATTGTGTATGGAATATGAAGTCATGTTGAAATGGGTGGGTTAATATGCTTGAAATATATTGTTAATTGAGAAGCTTATAATATGCTTTAATTATGAGAAGTCTCACCCTTACTTACCATTTCAGATTAAAGATTAGCAACGAGGAGTGGGGTGAGGATGGCTCTAGAGCTTATCGCTTAGTACGCGAGTCGATGTCATGCTCGATTAGATTGTAACACCTGGGAATGTTAGATGAGGAATTAGATATTGGTTTATTAATTATTTAAACTTTGTTGGGAATAATAATGATGGAATTATTCCGTTTGGTTATGATGTTTTCCTACTGTAAGACATGGTCTTATCTATATTGAATTATTTTGAAGGTGTTGATCCTCAGTGTAGCATGGCTACTATTTGAATGAAGTTTTATTTTTACCTATTAGTTGTGACATCCCGTGATTACCGTGTTAAACTCTGATTAAAGATGATTTAAATGTTAATTTAATTAATATATTTCGGGGTATTTAGATGGGGTGTTACAAGTTCTATGCAGGAGCCATAACTTGCTAAATATTAGTAGTGCAAACGACACACAACAACCAAGACATGCTTTAAATTTTTTCCAAAGATCTTTTGTACTACATGTTATACCCAATATTTTATCTAAGATCCCACCTTTTTTGCATCATTTGCATAATATTAAAATATCATCTCATTCATAATTGCATCCACTAGCCTTATAAGATTGCAAAGATATGTTTTATTTGTTGTTTGTGCAAGGTAGGTTAGAATGTACAACAATTGGTGGGTCAAAGGACATTTGTTCCTCATAGATTTAAGCCATTGATTCATGGTGATCAAATACTCATCATCTTCACCACAACTTCATCATATTAAGGTTTATTTGGATTCATCAAGTGGATTAGGGTTTTGATGCCTCAAATGAAAACAAAGAATTAAGGGTTTGAAGGTCTCCAATTGTGTATCACTCAAGGATTCACCATATCATCTTATGAACGTTAAAAAAATCTCAACATGCTAAGGGGGTGACTGTAATACGGTGAACTGACTTTGTAGGATTTTTGTATCCAAATGTGCGGATAGCAAGAGTCGCCACCGACTTTTATTTTTATCCAATTAAGGGAAGGTAAAAGTAACAGAAAAAGACCTTCGTTAGATTCTAGTATCGGAGAATGGTTATGAAAAGGAAGGTATTAGCACCCTTTCCATCCGTAGTTATCTACGGGCTCTTAGTTGCTCTAGATCACTTTTTAAAATTGCTTTCTGTGTGTTTGACAAAGATGTTTTGAGAAAAAAGGCATTTCGCTTTGACTTTGTAATGACTCATGTAGGAGTGTATACAAAGTGTTCGGAAATGTTTTTGTTTTGAAAAGAGAATTTGAACTTTGAAAAGTGTAGTGTGAAAAGCATTTGTTTAGAGCAAGCAACTAAGAGACTTATTTACCCACCTGAATTGGTCATTTTGTTGTACTTACATTCCTTTAGAATAGCGCTAGCCATACCATTAGTTAGTAGGTAGCTCCATCGTGGATGTAAGCGGACATTGAGGGACATCTGATGGTCATAGAAGGCAACTTGTAGGAAGTATCCTAGCACATTCAAGGGACTATCATCATTTTCGAAGGCGAATCGAGGGTCAAGATCATGTATTCGGAGGCGACATCGTGGGTCTTATGATCTTTGTATCAAGGGACTATGATGATTTGTTTGAAGGCAACGTGCTAGAATACCTCACGCTCGAGGACATGACCATTTTGAAATCGAAGGCATCGAGAGAATTACCCTAAGGGGTGTGTGAGAGAAGTGTGTCAAATTCGTATATTTTATCTTGAAGATTAGTGTGAGCTATGTCCATTATTATCTTGCCATACACGCCTAATTACTAGCAATTGATAAGGGTGCGGAAAGTAAAATGCGGAATGTAAAGGTGCGGAAAATAAACCTACGCTATTACATGGCTTTGGGGCAGATACATAATCAGAAAATACGGAAAATAAAAGCCTAATTAACTATTACAACCCATGAACAATTACATTATTGGAAAAAATAGAATGATAAAAGAAAAAACGTCCGAATCGGAGCAACCTGTGAAAGGATAAGAAAATCGGGAAATATGATGAAATTGAAATAAGAGAAGATGTTAGAAAAAATGCAATTTTAAATATGAGAAAATTAATATATGCTGGAAATAAGATAAATAAGCTAAAATAATTTTTTGGGATTTTTTGGAAAAGATTTATTAATTAAAATGCAATTTATAATGATTTAAATGCAAAAATAAAAATAAAATAAATATGCATGCAAAATTATATTTTTAATTTATTAAATTAAATAAAGGTTTTATGAAAATAATGTAAAAGAAAAATGTTTTTGGTATTTTTAAATGCGAATAAAATTGTGAAAACAATTAAAATAGATGCAAAATATTAAATATAAAGAAAATATGAAAATAATGCAAGTTTTTGAAAAGAATGCAAACCGATGCAAGTGGATCGAATCGAGACATGAAGGAGGATCCCGAACAAGAATGCCTTAACCATTAGGCCACACGTAAGCGTGTCATGGATCGGGCGGCGATGAGCAACACGCTGGCCGCCATCCGAGAGGTCAAGCACAATCAAGATAAGTGGTCCCTGTGGAAAGAGAGAACCAATCGAATTGTCCGTAAAGGCCACGCACGCCTCGCCGGTCCAAGTGGAGTCAACGACGCCGGAGCCCTAACTCCGGTCGTCTTCTCCGGTCACCTGAAAAACAAAACACGAAAAATACGACGGATAAATGGGAAAGGGGACCCTACTCCCCTAAATCGACCATGGCGAATCCACCGTGGCGCTATTTCCGAAAGTTCGTAGCACCCTGTTCGATCGAAACAGATCCAAATGCCCTAACAATGGTGGTTTATATTTTCTACGCTGCTTGCATGAAAGGCATCATTCATGGTCTAATCATCCCCGAACACATACAAATACCAAAAGCAATTAATAGTGTATGAAATTAGAAAATCGAATTCAAGGAAATTACCAAACCGGCATGTAAGTCGAGAGCGATCCGGGCAACTGGCTTCGAGGCAAGGTAATGGATTCGATCCTCGAACCCGAGCACAATGGAATGGCCGGAAGTGGTGAGAAAGGTCGAAATATGAATTCAATTTCAAGAATGTATGAAAATTTTGGCAAAATAAGGGCTTGTTCTTTGGCTAGGTTTCCTCTCGTGCTCAGGTGTATCATTGCAATTTATAGAAGAAATTTGATGGCAAAAGGAGGAAAAAGATTGCTTCTTGAATGTGCAAATATTTCCATTTAAAATAAAATCAAATATTGAAAAATATATGATTTTCTCATGAATGCAAGGCTATCACGAATTTGGTAAGGGTCATGGCCTTCTTGGACATTTAGAAAGATATAAAATCATTCCTTTTGAGAAAATGTTTAATTTTCATATTTTATATAATTTATTTTTGAATTAAATGTTATAAAATTCAAATATAAATCATAAAATAGAAAATAACCAAGGTCAAGCATTTATGGGTCAAGAATAGCATCATGAACAAGTTTGGATCAAAAGATTATAGGCCCATTTGGAAAATTTTGCATTTGACCAATATGTCCTTTTGTGCAATCGCCAAAATTCCCCAACTTCAATAGTGTATCTTGCTCAATTTTCCACATTTTGAGTGTTCTTGGACTTTTGGAAAGCTCTAAGAGTCCTCTAACCAATGTCTTTGGTCTCATCTCAATTGAGTTACCATGCT
The DNA here is from genome assembly GCA_021764765.1 of Vicia sativa. Classification (NCBI taxonomy): domain Eukaryota; kingdom Viridiplantae; phylum Streptophyta; class Magnoliopsida; order Fabales; family Fabaceae; genus Vicia; species Vicia sativa. Next base: position 10,689,235 of record CM038796.1, read on the forward strand.
CAAAATATCTTCAAAACAAAAAGTTGACTTTTGTTGACTTTGAAAATGACCGAATGTTTGAACTATACCTCCAAATGAAGCATTTTTGGACATTCTTGTGAGACATGAAGTTGTAGAGAATTGAATTTCCTTCAAAACAAGAGGTGGTGGAAAATTTCGAGAAAGCATGAGAAAGTTATGATCAACAAAGTTCAATGACTTTCCATCTAAACCCTAATTTAGAAAGTTTGACTTTGGGCAAATCTTGAGTTTTCTTGATGAATCATGATCAACCCTTGATCAAATGATGAATGTAACTTCAAAATGAGGATGTTGACCAAAATCGAAGTTTTGACCGTATGTTGACCACAGCTTGACTTTTGTCCAATACACCCGATTTTCAACCATCCGAACAATTGTCCGAGGAAACTTGACTTGTGAGGCTTGAAACTTGACATGGAGAATCTTGAAGCATATGAGGAAGCATGAAGGTCATTGGAGATGTTGGAAATCCATCTTGACTTGAGAGATACCAAACCCTAGTTTGGGTTGATTGTCAGAGAGAGTTTGTCCGATCAACTCTCGAGGAATCCTCGAAAGTACGGATGAGATCTCTGAGTAGATGGAGGGCAAATTTTGGGTATGACACCGCCCCTGCTCAATCTTCTTGTACCGAAGGGTTAGATTGACATGTTTGTCTTTCGTGACCGGAGGTAGAAGATGATGAACACCGAGTACACCAAAATTTGCACCGCCACGGTGGATGATGCGGAATGGGCTTACGATGCCATTTGGAGAAGTTGAGACTTCACTGGGAGTGAGTCGACGCTAGACTCGAGGTTGTTAATAGGAGAGCCGATGAGATGGGCTTAAGATGCCATCTAGAAAGGTCGATGCCGGAGTGAGTCGACGCTTAGACTGAGATGTTCTTGAATGAGAAGAGACGGGCTTAAGATGCCATCCGGCGGAGTCGTGACGTTAGACTTCGTGTTCACTTTGAATGAAGTTATTGGTCCGTATTGATTTTTAACCATATATGCAGATTCCGATAGTGAAGAGATGTTGACAAATAGCCTGAGATGGGCTTAAGATGATCCAAGGCAACCGAGTCGCACGCTAGACTCAGAATCTGCTGATAATCGTAATAAATCGCACCGATTACTCCGAGAGAGATTGTAGTTGGCCGTAACGTGATAGCTTCCCCAGGCATCGGTGTTGATCCATTGCTCATATCGAGGATAACCAGAGGTGGTCTTTCTGATAGTTTTCCGCCGGCCGGGGCTTAACTCGACCACCGCTTGAGGCGGTCTTTCGATAGTTTTCCGCCGGCTCGGGCTTAACTCGGCCTTGCAAGGCGGTCTTTTAGATAGTTTTCCGCCGGCTCGGGCTTAACTCGGACCCGCTTATGCCGAGGTGGTCAAGCACTGCTTTTGAGAAAACAAGAGAAACTTTGATAGAATATTTGTTAGTCTTATGCAAAGTATGATGCATGACATGTATATGAATGACTTATGCATGAATTATTACTTTATGAGTAATGTATGATGAATGTTGTGATATTTCAAAACATATCCATCTTGAAGAAGATGTGGATATTCGCTTGAAGATTTCGACTTCCTGGGAATAGAGTAGGTGGAAGTCCCTACTTTGAAGGAGGAGAAGATATCCTGATTCTTCCGATGCACTATCCGACCAAGTCTTGGGCCTAGATACGTTGAGGAAGGTAGAGATTTGAGAAGCTTTGTTGGAGATCCTATGACACCGCCGAGAGAGCTCGGAGGCGATCCGCTGAGGACCTTGTATGTAGATCCCGCCGAAAATTTAAGAGACGCTATCGGGATTCTCGAGTGTAGATCTCACTGAGAGCATTTGATGGTTGCCGAGAGACCGGCTTGAAGAGTCCGAGTCCGCTGTAATCTCCGGCCGGGAATAAAGGTGTATGCTTCTCCGATGCACTATCCACCAAGTTTCGAGTCCGGATATCACGGAGAAGGGGGAGGATTGAAATATCCACGGGATGAAGTGTTACGCTGAGACCGATGTAACGTTGTTTCGTTGAGTGGAATCGCTTCATGGATTCCCTTATACTCCTGGGAAGGTGTTGTGGGTGACACCTTTATGCTCTTGTGGGGAACTATTCGCTGACTTTCGCCGCCATCCCAATTCCCGAACTCGTAGTAAGTACCTTTGAATGTTCACTTTCGTATGTTTCAGTGAGATTTTTACCGTCAAATGCGATAATCATTCAAAGCAAACGTTGGACTTATTGCAAATAACAACGATGTAAATTGTAAAGAGAAAGAAGTCAGATTATTTGATGTGGGCGATGGCCAAGTAGTTTGTACACAAGAAAGGTAAAAGCTATGGAAACAATCTCGTTAAGTTCCAACTATGCTAGTACTCATATTTCAACTATCTCATCTCCTTGTCACGAGAGAGTGAGTAGATCGATCTTCGCCATTTGAATCTTGAACGCCGATAATAACTGGAAGGTGATCCGAAGAGACATAGTCGACGCTTAAATCCCTTAACTTTGCCTAGACCGCCTTTCAAAGCCACCACCGATACCCTTTTGCCCAAGCCGCCTTTTCGTGTTTTCGACTACGTGTGTACATGTTTTGTATATATCCTTAACTTTTGCCCAACCATTTGGTTCGCCAGATGCCCTTATTTTTGCCTAGGCCACCGACCTAGCGGTCTCTTTTATGCGTAGTATTTTTGACTATGTCCGCTCACAGGGTGTGAAGTCCGCCATCCATGCAGCAGTATCATAGTCTAACCGAAAACATCGCCTGACTACAAACGGTCCCTCATAAGGGAGTCCATTTGCCTCGATCACCTCAGGAAGAATGATGCGCCGACTACTAGATCACTAACTTGTAGACTCCTTGCTGACCTTCTTGTTAAATGCTCCGATCATTCGCTTCGATAACTGCCCATGGCGATGGACGCAGTCGCTTCATCAATCAAATTAACTGTCAAGGCTAGTCCGAACCCAATCGCCTTCATCTAACTCTGAACATAGACGGTAGCCAATGGCCCGCCAACCGATTCTCTCGTGGAATGTGATCAAAAGTAATCTTCGGGCGGGAATCAAACCCGTAACATGCCTCGATATGGAATGAGATTCGGATGCTTCAGATCCCACTCGCCTTAACTGACCGATCACCAAAGCCGAGTTCCATACACTTGTAAGAACTTGATCTTAAGTCAATAGCAGCCTTTGATACCCATGATGCACGCTCAGATCCGCCATGTGTTAGTGCAATCAAACATAATCCGCAAAGGAAAGGCGATGTCACCGTAGGGATGTAATGATGGCGCCATGCCATTGCCAAGCGCGTTGAGGCTCCATCAAAGACCATGGTCCATCGATCCTTGTTCGTGTCCTTCGTCTGGCCTCGGTTCTTCAACAGAATTAGTAAAACATCTTCGTCGAAATTAACCGCATAGATCGATAGTCATCACGGCTTGAGCCAAATGATCGGCCATTACACTTCCTTTGATCGCTCGAGAAGTGTACCGATGTCATATTCGTCAAGATCATTTGCCATCTTGCTATTCTTCCGAGAGAGTGGTTTCTCAAAGATGTATTTTATCGATCCATCTTAGAAATCAACAAGGTAGTGAGTAATAATAATTAGTCGACGAGCGCCCCAAGCTAAAGCTGCTGTAAGTTTTCTCGAAATGTGAGTATCTTGTTTCACAACGGTAAACTTTTGCTAAGGTAGTATATTGCATGCTCTTTCTGACTGACTGCCCATGTCCCCAACACACACCCCATTGAGTTCTCTAACACCGCCAAGTACATGATAAGAGGTCTCCTTCGCGGTGCATCGCATAGAGGATCAGAGGTACTTGATTTTGTCAAAGGCGATCCGCAATCGCTGCTCCATTCCACTACTTGATCTTTCTTAAGTAACTTGAAGATTGGCTCACAAGCAGCGCTAGTGTGCAATGAATCTGCAATGTAGTTCAATCGGCCCAAGAAACCTCGACTTCATTCTGTAAGGGAGTCGGCATCTCTGAATAGCTTTAACCTTGGCGGATCAACTTCAATACCTCTTCCATCGACTACAAACCCTAGGAGTTTTCCTGATCCGACTCCAAAAGTGCACTTGTTAGATTCAATCTCAATCTGACTTCTTCAACCGTCGAAGCTCGCAAATGATCTAGATGTTCTTCTTCACCGATCGAGCTATCATGTCGCCGACGAGACCTCTATCTCGTGATGAATCATGTCATGAAATAATGTCACCATAGCACGCTAAGTGGCGCTCGCGTTTCAACCGAATCCATAACCTTGTAGCGTGTAGTGCCCCACCGTAACGAAAGTAGTCTTTCCATGTCTTCGTGAGCCATCTTGATCTCGATTGAACCGGAGAAACCATCCATGAAGGAGAAACCTTACGCCGAGCGGTGTTGTCAACCGTAACATCAATACGAGGAAGTGGGAAATCGCCTTCTACTTCGCTTTATTCGATCTCGAATCCACACACATTCGCATTTTACCATCCTTCTTAGGCACGGGTACCACATTTGCAACCCATCGGGATAAGAGGTGAACAAGAAACCAGTTGAACCGCTTTATAACTTCGCTTTGATTTTCTCGACATCTCAGACGATGCGATTAACCTTCTGCTTTCACCGAGAAAACCTTCTTTGTTGGCAATCGGCACCACAATATCAATGTCTAAACCCGCATGTCTTCGTATGACCAAGCAAAACCTCAATGTAGTCTCGTAGCATCCGAACCATCCTTTCTTTAACACTGCTCTCAAGACCCGCTCCAATCTTGATCTCTTTTCTGCCTTCAAAGACTCCAAATTCACAACCTCAACTTGTTTCTTCGTGGGTCAGATAATCTGCTCTTCTTGTCAGTAGTACCGCAAGTTCTCTCGGCACTTCACAATCTCCTCACTTCGCCTTCGCTTGGTAGATCGGATTATCAAGTCATATTTAGCACTAGCATAGCGTATTAATCGAGATTCGAGTGATTCGCAGTTGTATCACGTGGGTGTGTAAGAACACATAGCTTTTTGAAGGGGTGATAAAGTAAAAAGAAAACAAATAATTGAATGCAAAAGTCCAACGAATTTATTAAATGAAAATACGCAAACGATGATAAAACCCTCAGAACGAGCCATGACGCCCGCAAGGCACCAGTCACAAAGTTTATTGTTCAAACATAAAGAAATACGAAAAGTAAAACAAAACAAGAGCAATTACTCCCGACTAAAGGAGATTGGTATGACGCCTTCGCCTTCCAATTGCCGAACCCATGATCCGAGTCGAAGATCCACTTGTCGATGTCGCCGGTCGCCGCCTTCTATAGCATGGACTCCACTGATCGATGCGGAAGGAAGTTGGCCAGACGTCACGGGCGATCATCTTCCCGACCTCGATGGTGAAGCCTAAACCAATTTTGTCTGATTTGAAAGGAAGATTGTGAGTCTGTCCCAAATAGCACTACCTTGTTCAACAAAGAGCTCGAGCATCTTCAACGAGGCCATCCTAGGCGGAACTTGAGCAACTTCAGAGATGGAGAGTCACTGCATGACTCGGGTATTGCTTCAAAAGCTTGACAAGGAGTCTCAAGAATTCACCCTCCATCTCGAGATATGGAATGACCGTAGATGATCGATCATATACTCTTCTTCACCACACACCGTAACAACTTTCCTTTCACCGTATTTCAGCTCGATGCAAAGTAGAGGTACGTCACCGCCCCATGTATCCAAGGGCCCAAGTAAGAATAAGCGGACGGATGTCCATGACAAAGAAAGTGGAGTCAAAAGTCGGGAACCGACTTTAACAGCAGAGTGAGCTTCCAAGCAATCGTCGCTAGAACCATCAAAAGCTCTCACGATAATGTCACCGGGTCTCGTAACCAACCCTTCGACATCAAGCCGATCAAAACAGCCTGTAGGATATTCAGAGCGTAACCGTATCCACCGTAACATGAGATAATGTAGTGCCTTTGCATTCAATGGAGATGCAAGGCCTGTTATGTTTCTTTCCTAAGGAGTCAAATCAAGATCGTAGAAGCCTAGGCCGTTGTTGGCAGCAGTGCTAGCAATACAAACTTCGAATCGATCGGTAGTGTCTATGCACACGAGCATTCTTCGTAAACTTCACCAAGGCATTAGCATGAGCCCTGAGCACAAAAGCAAAGCGAGCATGGAAATCTTGGACGAGTCCGTCCTAACTGCTCCACAACATTGTAATCACTCTTCTTGATGATCTTCGTAATTCCTCCATTTCTTGTTTGAGGTGTCTTCAAGAACTTCCTTTGGCTTCGAGAAAGGTGATGAGTCACCGGTTCTTTCCTCTAGTCGATATTGATTGAGTATGGAATGCGAGCCGGAGTCGCAGTTGTCTTTTGAGGAGAGATATCTCGAGAGAATACCCTTCCGCTCGTCACCTTACTTGATCCTGATGTTGTCAATGTCGAATAGAAACTTCGCAGAAGATCTTCAATGGTCGAGGGTCTTGCTGACACCATGATAGTAAACATCACCCATAATTCCAAGGGATAAATTTGTCGAGGAATATGGAACCGGTCTTGGAGAAGTGATAATGAGAGGTGCCACCTAGGCACAGGATCTACAGAGGAAATCTTATCAGTGTTAACATCAAGATAGTCTTCGGAAATCGTCACCCCATCCTCGCCTTTAACATTTCCAATAGGAATCTTGTAACTATCGTGACGTACTTCACCATGTAATCATATTTCCACTTGGCGCCCCAAGGTATCCCACAGATGGCACAGCTTGCTCAGATTGTCGATCTTCAACTTAGACATTTCTTCACACAACTTCTCGCATGTGGTTTCGTAAATAGTATCTCACCTATCCATCATGCATCGAACACGCCTTCTCAACCAAGCACAACCATCGGTGCAGAGGGCACCAACGACAATTCTCCGGCATCCCGGATCGACACCGCTTGCAACAAATTCTTCTTAATACCATCGAGGGATGGTCAAGTCATCTATGTTGAAAACATAAGTATCATCGCCAACAAGATTGGAACTCTTGTCATGGTTAGGCATAGGAGCATTGATCACATTTGAGTCTCAACAGAGGATCAAACTCAATCGCTTAGCTTCAATCATATCTTGAATCTTGTTCTTCGTGAGCCCAACAATTGTCGCTGTCGTGCCCTGGCTGTTGGAATGGTAAGCACACTTAGCATTAGGATTGTACTGGAGAGGAAGTGTCGACATTCCGAGGAGGATCCTTCGTAATCGCCGCTCAACATGTGTTGCAAGGCCCGCGACAAAGGCATGTTGATCTTCAGAACTGCCTCGTGGGCTGCTCGTTACGCTGCTGTCTCACCGAGGTCAGGCCGATGTAGGATCGAGATCACAACCGCCCTACGCATTGATCGCGGTCTGCTTGGCTCGGCTCGTCCGCATACAAAGATTGGCTTTTCTTAGCACCAAAAGATCTCTCGCAGATTCAAGATGACTCTACATGGATCTTCCCACTTCGATACCACTTTCAATGCCAATCAACACCCTTGAATCCGGATGAAGAATTTCCAATCGATGATCAAGAACGGGCCTGCTGTTGTTCCCATGAACATATCAACCAACTCCCTATCGACAAGGGTGGTTGAACTCACTCGCTAGATCTCCACTCCGAGCATACCCTTGAACTTCTTCACACCCATGACATGCTTTGAGTTATGCGAGGGTGTCAATTCAAGATTGTACTCATACTGCTCAGAAAGCATCACCAAGTCACCCAAGTACGGATACGGCCATTCTCTAGCCGATAGTACCATTCCAACCGGGTTCCGACAAACTCTTTGAAAATAGGCATCCACAACTTTCGTCATCAAGGGATTGATCTTCGGACATAGGACTTCAAATGCAATTAGGGCAAGACATGCCATATTTGGAAAAAGTAGAACTTTGAACTTGGGAGGAATCACACACCAGAACAAGACTCAGTCATCAAAATTCAAATTTGACATTTTCGTGTTTTCCACAAGATTCAGACGATCTTCGAGTTGCTTGTACTTGTCATCTTCCTCGTAGTGTTGGCTATAATCGGACCGATCCTCTCCTTCTTTGGCTCACGCTGCTCACCTTCATCACCCTTGGTACCCCAGATGGACACTCCTTCGAGAGCTCAATACACCGACCACCTTAGGACCCCTTTGAAACGCTCACCCATGTCGAGGAGACCAACGACCTTCTTCTTCTGTTGATGAGCTTCTTCGCATCTTCTTGGCCTTGGACCAAGCCGGTAAACATCTCACAAACCGAGCATTCCGAGCCCCGAGATCTTTGACACTGCTCAAGAGCCATTTCGCTAAAATAAATAATGAGCAAATGAGAAAACCAATCTCCAATGTACCTGTGATGCAATGTTATGCTATGATATGCAATGTTTATGCGAATGCAATGCAATGTTTTCAAGGACCTAAGAGATTTAAATTTGTTAAACAAGCAATGAACAAACATTTATTAGTTCTTCTCATTATTATTCTTTTTTCTTTTTAAGTACAAGAGATAGTTCAAGGCAATAAAAGAAAACAAATAGATTCTAAAGCTCTAAGTCTCCCACGCTTCTCGGTGCCGATGTAAGGCTGATGTTTCGCTCCTCGTGAAGTAGCTTGGTCAACTCTAGGACTTTCTTCTCACTTGCATAGCATCGAGCTCAAAGGTATCCCTCTTCTTTAAGTCAATCCGTGATCTCTTCAAGTCTTCAAAATCGAGGTATGTCGATGGAGAACAAGATAGGTACGCCACCATAGCAACAGTTCCATAATTACCGGTAGAACAGCGTGAATGGCATCATGAGGTTTTGAGCTCGAGCTCGCACCCATTTGAGGTAAGGTTCCCAAGGAATGGAGTTCGGTGCCCCAAAGTCTTGGTATCGCCTCTTTACCATGCCCCAAGCATGTATAAACCTTCGCGGTAATTCGAGATCGTGATTGTAGTCGAACACAACATCTTGAGAAGCATATCATGTGGACCATCTCTTCTGCAAAACCAAACCGACGAGCTAGAGAAGGGTTGAAGTAATACCTCCTTATACCAAGTAGGGTACATTAGGGAATTCTCCACAACGCCAATGAATGTGAAGTCCTTTTGAGAGAAAAGATTCCAACGGATATCCGAATGAGAGTGACATTAGCCTTTGAGACCACTCATCCTTTGTTCATTCTTTAAAACGATGGAGGAAGGTGCGAAATAAACCACCTTGAAAGTAACGTATACAACACATGAGAGTTCCTTGTCTTTAGTAGTACAAGTGTGGAGAGAATGTGATGTCTCCAAGTAAAGTAGGCATCGATCGCGGGTAAGAAACAACTTGATAGCATTGACATCTATGAATTGATCCGAGTTAGGAATAGAACCAAACCATAAATTAGCAAGGCCACAATGTTCTCAAATGCATGGAAACTCATAACTTTGAGGAATTCTCGCTTTCTTGATTAAGAACTTGGAAAGTAAACCCTTAACTCCACTTCTAGTTTCCCAATTGGCTTCGATATCCGAACGCTTAAGATGTAAGGTCGATGCAATGTCTTCGATTTAGGAACCTTTTCTAAACCGTGAATGGCATTTGGTCGAGAATAGGTATCCCAAGTAGCTTAGAGAACTCTTCTAAGGTAGGAACCAACTGATAACTGGAGATGTAAAGCAATGGTGCTCGATCAAAGAACCGAATAGACATGCATCATATCTTCTTCAAACCGGAGACAACCAAATCAAGTAGATAACCATGTCTTTGATGAACCGAGCATGGTCGGAATTTCAAACCAATTTTTGAGTTGAGAAGGATACCCATGAAGTTGATTCGATAGTCTTTCTAGAAGCCATAATCCCTACAAAACAGAGCAAAGATAAACTTAGGTCCTTGAAATAGTTAGAAATGATATGCAATGCGGATGATGTCATGATGTCATGTTTAGCACACACAAACAATTCACACAATGAGCCTATGTTTAAGGCTTGCATGAGGTATAGGTGATTACCCCACCAAAAGTTTGAGTTGGTTCATCATGTCCTATAACAAAGAACTGTTCTAGGAATCTCATATCACGATCTTTCTCGAGGCGCTTATTTCAATACGACGCCAAGTGGTCGATCGAAAATGTCCCAAAAGTCCGATCTCAATGAGCGTAGCATCGAGTATCAACCAACCCGTCTACACTAAAGCCGCCATCTCACTACCTTCTAATGGCCAAGATGGGTCAATTAAGGTTCTAAAAGTTTAGTTAGCGCTGATGACACCACGCAAGCCAAATACTTTCTTCAACTTGGGAATGAAGAGTATCGGGCAACCAAAGTGTCACGCTAACGTAGCCATCATGTTGACCGCGAGTTATACGCCCAACGGTCGCGATGATCTAATGCTACTTACCTAAAAGGAAACCCGATCCGTGTAGGATCCCCAACAATATAATACCCAAGCAACCCTTAAAGATAAAGCATACAAGTCAAACAAAAGCAATAAAGGTGATTTAGAAATCCTTAAGGCAATTCTCTTTTAGGTGTGTCCTCACAGAGTCGCCAGCTAATACGGTGAACTCGACTTTGTAGGATTTTGTATCCAAATGCGGATAGCAAGAGTCGCCACCGACTTTTATTTTTATCCAATTAAGGGAAGGTAAAAGTAAAAAAGACCTTCGTTAGATTCTCGAGTTCGGAGAATGGTTATGAAAAGGGAAGGTATTAGCACCCCTTTCCATCCGTAGTTATCTACGGGCTCTTAGTTGCTCTAGATCACTTTTTAAAATTGCTTTCTGTGTGTTTGACAAAGATGTTTTGAGAAAAAAGGCATTTCGCTTTGACTTTGTAATGACTCATGTAGGAGTGTATACAAAGTGTTCGGAAATGTTTTTGTTTTGAAAAGAGAATTTGAACTTTGAAAAAGTGTGTAGTGTGAAAAGCATTTGTTTAGAGCAAGCAACTAAGAGACTTATTTACCCACTCAGAATTGGTCATTTTGTTGTACTTCTACATTCCTTTAGAATAGCGCTAGCCATACCATTAGTTAGTAGGTAGCTCCATTCGTTGGATGTAAGCGGACATTCGGGGACATCGATGGTCATAAGGCAACTTGAGGAAGTATCCTAGCACATTCGAAGGACTATCATCATTTTCGTGAGGCGACAATCGAGGGTCAAGATCATGTATTCGGAGGCGACATCGTGGGTCTTATGATCTTTGTATCGGGGACTATGATGATTTGTTTGGAAGGCAACGGTGCTAGAATACCTCTACGCTCGAGGACATGACCATTTTGAAATCGAAAGGCATCGAGAGAATTACCCTAAGCGTGTGTGAGAGAAGTGTGTCAAATTCAGATATTTTATCTTGAAGATTAGTGTGAGCTATGTCCATTATTATCTTGCCATACACGCCTAATTACTAGCAATTGATAAGGGTGCGGAAAGTAAAATGCGGAATGTAAAGGTGCGGAAAATAAACCTACGCTATTACATGGCTTTGGGGCAGATACATAATCAGAAAATGCGGAAAATAAAAGCCTAATTAACTATTACAACCCATGAACAATTACATTATTGGAAAAAATAGAATGATAAAGAAAAACGTCCGAACGGAGCAACCTGTGAAAGGATAAGAAAATCGGGAAATATGATGAAATTGAAATAAGAGAAGATGTTAGAAAAAATGCAATTTTAAATATGAGAAAATTAATATATGCTGGAAATAAGATAAATAAGCTAAAATAATTTTTTGGGATTTTTTGGAAAAGATTTATTAATTAAAATGCAATTTATAATGATTTAAATGCAAAAATAAAAATAAAATAAATATGCATGCAAAAATTATATTTTTTAATTTATTAAATTAAATAAAGGTTTTTATGAAAATAATGTAAAAAGAAAAAATGTTTTTGGTATTTTTTAAATGCAGAATAAAAATTGTGAAAACAATTAAAATAGATGCAAAATATTAAATATAAAGAAAATATGAAAATAATGCAAGTTTTTGGAAAAGAATGCAAACCGATGCAAGTGGATCGAATCGAGACATGAAGGAGGATCCTCAACAGTTGAATGCCTTAACCATTAGGCCACATGTGCAAGCGTGTCATGGATCGGCGTGGGATGATGAGCAACACGCCGCCATCCGGAGAGGTCAAGACACAATCAAGACAAGGGGTCCCCGTGGAAAGAGAGAACCAATCGGATTGTCCGAAGGCCACGACGCCTCGCCGGCCAAGTGGAGTCAACGACGCCGAGTCCTAGCTCCGGCCGCCTTCTCCACACCAAAACAAAACACGAAAAATACGACGATAAATGGAAAGGGGACCCTACTCCCTAAATCGACCATGGCGAATCCACCGTGGCGTGGTTTTGGTGAAAGTGTCAGTAGCACCGGTTCGATCGAAATGATCCAAATGCCCTAACAATGGTGGTTTATATTTTCTACGCTTAAGCTTGTATGAAAGGCATCATTCATGGTCTAATCATCGCCCGAACACATACAAACACCAAAAGCAATTAATAGTGCATGAAATTAGAAAATCGAATTCAAGGAAATTACCAAACCGGTAAGTCGGAGAGCGCGATCCGGGCAACTGGGCTCGAGGCAAGGTATGGATTCGATCCCGGAACCTCCCCGAGCACAATGGAATGGCTGGAAGTGGTTGAGAAAGGTCGAAATATGAATTAATTTTCAAGAATGTATGAAAATTTTGGCAAAATAAGGGCTTGTTCTTTGGCTAGGTTTCCTCCTGTCAGGTGTATTGGCAATTTATAGAATAAATTTGGATGGCAAAAGGAGTGAAAAAGATTGCTTCGAATGTGCAAATATTTCCATTTAAAATAAAATCAAATATTGAAAATATATGATTTTCTCATGAATGCAAGGCTATCACGAATTTGGTAAGGGTCATGGGCCTTCTTGGACATTTAGAAAGATATAAAATCATTCCTTTTGAGAAAATGTTTAATTTTCATATTTTATATAATTTATTTTTGAATTAAATGTTATAAAATTCAAATATAAATCATAAAATAGAAAATAACCAAGGTCAAGCATTTATGGGTCAAGAATAGCATCATGAACAAGTTTGATCAAAAGATTATAGGCCCATTTGGAAAATTTTGCAATTTGACCAATATGTCCTTTTGTGCAATCGCCAAAATTCTCCAACTTCCGAATAGTGTATCTTGCTCAATTTTCCACATTTTTGAGTGTTCTTGGACTTTTGGAAAGCTCTAAGAGTCCTCTAACCAATGTCTTTGGTCTCATCTCAATTGGAGTTACCATGCTCAAAATATCTTCAAAACAAAAGTTGACTTTTGTTGACTTTGAAAATGACCGTAATGTTTTGAACTATACCTCTCAAATGAAGCATTTTTGGACATTCTTGTGAGACATGAAGTTGTAGAGAATTGAATTTCCTTCAAAACAAGAGGTGGTGGAAAAATTTCGAGAAAGCATGAGAAAGTTATGATCACAAAGTTCATTGACTTTCCATCTAAACCCTAATTTAGAAAGTTCGACTTTGGGCAAATCTTGAGTTTTCTTGATGAATCATGATCAACCCTTGATCAAATGATGAATGTAACTTCAAAATGAGGATGTTGACCAAAAATCGAAGTTTTGATCAGATGTTGACCACATTTGACTTTTGTCCAATACACGATTTTCAACCATCCGAACAATTGTCCGAGGAAACTTGACTTGTGAGGCTTGAAACTTGACATGGAGAATCTTTGAAGCATATGAGGAAGCATGAAGGTCATTGGAGATGTTGGAAATCCATCTTGACTTGAGAGATACCAAACCCTAGTTTGGGTTGATTGTCTAGGAGAGAGTTTGTCTGATCAACTCTTGAGGAATCCTTGAGTATGGATGAGATCTCTTGAGTAGATGGAGGGCAAATTTTGGGGTATGACAGTGACACCATAATCAAGGGTTTCCATTGGAATTGAGCAATTTGGGTTCATCTGATGCAAAATCAACTGCAAGGTCAAAATTTGACATTTTGGAATTATTAGTCAACCATGGACTTCTCAACACAAGGATCATTAAAATTTTGGTTGATGAGTGTAGCAGCAAAAATCTCGAGACTAAGCCATTGATTGACTCAACTTGTAATCAATGAAAGTCGCCACCGTGCTTTATTGTTTCCAAAGGAAATGAGAAAAGAGTGAATAAATCCCAAGAAGTTTTTTAAAGCAAAAACTAATAAAAATAAAGATCTAGGTACGGGGGTTAGTTATGCAAATGGAGTGTTTTAGCACCCTAAACATCTACAGTACTCCACATAAACCTCTTTGAAAATTTGTGTATGTTGTCTGTAAAGATATTTACAAATTTGATGGTGGATCCGAGAAAAAAATTATTTACAATTTTTGCACTCGCTGCGGTTGCGAACCTTTGTGCCTACGCACCCTCTTCGGGCAATGAGAAATTAGGGCACTTGTATTTCCCCTTAAAAAGTTTGAAAACACATGTGTGTTGGTTAATATCAAGAGGAGATACATCTCGTCATATTCAAGTGGAAAACATACTTACTACCCACAATTATGAGAATAAATCATTTTTATCATCTCAAAGTGGAGGATGTAGTTTGGACTTAACATCAACAAAGCATCACTCAAGTAAAAAATGTATCACTTCAGTACATATCATAGAAGTATAGTAGTTTGCATCACTACAATAATCAACAAGAGTCTAATATTTTGAGAAAAAGTTTTTAAGTAAAAAGGCAAAGCGACAAAATTGATTTGAATGAGGTTAATGACTTTTAGTCTTAAAAAATGTCAAAGTATTATTAAATTGATTAAGGGTTTATTTAAGAAAAAGAAGTTTGAAAATGTATGGACCTAAGTCCAAGTTTATTATGAAAGCGGCTCAAGTTTTAAAACAAGAAGAGTTTTAAAAAGGAGGGAGAAGATTTTGAAATTAAAGAAGGTATGAGGAGATGAAGGGAATATCCTATGTACACAAAGTAAAAGCTAAGGAAAAGAATTGTCTAACCAACAAGAAGTCAAAACTTTACAGAAAGAAGTCAATGTAGAATTCTCATCCTTCGGATTAAAGCCATAAAAGTATAGTAGACCAATAACATATCAATCTTCATAAGAAAATAAATCACAAGGAAGTAACAAAGAAATCCATGATTTCAAAATCCAAAGCAAGGTCTTCAATATTGAGCCATGTGCCATTTCGATCACTTTAGACCAACATAATAACACTTGCACACAGAAGATTTCCCAATACAAACAAAATAATAACAGGTAACATCAAGCTTAAAGGTATCAAGGTCTCAAGGCTTCTAATCCTAAGTCAAAGAAGTCCACAACTCCACAATGCCAAGGATAGTAACCAAATAGCCCAATGAAGAATTAAGTCTTTTAATGTTCAATTTGAATTATTAAGTACCTTTAAAAGGAAAGAGAAAGGTCAAGTGAGCAAATTCAAAATGACATAAAAATAAATGCTCAAGTGAGAAAAAGACAAATAACATAAAATATAAATGCTAAAAATAAAGTGCATAAAATAAAAAGTATAAAAATAAAGGCATAAAGTAAAATCAATTGGTAATGAGTTAGTAAGTTAATTGTTAATAGTTAATGGTCAAGGAATGATCAATAATGATTGAAGAATGATCATGGACCAAGGTTGATGAAACTCATTAGAGGATTGATAAGACCAAAGCCTCATAACAACAAGTTTCAAAATTATTGGACCTAAGAAATTCAATTAACCATCCTTGGACTTTTAAACATAAAATTTAAGTCAGAATGATCATTTTTCTGATTTCGAACAAATTTAGCATTATGTTAAGCAATCGTAAGTGAAATTATATAGAAGTTGAACTTATGTGAGTCCGATCAATAATAATATATGTACCATACATGTTAGAGACATGATAGAAACCATACTCCTAAAATATCTAGCACAAGTGAAAAGAAGAAGAAGAGAGAGTTCCATAATAAGTGATCAATGAGGATTGAAGATTGAACTTAACCCAAAGTTGATGAAGACTTATTAGAGAATTGATAAGACCAAAGCCTTCTAACAATAAGCTTCAAAAGTTTTGTACCATGGTTCAATCAATCAGTATTCCTTGGACAATTTCAAACATGGAGTTTGGGCTACAAATGAATACATAAAACGAATAAAAAGAAAGGAATAAGATGAAGAGTGAAGGGGAATGATAATCTACATTGATTTACATTCTCAAAATTCTTTCATCTTCAAGTTCAATCACTCATAATTGATTTTATTTATGAAAATAAGAGCTTAATCGTACGTAGACGATACGACTTTAACAAGTGATTAACATGTGAGCGATGAAAGATCGCATGAAAGCGAAGTTTTAGAAAAAGGTACTTGCACGTAGGCGAGGTTTGATGCATTTGAATTGATTTTAATTGTGGATGACGAATACCGAACAATAGGACTAACATCATACGATTCATATATTAAAAATTAGAGGAGCAATTGAGCTCAATGAGTCGTCTCTCATCCCAAAAGTTTTTCTTATGAAAACATGAAGTAAATATATAAAACACATATATACAAGATACACAATTAAGATGCTTGGTGATCTCCCGGGGACAAACTTAAAGATAGGAGAAAGGGAATCAAACCAAACCAGATATGTGATCTTGATGGATTGTGATATGAAATGATGGAGGATCTTAGAGAAAAAAATTGGGGTATAACAATGAGTGATTTTGATAAAGAGAAATTAAGAAATTGGAGATAACTTGTGAAAAGGGAAAATTTGAAGATGTTGAAAATTTCACTAAGTGTAAAAAATGTGTGTTAAAGTACATGACTTTGCAAGCTTATAACTTCCTCATCAAATAACCATTTTTCTTGCTCCAATGCTCAAATTAAAGAGAATGCTTCATACTACAACTTTGTCCATGAGGTTTAATCTCCAAAAATTGCATATATTTGAATATATGAATTGATGAAGTTAGTACCTCAAAATTGTCAAAATCTCAACACTTAGAAAAATACTAGTGTTTGTTTCAGCCCAAAATATCAAAGTTGTGAGACATTTTTCACCAAGATCCCATTTAATTCAGACCAAGTGCTCAACATGAAAGTTGTAGAGGATGCTCTAATCACTTCAAAAAGTCTAGGAGCATGAATTTATCATATTTGAGGCAAGAGTTTCGAAGAGATGAAGATGGCATGTCAAACTTGAATTGTATGTCATTTTTTAGACAAGTTCTTGAACAAATCTCCTAGCAATACCAAGAGATCACACTTTGCAGGCCATAAGATCTCTAAATTTATCCAAAATCAGAGGATTACACAAACATTTGAGCTATTATCTAAGTGTGTGAAGCTTTGTCCAAGTTAACTTTCCATTTAAAGGAGAAAGACATCATTGCCATTTTAGAAAAACAAGTTTTTTTTTTTGTTGCATAAAGTCATCTTTGAGTCTCTAACTTGTTCCCTCTAAAGTATCTAACTACTTCAGATCCCTTTTGTACTATGCATTGGAACAACAATTTTCATGAAACTTTTTCATTTAAACCAAACCATAACTTCATGAATTGCAAATACAACAATCCCATTACTTAAGAGTTTGGAGCATTAAATAGAGCAAAAATGTTATGTGCACACAAATGCATTCAATTGACCATTTGAGAGAGAAAATAAATAATAATGTGATATTTGTATGATAAGTTGGTTGTGTGACACAAAAGATAATAGAAGAAAAAAGTGTTGAACACGTGTATATAAATTTAAATACTTACATGCTTCGTTCAATGTTAAATGATATGAAAATATGAATTTTGTTGATCTTAACCAAAATTTCATTTGTGCTAAAAATAAACTTTGTTATTACAAGATCATATAATATATGGTCTTACACATTTATATTAGCATATCGCCTAACATATGACTTGATATTGAAATAATATTAAACCTTAATAAGAGACAATCGACGCAAAGATGGCAAAACACACTAAAAAAACATGAGTGTTTTGCGAAGTCATGTGTTGTCTTAATCAAGTCATGAAGTCGTTTGAATCTTAATAATAGTTCGTCAATTGAATTTATTCCGTGTGAATTTTTAACAGGTATAACTTATAAGAGTCAAACTTAAATATAAGTGATTTTTTTACAATCCTATCCATTACGTCATAAAAAATAAATTTAAAATTTAACTTAAATAATCTATAGGACAATAACGTTTTGTATATTTATATTTATTATATTTATATTTATTATGTATTAAGCATGATAATATTATTAAAATACCATATTCAAATAAATAAAATATTACCTATACATTATAAACTTTCAATCAAATAATAAAACTAAAATTTGTATTTATTAACATGTTATTAAACATTGTAATATTATTAAAATATTGTATTTTTTTAATTTGATGTCAAATATATTTATTAAAATATATAAACATTGATGTCACATATATTTAATCGTTTTGAATATCCCACCAAAAAAAATGACGGGTCACACTATATTTGAATAAATAAAAGAAAAAGTAAGTTAAATTTTCAAAATTTTCCGTTGCCGGGACTTGAACCCGGGTCTTTCGGGTGAGAGCCGAATATCCTAACCAACTAGACTACAATGGAGCTGATAGTCTGAATCCATCGTACGGAAATTCAAACACATGAAGTCTGCAGACAATTAACCTTCCCTCCCATCACACTTTCAATTTTTCGGCCTTAACACCAAAACCAAATCCAAATTCATTCATTCATAACCAAAAGCAAGAGAAACAACAAAACCTAGCAGTGAAAATGAGGGAGGAAGAGATCGAGAAGCTTCGAGGAGTAGTTCGAGACTGCGTCAGTAAGCACCTCTACTCCTCCGCGATCTTCTTCGCCGATAAAGTCGCCGCCTTCACCAACGACCCCGCCGACATTTACATGCAAGCACAGGCTCTCTTCCTCGGCCGCCACTACCGCCGCGCCTTCCATCTCCTCAACGCCTCTAAAATCGTCCTCCGTGATCTCCGCTTCCGCTACCTCGCCGCCAAGTGCCTCGTAACTCTCACTCTCATCCATTACGCTGCTTATTTTTTATTTATTTTTTTCAGAAAATTGATTATTATTATTATTTTTTAAAGGAGGAATTGAAGGAGTGGAATCAATGCTTATCAATGCTTGGTGAAGCTAAAGTGGATGATAATGGAAATGTTTATGATACCAAGGACTCTAATGTTATGTATTTGGATAAAGATAGTGAAGATCGTGAAATCAATGTAAGCTTTTTTTCACAAAATAATTATACGATATAAATTGAATAATTAATATATCTGTCTTTATAAATCGTAACAGAGGGAGGGAGTAGTAATTATTTTGTTTTTATAATAGGGTTCTTAATATGTATGTATAGGTCAAATTTGTTTATAATTTCAGCAACATTTGTTATGTTGGTTAGGAAGAGACAAAATAAAATGTGGAGTTGATTGGATAGTATACTTATTTTGGTTTCCCACTCTTAATTTGAGTGTATTTTGTAATGCTATAACAGATATCTTCTGCAATATGTTTCTTGAGAGGCAAAGCATATGAAGCTCTAGAAAATCGTTCTCAGGCTCGCTTGTGGTGAGTATATTTGTGGTATTGTGTCCGTTTTATCGGTTGTCCAACTTATGTATAACATCGTCGGAGGCATTACTTTTTGTTGATGTTCTGCGTTTAGTATGAGGTCGAAGTGTAATTGCTTGTTACTCTTGTGAAGAGTTGGATATATATGATGTGTGCCAATTTGATTTGATAAAGGCTTATCGTCATTGCATTTTGCTTTTGTTAAAGGTACAAAGCGGCTATAAAAGCGGATCCCTTATGCTATGAGGTACACATTGATATTCTCATTACTATATCTTATAAGTGCATTAATTAATACTATCAAGTTGTCCATCTTGTGATACCCGTCTACAGTAACAATTGCTTTTCCTTCCCCTCTTTATAGGGGACCAATAGTTAAATGATTGTATGTTAGGAGAGGTAATAGACTAATAGTTAGATGTAGAGGGGTTAGTTGAATTTTAACTAATGCCTACTGGCCTATAAATAGAAACATGTCGATAGGTAATTAAGGAGGTAAGTACTTAGAAAAGGAGATTAAAGGTGCTCCAGAATCCATCTCACTTTATTATATCTGGCCGTCCACACGGAATTGGTTCTGAATAACATTACCATAAATTCCTTATGATCAATACAAATTCGACATTCTAAAATAAAAATAGGAAAATTGCATACCCAAAAGCATAAGTTTTTCATGTCCAAAATAGATACACCAAAGTTTAAATTGGGGTTGCAGTTGTAGGGCGCTTGCAGTCACAGCTGTTGCTGAGACGCATTGTGGCAATTGTAACATGAATTTATTTTATATATGCATCATGTATTGTTATTTACCGCTGGTTTTAAAAATCACCTATCTCCAACCTATTGTTAAAGTTATCACTAGAAAGTATCTCAAACCTTGTCTCTAAATGTGACATGAAGATATAGCAAATCGAAAAATAATTTGTGAGCACGATGAAGTCTGTTGTGATTGATTGCGGCTGTTGTACGCACCATGTTCTGGGATTTCTGTTCATTTTCAAAAGAAGCGCAACTGCAGTGTGATGTGGATGCATACACTGCTGCAACTGAGATATTGCTGTTGCATCACGTCACATGATCCACAATTTAAAACTATGAGATACTGGCAGACACTACGATTTGTGTTGAATGGGTTCAGCTTTGTTTCGAGTCGAGCTACTACTTGCATGTATAATAAGACACCCTCTGATAACCTTGTCTGTTACTGCATAAATTGGTTAAATTTTCTTATGATAGTTATTCATAAGTATTGAATTGATTCAACATTTCCAGTTGCCTTTTTAAGAGTTTTAGAATGCTCTATTGCTTCAATTTTTTTTTTGCCATTTTGGAATGTATCTTTTGTAGCATAGATGCATACTTATATTTTTCTCAACTGATTGTTGTTATCTAATTCTTCCTTGATGTTTGCAAATTATGTCAGGCTTTGGAGTGCCTTATTGAAAATCACATGCTTACATGTGATGAAGGTAAAATTTGTCACTTCTCCCTTGGAGTCTTTGATTTAAAGTTATATGATATAAAAAATAGTTTAAGTAGTATACTGTCTAATTCAAAACTGATCCTATAAATCTCTTTCTTCCCTTTATGTTGAATGCCAGAAACTAATCTAATCTCGTCATTGCAATTTGGAAGTGAGGATGGATGGCTTTCATCATTTTATTCTTGTTTGGTTAAGAAGGTAATAGCAGGTGCCAAATGGAAATTGCCAATAGCCAAATGCTTTGTACTAATGAACTGAAAGATTATTTGTTTTTCTTTCCCAGTATGACAAAGAAATTGTTGTAGAAGCCAAGTTTAGACATCTTGAGAACGAGAGCTGTAAAACCGACCAGTCTAATTCTTCTTTCTGCCGCACACTGAAAACCAACACTGATCTATTGGCCTGCAAAGCTGAATACTATCATCAGTGTGGTGAATATCAGAAATGTTTTGAATTGACATTTGTGTAAGTTGAGGATCTGATCTGGAGACTGAAGTGAGAGTGAGATAAAGCTGTCTTACATCATTCGTTGTGTTCATTCATTTCTTTTTTTTTTCTTTTTGTTTTCAATATCTGAGCTTAGGCACTGATGTTACAGTTTGCTTGAGAAGGATCCTTTTCATATCAAGAGCACATTAGTACATCTGGCAGCTGCTATGGAGCTTGGGAATTCAAATGAACTCTATCTGATGGCATGTAATTTAGTGAAGGATTATCCTCAAAAGTAAGCACTTATTCCCAATGTTGATCAGCTTCTACAGATTTTGCTACATATAAGAATCAGTTGTATTTTTAGACTTTTGCTTATCATTTGTAGTTGTCTTCTAAAAAGCCTTTGCTTCATATAACAATAAAATCTTATTGATGTTGGTTAGGGCTTTATCATGGTTTGCTGTTGGTTGCTATTACTATTGTATCAAGAAATATGACCAGTCCCGCCGTTATTTCAGGTAAACATGACTCCTGAACCTTATGCGATAATATTGAAGCATCTAAAGTGTTGTTGTTGTAATTATTATTATTATTATTATTATTATTATTATTATTATTATTATTATTATTATTATTATTATTATTAATTGATTATAGTAGGAATTATGTTTGACTTCTTGAAAATGCAATATGCTGAAAATTTCTTATATTTCACATTATAAGGCTTAATGACATTAGATAGTTTGTTGCATTTTCAATTGGATGCAGCTCTCCATTTTTTCACAAACAAAATTTTATGGCCACAGTGGTGATATCTGTCTTTAATCTAATAAGAATACTATGGTTAATCACATGCCATCAACCAAGCTGTACATATATGCAAAGAAAGCATGGTAATGGTTAATCGATATAGACCTTTGTGTCTTAAGAAATCAGTTTCTCTCCCAAAGAGCTCTTTCTTTAAGTACCTGATTGCTTGTAAGAAATCAGCATATTGCATCATTATAAAACTTATTGTACAATATCATTTTCTACCATACAGCAAGGCGACAAGTCTGGATGGGACATTTCCCCCTGCATGGATAGGCTATGGGAATGCCTTTGCAGCTCAAGAAGAAGGTGATCAGGCTATGTCAGCTTACCGCACAGCAGCTCGATTATTTCCTGGGTATTGATTTTTCTTATTAGAACTTTCTCACCCCCACCCCCAAATATAATCAAGTAAATTTTTCTTATTAGTCTTATTTGGACAAGCCTTGAAGAATTTGCTTCTATGACATCCAATTCTGAGAAAAGTATCAAAACTGTGTAGTTATTTATTTATTTTTCTCTTTCAAATAATCTTGTTTAATTTTACAAAGTTTTTTTGACATTTTTTTCCCGCTAAAAATATGTTTCTCTTAGAAAAAATGTCAATTGAACAGGTCCTTAGTTGGCAAAGGCCTTCACATTGCGATTTGGGTTAGATGGGTAGCCTTAGCCATGTGGCTGAGCTCATGTATGTGTGAATTCTCCAGCCTGTGGGTTTGAACGCAAGTTTAGCAACATTCACCTTATCATGAAAAACATTTCTCTACTTACTCATAAAAATTCACATATATCATTCATTGTTTCTCCCTGTGAATGTGGTTACATGCGCACTGATTTGCAATACTTGCGAATTTTTCCTTCCCAATTCTCTAGATAATTTGTTAAATTTTGAAAAATAAGTTGTCCCAAGGCTTAGGAAGACGAAAGGGAGTGGATTTTTATGAGAACAGAGGAGTCTAAGGAAGATGATGCAAATGGCCTGTTTGAATGAGTTTTAGTTTTTAAAAACTATTGTTAATCAGTTTTAAAAGAGTTTTGAAGAAAAAAAATAAGAGTAAACATGTTTTGTAATCTAATTGTTGAAAATTATTTTAATGTTGAACAATACTATAAATTTGCCATTAATGTAAAGTGTACCACTTTTCCTTATTTTTTTTTACTCTTCCTAATTTCCTAAACTAAAAACCAAAACCAAAAACCTCCAAAACCTATTTTAGTTTTTTTGTTTTTATTACTCTCAAATAGAGAATAGTTTTCAAAAATAGTTTTGTAAAACTAAACTACCAAACAAGTTTTATGATTTTCAAATTTTAAAAACTAAAAAACAGTTTTTACAAAACCAAATCAAACAGGCCCTAAATCTCTTCCTAATTTCTATTGACGAGGTTTTACAAAGATTGACTGTAATACTGTGTGGGGCAGTGGGGTGGTTAGAAGAATTTTTGGGAGCAATTGATTTTAGGAACACATAGGACTTCACTGTTTCCCGGGACACTTCTTTGGGAAAGACCATAGCGATTTAGAGGAAAAAGACAAAAATTTTAATGTATCGGGAAAATTTTGAAATGTATTGGGAAAATTGGGCTGGTGGATAATTAAAGACCTTCATGCTTATTTTTTCAGTTTTATAAATAGATTAGTAAGATGTGGAATCACTTCAAATATTTTGCATCATGTAATTTTTACTATTAATTAGATAATATGTTATTAGTATATGTAACCCAAATATACTGATTATAAGTCTACGCCTAATGTAAACCAATATTTGGTACTTGGTAGAGTTTAGAACAACATATCAGTATCATGTATCTTAACTAGAGGCTCACTTGTATGTATGTGTTTCTTTTGTTTGTTTAAAAACTCAAGTATGTAGTCTTACGAAATCTTCTTATTATCTATAAATTGTTCTTTTACAGGTTAAATCTTGATGTTCTCTTATTCCAGGTGCCATTTACCAGCTCTTTATATTGGAATGGAATGCATGCGGACTCACAGTTATAAGCTTGCTGAACAGGTATATATTTTAGGGTCAGTTCGGAAGCTTTGGGGGGCTGTGGGGCCTGTCAAGACTAATATCTTACTCTTACCACTACATTCTTGTATGTTATTTAAGAAGAGTTAAAACAAAGTCAACTTTATATCCTATGTCTACTACATATATGCTTAAGTCTATTTTACTGTTTAGTCAGTGTTCAGTGCAGTTTCTTTATAGGATTTGGATGTTTTGATCTTTCTTCACCTAATCAAAATCTAGCAATGACTGGTTACCAGATCAACCGGCCATCTACTATGAATCTGTAGAAAGTCACCCATACCACAATTAACTTTCCTATATTTTTCCTCAGTTTTTCATGCAGGCGAAGTCAATTTGCTCATCGGATCCACTTGTGTATAATGAGCTAGGAGTTGTTGCCTATCATATGAAAGAGTAAGGATATCTTCCTGATATATATTAGGCTCAATTACATTTTTAGTATTTATGGTTTGAAAATTAAACTATGAACAATCCGTCAAGTTTTTGTTGAGCCAAATTGCCAATCAAGTCCCTCTGCTTTAAAACTAGGCAAAATATAGTACTATCAATTTTATTTTCCTTGTCAAATTCTCATTTTCTATCATAATATTTGAGGGTATCTGGTTGGTTTGAGACATAAAATTATTTTTAAATTTTAGAAGTTAGAAATTCTGAGAAATTTTGTAGTTTGAAGAATTTTTTAAGATGGAGATTTGAAGAGGAGAAAGATTGAGATTTTTGATTTTTAAGAATTTTACTGCCAGCCATGTTTGCGTGCTACTTAGAACAATTGAGTAGTTTCGACTTGCGTAATTGTGATTTCTGGTTCAGGTATAAGAAAGCAGTATGGTGGTTTGAGAAAACGTTGGCCCTCATCCCGACCGCTTTAAGTGAAATGTGGGAGCCAACTGTAGTCAATATTGCTCATGCATGCAGAAAGTTGGAGTAAGTTGATAAATGTTTTGGTGCTCATCTGACTTGAATTTTTCTCTTTCTCAACTATTGAAGTTTTAGAATACAGATTGGTAGCCGACTCCACCTAGTGGGATAAGAGTTGGTTGTTGTATTTTGTAGGCGCTTTAAGTATATCTTGCTAAATTTTTATGTTTCTGAATATCCTCAACTGCTAGTTTTGTAGTATGATATAAGTTGAAAACATTTTGTCATGATGTTGATATAATTTGGCAAAATGCTTAATCTAATTAGTGGTAGTGGCAATATGTGATTCTCGACTTCTTGATCCTGATTGTATTTATGAACCATCTCAGGATGTACCGAGAAGCAATTTCATATTATGAGAAAGCACTTGCATTATCAACAACAAGTGTGAGCACTTACGCCGGTCTTGCATATACTTACCATTTACAGGTATCTAAAATGATCTTCCAGTTTGTCATATAACTATTCTGTATGTTATCTTAAAGCAAAATGTAGATTTTCTGTATGTTTGAAGTGTGGTTTCATCACATTATTCGGGTAAATATACTGTGTTGACTTTTATATAAGATGTTCTGTGAGCATGGGAATGACTCTTGCTTTTACTGGATTTAATTTTGGACTGAGGCTTATGTTTTGTTATTGTATGTAATTCGCGCAGGATGATTTCACCACAGCAATTACATATTATCACAAAGTGAGTAATAGCTATCCAACATTTCCTGTACCCATGTCAATTACATATTCTTAAGATTTACTGGAATGTCTAGAGTTATGATCATTTGCATGCTTTTGTGTTCACTAAACACTGTTCATTGAAAATTAGGCGTTGTGGCTGAAGCCAGATGATCAGTTCTGCACTGAAATGTTAAGCTGGGCTTTAATAGATGAAAGCAGAAACTGCGCTGAATCTCACCTTGAATTCCAATGAATTTACTGGCGCAACTTCACTTGCGTGTTATATATTATATATGTAAACAATACATTAACGCCAAGATAATGTAGTGCAATTATTATCATGATTATTAGTAAATTATTCGGCTTTATTAGACCTTTTCTTTTTGGTATTCGGCTTTATTAGTTTGACCTTTTCTGTTCTGACTTTTTTTCTTATTCGGTAAAATGTAATTTTTGAGGGTTGTAATTAATTAGATTTCGATTTAATTTCCAAAACTGCAGTGCAAATCTAAATGTATGCTTTTATAGAGGTATTTTTGAATTTAGGCTCAGATATATTGTAGATATGTTAGGATTCATTGTGGAATCCATTTACTAATCTTGAGGTTTTTATATTTAAAGGTAATCTTAGAACTCATCATCTCCATATCATAACATATATAGTATTGATCATGTTAGCTACTTGAAAGAGATACATTCTTTTTTATGATGGATAAAGTTCAATTAGTACAATCGATCATACAAGGCATGATTCTACAGTCTTAGAATTTATGAATTCCCAATCATTCTTCTTAACAAATTAGTTTCTTGCATTAGAATTTTTTTAAGGTGGCTACTTCATTACCCAACTCAAAAAAATGGGTAATGTTCCCAACTGACTTGTCATAAATGTAATGGTTTAAAGTTATGCCACTTCACAATTCATTAAGAAAAATAAAATATTTTATTATGACTGTATTTTCTAATAACTGCATTAATTACTACACATCGTTCTATGATGGTTTGCATTACTAAGGATATTTCCAATGCAGATTTGGAAATTCAATTGACATAGCAAACATCTTATTCCTTGTATAATGTTTTTATAAATTTTCATAATATAATCATATTCACCTAAAATTTAAGCAATGTTAATTTCAAATTGCAATTTTGTTTTATAAGAGAAGAATTTGCATTTTTAAAACATACGTAGAATAGCTTAAATTTTATATATGAATGTATGTATATTACACTATTTAATAGTTGTCTTAAAAAATATAAAATTAAAATCTAATAAATTTAATATTTCTTGTATCCGCAAATATATCATTATTTATTTTTAAGCCTCTTTTAAAAAAATTCAAAATTTGGTTATTCAAATTTTTTTATTATCAATTTTAATCTATGTTATTACTAAAATATTTAATAAATATATAATTAAAAACTGCAATAAATAGTATAGAATATTTTGAAAATAAATCAATTTGATCGAATTAGATAAACAATAACCTTATGTTCTCGTCTTTTGCATTTAAATCCTTTGGTCGATTGTTAGTGTTTTTTGTTCCACACATAAATTTTTTTGGTAATTGAACCTTCCTATCTCACTATAATGGTGGTACATATATATAGAATTGTGTGATGGAAGGAGGAGAAAAGGAAATTTTTTAATCTCTTCTCCTCACTATGCTATTTATATAAATTCTACAAAATGAGAAAAATGCCCCTATATTTTCTTATTAATCCCTATATCATTTCAAATATTTAGGCCATCTAATTAGTTTGGTTTGGTTGCTAAGACCTTTTTTTTTTCCCTTCATACACCCTCTTAATGTAATTTTACTTTAAACTATTTTAAATATATCTAACTTTAATTATTGTAAGAGAATGCTGATATGAAACCTGTTCAGAACCGGGTTAGTATATTTTTCTAGGGAAACATACTATTGAATGCATTTAGAGACAAAATACACTACTATTATGGTCATTCCAACTGTATATAACTTTGAGTACTATATAATCACCCCTCTATGTATATGGTTCACTCCTATCATTATAACCTCTATTAGTACGAATTTGTTAATTCAAAGTCGAATTCATCTCTATTCTTTCTCAATAACAAAAGCTTGGTGTAATGTACTTCAGTGTACATCGATGATAATATCATCACACAAAACTCAATCCGTGTTTAATTAACACTGGAACTTCATTTTCTATCAAAGATCTGGATTTGTTGCAGT
The DNA here is from genome assembly GCA_021764765.1 of Vicia sativa. Taxonomy (NCBI): domain Eukaryota; kingdom Viridiplantae; phylum Streptophyta; class Magnoliopsida; order Fabales; family Fabaceae; genus Vicia; species Vicia sativa. Next base: position 10,717,349 of record CM038796.1, read on the forward strand.
ACCTTTCTTTGTGTTGGCTATTTCAAGTTCCAACTTTTTGAAAGAACCAAAATGATTAAGCCAAGCTTGTTCTCAATTGGCTTGATATTGCACACAAATAACAAACCTCTTGAAAGAAATATTCAAATAGGAAAGGCAAAATTATTAAATAACAAAATTAATTAACTTCTAAAAGGAAGCTGTCTAACTTTGAGATATTAAATTAACAGAAATATTTTCAGAGAATGCAAAAACGTTTACAGTGATATACTACTACTTTCTTCCTTACTGTGTTAAAGGACCTAAAATCTTTCATCGACACTCCAAAACTGTGGGTGCGGGATAACCCGATTGCGTCACCAACAGTGATGACTAACAAGTTTAGAAACCAAAGAAACCAAGCTCACTGGCTCTCTCCTTCTCAAATGTCTCAAAGTACTGATAGATGATTGTTACCGCAAGTAAGATTCCGGTTCCTGAACCAATTGCCCCCATGAAATCTGCCAATACTGTCAGCGCACCAATACACATTCCTCCGAATGCTGCAGCAGTGGGAATGTATCGGTTAAGCTCTTTCTGCAAGTTTGATTCCCGATGGCCGGGCATAACCATTTGTTGTTCCTGGAAGTTGAAAAATGATTGTTATCACATGCAAAATAGGGCATGGACTTGAGACAGTTATTAACATCAAATGAATTTTAAATAAATGCATGTCAAATCTGTACCTTCAACTGCTTGGCAACATCTCTAGCAGACGAACCAGAAACCTCAATCCAAGTTTTGGAGAACAAGGCACAGGCCGACAGCATAAACACCAGGTAGAACAGTGCATGGAAAGGATTGGCTGCCATATCAGCTAAGCTGTAAAAAATAACAATTCAAAACGAGAAATTAAGAGTTGGGACAATAAATAGTAGCATTAAATATATAACTGATTGAAGTTTTAGCTCAATCTCGGCAAAGAATTTACCTGGACGGTGCAGTTATATAGTATGCAATGCCACCAACAGGAATAGAGTGACCGCCTCCGTATTCAGATTCCTTCCATTTTCCTAAAAGATCCACAATGAAGTTTCCAGCATACTTTCTGTGCAGCAGCTGTAAAAACCAGGTAAAATCATAGTGTTAAAAACAATAGGCAAATATTTACTCCAATTTGCAATATTCAATGACAAAACTCCACTACCTGAGAAAGGAAGTAGAGATTGGAAACAAGGGCAGACTGAAGGATAATGGGCATGTTGGAGGTGTAAAACAGTTTGATTGGATATGAGCCCTGCTGTCCACGGGCATTCTTTGACCTTACAGGCAAAACCACGCGGAACCCTTGGAAGTATATCACAATTAGGAAGATCAAGACAGTAGCTAGCAGATTTGTGACATTGGGAAGATTCTGCCGATAAAATGCTTCCCGGAGAGCACGAACCTTGTCTGTTCTAGTTATCAACAAATGGAATAGAGCAATAACAGCACCCTCAAACTCGGCTCCTCGACCACTGTTAATGGTAGTGGGACTAAATGCTTTCCATATAATGTTTTCACTGAACAAAAATGATACAATTCCTCCTTAGTTTTTTTTATAAAAGGCATAGCGCTATCTATTGGAAAAAATCAATATAGAAAAGGAAAAAAGGCACCACAAAAATTACCAGATATTAGTGGCAATGAATAGAGAAATTCCAGATCCCAAACCATAACCTTTTTGAAGGAGCTCATCTAAACATATGACAATGATACCAGCAAAAAAGAGCTGGAGGATGATGAGAATGGCATTTCCCACTCCAAGTTGGCCCACACTACCATACATCCCTGAAAGAACATAGGCAACAGCCTCTCCAACAGCTATCAAGATGCCAAGCAGCTTCTGTGCACCATTTCTGGGAGCAAAGAGGTATGTATCTTATTAGTCAATCTAATTGTGCATGAAAACAAACAAAATTTTCCACAATATGGCAGCACAATGCTAGAAAATATGCAGATTAATTTCTCACAATGCATGTACAGCAAATTCAGAGCTAGCAATGAAACCCACTACGCAAAGGGGAAAATATCATATGTACTAGGAAAAAAAAACTTACAAGAGAGCACGATCCTCCCTAACATTGTTGTCCACTTCAATGATCTTGGAGCCAGCCAAAAGTTGCATGACGAGTCCAGAAGTGACAATAGGCGTAATTCCAAGCTCCATAACAGTTCCACGGTTAGAAGCAAGGATAACACGCATCCAATAGAACGGATCAGCACCGGTTGTGGAGTGTATTCCATAAAGAGGGAGCTGACTGCACACCAGAAAAATGAAGAGCGAGATCACCGTATATATGACCTTCTCTCTAAATGGCACTTTCCTATCAGCAGTCTGAACTTCAGGAAGAAACGATAAAAACGGTCTGACTAAATGAAGCACTCTAAACCCACCTCCCATCTTACCAGATTAAATTAATTTAACCTGAAGAACAGGAAAAAATAATATTAAAACACAGAAACCATGAAATTCAAATTCTTCATCTAAAAGATAAGATAGAGTCATAAACTCATTCCATCTTTGTGTACAAAAACATTGACAATCATATAACATAACATCCACATTTATCATAAAACACAAAATTAATCATCCTCGCTCCACCTAGATCCGTATCAATTCATTCAACCACACCATTTCAAAACCCTTATTATCAACATGTTGATCCAGATATAAATCACACATGCAATCATGCACAAAATCATAAAACAGAAAACAAAACGGAGATCTCATACATATATATATACAGATCTGAGAATCTGAGAAACTGTATATGAATCAAAGAGAGAGAAAGAGGTTTACCTAATTGCGAAAATCGGCGATCGATTGAGAATTTGGAGAAATTTGGTTCCGGTGAGAACTGGATCTAAGAACCACAGCTTCTTCCCATTCAAATAGGAGAAATGGTGAAGGAGATCTTTACGTGGGTGAACCAATACTCTTACGACACGTGGATTTTTAATCTGATGTGGCAATACTAACCAATTTTGACCTCTTTTTTGTTTTTTGTTTTTTTTTTTACTTTATTTATTTTTCGGAATTTCAGATGGATAAAGCCACAAACATATCCGATAGATTTTCGGTCTTGAAATTTTAGGTAGATGATTTTGTTGTAGTAAATCACAAGATATTTATTGGGTATTTTTGTAGAATGTGTTCATGGGTTCTTTTATTAAATAATTTTTTTTCTTATTTTAATTTTATTTATTCTCTTTTTAAAAATATTAATCTTATTTGTTAAAAATATATACTTAGTATTTATATTAGGTATATTATTCTCATTGTTCAAAAATATATTTATGTGTTTATTGAATTTTAAATATTGAATTATAAAAAATAACACAATAATAATTATAAAATAATTATTATAGGTTATATTTATAATTTGTTTATATTTATGTTTGTTCTTAAATTATATAATTGGTTTCTTACATCTATATAAAGTGGCTTTATTAAATATTAAATTTTTTTAATAATAACTTATTAAAAAATATATGTATTTAAGATAGGAAAAAAACAAATACCTTTTCTATAAAAATCAATAAAACAAATATCACATAAAAAATTAGAAAATTCTAGTAGAATTAGTACTATTTTTTAAAAATATTTAATTTTTTTTTTACTTTCGTACTCTGGTTCTTAGGAAAATAGGGAAATAGGGCCCTAGTAATTTAAAGTTCATGTCGAAAGGTCATGACACTGACCACTAAAAGTTCCTACCAAAAATCAAACTATTTTATAAAAATAAATTTAATCAAAATCCCCAATTTTTCATTTTTTTTAAAAGAAAAAAAAAGTTATATAGTATTTTGAAATATATTTTTAAAGGAAGTAATATAAAGCTCATTGAGGATGGACAAATACCACATGATATTTAAACTTAAGGTTACACGCCTCTATTAGATATAACATTCACTCATTAATCGCATCACTCACCCTTTATTGGACTTGAGTAAACCATTTGTCACCTATACATAAAATGCGAGGATTGACATGTTCTTGGACAATAGTAGTATGGAAGCTCAATCAAGGGGGTACGTTCTCTAGGAGAACAGAGGGAATAACAGAGCAAGATAATAACTCTTTAGGTCTAAAAATTAAGACTCTATAGATCTCTATAAATACTTAAACTGGAGTTTTAAAAGGGGAACACTCTATTAACATAAGATTCACAAAAATATGGTTTCTCACCACTATGTGTGAGCTTACTCTAACACCACCAACAATCCTAAAACACCTCAAACAGTCCTACAAACACAAGACTACCATCCTTGTACTTTCTTAGCAAGTACAATTAGTGTACATCGTGGGGTCGTAGTAAAAATGACATGGGCCACCCTTGCATTATAATTCAAGTTGTTGTCCACACCTTCAAACCCTTACAAATATGGTGAACATGTGGGTAGCATTTTCAGCCAACAACAGTCTTGAGAGGAGCAAGATAATAACTCGATTTTCAAAAATAATCGAATTTTTGCATTTTTGAGAAAACTCGATTTTTTTATTTTCCAACAAAATTCAATTTTTCGTATTTTCGACAAAACTCAATTTTTTCGTATTTCTGACAAAACTCAATATTTTCATATATCTGACAAAACTCGAATTTTTTCGTATTTTCGAAAAAAACTCAACATTTTCGATTTTCCGCCAAAACTCAATTTTTTTCGCTTTTTCGAGAACAATGGACTTTTCGATTTTCAGACAAAATTCAATTTTTTCGTATTTCCGACAAAACTTAATTTTTTCGATTTTTCGAGAAAACTCGATTTTTCGACAAAACTACGTTTTTCCATTTTTCAACAAAACTCGATTTTTGTATTTCCGACAAAACTCAATTTTTTTCGTATTTTCGGAAAAAAATCGATTTTCTTGATTTTCCAACCAAACTCAATTTTTTCGATTTTTTGAGAAAACTCGACTTTTCGATTTTCAGATAAAACTCAATTTTTTGTATTTCCGACAAACTCGATTTTTCATGTTTCTGACAAAACTCGATTTTTTTTCGTTTTTTCGAAAAAAAACTCGATTTTTCTTATTTTCGACAAAACTCGATTTTTTTTTTATTTTTTGAGAAAATTCAAATTTTCAATATTCCGATAAAATTCAATTTTTTTGTATTTCTGACAAAACTCAATTTTTTTGAGAAAACTCGATTTTTAGTATTTCCGACAAAACTCAGTTTTTTCTATTTCCAACAAAACTCAATTTTTTTTACATTTTCGAAAAAATATTTTTAGAAAATGTTATTTTAATTTTTATTTTGGATATGGATGTCTAAAATATGGATGTGGTTAAAAACTATATTAATAAAATATCCTAAATATGGATTTCGTTAAAACTATATTAATAATTAATCGATTTTTCATAACCAGATTTGAATATGGATAATTCTTATAACCGGTTAATTTGAAGAACCCTATCCATGCAACTTGTAATCTAAAAACTTAGCAGACCCAGCCCAAAGCAGTCATCATGGCTAGATGGTTGGAGCACCTTTTTGCAATCAAACTTTACAATTGTGATATTTAATCCCCCAACTAAAACGATTATAAACAATTGAATATAGTGAGAAGAAAATCTAACAGAAACTCTTCAACTAAAAAATCTAACAGAAACTTAACAATTGTGATATTCGATCCCCCAACTAAAATGATTATAAACAATCGAATAGAGTGAGAGGAAAATCTCACAGAAATTATTCACAAACCCCTGTATGCTCTAACAGTTATGATATAGAATCCCCTAACTAAAATGATTATAACCAATTGGATAGAGTGAGAAACTAACAAAAACTCTTCAATTTAAAAATCTAACAGAAACTATTCATGAATCCCCACTTGCTCATAACCACTGTAAATAATACCAAATATGCAGTCATAAGTATTCTCAAATTAGTAATGCTTACTAAAAAAAAATATTCAAACCGGTATAAACTATGAATCAACAACAATTCATCACAGATCTTATGTCTGAGAATCCATAACAGGTTATGAACGTCACAACATTTATTTACATGCATTAAAGAAAAAATACCAAGCAGATACATATCCAATCACTTGGATTGCAAAAACAATAAACAAAAACATCCACCATTGATGGCTATCTTACACATTCACCCCATCTTGTGTGGATATTACAATTTAAGGAGGACTTTAGTGTTCCTAGCATATATAATGTGAGTCTGACACGTGTAACACGAGAGAAATTTCCCTAGAGAGCAACCTAATCATGTCTTTTGGAAAACAATTCTTATTGGAATAAAGTAAAATATATCTTCTAGATGTATTTTGCAAGTTGTGCAGCTTACCCAACATAGATGGATGGCAAGGATGCAGAAAAAGGGAGTTAAGTAGCAATTAGAATAGAAACTTTGATTATACAAATGCATCAAAATGAGAAAATGTTTTATTTACTATTATAATGTAATGAATCAGCTGAGATGTATGTAAATAAATACTGGGAAACCAATTTGAATCCAGAGTCTAAACAACAACATTCCACCATTAGTGGTCGAATACTGACAATCAGAAACACCTATCTTAAGTTAGGCCATATCTAGTATTCAGAATTTGCCTCAACTTGCTCTTCCAGTTAGCATGTACAACTTCTCTGTAAGTCAAAAACAGGTATGGTTTAATCACATCAAAGATCATACCTGAAACAATGCCTTAGCAACTGAACCACATACTTGACTCCCATCAGCCATGTATCTGCCATCATCTGAACCAATTGACTGTGGGCTTGACCGTGTGTTTTTTGTCATTGGTGTCTCACATACAGTATCATAACATGCCTTTGATCGGTCTTTCCTTTTTGGAATCTTACAAAGGTGATCTGTTTTGGATTTCTTAGCCTTCTGTTTCGGGGCCCAGACTCGCAAAGCAGGCATTCGACTTTTTATGTATGAAAATCTGTGTGCCCTCTCTCTCCTCTCCACAGCTTCAAATAGCTTTTTACCACTACCCCCATCTACATTCCTTTTGGATTTTCCTTTGACATTTTCTGCAAATGAAAAGCCTCATTTTCTGCTGAAAAGGGTCCGCTAATATCATTTTCACCCATCTCATCCCCGTATACTTTTTGATTCAACGAATTGCTGCTGTCCTCACTATTAAATAAAAAATCCGGGGCTTCATCCTGATTTGAAAACAGAAGCAAGTCCATTTTGTTGTAGATTTTATGAACAATGTCTTCAAGGGTATGAGAATACCTGAAATTCAGCAGGTTTATCAAAAATAAGCGTGCACGCTTTCTTTATTTTATGCAGTTATCAACTAAAACTTCATTGTTTCCATGGAAAAAATAGAATCAAACAAAAAGAACCTCATACAAACTCTAGTACATAGCATAACAAGAAGCAAGCACCAAAAACGTCATATATTGGCATGATTATACCAAAATGAAAATAAATTGAGTTATTGACAGCTCTCTAAACAGAAACTAAGAATTCCCTAAATCTCCACAGTTCATGCTAAAGCATAGTATAACTTTTCAGAGGAAGTATCAGTCAACATATAACACGTCTCAATGGAGTTGTACAAGTGAGTACCTGCTTTTTATGATCTTCGCCACATAACTTTCAAGGTTCCAATCACCAAAGAATCCCCCTTCCATGTGGCACTGAATGTTCTCTAAGAGTAGACATATCTGTTTGACAAACTTCTGTTTACTGGAATCTTCGATTCCACACCCAACCTCTGATTGTAAAATTTCTGTTCGAAATAAAATCTGTAGTTCATATCTAATTCTCACTTAAGGAAAAACATGAAACTAAATTGCACAAATTATACAACTGATTAGAACTAGAAAACAAAATATGCATCATAAATATAGATCATAGAAAACTAAATAAAAGGATACTCTCTAACTGCATGTTCGGTGATTATTTTAGTTGGTCCTGCTGCATCAGATAACTGAGAGGATGAATTTCTGCTTTTATGCTTTGCAGCTATCTCCTTGGGGTCCTTCAACAGTAGTTTTATTAGTTCGGACGCAACCACACTACCACAAGCCTTACTATCATTCATATGAGAATCTATCTGAGGAATTGTTTCCGTATCAACCTTCTTACATAGCCAGTATATAGATGAATTCACAAGTCGCTCTGACAAAGCTAGGAGGTCTATGGTATCAGATTCAATTCCTTGTTGAATTCTGCTGGAAAGATTACTAAAAAATGCTTCAGATGTTTCAGACTCAGAATCAAGCGCAGCAGCATCCTGTTTCATAGTAACCTCAGCATTAATTCCATCTGACTCAACCACCAGCGACATTGGCTGTTCACCATTTTGAGGTAACTCATTCAATTTACTGTCAGACCCTTCGGCAATTATCTGATTTGGCTTGGGATTTTCTGACAAAATCAGATCACAACAACTAGATATCTTCACCTGTTTCATCCAGCATTTCAAAAATTTCAACTTCTTTGACTTGTTACGTTCCATTGCATAATAAACCTCAAGCAGACCCATCTCAAACTGATCAAACACTAAATCACAAAAAGAGCTCCAGGTGAGGTTTTGAAGTACATTTAAATCCGTCATCTTCTTTTTCTGCTCAATTTCCACAGCACTCCTGACCTGAGAATCCAACATACCCTTGTTCTTGTCAAATTTGCGATCCGAATCACTAATACCTGTCCTGATAGAAGAATCCATATTTGCTGCACCAAAATCAGAAGCCAATTGTGGATCCTCCAAGATAGATAAAAGAGCTGAAGAAACTGTAAACGGCCTAAGAATACCAACACAAGAACCACCACCTTTGCCACTGTCGACCGACACCAAAGCCCAACAATCTTCTTTATAAAGATAACACAACAACATCTCCCAAACCGGAATAGATTTCCGCCGCCCCTGGCAACCAAATTCACTTGCAAGCAGTTCGAGAACCCTATCAGCGAAAAACTCACCCGAATCCCCTTTCTTAGATTCCCCTATAACCTCACGCACCAGAACCGAATCAGAGAGGCAATCATTCAATTTAACAAACGCGTCACACTTGCGCACAGCAGTAACTTTCAATTTCGGCGTCCTGCCCAAACACACATTCCACAGCCTCTCCTTCCTTCTCCCACAATCACCACCACCTTGCAAACTCACATCCTCTCCTCTACTCAAAACCCTAAAATCCAAAACTTCGAGATCACAACAATTGTAATCAATCGGACACCCATTAACATCCAAAATCCTAAGATTCAACTGAACCTTAACTTCCCTAGAACAACAACGAACAGAAAGCCACGAAACCCCGATTTTGGGATATATCAAACCAAAAGGAACAAGAGCAGAACCAAACAAAATTGAATCCAAAGAACAAAAACCCCAACCTAATTTCCTAGCCCCAATCTCAAACAACCCACGTATCGCTCCAACCTCATCCTCATCAGCACTATCACTATTAACACTATTAACACCAATCCAACTACAATGAACACCTCTAGACCCAAACCGGCGGCTCACATTCCCGAAAAACCCTAAAAATTTGTCACAGAAAGAGTTGTCAATTCGCAACAATTTTTCATTTGATTCGAGAAAATCCGCTAGCGAATTGAACGAATTGAGTAACGGAGTGAACAATATGATTAAATTAGGAGGAATGAGAGGTGTGGTTGTGTCGGAATCATGGTCCCAGGGGTAATCGAGAAGGAGCTGTGTGATGGAGTCGATTAGGTGTAGAGCTTTGGGGTGATATGGGAGAGGAAAATTGGGGAGGGAGGAGAGGATTTGAGAGAGGAGGGTGAAAGTTGAGGAAGGGTGATCGAAGGAGAAAGAGTGTTTGGGGAGAAAAGGGTGGAGTTTGGAGAAGGAGAAGTGAGGTGGAAGGGAGGAGAAGAAGAATTTGAAGGCGAAGAGAGAGGAGGAAAGGGGAGGGAAAGAGAGGAGGGTTTTGGAAGTGGAGAGAATGGTTTTGATGTAATGGTGGTTGTTGTTGGTGGTTTGGAGGAGTGGGTCGAGATCTATGAGGAGGACGATACGGTGGGTGTTGGAGTAGGATGTGATTGGATCTGAGGTTGAAGAAGACATTGATGGTGTTGTGCGGTGGTGAGAGTGAACTGTGTTGTTGTTTATTGTCTCGTTTTGATTTGATGATGATGATGCCTACACTAAACTCCCGCCAAAATGTATTCTCTCCAATTTTTTACTACTTGCCGCCTAGGGTCGTCAGTCCGTTAATGTTGACCAATGCAGGTTATAGGTGCACTTTTGTGAATCGGATAGATGTTAATCTTTAGTGAGATTCTAATTTTCGTTAAAGCGACGTAGAGAGGACTTGGACTTGCATGGTTAGCACTCTAACACTTAAGTTAGATCACAATTTAAGATAAGTATAATGAAATTGAAGATCACAGATTGTGTACATTTTTATAACATGTGAACTGTTTTTATATATTTGAGTTGAGTAGAACGAGTTTGAGATGGATTGGGCCTTGGTCAAATGAGCTTTTGGCCGGTTGAAAACAATTGCTCCCAAGACTTTGTCGAGCACTAAAGAGGTTAGAGGAAGCCTTAAGTATTAGTTATTAGCTTTCTTGTCGTAGTTCGAGGTGAGATATAACTGAATTGTTTCGGATCATTTTTCAAATGAAGTGATGGGAAACATGTGCATTTAATGTGGTCTCATCGATGAAACATTTCGTCACTCATTCATGATGACGTGACCAACTAGGGTGCGACGCAATTTAGAGACTACTTAAGTACTCTCATGTTTGCGTCTATCAATGTGTGAAAATCTAGTCCTTGATCTCAAAATTTTTATTCATAGTTTTATCTATAAATAAAGTGAGTTGGATATTTAGAAGTTCTCATAATCTTTTAGCTTTCAAGATTTCAGATACATTTTCAAAGAATTTTTTTCCGTTTTCATTCATAAGATAATATTTAGAAGTAATTCAGAGCTTAACTTAAAGCTATTGTCTTTTTCATTCTTCTAGCTTCATCGATCTCTTCTTATCAAGTACCCTTATAACTCAAGCTTTACCTTTATCATTTCCTATTTCCTAAGTCAAGATGAGAGATAATAACATTGATTTTGTGAGTGATCCTGAGGTGGAAACCTCTTCTAGGTTGTCCTCTGATTTTCCTCATCCTTTTATGAGTAGTGAACACATAGGATCGAAAGTCATATCCATATCTGACGATTCTGACTCAAAAAAGATGTCTGGAAACTCCTTGGAGGAAGACACTTCTTCTTCCGGATCGCAATGAAAGTTGCAAGTTCGTGACCACCGCATGCGGCTTATTAAACAAGCTTTTACGTGGTTGACGCATCTGCATTCGTATCTTGTCAATCCCATAGTATAGCCGGTGGAGCGTGTAGATGTCCACCTTTATTCGAACCAAGCCTTGAGGGCAGGGATGAAGATCCTACCTTGGTCTTGTTACAGTCATCTGTGACGTGGAACACAACACATATTACGAGTACGTGACTTCAACTCTGCTGATCATGAGCCTCGTCCCTGAGAACACAAGCAATTTGCCAAACACGAATTACAAATCAATAGGCTATTATAGCAAACGCCAAATACAAAGAAGAAGCATAGCCACCAAAAATGGTATCTAACGATAATTAATATGCCAAGTTGCAAAAATTAAGAAAATTCTAGAAGCATATTTCATTACAATCATATGCCTTGATGCTTTCGTAAAGCAAAGCAGTAGAGATACTCATGGCCAAAACGAACATCCATCATAATTGATAAATGCATGTGGTTCGACCTAAACTCTAAAGTGAATTAAGACTTCACGGATTCAAGAGCAAACACCAAAATGACAATAATTCGTACATTAAAGCAAAGATGGGCGCAAAGGTGAACTTCATTTCAAGTACTAATCAAAGTTAGTCTAAAATGTTTCGAGGTTTAAAATAATTTTTATTATAAGGCCTTTTATTCATTACAAAGTTTGAGCATGGATCATGGAGAATATGACTAAAGAGTTAAACAAACATTTATTACTTTATATATTTATGACTAAATTGCTTTAAATCAATAAAACCAAAACGATTTAAAATCACAATTTAGCAATGAACAAATGTAAATGAGCTATTCATTTCTAAACCTTATGGGACCAAACTTTGATGCTTGCCTATCTTCTTGATATGTTCTCATTCCGCAGTTTATACATTACATATCTATCACCTTCACAAAACAACTTGAAATTTAATATACTCTCTCAACACATCATGTGAAACTCAAGGAAGTTTACTGCTAGAAGAAAAATCATCATTACTTTGAAGAGATATGGAGGTGCCCTTGGTCCATTTGACAATCCATGTCTTTGATCTATTCTTTAGTGTGAAAATATAGAAGAATCAAGAGGTTGGCTATCTTCTGCCAGCAACTCCGAGGCTTTGAGTCTTGCATGATGGCCACTCTCATTACGGTTGATTACTGGTTCTTGGACTGGAGTTTTTCCTTCAAGCATGCTTACTACCAATGACATGGATGGTCTATGAGTCGGAGATGTGTTAGTGCATAGCAATGCTAAGTTCAGCATTCTCATGGCCTCATCTGTGGAGTACCTTGAACCAAGATTTGGATCCACCAGCTCCATAAGGCGTCCTTGCTCTTGGAGATCACAGGCCTTCAACGACGCATGCAAATATGAAGTAGAAAGTTACACAAACCATAAATATAACAAAACCAAGAAAGAAAGAGGACGAGTTTGGTGTTATGAGCTCATAGTAGAAATCTCCTCAACTTCTCGTAAGAAATGAAGAGTTTTCTAGTAAAGGATTATCATAAACTCACAAAGTCAAAAAGGAAGTTCAAACATACCCAATCCATAAGATATACAAACTCCTCCATTGGGTTGAAATTTGTGTTGCTTTTTCCGCTAACAATCTCTAAAGCTACGACTCCAAAGCTATATACATCTGCCTTATCAGTCAAGTAACCCCGCATAGCATATTCTGGAGCCATGTATCCACTATTAAAAAATGTAGCACACAAGAGTCAGCGATGATTTCACAAAACAATGAATGCGTGTCAACCAATAATGAGTTTAGCTTTGGATGTTAATGCTAATAATTAAATATCAACTAATTTTGAACAAAAACTTGGATTCAAGCTAATAGATATTGCAAGTACTAACATTGTTCCAGCTACCCGTGTACTAATATGGGTGTTTCCTTCGTCATCAAGCTTGGCTAAACCAAAGTCAGAGATCTTGGCATTCAAATCCTTGTCAAGTAATACATTAGTTGCCTTAATGTCTCTATGTACTATTTTCAGTGTTGATTCTTCATGAAGATAAGCTAATCCCTTTGCTATACCGATACATATCTTCATTCTAGTTGGCCAATCCAAGTGCAGCTTCTGTTCCTGATGACCTATCGAAATGCCAGGGGAGAGAAATAAATTTCAGTTACATTTTGGTTCTAAAGTAGAAAACTCACTCACATACACCCACAACACTAAGGTATTATTGTTAATGAAGGATTCACCAAAAAGTGCACGGTCGAGACAATTGTTTTCCATGTATTCATATATCAGTAGCAACTGCTTTCCTTCAATGCAACAGCCATAGAGCTTAACAAGATTCGGATGCTGCAAAGCAGATATCATTCCATTGTTAACAAATTCATGGTTCCCTTGCTTTGATTTTGAGGAAAGCTGCTTAACAGCAATGACATCACCATCTGATAGCACACCCTGCATTACACCATTACTTCAATATAAATTGTGAAAGATACCGTGACGAGATGGAACAGATGCGGAGAAATTAATGGCTGAAAATAGCGGTATAAACTAAAGAGCACGCAGATATTTATGATCTATGCATAGTTAGTTACCTTGAATACTGGCCCAAATCCCTTCACCAATCTTATTCGCAGGGTCAAAGTCATTAGTAGCTGCTTTAATTTGTCTCAAGCTGAAATACCCTGTTTTAAGATCAAGAAGTTCATGACATGAAAGATTTGCAAATCAGCATTTTTGTTTTTAAATTTCTTCTCATTTTTGTATCCATACATTTTTGTTTTTACACCTCTGAAGAATATGGATGCATAAAAATCATTTTTATACCTAACTATGTATCATAAACTTGTGTTCTTTTGGACTGAAATCTTACCTTTGTCTCTTATATCTTTTCCACCAAGGAAACCCGTCTTCCAAAGGGCAACGACTATGAGTATGATAAGCACACACGCAGCCACAATTGCAATAATAACTCCAGCAGACAACTTTTCTGAATGATTCTTAAAGTCTACAACAAAGTTGAAATGCTTATAGAACACGGCGTAACATGGTAGTTGAAAGAAAGATTATAGAAAAAAAAACTTACTTGGTGTTACTGTTATTGCTGATATAAGAGGTCCATATACACCTCTGTCAGGAATGGCCGTGGTTCCTTTCCCTGCCCAATATAATTGAATTTCCAACGTGCTGTCGCTCACTTCAACATCGAATTCTTAGTGATTCCCTTCCAACTCCACCAGCTTCTTCCATAATGTTAAAATCTTTCAAATATTTAAAACCCTGCGAAGATGTAGCGTTTTAAATTTATACCTTCAGTTTAGGACACCATCAAAATAATGTTACGAAATTATTTTGATTCGGCACTCACTTGAATTGAAACATCAAATATGCGTCTTCCAAGACTTTTAAAAGTCTGGTCATCAGAAAACATTATCTCGGCAAAGTGGAGCTTCACTTTATAATTCCCTTTCTGCATACAAAGGCCGTAGTAACTAAGTGACAGAGGGGAAAGCCGAGCGGTTTGATAGTAGTCCGGGCCATTAATATTCAAAGAATATGTATTTGATGCTGTATAGTCTGCATGAACATTTCCCATATATACTCCTGTGCTGCTATAAGCCCATTGTCCTGCATTCCTTAGAACAAAATTTGAAATTCCGTTTTCCTGCAGGTCACCTACATAGTGATTTCCACCAAAATCTTCTTCCGGTCCTCCACAATTTATGAACATTGAATCATCTGCAAAGACAGAATGTAAATCTAATCACACCAGAAAATGTTGTATGGAACTTTTCGATCTAGTAAATATGCTCAACACTCACATTGTGGTTTTCCTGCACAAGGAAGGTTCCTCTTCAAACAAAACGCTTCTACAAAATGAATGTGGTTAGTTAGTTTCAATTGATTATTCAATTCAACGGTGATAAGTTTTGAAATAATAAAAGAACTTACGAAGGTGAAGTGACTGCTGAAGACGAATAGCTCAAAGCCAAGTTCCTTTTCCGAAACAATAAGTTGTTAGCATAATAACATTGACACAAATGAAATGCTTAGACATTGCTAGACAAACGGAACCTTACAGATTCAGCTGCTGGCAGCTAGTTGCAGAAGACTTTGTAAAATTGTTGTAAGATAAATCTCTGAAAGAAAGCGGATCGATAGATTGAATTTTAATTCTTCATAGCTCAATTACGACTTTAGATTAATAACAATAGGCTAACATGATGGTAAATGAAATAGGCTAACATGTTAATTTTGAAGTTCAGTATCCAATCTTGAATCGGTCCACTCAAAGAATTATTAGTCATAAACCTACATCCAAATAGCAAGGTTAAACCAATAACGAAAAAGAAGATAGTTTTATAGATATGAATGTTCACTTACATGTAATTTAGTTTTTCAATCCTTGAATTGAATTCGGATTGAACCAGTAAACATATTGAAGCTTAGGTCTCTGCAATGAAGTATATGTCAAATTGAAAAACATGAAATTTTAGAATGTTGAATGATTGGCTAAAAGAAAAGAAGTAAATTTTAAACTGAATAGAGTACCGATTCGACTCACAAAGTAACTAAGTTTGTCATTTCGCCAATGTAATCGGGAATAGGACCTATGATTAAGCAATTTCTCAGCTCCTGAGTCACAGAAATGTAACAATACACTAGATTAGAAAAAAGCACTTAGTTCTTAACAAAATAGATGAAAATATTTCAACTCACAATAGTTGCAAGTTTTCAAATCCTTCAAATTAGGAAATGTCATAGTCGGTCCATTTAAATCGCTTATTCTCCTGATACATAAAGTCAAGCATTTTTAACGATCTAACGATTACAATTGACTGTTAATT
>CM038796.1:10733493-10769142 GCA_021764765.1 Vicia sativa
GTACTTCGTTCAGTTACGTATTGCTATCATATTTTTTTTTAGAATTTTATATATTCATAAAGATTTGTAGTTATCTTAAGATTTATATTCACTTCAATTTCACGAATTTTACGAAGATTATATTCCTTCAATTCATGATTTACGAGACTTATATTCACTTCAAATTTCATCAATTTTTAAAGATATATTTACTTCAAATTTCATTATATTTCAGATTTATATTCACTTCAAATTTCATCAGTTATCTTAAGATTTATGTTCTTCAATTTTTACCATAATTTAGAGACTTATATTCCTTCAATTTTCACCAAATTTTAGAACTTATATTCACTTCAAATTTCATCAGATTTTACGAAGACTTATACCATCAATTTCATCAGATTATCTTAGATTTATGTTCCGTCAATTTTACAAATTTTTGAGACTTATATTCACTTCAATTTTAACGGATTTTCTAAGACTTATATTCACTTCAAATTTCGCCAGTTTACGAAGACTTATATTCACTTCAATTTCATCAATATTTTTTAGATTATATTTACTTCAAATTTCATCAAATTTTTTAAGATTTATATTCACTTCAAATTTCATCAGTTATCTTAAGATTATATTCACTTCAATTTTCACATTTTTACGAAGATTTATATTCACTTCAATTTCATCAGATTTTACGAAGACTTATATTCACTTCAAATTTCATCAATTTTTAAAGATATATATTACATCAAATTTCATTATATTTTCTTAAGATTTATATTCACTTCATTTCATCAGATTATCTTAAGATTTATTCACCTCAATTTTACCATAATTTACAGAACTTATATTAATTTTCATAAATTTTTGAAGACTTATATTCACTTCAAATTTAGTGGTTAAAGACTTATATTCACTTCAAATTTCATCGGTTATCTTAAGATTTATATTCACGTCAATTTTCAAAGATTTTTTGAAGACTTATATTCACTTCAATTTAACAGTTTTCTAAGACTTATCACTTCAATTTCATGATTTTAAAGACTTATATTCACTTCAATTTTCATCAATATTTTTTAAATTATATTTACTTCAAATTTCATCAAATTTTTAAGATTTATATTCACTTCATTTCATCAGATTATCTTAGATTTATATTCTTCAATTTTCACAGATTTTAGAGATTTATATTCACTTCAAATTTCATGATTTTAAAGACTTATATTCACTTCAAATTTCATCAATTTTTTAAGATATATATTTACATCAAATTTCATTATATTTTCTTAAGATTTATTACTTCAAATTTCATCAGATTATCTTAAGATTTATATTCACCTCAATTTTACCATAATTTACGAAGACTTATATTCACTTCAATTTCACCAAATTTTACGAGACTTATATTCACTTCAAATTTCATCGATTTTACGAAGACTTATATTCACTTCAAATTTCATGATTATCTTAAGATTTATATTCACGTCAATTTTTACAAGAATTTTGAAGACTTATATTCACTTCAATTTTAACAGATTTTCTAAGACTTATATTCACTTCAATTTCATGATTTTAAAGACTTATATTCACTTCAATTTTCATCAATATTTTTAGAATTATATTTACTTCAAATTTCATCAAATTTTTTAAGATTTATATTCACTTCAAATTTCATGATTATCTTAAGATTTATATTCACTTCATTTCACGGTTTACGAAGATTTATGTTCACTTCAAATTTCATCAGATTTAGAGACTTATATTCACTTCAAATTTCATCAATTTTTAAAGATATATATTTACATCAAATTTCATTATATTTTCTTAAGATTTATATTCACTTCAAATTTCATCAGATTATCTTAAGATTTATATTCCTCAATTTTACATAATTTAGAAGACTTATATACACTTCAATTTTCACCAAATTTTATGAAGACTTATATTCACTTCAAATTTCGTCAGATTTTCTGAAGACTTATATTCACTTCAAATTTCATCAGATTATCTTAAGATTTATGTTCACGTCAATTTTTACAAGAATTTTTGAAGACTTATATTCACTTCATTTTAACGAGTTTTCTAAGACTTATATTCACTTCAAATTTCATCAGATTTTCTGAAGACTTATATTCACTTCAATTTTCATCAATATTTTTAGAATTATATTTACTTCAAATTTCATCAAATTTTTTTAAGATTTATATTCACTTCAAATTTCATCAGATTATCTTAAGATTTATGTTCACTTCAATTTTCACGTTTTTACGAAGATTTATATTCACTTCAAATTTCATGAGTTTTTACGAGACTTATATTCACTTCAAATTTCATCAATTTTTAAGATATATATTTACATCAAATTTCATTATATTTTCTTAAGATTTATATTCACTTCAAATTTCCTTGATTATCTTAAGATTTATATTCACCTCAATTTTTACCATAATTTACGAGACTTATTCATTTTCACCAAATTTTAGAGACTTATATTCACTTCAAATTTCATCAGATTTTAGAAGACTTATATTCACTTCAAATTTCATCAGTTATCTTAATTTATATTCGTCAATTTTCAAAATTTTTGAAGACTTATATTCACTTCAATTTTAACTAGATTTTCTAAAGACTTATATTCACTTCAAATTTCATCAGATTTTATGAAGACTTATATTCACTTCAATTTTCATCAATTTTTTTAGAATTATATTTACTTCAAATTTCATCAAATTTTTTTAAGATTTATATTCACTTCAAATTTCATCAGATTATCTTAAGATTTATGTTCACTTCAATTTTCACCAGATTTTCGAGATTTATGTTCACTTCAAATTTCATCAGATTTTCTGAAGACTTATATTCACTTCAAATTTCATCAATTTTTTAAAGATATATATTTACATCAAATTTCATTATATTTTCTTAAGATTTATATTCACTTCAAATTTCATCAGATTATCTTAAGATTTATGTTCACCTCAATTTTTACCATAATTTAGAGACTTATATTCACTTCATTTTCACCAAATTTTAAGACTTATATTCACTTCAAATTTCATCATTTTAAGACTTATATTCACTTCAAATTTCATCGAGTTATCTTAAGATTTATATTCACGTCAATTTTACAAGAATTTTTGAAGACTTATATTCACTTCAATTTTAACCAGATTTTCTAAAGACTTATATTCACTTCAAATTTCATCAGATTTTCTGAAGACTTATATTCACTTCAATTTTCATCAATTTTTTAGAATTATATTTACTTCAAATTTCATCAAATTTTTTAAGATTTATATTCACTTCAAATTTCATGATTATCTTAGATTTATTTCACTTCAATTTTCACGGATTTTACGAGATTTATATTCACTTCAAATTTCATCATTTTTCGAAGACTTATATTCACTTAAATTTCATCAATTTTTAAAGATATATTTACATCAAATTTCATTATATTTTCTTAAGATTTATATTCACTTCAAATTTCATCAGATTATCTTAAGATTTATGTTCACCTCAATTTTTACCATAATTTCTGACGACTTATATTCACTTCAATTTTCACCAAATTTTACGAGACTTATATTCACTTCAAATTTCATAGATTTTAGAGACTTATATTCACTTCAAATTTCATTAGATTATCTTAAGATTTATATTCCGTCAATTTTTACAAGAATTTTTGAAGACTTATATTCACTTCAATTTTAACCAGATTTTCTAAAGACTTATATTCACTTCAAATTTCATCAGATTTTCTGAAGACTTATATTCACTTCAATTTTCATCAATATTTTTTAGAATTATATTTACTTCAAATTTCATCAAATTTTTTTAAGATTTATATTCACTTCAAATTTCATCAGATTATCTTAAGATTTATGTTCACTTCAATTTTCACAGTTTTTACGAAGATTTATATTCACTTCAATTTCATCAGTTTTAGAACTTATATTCACTTCAAATTTCATCAATTTTTTAAAGATATATATTTACATCAAATTTCATTATATTTTCTTAAGATTTATATTCACTTCAAATTTCATCAGATTATCTTAAGATTTATGTTCACCTCAATTTTTACCATAATTTATGAAGACTTATATTCAATTTTCACAAATTTACGAAACTTATATTCTTCAAATTTGTCAGTTTTACGAAGACTTATATTCACTTCAAATTTCATAGATTATCTTAAGATTTATATTCACGTCAATTTTACAGAAATTTTGAAGACTTATATTCACTTCAATTTAACAGATTTTAAGACTTATATTCACTTCAAATTTCATCAGTTTTACGAGACTTATATTCACTTCAATTTTCATCAATATTTTTAGAATTATATTTACTTCAAATTTCATCAAATTTTTAAGATTTATATTCACTTCAAATTTCATGATTATCTTAAGATTATATTCACTTCAATTTTCACAGTTTTACGAGATTTATATTCACTTCAAATTTCATGATTTTAGAAGACTTATATTCACTAAATTTCATCAATTTTTGAATATATTTATCAAATTTCATTATATTTTCTTAAGATTTATATTCACTTCAAATTTCATCAGATTATCTTAAGATTTATATTCACCTCAATTTTACCATAATTTACGAAGACTTATATTCACTTCAATTTTCACCAAATTTTACGAAGACTTATATTCACTTCAAATTTCAGTGATTTTACGAAGACTTATATTACTTCAAATTTCATGATTATCTTAAGATTTATATTCACGTCAATTTTACAAGAATTTTGAAGACTTATATTCACTTCAATTTAACGATTTTTCTAAGACTTATATTCACTTCAAATTTCATTCATTTTACGAAGACTTATATTCACTTCAATTTTCATCAATATTTTTAGAATTATATTTACTTCAAATTTCATCAAATTTTTTAAGATTTATATTCACTTCAAATTTCTTGATTATCTTAAGATTTATCACTTCAATTTTCACAGATTTTGAAGATTTATATTCACTTCAAATTTCATGATTTTACGAGACTTATATTCACTTCAAATTTCATCAATTTTTAAAATATATATTTACATCAAATTTCATTATATTTTCTTAAGATTTATATTCACTTCAAATTTCATCAGATTATCTTAAGATTTATATTCACTCATTTTACCATAATTTACGAGACTTATATTCACTTCAATTTCACAAATTTACGAGACTTATATTCACTTCAAATTTCATCAGATTTTACGAAGACTTATATTCACTTCAAATTTCAGATTATCTTAAGATTTATATTCACGTCAATTTTTCAAAATTTTTGAAGACTTATATTCACTTCAATTTTAACTGATTTTCTAAGACTTATATTCACTTCAAATTTCATCAGTTTTACGAGACTTATATTCACTTCAATTTCATCAATATTTTTTAGAATTATATTTACTTCAAATTTCATCAAATTTTTTAAGATTTATATTCACTTCAAATTTCATCAGATTATCTTAAGATTTATGTTCACTTCAATTTTCACCAGATTTTCTGAAGATTTATGTTCACTTCAAATTTCATCAGATTTTCTGAAGACTTATATTCACTTCAAATTTCATCAATTTTTTAAAGATATATATTTACATCAAATTTCATTATATTTTCTTAAGATTTATATTCACTTCAAATTTCATCAGATTATCTTAAGATTTATGTTCACCTCAATTTTTACCATAATTTCTGAAGACTTATATTCACTTCAATTTTCACCAAATTTTCTGAAGACTTATATTCACTTCAAATTTCGTCAGATTTTCTGAAGACTTATATTCACTTCAAATTTCATCAGATTATCTTAAGATTTATGTTCACGTCAATTTACAAAATTTTGAAGACTTATATTCACTTCAATTTTAACAGATTTTTAAGACTTATATTCACTTCAAATTTCAGATTTTACGAGACTTATATTCACTTCAATTTTCATCAATATTTTAGAATTATATTTACTTCAAATTTCATCAAATTTTTTAAGATTTATATTCACTTCAAATTTCATGATTATCTTAAGATTTATATTCACTTCATTTTTCAGATTTTAAAGATTTATATTCACTTCAAATTTCATGATTTTTGAGACTTATATTCACTTCAAATTTCATCAATTTTTAAAGATATATACATCAAATTTCATTATATTTTCTTAAGATTTATATTCACTTCAAATTTCATGATTATCTTAGATTTATCACCTCAATTTTACCATAATTTAGAACTTATATTCACTTCAATTTTCACCAAATTTTCTGAAGACTTATATTCACTTCAAATTTCGTCAGATTTTCTGAAGACTTATATTACTTCAAATTTCATCAGATTATCTTAAGATTTATGTTCACGTCAATTTTTACAAGAATTTTTGAAGACTTATATTCACTTCAATTTTAACCAGATTTTCTAAAGACTTATATTCACTTCAAATTTCATCAGATTTTCTGAAGACTTATATTCACTTCAATTTTCATCAATATTTTTTAGAATTATATTTACTTCAAATTTCATCAAATTTTTTTAAGATTTATATTCACTTCAAATTTCATCAGATTATCTTAAGATTTATGTTCACTTCAATTTCACAGTTTTACGAAGATTTATATTCACTTCAAATTTCATCAGTTTTAGAGACTTATATTCACTTCAAATTTCATCAATTTTTAAATATATTTATCAAATTTCATTATATTTTCTTAAGATTTATATTCACTTCAAATTTCATCAGTTATCAAGATTTATATTCACCTCAATTTTACCATAATTTCTGAAGACTTATATTCACTTCAATTTTCACCAAATTTTCTGAAGACTTATATTCACTTCAAATTTCGTCAGATTTTCTGAAGACTTATATTCACTTCAAATTTCATCAGATTATCTTAAGATTTATGTTCACGTCAATTTTTACAAGAATTTTTGAAGACTTATATTCACTTCAATTTTAACCAGATTTTCTAAGACTTATATTCACTTCAAATTTCATGATTTTAAGACTTATATTCACTTCAATTTTCATCAATATTTTTAGAATTATATTTACTTCAAATTTCATCAAATTTTTTTAAGATTTATATTCACTTCAAATTTCATCAGATTATCTTAAGATTTATGTTCACTTCAATTTTCACCAGATTTTCTGAAGATTTATGTTCACTTCAAATTTCATAGTTCGAAGACTTATATTCACTTCAAATTTCATCAATTTTTAAAGATATATATTACATCAAATTTCATTATATTTTCTTAAGATTATATTCACTTCAAATTTCATCAGTTATCTTAAGATTTATATTCACCTCAATTTTTACCATAATTTACGAAGACTTATATTCACTTCAATTTTCACCATTTTGAAGACTTATATTCACTTCAAATTTCATCAGTTTTTGAGACTTATTCACTTCAAATTTCATCAGATTATCTTAAGATTTATATTCACGTCAATTTTACAAAATTTTTGAGACTTATATTCACTTCAATTTAACGATTTTCTAAAGACTTATATTCACTTCAAATTTCATAGTTTTACGAGACTTATATTCACTTCAATTTTCATCAATATTTTTAGAATTATATTTACTTCAAATTTCATCAAATTTTTTTAAGATTTATATTCACTTCAAATTTCATCAGATTATCTTAAGATTTATGTTCACTTCAATTTTCACCAGATTTTCTGAAGATTTATGTTCACTTCAAATTTCATCAGATTTTCTGAAGACTTATATTCACTTCAAATTTCATCAATTTTTTAAAGATATATATTTACATCAAATTTCATTATATTTTCTTAAGATTTATATTCACTTCAAATTTCATCAGATTATCTTAAGATTTATGTTCACCTCAATTTTTACCATAATTTCTGAAGACTTATATTCACTTCAATTTTCACCAAATTTTCTGAAGACTTATATTCACTTCAAATTTCGTCAGATTTTCTGAAGACTTATATTCACTTCAAATTTCATCAGATTATCTTAAGATTTATGTTCACGTCAATTTTTACAAGAATTTTTGAAGACTTATATTCACTTCAATTTTAACCAGATTTTCTAAAGACTTATATTCACTTCAAATTTCATCAGATTTTCTGAAGACTTATATTCACTTCAATTTTCATCAATATTTTTAGAATTATATTTACTTCAAATTTCATCAAATTTTTTTAAGATTTATATTCACTTCAATTTCATCAGATTATCTTAAGATTTATGTTCACTTCAATTTTCACCAGATTTTTTGAAGATTTATGTTCACTTCAAATTTCATCAGATTTTCTGAAGACTTATATTCACTTAAATTTCATCAATTTTTAAAGATATATATTTACATCAAATTTCATTATATTTTCTTAAGATTTATATTCACTTCAAATTTCATCAGATTATCTTAAGATTTATGTTCACCTCAATTTTACCATAATTTAGAACTTACTTCAATTTTCACATTTTACGAAGACTTATATTCACTTCAAATTTCATAGATTTTACGAGACTTATATTCACTTCAAATTTCATGATTATCTTAAGATTTATATTCACGTCAATTTTCAAAATTTTTGAAGACTTATATTCACTTCAATTTAACAGTTTTAAGACTTATATTCACTTCAAATTTCATCATTTTACGAAGACTTATATTCACTTCAATTTTCATCAATATTTTAGAATTATATTTACTTCAAATTTCATCAAATTTTTTTAAGATTTATATTCACTTCAAATTTCATGATTATCTTAAGTTATATTCACTTCAATTTTCACGATTTTACGAGATTATATTCACTTCAAATTTCATCAGATTTTCTGAAGACTTATATTCACTTCAAATTTCATCAATTTTTAAAGATATATATTTACATCAAATTTCATTATATTTTCTTAAGATTTATATTCACTTCAAATTTCATCAGATTATCTTAAGATTTATGTTCACCTCAATTTTTACCATAATTTAGAGACTTATATTCACTTCAATTTTCACCAATTTTCCGAAGACTTATATTCACTTCAAATTTCGTGATTTTCTGAAGACTTATATTCACTTCAAATTTCATCAGATTATCTTAAGATTTATGTTCACGTCAATTTTTACAAGAATTTTTGAAGACTTATATTCACTTCAATTTTAACCAGATTTTCTAAAGACTTATATTCACTTCAAATTTCATCAGATTTTCTGAAGACTTATATTCACTTCAATTTTCATCAATATTTTTAGAATTATATTTACTTCAAATTTCATCAAATTTTTTAAGATTTATATTCACTTCAAATTTCATCAGATTATCTTAAGATTTATGTTCACTTCAATTTTCCAGATTTTCTGAAGATTATATTCACTTCAAATTTCATCAGTTTTAGAGACTTATATTCACTTCAAATTTCATCAATTTTTAAGATATATTTACATCAAATTTCATTATATTTTAAGATTTATATTCACTTCAAATTTCATCAGTTATCTTAAGTTTATATTCACCTCAATTTTTACCATAATTTACGAGACTTATATTCACTTCAATTTCACCAATTTTGAAGACTTATATTCACTTCAAATTTCATGATTTTCGAAGACTTATATTCACTTCAAATTTCATGGATTATCTTAAGATTTATATTCACTTCAATTTTACAAAATTTTTGAGACTTATATTCACTTCAATTTTAACCAGATTTTCTAAAGACTTATATTCACTTCAAATTTCATCAGATTTACTGAAGACTTATATTCACTTCAATTTTCATCAATATTTTTAGAATTATATTTACTTCAAATTTCATCAAATTTTTTTAAGATTTATATTCACTTCAAATTTCATCAGATTATCTTAAGATTTATGTTCACTTCAATTTTCACAGATTTTCTGAAGATTTATGTTCACTTCAAATTTCATTTTACGAGACTTATATTCACTTCAAATTTCATCAATTTTTTAAAGATATATATTTACATCAAATTTCATTATATTTTCTTAAGATTTATATTCACTTCAAATTTCATCAGATTATCTTAAGATTATGTTCACCTCAATTTTTACCATAATTTCTGAAGACTTATATTCACTTCAATTTTCACCAAATTTTCTGAAGACTTATATTCACTTCAAATTTATCAGTTTTGAAGACTTATATTCACTTCAAATTTCATCAGATTATCTTAAGATTTATGTTCACGTCAATTTTTACAAGAATTTTTGAAGACTTATATTCACTTCAATTTAACCAGATTTTCTAAAGACTTATATTCACTTCAAATTTCATCAGTTTTACGAGACTTATATTCACTTCAATTTTCATCAATATTTTAGAATTATATTTACTTCAAATTTCATCAAATTTTTAAGATTTATATTCACTTCAAATTTCATCAGATTATCTTAAGATTATATTCACTTCAATTTTCACGGTTTTAGAAGATTTATATTCACTTCAAATTTCATGATTTTACGAGACTTATATTCACTTCAAATTTCATCAATTTTTAAAGATATATATTTACATCAAATTTCATTATATTTTCTTAAGATTATATTCACTTCAAATTTCATCAGATTATCTTAAGATTATATTCACCTCAATTTTAACATAATTTACGACTTATACACTTCATTTTCACCAAATTTTAGAAGACTTATATTCACTTCAAATTTCATCAGTTTTTCGAAGACATATTCACTTCAAATTTCATCAGTTATCTTAAGATTTATATTCCGTCAATTTTACAAAATTTTTGAAGACTTATATTCACTTCAATTTTAACAGATTTTCTAAGACTTATATTCACTTCAAATTTCATGATTTTACGAAGACTTATATTCACTTCAATTTTCATCAATATTTTTTAGAATTATATTTACTTCAAATTTCATCAAATTTTTAAGATTATATTCACTTCAAATTTCATCAGATTATCTTAGATTTATGTTCACTTCAATTTTCACGATTTTACGAGATTTACTTCAAATTTCATCAGTTTACGAGACTTATATTCACTTCAAATTTCATCAATTTTTAAAGATATATATTTACATCAAATTTCATTATATTTTCTTAAGATTTATATTCACTTCAAATTTCATGATTATCTTAGATTTATATTCACCTCAATTTTTACCATAATTTTACGAGACTTATATTCACTTCATTTTCACCAAATTTTCGAAGACTTATATTCACTTCAAATTTCATCATTTTACGAAGACTTATATTCACTTCAAATTTCATGATTATCTTAAGATTTATGTTCCGTCAATTTTACAAAAATTTTGAAGACTTATATTCACTTCAATTTTAACAGTTTTCTAAAGACTTATATTCACTTCAAATTTCATCAGATTTTCTGAAGACTTATATTCACTTCAATTTTCATCAATATTTTTAGAATTATATTTACTTCAAATTTCATCAATTTTTTAAGATTTATATTCACTTCAAATTTCATCAGATTATCTTAAGATTTATATTCACTTCAATTTCACAGTTTTACGAAGATTTATATTCACTTCAAATTTCATCAGTTTTACGAAGACTTATATTCACTTCAAATTTCATCAATTTTTAAAGATATATTTACATCAAATTTCATTATATTTTCTTAAGATTTATATTCACTTCAAATTTCATCAGATTATCTTAAGATTTATGTTCACCTCAATTTTTACCATAATTTCTGAAGACTTATATTCACTTCAATTTTCACCAAATTTTACGAGACTTATATTCACTTCAAATTTCATTTTACGAAGACTTATATTACTTCAAATTTCATCATTATCTTAAGATTTATATTCACGTCAATTTTACAAGAATTTTTGAAGACTTATATTCACTTCAATTTTTGATTTTCTAAGACTTATATTCACTTCAAATTTCATGATTTTACGAAGACTTATATTCACTTCAATTTTCATCAATATTTTTTAGAATTATATTTACTTCAAATTTCATCAAATTTTTAAGATTTATATTCACTTCAAATTTCATCAGTTATCTTAAGATTTATATTCACTTCAATTTCACAGTTTACGAAGATTTATATTCACTTCAAATTTCATCGATTTTACGAAGACTTATATTCACTTCAAATTTCATCAATTTTAAAGATATATATTTACATCAAATTTCATTATATTTTCTTAAGATTTATATTCACTTCAAATTTCATCGGATTATCTTAAGATTTATATTCACCTCAATTTTACCATAATTTACGAAGACTTATATTCACTTCAATTTTCACAAATTTTAAAGACTTATATTCACTTCAAATTTCATCGTTTTACGAAGACTTATATTCACTTCAAATTTCATCATTATCTTAAGATTTATATTCACGTCAATTTTACAAAATTTTGAAGACTTATATTCACTTCAATTTTAACCAGATTTTCTAAAGACTTATATTCACTTCAAATTTCATTAGATTTTCTGAAGACTTATATTCACTTCAATTTTCATCAATATTTTTTAGAATTATATTTACTTCAAATTTCATCAAATTTTTTAAGATTTATATTCACTTCAAATTTCATCATTATCTTAAGATTATATTCACTTCAATTTCACAGTTTTAAGATTTATGTTCACTTCAAATTTCATCAGTTTTTCGGAAGACTTATATTCACTTCAAATTTCATCAATTTTTTAAAGATATATATTTACATCAAATTTCATTATATTTTCTTAAGATTTATATTCACTTCAAATTTCATCAGATTATCTTAAGATTATGTTCACCTCAATTTTACCAATTTACGAAGACTTATATTCACTTCAATTTTCACCAAATTTTAGAAGACTTATATTCACTTCAAATTTTCATGATTTACGAAACTTATATTCACTTCAAATTTCATGATTATCTTAAGATTTATGTTCACGTCAATTTTACAAAATTTTTGAAGACTTATATTCACTTCAATTTTACAGTTTTCTAAGACTTATATTCACTTCAAATTTCATCAGTTTTAGAGACTTATATTCACTTCAATTTTCATATTTTTAGAATTATATTTACTTCAAATTTCATCAAATTTTTTAGATTTATATTCACTTCAAATTTCATCAGATTATCTTAAGATTTATATTCACTTCAATTTCACATTTTACGAGATTTATATTCACTTCAAATTTCATTGATTTTACGAAGACTTATATTCACTTCAAATTTCATCAATTTTTAAAGATATATATTTACATCAAATTTCATTATATTTTCTTAGATTTATATTCACTTCAAATTTCATCAGATTATCTTAAGATTTATATTCCCTCAATTTTTACCATAATTTACGAAGACTTATATTCACTTCAATTTTCACCAAATTTAGAAGACTTATATTCACTTCAAATTCGTCAGTTTTACGAAGACTTATATTCACTTCAAATTTCATCAGATTATCTTAAGATTTATATTACGTCAATTTTACAAAATTTTTGAAGACTTATATTCACTTCAATTTTCACAGTTTCTAAGACTTATATTCACTTCAAATTTCATGATTTTACGAGACTTATATTCACTTCAATTTTCATCAATATTTTAGAATTATATTTACTTCAAATTTCATCAAATTTTTAAATTTATATTCACTTCAAATTTCATGATTATCTTAAGATTTATGTTCACTTCAATTTCACAGATTTTACGAGATTTATATTCACTTCAAATTTCATGATTTTACGAGACTTATATTCACTTCAAATTTCATCAATTTTTAAAGATATATATTTACATCAAATTTCATTATATTTTCTTAAGATTATATTCACTTCAAATTTCATCGATTATCTTAAGATTTATATTCACCTCAATTTTACCATAATTTACGAAGACTTATATTCACTTCAATTTTCACCAATTTTAAAGACTTATATTCACTTCAAATTTAGTGATTTTAGAAGACTTATATTCACTTCAAATTTCATCAGATTATCTTAAGATTTATGTTCACGTCAATTTTTACAAGAATTTTTGAAGACTTATATTCACTTCAATTTTAACCAGATTTTCTAAAGACTTATATTCACTTCAAATTTCATCAGATTTTCTGAAGACTTATATTCACTTCAATTTTCATCAATATTTTTTAGAATTATATTTACTTCAAATTTCATCAAATTTTTTTAAGATTTATATTCACTTCAAATTTCATCAGATTATCTTAAGATTTATGTTCACTTCAATTTTCACCAGATTTTCTGAAGATTTATGTTCACTTCAAATTTCATCAGATTTTCTGAAGACTTATATTCACTTCAAATTTCATCAATTTTTAAAGATATATATTTACATCAAATTTCATTATATTTTCTTAAGATTTATATTCACTTCAAATTTCATCAGATTATCTTAAGATTTATGTTCACCTCAATTTTACCAATTTCGAAGACTTATATTCACTTCAATTTCACAATTTTTAAGACTTATATTCACTTCAAATTTCATCATATTTTCTGAAGACTTATATTCACTTCAAATTTCATCAGATTATCTTAAGATTTATGTTCACGTCAATTTTTACAAGAATTTTTGAAGACTTATATTCACTTCAATTTTAACCAGATTTTCTAAAGACTTATATTCACTTCAAATTTCATCAGATTTTCTGAAGACTTATATTCACTTCAATTTTCATCAATATTTTTTAGAATTATATTTACTTCAAATTTCATCAAATTTTTTTAAGATTTATATTCACTTCAAATTTCATCAGATTATCTTAAGATTTATGTTCACTTCAATTTTCACCAGATTTTCTGAAGATTTATGTTCACTTCAAATTTCATCAGATTTTCTGAAGACTTATATTCACTTCAAATTTCATCAATTTTTTAAAGATATATATTTACATCAAATTTCATTATATTTTCTTAAGATTTATATTCACTTCAAATTTCATCAGATTATCTTAAGATTTATGTTCACCTCAATTTTTACCATAATTTCTGAAGACTTATATTCACTTCAATTTTCACCAAATTTTCTGAAGACTTATATTCACTTCAAATTTCGTCAGATTTTCTGAAGACTTATATTCGCTTCAAATTTCATCAGATTATCTTAAGATTTATGTTCACGTCAATTTTACAAGAATTTTTGAAGACTCTTATTCTCTTCAATTTTAACCAGATTTCTAAAGACTTATATTCACTTCAAATTTCATCAGATTTTCTGAAGACTTATATTCACTTCAATTTTCATCAATATTTTTTAGAATTATATTTACTTCAAATTTCATCAAATTTTTTTAAGATTTATATTCACTTCAAATTTCATCAGATTATCTTAAGATTTATGTTCACTTCATTTTCACCAGATTTTATGAAGATTTATGTTCACTTCAAATTTCATCAGTTTTAGAGACTTATATTCACTTCAAATTTCATCAATTTTTTAAAGATATATTTACATCAAATTTCATTATATTTTCTTAAGATTTATATTCACTTCAAATTTCATCAGATTATCTTAAGATTTATGTTCACCTCAATTTTTACCATAATTTCTGAAGACTTATATTCACTTCAATTTTCACCAAATTTTCTGAAGACTTATATTCACTTCAAATTTCGTCAGATTTTCTGAAGACTTATATTCACTTCAAATTTCATCAGATTATCTTAAGATTTATGTTCACGTCAATTTTACAAGAATTTTTGAAGACTTATATTCACTTCAATTTTAACCAGATTTTCTAAAGACTTATATTCACTTCAAATTTCATCAGATTTTCTGAAGACTTATATTCACTTCAATTTTCATCAAATTTTTTAGAATTATATTTACTTCAAATTTCATCAAATTTTTTTAAGATTTATATTCACTTCAAATTTCATCAGATTATCTTAAGATTTATGTTCACTTCAATTTTCACCAGATTTTCTGAAGATTTATGTTCACTTCAAATTTCATGATTTTCTGAGAGACTTATATTCACTTCAAATTTCATCAATTTTTTAAAGATATATATTTACATCAAATTTCATTATATTTTCTTAAGATTTATATTCACTTCAAATTTCATCAGATTATCTTAAGATTTATGTTCACCTCAATTTTTACCATAATTTAGAAGACTTATACTTTCAATTTTCACCAAATTTTAAAGACTTATATTCACTTCAAATTTCATTGATTTTAGAAGACTTATATTCACTTCAAATTTCATCAGTTATCTTAAGATTTATATTCACGTCAATTTTACAAAATTTTTGAAGACTTATATTCACTTCAATTTTCACGGATTTCTAAGACTTATATTCACTTCAAATTTCATGAGTTTTACGAAGACTTATATTCACTTCAATTTTCATCAATATTTTTAGAATTATATTTACTTCAAATTTCATCAAATTTTTAAGATTTATATTCACTTCAAATTTCATCAGTTATCTTAAGATTTATATTCACTTCAATTTCACAGATTTTAAAGATTTATATTCACTTCAAATTTCATCAGTTTTAGAGACTTATATTCACTTCAAATTTCATCAATTTTTTAAAGATATATATTTACATCAAATTTCATTATATTTTCTTAAGATTTATATTCACTTCAAATTTCATCAGATTATCTTAAGATTTATGTTCACCTCAATTTTTACCATAATTTACGAAGACTTATATTCTTCAATTTTCACCAAATTTTCTGAAGACTTATATTCACTTCAAATTTCGTCAGTTTTTGAAGACTTATATTCACTTCAAATTTCATCAGATTATCTTAAGATTTATGTTCACGTCAATTTTTACAAGAATTTTGAAGACTTATATTCACTTCAATTTTAACCAGATTTTCTAAAGACTTATATTCACTTCAAATTTCATCAGATTTTCTGAAGACTTATATTCACTTCAATTTTCATCAATATTTTTAAATTATATTTACTTCAAATTTCATCAAATTTTTAAGATTTATATTCACTTCAAATTTCATCAGATTATCTTAAGATTTATGTTCACTTCAATTTTCACAGTTTTAGAAGATTTATGTTCACTTCAAATTTCATCAGATTTTCTGAAGACTTATATTCACTTCAAATTTCATCAATTTTTAAGATATATATTTACATCAAATTTCATTATATTTTCTTAAGATTTATATTCACTTCAAATTTCATCAGATTATCTTAAGATTATATTCACCTCAATTTTACCATAATTTACGAAGACTTATATTCACTTCAATTTTCACCAAATTTTAAAGACTTATATTCACTTCAAATTTCATATTTTACGAGACTTATATTCACTTCAAATTTCATCAGTTATCTTAAGATTTATATTCGTCAATTTTACAAAATTTTGAAGACTTATATTCACTTCAATTTTTGATTTTCTAAGACTTATATTCACTTCAAATTTCATCGATTTTACGAGACTTATATTCACTTCAATTTTCATCAATATTTTTAGAATTATATTTACTTCAAATTTCATCAAATTTTTTTAAGATTTATATTCACTTCAAATTTCATGATTATCTTAGATTTATATTCTTCAATTTTCACAGATTTTACGAAGATTATATTCACTTCAAATTTCATCAGTTTTACGAAGACTTATATTCACTTCAAATTTCATCAATTTTTAAAGATATATTTACATCAAATTTCATTATATTTCTTAAGATTTATATTCACTTCAAATTTCATCAGATTATCTTAAGATTTATGTTCACCTCAATTTTTACCATAATTTCTGAAGACTTATATTCACTTCAATTTTCACCAAATTTTCTGAAGACTTATATTCACTTCAAATTTCGTCAGATTTTCTGAAGACTTATATTCGCTTCAAATTTCATCAGATTATCTTAAGATTTATATTCGTCAATTTTACAAGAATTTTTGAAGACTTATATTCACTTCAATTTTAACCAGATTTTCTAAAGACTTATATTCACTTCAAATTTCATCAGATTTTCTGAAGACTTATATTCACTTCAATTTTCATCAATATTTTTTAGAATTATATTTACTTCAAATTTCATCAAATTTTTTAAGATTTATATTCACTTCAAATTTCATTAGATTATCTTAAGATTTATGTTCACTTCAATTTTCACCAGATTTTCTGAAGATTTATGTTCACTTCAAATTTCATGATTTTAGAGACTTATATTCACTTCAAATTTCATCAATTTTTTAAAGATATATATTTACATCAAATTTCATTATATTTTCTTAAGATTTATATTCACTTCAAATTTCATCAGATTATCTTAAGATTTATATTCCTCAATTTTACCATAATTTGAGACTTATATTCACTTCAATTTTCACCAAATTTTAAAGACTTATATTCACTTCAAATTTCGTCAGATTTTCTGAAGACTTATATTCACTTCAAATTTCATCAGATTATCTTAAGATTTATGTTCACGTCAATTTTTACAAGAATTTTTGAAGACTTATATTCACTTCAATTTTAACCAGATTTTCTAAAGACTTATATTCACTTCAAATTTCATCAGATTTTCTGAAGACTTATATTCACTTCAATTTTCATCAATATTTTTAAATTATATTTACTTCAAATTTCATCAAATTTTTTTAAGATTTATATTCACTTCAAATTTCATCAGATTATCTTAAGATTTATGTTCACTTCAATTTTCACCAGTTTTACGAGATTTATGTTCACTTCAAATTTCATCAGATTTTCTGAAGACTTATATTCACTTCAAATTTCATCAATTTTTTAAAGATATATATTTACATCAAATTTCATTATATTTTCTTAAGATTTATATTCACTTCAAATTTCATCAGATTATCTTAAGATTATATTCACCTCAATTTTTACCATAATTTCTGAAGACTTATATTCACTTCAATTTTCACCAAATTTTCTGAAGACTTATATTCACTTCAAATTTCGTCAGATTTTCTGAAGACTTATATTCACTTCAAATTTCATCAGATTATCTTAAGATTTATGTTCACGTCAATTTTTACAAGAATTTTTGAAGACTTATATTCACTTCAATTTTAACCAGATTTTCTAAAGACTTATATTCACTTCAAATTTCATCAGATTTTCTGAAGACTTATATTCACTTCAATTTTCATCAATATTTTTTAGAATTATATTTACTTCAAATTTCATCAAATTTTTTAAGATTTATATTCACTTCAAATTTCATCAGATTATCTTAAGATTTATGTTCACTTCAATTTTCACAGTTTTACGAGATTATATTCACTTCAATTTCATCAGATTTTCTGAAGACTTATATTCACTTCAAATTTCATCAATTTTTTAAAGATATATATTTACATCAAATTTCATTATATTTTCTTAAGATTTATATTCACTTCAAATTTCATCAGATTATCTTAAGATTTATGTTCACCTCAATTTTTACCATAATTTCTGAAGACTTATATTCACTTCAATTTTCACCAAATTTTCTGAAGACTTATATTCACTTCAAATTTCGTCAGATTTTCTGAAGACTTATATTCACTTCAAATTTCATCAGATTATCTTAAGATTTATGTTCACGTCAATTTTTACAAGAATTTTTGAAGACTTATATTCACTTCAATTTTAACCAGATTTTCTAAAGACTTATATTCACTTCAAATTTCATCAGATTTTCTGAAGACTTATATTCACTTCAATTTTCATCAATATTTTTAGAATTATATTTACTTCAAATTTCATCAAATTTTTTAAGATTTATATTCACTTCAAATTTCATCAGATTATCTTAAGATTTATGTTCACTTCAATTTCACCAGATTTTCTGAAGATTTATGTTCACTTCAAATTTCATGATTTTTAGAGACTTATATTCACTTCAAATTTCATCAATTTTTAAAGATATATATTTACATCAAATTTCATTATATTTTCTTAAGATTTATATTCACTTCAAATTTCATCAGATTATCTTAAGATTTATGTTCACTTCAATTTTTACATAATTTACGAGACTTATATCACTTCAATTTTCACCAAATTTTCTGAAGACTTATATTCACTTCAAATTTCGTCAGATTTTCTGAAGACTTATATTCACTTCAAATTTCATCAGATTATCTTAAGATTTATGTTCACGTCAATTTTTACAAGAATTTTTGAAGACTTATATTCACTTCAATTTTGGATTTTCTGAAGACTTATATTCACTTCAAATTTCATCAGATTTTATGAAGACTTATATTCACTTCAATTTTCATCAAATTTTTTAGAATTATATTTACTTCAAATTTCATCAAATTTTTTAAGATTTATATTCACTTCAAATTTCATCAGATTATCTTAAGATTTATGTTCACTTCAATTTTCACCAGATTTTCTGAAGATTTATGTTCACTTCAAATTTCATCATTTTCTGAGACTTATATTCACTTCAAATTTCATCAATTTTTTAAAGATATATATTTACATCAAATTTCATTATATTTTCTTAAGATTTATATTCACTTCAAATTTCATCAGATTATCTTAAGATTTATGTTCACCTCAATTTTTACCATAATTTCTGAAGACTTATATTCACTTCAATTTTCACAGTTTTTTACGAGACTTATATTCACTTCAAATTTCATCATATTTTGAGACTTATATTCACTTCAAATTTCATCAGATTATCTTAAGATTTATGTTCACGTCAATTTTACAAAATTTTGAAGACTTATATTCACTTCAATTTTAACGATTTTCTAAGACTTATATTCACTTCAAATTTCATGATTTTACGAAGACTTATATTCACTTCAATTTTCATCAATATTTTTAGAATTATATTTACTTCAAATTTCATCAAATTTTTAAGATTTATATTCACTTCAAATTTCATCAGATTATCTTAAGATTTATTTCACTTCAATTTTCAGTTTTGAAGATTTATATTCACTTCAAATTTCATCATTTTACGAAGACTTATATTCACTTCAAATTTCATCAATTTTTTAAGATATATTTACATCAAATTTCATTATATTTTCTTATTTATATTCACTTCAAATTTCATGATTATCTTAAGATTTATATTCACCTCAATTTTTACCATAATTTACGAGACTTATATTCACTTCAATTTTCACCAATTTTACGAGACTTATATTCACTTCAAATTTCATATTTTACGAAGACTTCACTTCAAATTTCATCGATTCTTAAGATTTATGTTCCGTCAATTTTACAAGAATTTTTGAGACTTATATTCACTTCAATTTCATGATTTTCTAAGACTTATATTCACTTCAAATTTCATGATTTTACGAAGACTTATATTCACTTCAATTTTCATCAATATTTTTAGAATTATATTCAAATTTCATCAAATTTTTAAGATTTATATTCACTTCAAATTTCATCAGTTATCTTAAGATTTATATTCACTTCAATTTCACCGATTTTCGAGATTTATATTCACTTCAAATTTCATAGTTTTAGAGACTTATATTCACTTCAATTTCATCAATTTTTAAGATATATATTACATCAAATTTCATTATATTTTCTTAAGATTTATATTCACTTCAAATTTCATCAGATTATCTTAAGATTATATTCACCTCAATTTTACCAATTTAGAAGACTTATATTCACTTCAATTTTCACCAAATTTTCTAAGACTTATATTCACTTCAAATTTCATATTTTAAGACTTATATTCACTTCAAATTTCATCAGATTATCTTAAGATTTATATTCACGTCAATTTTACAAAATTTTTGAGACTTATATTCACTTCAATTTTAACGATTTCTAAAGACTTATATTCACTTCAAATTTCATCGATTTTACGAGACTTATATTCACTTCAATTTTCATCAAATTTTTTAAGTTATATTACTTCAAATTTCATCAAATTTTTAAGATTTATATTCACTTCAAATTTCATGATTATCTTAAGATTTATATCACTTCAATTTTCACAGTTTTCGAAGATTTATATTCACTTCAAATTTCATCGATTTTACGAAGACTTATATTCACTTCAAATTTCATCAATTTTTAAAGATATATTTACATCAAATTTCATTATATTTTCTTAAGATTTATATTCACTTCAAATTTCATGATTATCTTAAGATTATATTCACCTCAATTTTACCATAATTTACGAAGACTTATATTCACTTCAATTTTCACAAATTTTCGAAGACTTATATTCACTTCAAATTTCATCATTTTACGAAGACTTATATTCCTTCAAATTTCATCAGTTATCTTAAGATTTATTCACGTCAATTTTACAAAATTTTGAAGACTTATATTCACTTCAATTTTAACGGATTTTCTAAAGACTTATATTCACTTCAAATTTCATCATTTTCGAAGACTTATATTCACTTCAATTTTCATCAAATTTTTTAGAATTATATTTACTTCAAATTTCATCAATTTTTAAGATTTATATTCACTTCAAATTTCATGGTTATCTTAAGATTTATATTCACTTCAATTTTCACAATTTTAGAGATTTATGTTCACTTCAAATTTCATCAGTTTTTCTGAAGACTTATATTCACTTCAAATTTCATCAATTTTTTAAAGATATATATTTACATCAAATTTCATTATATTTTCTTAAGATTTATATTCACTTCAAATTTCATCAGATTATCTTAAGATTTATGTTCACCTCAATTTTTACCATAATTTCTGAAGACTTATATACACTTCAATTTTCACCAAATTTTCTGAAGACTTATATTCACTTCAAATTTCGTCAGATTTTCTGAAGACTTATATTCGCTTCAAATTTCATCAGTTATCTTAAGATTTATATTCCGTCAATTTTACAAAATTTTTGAAGACTTATATTCACTTCAATTTTAACAGATTTTCTAAGACTTATATTCACTTCAAATTTCATGATTTTACGAAGACTTATATTCACTTCAATTTTCATCAATATTTTTAGAATTATATTTACTTCAAATTTCATCAAATTTTTTAAGATTTATATTCACTTCAAATTTCATCAGATTATCTTAAGATTATTCCAATTTTCACAGTTTTACGAATTTATATTCACTTCAAATTTCATCAGTTTTAGAAGACTTATATTCACTTCAAATTTCATCAATTTTTAAAGATATATTTACATCAAATTTCATTATATTTTCTTAAGATTTATATTCACTTCAAATTTCATCATTATCTTAAGATTTATATTCACCTCAATTTTACCATAATTTACGAAGACTTATATTCTTCATTTTTCACCAATTTTTAAAGACTTATATTCACTTCAAATTTCGTCAGATTTTCTGAAGACTTATATTCACTTCAAATTTCATCAGATTATCTTAAGATTTATATTCACGTCAATTTTTACAAGAATTTTTGAAGACTTATATTCACTTCAATTTTAACAGTTTTCTAAAGACTTATATTCACTTCAAATTTCATCAGATTTTCTGAAGACTTATATTCACTTCAATTTTCATCAATATTTTTAGAATTATATTTACTTCAAATTTCATCAAATTTTTTTAAGATTTATATTCACTTCAAATTTCATCAGATTATCTTAAGATTTATGTTCACTTCAATTTTCACAGATTTTCTGAAGATTTATGTTCACTTCAAATTTCATCAGATTTTGAAGACTTATATTCACTTCAAATTTCATCAATTTTTAAAGATATATATTTACATCAAATTTCATTATATTTTCTTAAGATTTATATTCACTTCAAATTTCATCAGATTATCTTAAGATTTATGTTCACCTCAATTTTTACCATAATTTCTGAAGACTTATATTCACTTCAATTTTCACCAAATTTTCTAAGACTTATATTCACTTCAAATTTCGTCATATTTTCTGAAGACTTATATTCACTTCAAATTTCATCAGATTATCTTAAGATTTATGTTCACGTCAATTTTTACAAGAATTTTTGAAGACTTATATTCACTTCAATTTTAACCAGATTTTCTGAAGACTTATATTCACTTCAAATTTCATCAGATTTTCTGAAGACTTATATTCACTTCAATTTTCATCAAATTTTTAAAGAATTATATTTACTTCAAATTTCATCAAATTTTTTAAGATTTATATTCAAATTTCATGATTATCTTAAGATTTATGTTCACTTCAATTTTCACCAGATTTTCTGAAGATTTATGTTCACTTCAAATTTCATCAGATTTTCTGAAGACTTATATTCACTTCAAATTTCATCAATTTTTTAAGATATATATTTACATCAAATTTCATTATATTTTCTTAAGATTTATATTCACTTCAAATTTCATCAGATTATCTTAAGATTTATATTCCTCAATTTTACCATAATTTCTGAAGACTTATATTCACTTCAATTTTCACCAAATTTTACGAGACTTATATTCACTTCAAATTTAAGTGATTTTACGAAGACTTATATTCACTTCAAATTTCATCAGATTATCTTAAGATTTATATTCACGTCAATTTTACAAATTTTTGAGACTTATATTCACTTCAATTTTAAGATTTTCTAAGACTTATATTCACTTCAAATTTCATCAGTTTTACGAAGACTTATATTCACTTCAATTTTCATCAATATTTTTAAATTATATTTACTTCAAATTTCATCAAATTTTTTAAGATTTATATTCACTTCAAATTTCATCAGTTATCTTAAGATTTATATTCACTTCAATTTTCACAGTTACGAAGATTTATATTCACTTCAAATTTCATGATTAGAGACTTATATTCACTTCAAATTTCATCAATTTTTTAAGATATATATTTACATCAAATTTCATTATATTTTCTTAAGATTTATATTCACTTCAAATTTCATCAGATTATCTTAAGATTTATGTTCACCTCAATTTTTACCATAATTTCTGAGACTTATATTCACTTCAATTTTCACCAATTTTCTGAAGACTTATATTCACTTCAAATTTCGTCAGATTTTCTGAAGACTTATATTCACTTCAAATTTCATCAGATTATCTTAAGATTTATGTTCACGTCAATTTTAAAATTTTGAGACTTATATTCACTTCAATTTTAACAGATTTTCTAAGACTTATATTCACTTCAAATTTCATGATTTTACGAACTTATATTCACTTCAATTTCATCAATATTTTTAGAATTATATTTACTTCAAATTTCATCAATTTTTTAAGATTTATATTCACTTCAAATTTCATAGATTATCTTAAGATTTATATTCACTTCAATTTCACAGATTTTACGAATTTATATTCACTTAATTTCATCAGTTTTGAAGACTTATATTCACTTCAAATTTCATCAATTTTTAAGATATATATTTACATCAAATTTCATTATATTTTCTTAAGATTTATATTCACTTCAAATTTCATGATTATCTTAAGATTTATATTCACCTCAATTTTTTTAACAATTTACGAGACTTATATTCACTTCATTTTCACCAAATTTTGAAGACTTATATTCACTTCAAATTTCATCGATTTTGAAGACTTATATTCACTTCAAATTTCATCAGATTATCTTAAGATTTATATTCACGTCAATTTTACAAAATTTTGAAGACTTATATTCACTTCATTTTAACGATTTTCTAAGACTTATATTCACTTCAAATTTCATGATTTTACGAAGACTTATATTCACTTCAATTTTCATCAATATTTTAGAATTATATTTACTTCAAATTTCATCAAATTTTT
The DNA here is from genome assembly GCA_021764765.1 of Vicia sativa. Taxonomy (NCBI): domain Eukaryota; kingdom Viridiplantae; phylum Streptophyta; class Magnoliopsida; order Fabales; family Fabaceae; genus Vicia; species Vicia sativa. The sequence goes on from CM038796.1 coordinate 10,759,143, forward strand.
TAAGATTTATATTCACTTCAAATTTCATCATTATCTTAAGATTTATATTCACTTCAATTTTCACAGTTTTAAGATTTATATTCACTTCAAATTTCATCAGTTTTACGAGACTTATATTCACTTCAAATTTCATCAATTTTTTAAAGATATATATTTACATCAAATTTCATTATATTTTCTTAAGATTTATATTCACTTCAAATTTCATCAGATTATCTTAAGATTATATTCTTCTCAATTTTACCATAATTTACGAAGACTTATATTCACTTCAATTTTCCAATTTTTAAGACTTATATTCACTTCAAATTTCGTCATTTTTAAGACTTATATTCACTTCAAATTTCATAGATTATCTTAAGATTTATATTCACGTCAATTTTACAAAATTTTGAAGACTTATATTCACTTCAATTTTAACAGTTTTAAAGACTTATATTCACTTCAAATTTCATATTTTTACGAAGACTTATATTCACTTCAATTTCATCAAATTTTTTAGAATTATATTTACTTCAAATTTCATCAAATTTTAAGATTTATATTCACTTCAAATTTCATCAGATTATCTTAAGATTTATGTTCACTTCAATTTCACAGTTTTAAAGATTTATATTCACTTCAAATTTCATCGATTTTACGACTTATATTCACTTCAAATTTCATCAATTTTTTAAAGATATATATTTACATCAAATTTCATTATATTTTCTTAAGATTTATATTCACTTCAAATTTCATCAGATTATCTTAAGATTTATATTCACCTCAATTTTTACCATAATTTACGAGACTTATATTCACTTCAATTTCACAATTTTCGAGACTTATATTCACTTCAAATTCATAGATTTTACGACTTATATTCATCAAATTTCATCAGATTATCTTAAGATTTATGTTCACGTCAATTTTAAAATTTTTGAAGACTTATATTCACTTCAATTTAACAGATTTTCTAAAGACTTATATTCACTTCAAATTTCATCAGATTTTCGGAAGACTTATATTCACTTCAATTTTCATCAATATTTTTTAGAATTATATTTACTTCAAATTTCATCAAATTTTTTAAGATTTATATTCACTTCAAATTTCATCAGATTATCTTAAGATTTATGTTCACTTCAATTTTCACAGATTTTCTGAAGATTTATGTTCACTTCAATTTCATCAGTTTTGAAGACTTATATTCACTTAAATTTCATCAATTTTTAAGATATATATTTACATCAAATTTCATTATATTTTCTTAAGATTTATATTCACTTCAAATTTCATCAGATTATCTTAAGATTTATATTCACTCAATTTTACCATAATTTTAAGACTTATATTCACTTCAATTTTCACCAAATTTTAGACTTATATTCACTTCAAATTTCAGATTTTAGAAGACTTATATTACTTCAAATTTCATGAGTTATCTTAAGATTTATATTCACGTCAATTTTCAAAATTTTGAAGACTTATATTCACTTCAATTTTAACAGATTTTCTAAGACTTATATTCACTTCAAATTTCATGATTTTACGAGACTTATATTCACTTCAATTTTCATCAATATTTTTAGAATTATATTTACTTCAAATTTCATCAAATTTTTAAGATTTATATTCACTTCAAATTTCATCAGATTATCTTAAGATTTATATTCACTTCAATTTCACGATTTTACGAAGATTTATATTCACTTCAAATTTCATGATTTTACGAGACTTATATTCACTTCAAATTTCATCAATTTTTAAAGATATATATTTACATCAAATTTCATTATATTTTCTTAAGATTTATATTCACTTCAAATTTCATCAGTTATCTTAAGATTATATTCACTTCAATTTTACCATAATTTAGAGACTTATATTCACTTCAATTTTCACAATTTTCGAGACTTATATTCACTTCAAATTTCGTCATTTTTAAGACTTATATTCACTTCAAATTTCATAGATTATCTTAAGATTTATATTCCGTCAATTTTACAAAATTTTTGAAGACTTATATTCACTTCAATTTTAACAGTTTTAAAGACTTATATTCACTTCAAATTTCATCAGATTTTCTGAAGACTTATATTCACTTCAATTTTCATCAAATTTTTTAGAATTATATTTACTTCAAATTTCATCAAATTTTTAAGATTTATATTCACTTCAAATTTCATCAGATTATCTTAAGATTTATGTTCACTTCAATTTTCACCAGATTTTCTGAAGATTTATGTTCACTTCAAATTTCATCATTTTTACGAAGACTTATATTCACTTCAAATTTCATCAATTTTAAAGATATATATTTACATCAAATTTCATTATATTTTCTTAGATTTATATTCACTTCAAATTTCATGATTATCTTAAGATTTATATTCACCTCAATTTTACCATAATTTACGAAGACTTATATTCACTTCAATTTCACAAATTTTTAAGACTTATATTCACTTCAAATTTCATCATATTTTTACGACTTATATTCACTTCAAATTTCATCATTATCTTAAGATTTATATTCACGTCAATTTTACAAAATTTTGAAGACTTATATTCACTTCAATTTTAACAGTTTTCTAAGACTTATATTCACTTCAAATTTCATCAGTTTTACGAGACTTATATTCACTTCAATTTCATCAATATTTTTAGAATTATATTACTTCAAATTTCATCAAATTTTTAAGATTATATTCACTTCAATTTCATCAGATTATCTTAAGATTTATGTTCACTTCAATTTTCACCAGATTTTCTGAAGATTTATGTTCACTTCAAATTTCATCAGATTTTCTGAAGACTTATATTCACTTCAAATTTCATCAATTTTTTAAAGATATATATTTACATCAAATTTCATTATATTTTCTTAAGATTTATATTCACTTCAAATTTCATCAGATTATCTTAAGATTTATGTTCACCTCAATTTTTACCATAATTTCTGAAGACTTATATTCACTTCAATTTTCACCAAATTTTCTGAAGACTTATATTCGCTTCAAATTTCATCAGATTATCTTAAGATTTATGTTCACGTCAATTTTACAAGAATTTTGAAGACTTATATTCACTTCAATTTTAACAGTTTTCTAAAGACTTATATTCACTTCAAATTTCATGATTTTACGAGACTTATATTCACTTCAATTTTCATCAATATTTTTAGAATTATATTTACTTCAAATTTCATCAAATTTTTTAAGATTTATATTCACTTCAATTTCATAGATTATCTTAGATTTATGTTCACTTCAATTTTCACAGATTTTCGAAGATTTATATTCACTTCAAATTTCATTGATTTTCGAAGACTTATATTCACTTCAAATTTCATCAATTTTTTAAGATATATATTTACATCAAATTTCATTATATTTTCTTAAGATTATATTCACTTCAAATTTCATCAGATTATCTTAAGATTTATATTCACCTCAATTTTACCATAATTTACGAAGACTTATATTCACTTCAATTTTCACAATTTTTAAGACTTATATTCACTTCAAATTTCATCGATTTTACGAGACTTATATTCACTTCAAATTTCATAGATTATCTTAAGATTTATGTTCACTCAATTTTACAAGATTTTTGAAGACTTATATTCACTTCAATTTTAACAGTTTTAAAGACTTATATTCACTTCAAATTTCATTGATTTTTACGAAGACTTATATTCACTTCAATTTTCATCAATATTTTTAGAATTATATTTACTTCAAATTTCATCAAATTTTTTTAAGATTTATATTCACTTCAAATTTCATCAGATTATCTTAAGATTTATGTTCACTTCAATTTTCACCAGATTTTCTGAAGATTTATGTTCACTTCAAATTTCATCAGTTTTACGAGACTTATATTCACTTCAAATTTCATCAATTTTTTAAAGATATATATTTACATCAAATTTCATTATATTTTCTTAAGATTTATATTCACTTCAAATTTCATCAGATTATCTTAAGATTTATGTTCACCTCAATTTTTACCATAATTTCTGAAGACTTATATTCACTTCAATTTTCACCAAATTTTCTGAAGACTTATATTCACTTCAAATTTCGTCAGATTTTCTGAAGACTTATATTCACTTCAAATTTCATCAGATTATCTTAAGATTTATATTCGTCAATTTTACAATTTTGAAGACTTATATTCACTTCAATTTTAACCAGATTTTCTAAAGACTTATATTCACTTCAAATTTCATCAGATTTTCTGAAGACTTATATTCACTTCAATTTTCATCAAATTTTTTTAGAATTATATTTACTTCAAATTTCATCAAATTTTTAAGATTTATATTCACTTCAAATTTCATCAGATTATCTTAAGATTTATGTTCACTTCAATTTTCACAGTTTTTCGAAGATTTATATTCACTTCAATTTCATGATTTTACGAAGACTTATATTCACTTCAAATTTCATCAATTTTTTAAGATATATATTTACATCAAATTTCATTATATTTTCTTAAGATTTATATTCACTTCAAATTTCATGGATTATCTTAGATTTATATTCACTCAATTTTACCATAATTTAGAGACTTATATTCACTTCAATTTTCACCAAATTTTACGAGACTTATATTCACTTCAAATTCATCAATTTTCGAAGACTTATATTACTTCAAATTTCATCGATTATCTTAAGATTTATATTCACGTCAATTTTACAAAATTTTGAAGACTTATATTCACTTCAATTTAACGATTTTCTAAAGACTTATATTCACTTCAAATTTCATGATTTTACGAAGACTTATATTCACTTCAATTTTCATCAATATTTTTTAGAATTATATTTACTTCAAATTTCATCAAATTTTTAAGATTTATATTCACTTCAAATTTCATGATTATCTTAAGATTTATATCACTTCAATTTTCACAGTTTTACGATTTATATTCACTTCAAATTTCATGAGTTTTACGAAGACTTATATTCACTTCAAATTTCATCAATTTTTTAAAGATATATTTACATCAAATTTCATTATATTTTCTTAAGATTTATATTCACTTCAAATTTCATGATTATCTTAGATTTATATTCACCTCAATTTTACCATAATTTACGAAGACTTATATTCACTTCAATTTTCAAATTTTACGAGACTTATATTCAAATTTCATGATTTTAGAAGACTTATATTCACTTCAAATTTCATCAGATTATCTTAAGATTTATGTTCACGTCAATTTTTACAAGAATTTTTGAAGACTTATATTCACTTCAATTTTAACCAGATTTTCTAAAGACTTATATTCACTTCAAATTTCATCAGATTTTCTGAAGACTTATATTCACTTCAATTTTCATCAATATTTTTAAATTATATTTACTTCAAATTTCATCAAATTTTTTTAAGATTTATATTCACTTCAAATTTCATCAGATTATCTTAAGATTTATGTTCACTTCAATTTTCACCAGATTTTCTGAAGATTTATGTTCACTTCAAATTTCATCAGATTTTCTGAAGACTTATATTCACTTCAAATTTCATCAATTTTTTAAAGATATATATTTACATCAAATTTCATTATATTTTCTTAAGATTTATATTCACTTCAAATTTCATCAGATTATCTTAAGATTTATGTTCACCTCAATTTTACCATAATTTCTGAAGACTTATATTCACTTCAATTTTCACCAAATTTTCGGAAGACTTATATTCACTTCAAATTTCATCGATTTTACGAAGACTTATATTCACTTCAAATTTCATCAGATTATCTTAAGATTTATATTCCGTCAATTTTACAAATTTTGAAGACATATTCACTTCAATTTAACTTGATTTTCTAGACTTATATTCACTTCAATTTCATCGATTTTACGAGACTTATATTCACTTCAATTTTCATCAATATTTTTAGAATTATATTTACTTCAAATTTCATCAATTTTTTAAGATTTATATTCACTTCAAATTTCATCAGATTATCTTAAGATTTATATTCACTTCAATTTTCACCAGTTTTACGAAGATTTATATTCACTTCAATTTCATCAGTTTTGAAGACTTATATTCACTTCAAATTTCATCAATTTTTTAAGATATATTACATCAAATTTCATTATATTTCTTAAGATTTATATTCACTTCAAATTTCATGATTATCTAAGATTTATATTCACTTCAATTTTCAGAATTTAGAAGACTTATATTCACTTCAAATTTCATGATTTTAGAACTTATATTCACTTCAAATTTCATCAATTTTTTTAAGATATATATTTACATCAAATTTCATTATATTTTCTTAAGATTTATATTCACTTCAAATTTCATCAGATTATCTTAAGATTTATATTCACTTCAATTTTACCATATTTACGAACTTATACCTTCAATTTCATCAATTTTACGAACTTATATTCACTTCAAATTCATGATTTTACGAAGACATATTAACTTCAAATTTCATCGATTATCTTAAGATTTATATTCACTTCAATTTTACAAGAATTTTTGAAGACTTATATCACTTCAATTTAACAGTTTTCTAAGACTTATATTCACTTCAAATTTCATGATTTTGAAGACTTATATTCACTTCAATTTCATCATTTTTAAATTATATTTACTTCAAATTTCATCAAATTTTTTGAATTTATATTCACTTCAAATTTCATTGATTATCTTAAGATTTATATTCACTTCAATTTTCCGCAGTTTTAGATTTATATTCACTTCAAATTTCATCAGTTTTACGAGACTTATATTCACTTCAAATTTCATCAATTTTTAAAGATATATTTACTCAAATTTCATTATATTTTCTTAAGATTTATATTCACTTCAATTTCATCAGTTATCTTAGTTTATATTCACTCAATTTTACCATAATTTCGAGACTTATATTCACTTCAATTTCATGATTTTGAGACTTATATCACTTCAAATTTCATCGATTTTAGAAGACTTATATTACTTCAAATTTCATTGATTATCTTAAGATTTATATTCACGTCAATTTTTCAAGAATTTTGAAGACTTATATTCACTTCAATTTTAACGGTTTTCTAAGACTTATATTCCTTCAATTTCATAGTTTTGAAGACTTATATTCTTCAATTTTCATAATATTTTTAGAATTATATTTAAATTTCATCAAATTTTTAAGATTTATATTCACTTCAAATTTCATCAGTTATCTTAAGATTATATTCTTCAATTTTCACAGATTTTACGAAGATTTATATTCACTTCAAATTCATCAGTTTTAGAAACTTATATTCACTTCAAATTTCATCAATTTTTTAAAGATATATTCATCAAATTTCATTATATTTTCTTAAGATTTATATTCACTTCAATTTCATCCAGTTATCTTAGATTTATGTTCACCTCAATTTTTACCATAATTACGAAGACTTATATTCACTTCATTTTCACCAAGTTTTTGAACTTATATTCACTTCAATTTCATTGATTTTAGAACTTATATTCCTTCAATTTTGATTATCTTAAGATTTATGTTCACGTCAATTTTTACAAAATTTTTGAAGACTTATATTCACTTCAATTTAACAGTTTTCTAAAGACTTATATTCACTTCAAATTTCAGTTTACGAGACTTATATTCACTTCAATTTTCATCAATATTTTTTAGAATTATATTTACTTCAATTTCATCAAATTTTTTAGATTTATATTCACTTCAAATTTCATCAGATTATCTAAGATTTATATTCACTTCAATTTTCACCGATTTTACGAGATTATATTCACTAAATTTCATCAGTTTCGAAGACTTATATTCACTTCAATTTCATTTTTGATATATTTTCATTTCATTATATTTTGGATTATATTCACTTCAAATTTCATCAGTTATCTTAAGATTATGTTCACTTCAATTTTTACAATTTGAAGACTTATATTCACTTCAATTTCACAAATTTTCTAAAGACATATTCACTTCAAATTTGTCATATTTTACGAAGACTTATATTCACTTCAAATTTCATTGATTATCTTAAGATTTATGTTCACTTAATTTTACAGAATTTTGAAGACTTATATTCACTAATTTTAACTGATTTTAGAAACTTATATTCACTTCAAATTTCATCAGTTTTAGAGACTTATATTCACTTCAATTTTCATCAAATTTTTTAGAATTATATTTACTTCAATTTCATCAAATTTTTTAAGATTTATATTCACTTCAATTTCATCAGTTATCTTAAGTTTATGTTCACTTAATTTCACAGTTTTCTAAGATTTATATTCACTTCAATTTCATCAGTTTTCGAAGACTTCAAATTCATCAATTTTTAAAGATATATATTTATCATTTCATTATATTTTCTTAAGATTTATATTCACTTCAAATTTCATCAGATTATCTTAAGATTTATATTCACTCAATTTTACCATAATTTACGAAGACTTATACACTTCAATTTTCACAAATTTTACGAAGACTATTCACTTCAAATTTGGTGATTTTCGAGACTTATATTCACTTCAAATTTCATCGATTATCTTAAGATTTATGTTCACGTCAATTTTTACAAGAATTTTTTAAGACTTATATTCACTTCAATTTCACAGTTTTCTAAGACTTATATTCACTTCAATTTCATTGATTTTAGACTTATATTCACTTCAATTTTCATCAATATTTTTTAGATTATATTTACTTCAAATTTCATCAAATTTTTAAGATTTATATCACTTCAAATTTCATCAGATTATCTTAAGATTTATATTCACTTCAATTTCACAGTTTTACGATTATGTTCTTCAAATTTCATCAGATTTTACGAACTTATATTCACTTCAAATTTCATCAATTTTTAAAGATATATATTTACATCAAATTTCATTATATTTTCTTAAGATTTATATTCACTTCAAATTTCATCAGTTATCTTAAGATTTATATTCACCTCATTTTTACCATAATTTACGAAGACTTATTCACTTCAATTTTCACAAATTTTGAAGACTTATATTCACTTCAAATTTCATCGATTTTAGAAACTTATATTCCTTCAAATTTCATGATTTTCTTAAGATTTATATTCACGTCAATTTTACAAAATTTTGAACTTATATTCTTTCAATTTTAACAGTTTTCTAAGACTTATATTCACTTCAAATTTCATTGATTTTAGAGACTTATATTCTTCAATTTTCATCAATATTTTTGAATTATATTTACTTCAAATTTCATCAAATTTTTTTAGATTTATATTCACTTCAAATTTCATCAGTTATCTTGTTTATATTCACTTCAATTTTCACGGATTTTACGAAGATTATATTCACTTCAAATTTCATGATTTTACGAGACTTATATTCACTTCAAATTTCATCAATTTTTTAAAGATATATATTTTCAAATTTCATTATATTTTCTTAGATTTATATTCACTTCAAATTTCATTGATTATCTTAAGATTGTTCACCTCAATTTTACCGAATTTACGAAGACTTATATTCACTTCAATTTTCACCAGATTTTAAAGACTTATATTCACTTCAAATTTAGTCATTTTTACGAAGACTTATATTCACTTCAAATTTCATTCAGTTATCTTAAGATTTATGTTCACGTCAATTTTACAAAATTTTTGAAGACTTATATTCACTTCAATTTTAACGAGTTTTCTGAACTTATATTCACTTCAAATTTCGTAGATTTTCTGACTTATATTCACTTCAATTTTCATCAATATTTTTTAGAATTATATTTACTTCAAATTTCATCAAATTTTTGAATTTATATTCACTTCAAATTTCACCAGTTATCTTAAGATTTATATTCACTTCAATTTTCACGGTTACTACGATTATATTCACTTCAAATTTCATGATTTTTACGACTTATATTCACTTCAAATTTCATCAATTTTTAAGATATATATTGTCAATTTCATTATATTTTCTTGAATTTATATTCACTTCAATTTCATGTTGATTATCTTAAGATTTATATTTCTCAATTTTACCATAATTTCTG
>CM038796.1:10769242-10879968 GCA_021764765.1 Vicia sativa
ATACTTCCCAATAGGCTATTACTTGTGATACGGTGACATGTTTTAAAACTCTCTCAAATTTTATGGTTTGTCAGGATTTTATGGTTAATGGATAATCAACCTAGAATCAATAATTAAATCTCTGGTAAATAGTAGCTGTTGTGAAAAATGAATATTTTGAACCACTACTTTGACCAAATACGCCAGAACTATTTTAGCATTATCCTTGCAATAGCTTTATATGCCTTTGTGCAATCAAATAACTTTAATTTCTTCTATCTATTTTGTATTGATGTTTTGTATAGATATAGACCTTGTTCTGAATGCAATAGTAATTAAATATTGATTAATAGTGATCTCACATGTCTAGGTGGAAAACGGAAAAGCCCAAGCTGCTAATTTCCCTTTTTGTACAATTGAGCCAAACGTAGGGATTGTTGCTGTTCCAGATTCTCGTCTCCAGGTGCTCTCCGACCTCAGTAAATCTCAACGAGTTGTTCCAGCGTCTATAGAGTTTGTAGATATTGCTGGGCTTGTCAAGGGTGCAAGTCAAGGCGAGGTTCACTAAATTTCTCTTCTCCTTTGTTTAGGTTTGGTGTCAACTGACACTAATTTATTTTATTTTTGAACCTTTTCTTTATTTGTTGTAGAAACTTACATGTATTGCTTTAATCTCTATCTTACCTCAACTGTTGCAGGGGCTTGGTAATAAGTTTTTGTCACATATCCGTGAAGTGGACTCCATACTTCAGGTGTTTATCTATCATCATTTCCTTGTCATCATTTTATTTCATCTTCTATTCTTTTCATTTTGTATCTTCCTTTTTAATAACTACATCGTTTGGATAAATAGCTTAATTAGCCACTTATAATGTAAGTGCTTATGTATAAACTATTTCTATAACAAAATATAGAATAAAGTCAAATGTTTTCATATATGTTATAAACTATTTTTAGAAGCAATTCTAGAGAGCTCGTGGAAATAAGTGGAAAACACCTTATGGATATGTCATAAGCTATTTTCATAAACTCTTCTAAACAGTCACACAAGTGCTTATGGTAGTAGATAAACTCAAATAAAGTCAATCCAAACAGACCATTAGTAGTAGATATGCACATTTTGCTTATTAGAACTTGGAGTTTGGAAAATACTGCATGTATTGAATTTTCTTTGTTGTGTTTATTTATCATTTACTGATTTAATATTGCTATGAATCGGTTGATTATCACATTAGGTTGTTAGATGTTTTGACGACAATGACATTATTCATGTGAATAATAAAGTTGATCCGAAATCTGATATTGATGTTATCAACTTGGAGCTTGTTTTCACAGACCTAGACCAGGTCAGCTTACTAACTGTCATTCTACGCGATTTTACCGCCTTTGTTTCATTTGAATCTATTATTATCCTTCTTAATGTTTGCGGCAACACATAATGACTTCAATCATATTTATCATGATTGTATTAATTCATTCAGTTGAAATTATTGTTTTACTTTCTTCCTCTACGTTGTGAAGAGTACTTTTGGGGTTCTGTGACAAAATTAACTGACCAAATCAAACTAAGGTATTCCTTGTTTGAAGAAATGCAGATTGAGAAAAGACTAGATAAACTAAAGAAAAGCAAGCCAAAGGATTCACAAACTAAAGTCAAGGTTACAGTCTTTAAATGCTATTAACTGTCACTGACTCATAAGTTGGTTAATTACGACACACCACTTGATTTTGAACATTTTGTTTGTAGGAAGAGGCAGAAAAGGCTGCACTGGAAAAAATTAGTGTAGCACTCTTGGATGGAAAACCTGCACGATCTGTGGCCTTAACAGACTTTGAAAAGGATGCTATAAAGAATCTCTGCTTACTCACCATGAAACCCGTTATATATGTGGCAAATGTTGCGGAGACTGATCTAGCTGATGCTACAAACAATGATTACGTTGTAGATGTCAAGAATGTTGCATCTGAGTTGAAGTCAGGAATTGTAACAATTTCAGCACAGGTATACAGCTAGATAGACAACTTATGAGTTATATAGGTACGGCAGGATAAATAAATATGTTGCCATTGTTTGTTTTCTAGTTACACTAAGGTAATTTAGCCTTGCCATTCATTTATCTTGAAAATGATTGTACAGATGTTTAAGCTTTTTACGCAAACTTTCTTTCTCTTAAAATAGAAAATCAGTAGTATGGTGATATCTGGTCAAACTTTCCTTGTTCAATGGTTTGTCCAATCTCTTTTATTATCACATGCTATATAGAGTCTGGGAAGAAAACTATTGCATCTTATCTTACCACCTGGCATTGCAAATGATGATCATTAAATCTGTATCCACTGTCTTGATGAGGTGGTAGTGATGTTTGCGGGTGTCTATGTGACCCTTTTAGTTGTCAAACTCTTCACCATTCAAGTAGTTTCATGCTCATGAAAGCCTAGGGTGTTTGATACACACTATGGTATAGGATAGGGAGAACAGCACATGACAAGCATTTGAGTCGCACAGAAGTCTTTGTCCCGTGTACTATTAGATGGACGATACACAACACAAGAAAATTAAAATGTCATTTAAAACACCATTTCAAGTTATTCTTATTTAAATTTAGTATCATTGTCCTCCTAGCCATCGTCATATTTCGAAATATGGTTGTATGACTATTTAACCTTGCCGAGCTAGTCATGTTTCTCTGGGAAAAAGTACTGAAAGTAGGTTTGATTTTTTCCGTTCAATGAGTTTTCCTTTCTGTTCTAGTTTCACAAATGTCATATGGGTAATTGCAACTTTCCATGTATTTTCAATGGGGAAATTTGATGATGTCAACTTTTGCTAGATTGGTCACTTGATAGCTCATGATATCTAAAGAAACAAACTATTTGTATTTCTTTGGTATTTCAGGAACTAATACATGAAAGGTATTTATAGAATACAAAGAGACAAAGCACTTCAAATGCTAATTCTAAATATGGTAGAAGACAACTAATTACTAATTATAAATAGCTAATTAATAATTATTATTTACAATAAATATGTTGATTCTGTACTATCTCTCTAATAACTTTCAACAATATCTCTAGATTGAAATGACAATTATTGGCTCTCTTGTTATTATAACCACATAGATTCAGAATCAAGTAAGATGGGGTTACTTGTCTTCGCAGGTTGAGTCAGAGCTTTCTGAACTAGCAATTGAGGAAAGGCAAGAATATTTGAAATCCTTGGTGTTAGTGAAGGTGGTCTTGGGAACCTAATTAGAGCAACCTATGATCTTTTGGGGTTGCGAACTTATTTTACTTCTGGTGAGAAGGTAAGACGAATCCTTGGAAAGTTTTAGAGAGCATTACTGTATAGAGTATCCTGTTAAAAATGTGTGCAGCGATAATGGCATTATATGTTACTTGAACTTCTTATTAGTTATTCCACAATTAGTATTACGTAACTAGTAAAACTAAATATTTTCCCAAGACATCCTAGGTTTTAACTCTACTGTGTTTCATCTCCAAAACTGATATTGTTTTTCTTATGTTTACCAGGAAACAAAAGCATGGACAATACTTGAAGGTTAGTTTTTTGTTTTCTTATCTCGTTTATATTTAGTACTGACACTTTAGATTGAGGCGTGTCCGGTATCCAACTCGTGACACTGACACATTAGTAACATTCAACTATATAATTTTCTCTAATAATTACTGGTGTTGACCTATCAGTGTCGTGTACAGTACTTGCGTCCTTCACACATTTTACATACATTCGTTTATGTGTTCCATGTTCAAATAATTGGACATAGAGAATTTTTTTTTTTGTTGAGAACTTGGACTTATAGAAATTTAGAGCTCTGGTACTTTGAAACAAAATGGCACAACAATGTTCAACAATGTACCTAAACACATTAAAATACATTCTAGGTACATCTTTGTTTATGTTTAGTAGATGATTAACGAATATAACAAGGTGTTGCTAACCATCCACTTAACATAATTACCTTCAGTGGATTGTTAATGAGTTGTGACATCTTGTTATATTAATTAAACATCCACAAAACTTAATTAACCACATATTTGAACAACGTTAACCATCCAAATCGTCAACTCTTGTTTTCAAATTTATGCCTGAAAATATCATCTTTTATAATCTTAAAACAAGTTATTAAATTAAAATGGGAGTTTGCAAGATCTTTGGATAAGCAATACTGTTTTTCCTTTTGTTAACAAATGACTCTCAGATGATATTGTGGCTTTATGTTGTATGCTTGATTGCCCCTTTTTCTTATGAAGCAATCTGATTGATGGACCGAACAGAATCAATAATAATATTAGGGTTTGGATTGAATCTCTCACCTAAATTTTAAATCTCTGTTATTCTAGGAATGACTGCACCTCAAGCTGCCGGAGTTATTCATTCTGACTTTGAGAAGGGTTTCATTCGAGCAGAGACAGTAAGCATGAAGGATACATACACTTTTGAACTCCTACTTTTAATACATTATATAGTACATGACTTGGAAATTGGAATAGCGAGTATTGTATTAATTTAAAACAAATGTAGGTGGAGGTGATTTTAATATTCAATATTCTAGAAAATCTGGGGAATACACACAATGCTTTGAAAACTGGATTGCAGATCTAACCGAAGAGATCTCTTGAGTCATGGTTGAATTGGTTCAACCACAGTTGAACTTGATGACTATGAAGTAGAAAAAATGGTAAAAAAATTTTGAAAAAGTAAAAAAAAAAAATAATAAGGAAAAAGTAAAAAGTAATTGAACCGACTGCAATTCAACCGTTTTAATCGCGGTCCAATTTGACTGCAGTTCAACCGATTTAATTGCGGTTCAATTAGACTACTGTTCGAACTAGATTGAACCAATGGCTGAGCTAGCCAATTTCTTGTTCAACTGACCGGTTGGTCTGATGCTTAAAATATTGATTATGCGGACATTAATCTGATTTTTAGTACTACTTTTGGTTAAAGGTGTTGCATTTAACCAATCTTGTATTAATAATATATAAGTAGATTCCAAAAATTAAGTAATAATCTCTAAAGTAGATAGGAAATATACCATTCAGCATAAGAAATTATTTCTGTACAATCTATAAGACTCGTGGAACTGAATGGGGCGGTTATTAGGTAGTAAAGAACTAACAGGAAAGAAAACTCAATTTTGCAATAATTATAATATTAAGATGGATCGGCGCTCACTATTGAATGTATAAGTAGCTTAGGCAACTATTGTATCCCTAGGTGACTGACATCTATCAGTAATTGATCTGTGCAACCTGTAATAGCAGGTTTCCCTTGATGCTATATATAAAGCATCAAGGAACTGTTTATAACTAACTTTTCTCATAACAGAAAATCTGCTATTACATCAAGGGAAACCTTCTATTACAGGTTGCACAGATCAATTACTGACAAATGTCAGTCACCAAGGGATACAATACTTGCCCTGCCCTAAGTTACTTATACATTCAACAAGACACAATAGGACACAATAGGATTATGAATGCGACCTCTTAAAAGAAAATTGGCAGAGTTTCTATTATACTACCTCCGTCCCTATATATGTAAGACCTTCTTTTAAAAATTTCTCGTCTCTTTTTATAAAACCCTTTTTAAATTACAAGATATAGTAGTTTTCTTTTCACAAAAATAGCCCTTATTAATTGTGAAAAATTAAAAGACGAATAGTTTCTCTCTTTATAATTGAAACATAATTTTGGAATAAGAATGTACTCCTATATTGTTGAAAAATTTAAGATAAAACTACTTTCTTAATTCTTGTGTATTGACTAAGCGGGTGTTACATATAGGGAAGTAGGTTGTAGATAAGTGTTAGACCTCTCATTAAGGAAAGCTGACTTTGGTCAATTTTGTAGCAGTTATGATTTTATAAGGAGCGATTACATTTTATTAATTCTGTGGGTTTATTTTTAGAATAAATAGGGGGAGATAGGGGAGAATATTATCTTGAAATTTGACTGGAAAGAGGCCATTTTGGAATTAGGGGAGGTGCAAACTCTAAAAGTTCTGCGACATCATTCTGTAATCAAAAGGCTTTTCCCTATTTCCTTCTTATATATCAGTTGGTTCCTGTCATAAAGATGGTTGAATTTCGTCTAAGGTGGCTCAGATATGTGGAGAACACTCATTGAATCACTATCATGGGGTTGACTAGGCGGAGTATAGTCTAATAGTTAGAGGAAGAGTAAGACCAAGAAAAGCCACATGTCATTGAGAGAAATTGTGGAAAATGATCTTTTACTTGATACATGATGGGGAGTCATAGCATTGTCTGATTTGTGTAGTTGATCCCACTTGGCTGGATTAGGCTCGATTGATATCTTAGAATTTGGCTCTGTTTATTCATCATTTAGATTCCTGTGTAAGTGACTGGATCTTCATCTACTATTTCATAAAGAGTTCCTGGGCAATTATGTGGTTGGACACATGAGGCTTTTAACCTTCAGGGTGTCATATTGCAGTGGTGTTTTGCGCTGATGCTTCCTTACCATGTATTGTATCAGCTGTTGTTTTTCAGAAATTACTCATACTTGGGTTCTTTGGTGTCAAACAAGCTGTTCATACCAAGGCTGCCATTAGTAGCTTGGAATGTTAAATTGCCGTCACAATTCAATTTCCTTATCCTCTTGAGGACAAAATAGGCAATTAACTAATCATTTGCCCAATAAGGTACTGTGAGGAGAAAGAGAGAGGGTATCTTTGATCATATTGTTCAGTTGGAACCTTAGGGTTAGGCAGAGGAAGAATCATATATTCTTTGAGGAGCTTTGCAATAGGATTACAGGTGTTCTGATTTTTTTTTCCAATCAATAATACAACTCATTTTGTTTCATAATTTCAGGTTCCTATAAGATTCATATGTATTAAGATATTGGTAGAACTTATATAAATAGTGGGACTGGTATTATAATTGACAAAACTCTGAAAATACTTTCTGCAAAGTTGGGTACATGAAGCAGAGAGAAATACAACTGTTGCAGACCAAATAAGTAACTGTTAGAAACTAATCTAATCTCTAGGAATTAGAGAGCGTAGTCTCTCCAAACCAACCAAACCTAAAACAACCTATTGAAAGGAATGGTAAACAACTGTTATATTTTATTCCTCAGCTCTAAGGCTGGTATATATAGTAGTAATTCAATAATGATAATTAATTCTCTCTTTAATAGAGAATAAAGAGAAATAAAATACAATAAATAGAAATAATAAAAAGGAAATAAGATATTTTCAACACCCCTCAAGTTGGTGCATAGATATCTATCATGCCCAATTTGTCTATCAAATGTTCAAAGGTTGGTCTTGCCAAACTTTGGTTAGGATATCCATGATTTGTGATTTGAAGTCACAAAAGGAAGACATATGATTCCACATCTAACTTCTCTTTTATGAAGTGTCGATCAATCTCAATATGTTTGGTTCGTCATGTTGAGCGGTTATGAGCTATGCTAATGGCGCTTCTTGTCAGTATAACTTTAATGGAAGCTCAATTTTCATCTTAAGTTCTTCTAATACTCTAAGGATCCATAATCCTTCACAAATACCTTGAGACATAGCTCTAAACTCAGCTTCTGCACTACTTCTTGCTACAACTCCTTGTTTCTTACTCCTCCATGTCACAAGATTACCCCAAACATAGGTACAATATCCAGAGGTCGATCTTCTATCTGTGACTGAACCTGCCCAATCAGCATCGGTGAAGATAGACACATTTCTTTGAATAGTTTTCTTAAAATGTAAGCCTTTACAGATTTCCTTCAAATATCTCAAGATCCCAGATCCTCAAGATGTTCTCGTAAGGAGAATGCATAAACCGACTTACTACACTAATCGAGAAAGCAATATCGAAAAATAAATAAATTTTTCCAACCAACCTCTCGATATCTTCCGATATCAATGGAACATTTCCTTCTCCCAAAGTTTAGCATTAGGATCCATAGGGGTATCAGGACGACATCCACTCATTCCTGTTTCTTTCAATAAGTCTAGAATGTATCTTGTGAAACCACAATACCATTCTTTGACCGAGCAACCTCCATACCAAGAAAATATCTCATGGATCCTAAGTCCTTGATCTTAAAGTCTCTTGCTAGTTTCTCTTTTACTCTAGCCATTTCAAATGTATCATCCAAGAAGGACAATATCATCAACATATACAATCGTGATGACAAATTTTCCATCTTGAGAGAACTTTGTGAACAAGGTGTATCACCTATCCTTGAATGTACCACCTTCTTCATGGATGAGTGAATTTTTCAAACCAAGCTCAGGGATTGTTTTAGTCCATACAAAGACTTATTTAGTTTGCATACATTTGATCCAAATTTGTTTTCAAAGCCGGAGGAATGTCCATGTATACTTCTTCTTCTAGATTGCCATTAAATGCATTCTTAACATCTAATTGATGTAGGGGCCAATCCGTGTTAGCGAAGAGATAAAAGAATTTAGGTGTTCAATTTTTAACAGAGCAAATGTCTCGGAGTAGTCTATACCGTAGGTGCGAGTAAAGCCTTTAGCCACCAAGCGAGCCTTGTACCTTTCAATTGACCCATCCAATTATACTTCCACCCATTTGCATCCAACTGCCTTCTGCCATCCGTAGTGTAACACTCCAAGTTTTGTTCTTTCTAGAGCTTTCATCTCCTCAGTACGCTTCCTCCACTTTGGAATTTCTAGAGCAATCATTTTGGAATTTCTACACTAGACAATTTTGAGGTGAAGGCAGACAGAGATGAAGACAAATTTGAATATGATATAAAATTAGACATGGGGTGTTTAGTACAAGATCTAACAGGTTTTCTAATGGCAACAGGATCATCAATATCAGGATACAAAATATGACTTTCGTAAAGGAGATGGACTTACCTTTTCTATTCTTAGAAGGTTGATCATTCCGGTTGATTCACATGTTGAGATGTGGACTCATCCTTTCTTTGTGGTGCTTTTTCACAAAACCTTCCCTTTCCAAATTCCGTTCCTAATTCAACTGCTTTTCAAGTGACTCATTTTGTGGCATTTCAATTAGATCATCACTATTATTATTTTCAGGAATTTCATTGTTTTTTTCATGAGAAAATGTGGGCTCAGATTCACAAAGTTCCTTACTCATAACAGGAGTAGGATCAGTTAAAGAATCATGGCCAATTTTTGTTGGTGCAGAAGTATAAGTCTCAGAACTTTGTGCGGTAAAGATAAACTATTTAAAAACCCATGTCCTCAATTTGAAACAAGTCTTCTTTTATATCCCACCCTTGATGAGTGTCATCAAAAAAAGGTTTATTTTCAAAGAATGTAACATCCATAGTGACAAACATTTTCTTGTTTTTTGGATCAAAACATTTATATCCTTTTTGGGTTGGAGAGTATCCAACAAAAACACATTTTATAGCACGTGGTTCAAGTTTTCCAACATTTTATGTTCATGAACAAATCTTGTGCAACCAAAGATTCTTCGGATCGATTAAAACACGAGTACTAGGAAAACATTCTTTAAAAGTATTAATTGAGTTTGAAAATTCAGAATTTTGAGGCATTCTATTAATTAAATATGCAATTATAAAGCAAAACCCACAAATATTTTGGTACTTTATTTGAAAAAGTAGAGCTCTAGCAACCTCCAATAAATGTCTATTTTTCTTTTCAACTCCATTTTGTTGAGGAGTATTA
This sequence comes from Vicia sativa, assembly GCA_021764765.1. NCBI lineage: Eukaryota > Viridiplantae > Streptophyta > Magnoliopsida > Fabales > Fabaceae > Vicia > Vicia sativa. The sequence goes on from CM038796.1 coordinate 10,778,904, forward strand.
GGACATGAACTTTGATGTACAATCCCATTTTTAGAAAAAATCATCCGTGATAGTATTAAAATATTCTTTGCCATTATCACTTCTAAAGACTTGGATATTTGTTTGAAATTGATTCGCACCATTATAGAAAAATTCTTCTACCGACAAACATCGATTTCCCCTTTAACAAGTATACCCAACATACTCTTGTATGGTCATCTATAAATGTGATAAACCATTTTTGAGAGAGAGTGTACTTGTACGGTTAGGCCCCAAACATCACCGTGAATAATAGAAAAAGGTTTTGATGGTTTATAAGGTCGTATTGAAAATTGGGAACGATGATGTTTTGCAAACTCACATGCTTCACATTTAAACGAAGAAAAGTTCTTATTGTGAAATAACTTAGGAAACAAGTGTTTTAAGTAACGAAAACTAGGATGGCCTAATCTTAAATGCCATACCATAATGTTGTCATCTTTATTATTCAAAGCAAAAAGACTCAAAACAGAACTTATTGTTTTGGAGGTAGTTGTGATGCAATCAATGTCAAGTAGTAGAGTCCTCCACTCTCCTTAGCAATCGCCAATCATCTTCCCGAGTTCAAATCGAAAGACATTGAGATTGGAAAAATTAGTTTGACAATTTATATCTTGGGCTAATTCTTGGACATTAGATTACATGATAAATTTGGAACATGAAGGACATTTTTAAGCGACAACATTGGAGACAACACAACCGACCCTTTACACAATGGTGAAAAAGAGCCATCGCAATTTTATTTTTGATTACCGCACATGGACTATATGAAGAGAACAAAGTAGATTCACTGTCATATGATCGAGGCACTGAATCTCTATCCAAGTGGGACCGACCACTAATAAATGCGAATTTTTGTTGCTATAGAGCAAGAAGGAGTTGGAGACTCGAGGAGTTTGTCAATTGTCTAGTTGTTCGTGAGTGGAAGAGTGAGGTGAAAGATTTTGCCCTTGATCGTAATTACTAGCTTGAAATGCACGACCACCTTCTTCTTCCGATTAGAGGTTTCCCTTTGAGCTTCAGTCTCACGCGTATGCCATTCGGCAACAGTGATCACCAAGGAACTTTGTCTAACCTTTTCCCTCTTCAAGGTTCCTAGAAGCCAAAGTGAGCCTTGATTAGTTTCGTGGTATCTTGCCCATCATAATACCTTGACGTGCCTCCTCCTCCTCGATTACGCAAAAGTTTCACGAAGAGTTGGCAATGGTATTTTCCTAGAACTCTACCTCTTACCTCATCAAGGTCTTTATTGAGCCCAATGAGAAACATGAAGACACGATCATTTTCTTGTCTTTGAGAAACAAAACACTATCTTCTCTACACCTCCAATTGTCATCATAACATAGATCCAACTCTTGCCAAAAGGGTCACAACTCATTGTAATAAACATTAACATTCTTGTCTCCTTGCTTAGCATGCCATAACTTTGATTTTAACCCAAAATTTGTGAGGAATTTTGAATATCGAGTATGTTTCCTTAATTCCATACATCCTTTGCGTAAGGCAAAACATGTAAGGCTTACTATTCCACTTTCCATTGAGCTTACCAACCACGCAATAATCAAGGAGTTTTGATTTCCATTGTTTGTAAAGGGGTCTCCTCTTGCGGTTGCTCTTCTCTCTTAAAAACCAAGCTTCCCTTTCTATCCAAAACCAAAGCATGTTTGGGCCCATTCAGTTATTCCCATTCATCTTAGGAATATTGACCTTGAGGAATATGAGGAACCCTCTTGGTCATTGCCTATATTGAAGTAGTCGCCATTGTTTATGATGACGACTCGTCGACGTCAACCACCACCATTACCGCTGCCACCACTGTACTGCTGCCACCACCGCTGCCCCACCATACATACCGCCATCACGCTACCCCCGTTGCCACCACCATTACGCGCCACCGCCATCACCCACCGCCGTCATTATTGGATCCGTGTAGGCGAATCTAAGAAAGCCAGCGGTGTTCGATTCGCCATAGGATTTAAGCGGTATGTGAATCGGGTCGGGTAAGAAGCGGTTCGAGAAATTTTACAATAAACCCTAACACGAGCTCTTGATACCATATTGAAAGGAATGGTAAACAATTATATTTTATTCCTCGACTCTAAAGGTGGTATATATAGTAGTAATTCAATAATGATAATTAATTCTCTCTTTAATAGAGAATAAAGAGAAATAAAATACAATAAATAGAAATAATAAAAAAGGAAATAAGATATTTTCCAACACAACCTAATCCCATTTGTTTCCTACCCTTTTTCTATTTAAAACACCCTATTTCAGGTTCCCATTTGAAAGTTTATCTACTTATTTTACATATGCTCTTGTGTTTGTTTCCAACAGATATCAAAGGTTGTGTAATGCATTCATTAACCGTGTCATTAAAAAAGTGTTATTTTAAATTAGGTGGCTTATAATGACTTTGTTGCTGCTGGTTCACTTGCTGCGGCACGAGAAAAAGGACTTGTAAGTTGCTCATTGCATTTCCCTCCCAATAAACACGGCTGCTTTTTTATTTTCATTTGTACCATTAGCTTGGTATAATGTTTGTTAACAGTGTTATTGATTTCTATAAATGTGATTTAGTGATTATCATTTAGATTTTTGTTTGCTATGATCTGAATACATAGGTCTATATCTAAATTCACCTAAATATGTTGTTTGCAGTTGAGATCTGAAGGCAAAGACTACATTGTACAAGAAGGAGATGTAATGTTGTTTCGATTCAATGTATAGCAGAAATTACTGCTCCCAGCTGGGTGGGAATCAGTGAAGAAATTGAGATATAATTTATGACCAAGATCAGTAAATTTTCCAGCCAATTGCTGGTTATAGTTTGCAAAAGCTTTGTTTCATTTTTGTGATGAAAATGTGACAGAATGCACCAAGGCAGGGTTTTGAGAAAATTTATGATAACAGGTCAATTTTTTCAGCCAATTGCTAGTTATACTTTGGAGAGCCAAAAGAGGCATTGTTTTGTTTTTGTCACAATATTTTTGTTCTTCTCATAGTGTAATGCATTATATTTGCTTAACAATTTATGATATAATAATAATGAAAATTCTCTCTCGTTCATGCTTTTGTTAACTAAACTCTAGTGTAAACTGTAACTCAAGGTCCGTTTTTCATGAATCTTGTTTTTTCAATTGGCTTCATCAACTATGCTATACTCAGTATGAGGAGGTATAGTATGATATCTCTGTCCGTTCCGTTAGATAAATATGATATTCATATCCGTTATATATCCATATAATATCTGCTAAACGGGTAATTCACAGGTGTTAAGATATCCGTGAATATTTACACCATTTTTCTAAAATTATATATATTTAAAATATTTTCAAAACACAAGACGTTTTTATTACAATAACAATAAGATTTGTACGAAATATAAAGTTTTTTTATGAGAAAACTGAGGAGATTAGTTTTTGTTTTGTTTTGTCATTTAAAAGATGAAAAGAAAGAATATACTAAATTAATAATATTAAAATAATTTTTATAATTTATTAACGTATTCGAATATCTACGGGCACGAGTAACATTAAACCCGCATCCATTATTCACTAATAATCATGTTAAGAAAGTGCGGTTTGAGCCTAACACAATCCTACAAAACCGACTTGTAAGGTGATTGTAAGGTGATGATCGCTTCCACTTATAAGGACATGTTCATGTCATATATTATTCGATGCAAGACTCTTAACACACCCCCTTACGTTGAGGACATGACATATGGAACGTGGAAATAAATGGTGGATGACTCAATAACGGAAGTCTGATAGCAAGTGATCCACCGAATCTTACCATGTTAAGAAAGTGTGGTTTAGGCCTAACACGACCTACAAAGTCGACTTGTAAGGTGAAAATTGCCTTCGTTTATAAGGACATGTTCAAGCCATATATTATATGGATATTTAAATATCCATTTATTTTATCTATTAAACTATTAATTCTGATATATTTTATTAGCAAACAACCGCAGATACATATATTTTTGTCATCCCTAGTATATATGTTTATGAGTCTCTTGCAAGAACATCATCCAACTCTCTATGTGTCTTGAATAGGCAATATTATTATTATTATTATTATTATTATTATTATTATTATTATTATTATTATTATTATTATTATTATTATTATTATTAAAAGGGATTGAAAATTCAGTGTGTTATATATTTTAAAAATATTTAAATAATTGTATCCATTAATATCCATAAATACCAATGGATATTTCAAAATCTACATATATCTGTCTGGTAGATGCCGACACGAGTATGAGGTGAATACATGTATCATATTTACTAAACGAGACGGTTATTGGATGACTAGTACTCGTGTCCATGAATGTCCATTACCATTTTAAGAATATGGACAAGGACTTAAGGGCCATTGTTCTGGACTATCCACAATATCCACAAAACGAAGAAGACCCAATAATTAATATTAAAGAAAAGATCCACGAAAGACCTTCATCCTTACCAAGGACAGTCGATCGCGCCCGCTTTCACATCTCACCTTTTGATCTAATCAATTTAATCAATGTGAACAGTTGTAACAACCCAAAATATATAAATATCACATCACATCATTTAAGATATTTAATTCATTCTTACTCTTAAACAATTTTTCATCCAATTACCTACATTAGAGTGAAATTCTTATAAATGTATCCATTCTGCACGACATCAAAAATCCGAATAGTTGCACTAGAGATCTGATCCTATCAAAGTATTTGAGCTCCATTACATCTACGTCACTAATATCTAGTTTTCAAAGCAAAATAATTAATAATAATGTAGAATTTTATCTTCTAATACATCAAACATAAATTATCATTATAAATAAAGATATAGTGTTTAAAGAACAAATAAAAGGAGGGGAAAATAGTTTTGCTAGCAAAATTTTCATTTTTTATATTTATTTGTATTTTTTACTAATTTTTATATTAATGCTTTGTACATATAATATTTTTAAAAAATATATGAATTTAATATAAATTTTTTTTTCTTTCTTTTTGTTGTTGTTAAATCATCCACTTTTGCTGATTCTCACACTTAGATTATATTTAGAATATATTTATTTAGATTCAGTGACATCTTCCACCCTTTATGAAAAATAGATAGAATGAATCTAAAGTGAGAGATGTTTAGGGGACATATACATATACTTACGTGCACATCTCTGAGCATTAAATCCACATAAAACAAAGCATCTAGTCAAGGTTCCATGTCTATGTGGGGGCATAAACCTCATGGCACATGTTGGTATAGTATAATTGAGAAACCCTATTTTTCTATTTTTGATGAAACCATCTAGATATTTCATTTATCTCAAACTTTATCTTGAATTATTAGACTTATCATGGAAGGGTCATTCATGTTAGTCAAAAAGGGTATGTGTTGTGAAAAGAACTTACTAAATTTAATGTCTAAGTTCCTTGCATTAGGATATAATATAAAAGACTAGGTTCTTAGAATATTGTAATTATCAAACTGCTGCAAAAACTTGACCAAGTTTAAAGACAAATGAAAAAGACAAATCACATTGTAAAATTTTAATCATATTGAATGATAAGAGCTTCGGTTGTGTTGTGTCTGTCTGTTTGTTGTAATTGTGCAAGTTAAAAACTTCTTCAATACCTTAAAATTTGTTACTAACTAAAAAGATGACTTGTTTTTGTCACTAAAAAGTGTTTGGTTTATAAATTGACCCAACACTTCTACTCTAGTACCGGAAAATAATGACTTTACACCAACTTTTCTCACAATCTTTTCATAACTACCCCTCTGTCCATATTAATTAACCTATTTACAAAAATAATTTATACTTTGATAAAATTTTACAAAATTAATTTATTCCTTGATAAAATTTAAAAGAATAATTTATACTTTTTTTTAATTAAATTTTTTTATTTATAAATATGAACACCTTATTATGTTAATAAAAAATATTAAAAAATATTATCGCCAAAGATTCAATCTCAGATAAATAATTTATAATTTATGTTCATTTAACTTAATTAACACATATCAATTGAGCTATCTCATTCATATTAATATAATTCAATTTTAAAATAATTTTTATAATAGATTTTTCAATTGTCCGTTCTAACCAATACCTATAAAATAATAATTTTAATTCAATTATATTTATTATATATTATCAATTTTATGACATATGGATAATATATAAATGTTTTTAAGAAGACAATATTTTAAATAATTTTTAAAAAATAAATTAAAAATGAAATGTGAAAAGATCACCAATATTTAATCTGTAATAACTTTTCTATTTTATTTTTTAGGTGCATTTATATAGTTTTAATCACTTTTTGGGAGTGTATTTTAAGGCTGTTTCTTAACTTTTTGTACATTCATTAATTTTTCCCAATCAATTAACCCTTTCTCTGTCTCTCATTTCTCCTGAATCTGAATCAAATTTCACATCTAAAGAAAGAAAAAAAGGTATGAAGAAGATCAATCTATTACTAAGAAAGTGCAAGAGTTTGTCAAAACAATTAGGAAGATCATCCTCATATAGTAGCTTAAGATCAAAATCAAATAGAGAAGATTTATATGCTGGAAATGGCATGGAACAAGATGAAAATTGTGAAACTATATTTGTTGGAAGCTCAAGGAAACGGTATGTGATAAGTTCAAAGTATTTAAACCATCCTCTTCTTGATGCTTTGATCAACAAGAATAAGCAAGATGAAAATGTTTTGGTTGTTAATTGTGAAGTTGTTTTGTTTGATCATTTATTATGGATGCTAGAAAATGCAGATCCTAAGTTTGGTTCTGAATCTTTGGAAGAATTGGCTGAACTTTATGTGTTTTAGTTAAAAGTTGTTATAGTGATATGGTTGCAGAAGTAGCCTAATGTAATTTTGTTATTTTTTTGAGTTGTTTTTATATCTTTTTATTATAACTTCATTTCTCTATTGTGTATTAAATGGTTTTGTAATTGCATAGTTCATTGGAATTCCAAGAGACATATATTTGATTAGTTTCTATATCTTAAGAGAGGTGAATAACAATTTATATTTGTATCCACATCTTCCGATACCATTTTGTTCATCTTTGGTGATAACATTAAATATTCTCATGCATAAACACTCATGAATTGCATTAAAGCATTTGGTTCTTAATTCTTCAAAAAAACATTGGTTAGTTTTATTCTCTTGTTTTTGGTTCTTTTCTGCTCTCCTTCATGGCTTTGATCAAGGATCTCCTATCAATATATTTCACTATTTTTTCTGATGATGTTTCTATTGCCCAACTGCCTTGGTGTTTCATCATGTTTGATAAAGTTTATGAGGTTTTTGCTCCTAAAAAAGTTGGGATTTAGATTTGGTTTCATCAAATATATTGAAATTGAGAATATAAAAAAACTTTTAGACGACCTCAATGAAGTTTGGTTTTGAGCCGGGCGCTTCTAAGAGGATCTCTCTAATAGGAGAATTTATTTTTAGATGGTTGAACTATTTTGTGTGGTATCAATTGACACTTTGTGTTTAAGTAACACCTAAGTAATCTAAACCAATTTCCAATAGGGATTTGAATAAGCAATCTACATGTTGTCCAATAAATTTATATTTGATTCTACCAATTATCAAGATTAATATTATTTAATGCTAATAAACATATTTTTTAGATTGTTTCATGATTCAACTTACATAAATATTTAAGCAACAAGAACGCCAGGTGTATCTACTTCAATTAAAAACAAATTAAAAACAAACTAAGTTATGGAATTTATAAATCTTAGTGAGCATTAAACAATCTCCATTGGAAATGCTCTTAACACTATTTGTTATGTGGTAAATTCTTATGTAACCAACTCTAAGCATCTGGTAAAGTTACTCCCAATATAAAATACTTTGAAAATAATAAATAATTGTACTGTTTGATAAATAATTAAATATGTTCAAATTAAATGTTATTATGCGATTGGTTGAAGTTACAATACTTAATTTTTTTTTGTGATGGTAGAGAAGTTGTCCCCTTATTTTTTTATAAGTAGCTTTTATTACAACAAGAGTATTAGAGGTACTCAAACCCGAATACAAAAAGTTCAAAATTAATCTACAAAACCATACAAATCAAAGAAAATCTAGAGGACATTTACACCACTCATAAAAATTACAATTCAAACTTTTACCGCCAATTTGGAGCCGCCACCACGAGAACATATTGATTTTGAATACTATTCTTTCACATCTCATTCCTCATTATTAAACAGGATACCATTTCTTGACTTCCAAATGCACCAGGTCATGCCTAACCAAATAACTCTCCCCCTACAGCTAGACACCCATCCCTTTAAATATGCTTGTAGCTTCAAAAAATGACTACAACAATCATCCATGCTAAGAACACCAAATGAAGGACCCTGTATATTCAACCATTCATATACCTTTTGCTAAATTTTCCTAGACATTTGACAGTGAAGCATAATATGATCAATATCTTCATTTTACACATTGCACAAAATACATAGCTCATGATTGAAGTTGGATATTATTCCTCTCCTTGAAAGTTGAACTTTGGTCGGTAATATATCATGAAATAATCTCCACACAAAATTCTTGACTTTGTGAGGAACTTTACCTTTACATAGAACCTTTAGCGCATTTTTTATTTCTCCATTCACTTCCAACACCACCTGGGTCTGCAACAGCTTCTTGTAGCAACTTTTGAGTGAAAATCCATCACCATCACCATATGTCACACCACACAATTCGCCATATTTCCAACCGGCATCACCTTTAGTAGTAGACTAACCATTTTCGTCGCCTCTGTCACAAATTCATCCTTTTCCATATTTAAGTTCCATGCAATGTTCCACTGCCAATGATTGTGCACCCAACTTCCATTATCACCAACCATCAAATTCCTGCACAGAGCTACATTAGATAAATTTGGAAAAAGGTTGCGTAACGTGGACCTTCATAGCCATTTAGAATTCCAAAATGGTATGGCCCTTCCACCCCCAGATGCCATGTTAACCAGTTGTTAACTGGAAGTTTGACGCTTAGGTAATGGCAAGACTTCGAATGAAATTTGAGAAAAGCATTGGAGATAGTTAAAGTTGAATTTTGACGGAAATATTGGATGACATTTTGACCAAAGTCTTGGCAAAATAATTCACATTGGTGAAATGGTACAATGATGAGACTTAGTATTTTTGAAGATGTTTCGAAGCAAGTTTGACGAGAGATATTTGAAATAAGGCTAATAATTGAATTTTTGCCTTATCCGTTCTTTTGAAAAGAAGATTGTTCATTACTGTTAGTGTTGAATTAATATAAATAAGATTCTTTAGTGTTAAGATTCAATGTGTTCAATATGGCACAAATTATTCATATTTACTCAAAGTATCAAAGTGTTGTCGAGAAACGAGTGTATGAGAAATGTACGTATGAAACACCATATTTATTTTCAATGTTAGTTTATTTCCATGAAATGTTATTTCTATTCCTTATAAATTCCAGTCGAAACTTCTTTATTTCCATGTCATTTTCATAAATTGTCTTATTACTATACTTAATTCCATCCTTACTTTCAAAGAAGTTAATATCCAAAAAACTTTAAAAAAAACTATACACTTTCGTCCTTGAAAGCTTCGAGCTCTAAAGGTTTGACTAAATTTGGTAAAATAAGATGATGAACTAGATGTTAAAACATGTGAAGAACAACATGTCAGATAATGATATCCTATGAAGATCCATTCGACATCGCACCTGTGACCTGCTGGATAGTTATATTTAGTTAATGTATTTCTAATGCATAATATTTTGGGAATATTATGCTATCCTCTGTGGCACACAATTTGAAGATTGAAGAGATTCAAGATGAACTTAAGGAGAATGTTTAATTTCTAACTATGGAGATAAATTAGGAAGCTAATGAATGGAATCCTATGATTAAGAGATATTTATGATGCCCTATTTGCTACAAGTCAGTAGCGTTTTGTGAAGTCCAATCCAGCTGAAGATTATAAAAGGAAGGCTTAGAACTAGAGCTTGTTAACTAATCCTAGTATAACACTTTGTATAAGAAAATTTAAGGATTTAGTCTTTTGAGAGTCGTGTACTATCTTGTGTTGTAAGTCACCCTTTATATCGATTTAATGCATTGAGGTATACATAGTTTGTATAAAGATTCAGAAGCCTTTAGGTAATAAATTATGTATTATTCTTGGATGAAGCTTTGAAGCAAATCCGAGTATGTTAGTTAGTCAAGATTTTTGGCTAAACTTTATTTGAAAGGGGTGTCTTTCAAGTACTTTGATGCAGTCACCAGAGGTTGTGACTATTTGATATCACTGAGGTGATTTAGGAAGTGATATGGGTTTATCTTATCTTGGATGGGTTGCTGAGATAAAGATTTCATTGGATAGTGATTAGGTAAAACAAAATTTGTTTACCTGTAAACTTGAGGTTGTTTATATAAAATAATACTACTGATAGTGTAATCTTCTTCCTAGCTTGCTAGCCCCCAGAGTAGGTGTTTTTGTACACCAAACTGGGTTATCATATCTCCGTGTTATTATCATTCTGCATTGTTCATTTTTTGTTTCTTGATTGATTAACATGCCATATACAGATGTTGGTATATCTATCATGACTTTGTACTGATACATTATAAATCAATATGTTTTATTCAGTCTAGATATTGTTACACAGAGATCAGTGTCTCAACATGTATTATGATATTAGTGATCTGTATACCGCAATTTCAATTGGTCTCAGAGCAAGCATCATGTTCTATTTTAGGTGAGATTGGGGAAGATATTATCTGGTACATTGGGCTTGAAGGAGAAAAGTGTTGGTTGTAGCTGCTGCTATGGTTGTGGTGTTACTTATGAGGCTTATCCTTCTTCTGCTACATATGCCTTTGATGGTTGAACCTGTTGTATTCAGGTGTGGTTTGTCTTCTGGAGATTTGGGTACGACGAAGGAAGTAGTTTCTATATATTAAAATCACTAACTGGTGAATGGTATTAAGGATATCTATTCTACATATTATCATATAAGATGATGTTATTGACATCTTTCCTAGAGTCTGCTGAGGATACTATATGTTCCACTGCACATGTCTCTGTGTTCATTGAGTTGGTGTGAAGAAATATCAGACATGATGTCATGACATGTCTAACAGGCTGAGAAGTTATTTTTCTCAATGATGCTTTGTATGCAGATTCCTCATAATGATTCTCTGATGTCTTGTTATGATTCTCATATCTTGGATATGTGGTGGTGTGAACTTGAATAATTCATACTAGATAGATGTACAAGACTACCGGTGTAACACCCCAATCTACCAAATGTTATTTTAAAATCAGAGTGCCAAAATTTTAAACTAAAACTTGAGGCATTACACTTATACAACTTGAAAACAACATTAAAATAATTCACCTCTTGGCGGATACGTAACACATAAGAATAAGAACAATTTCTCCATAATTAAACTTAAACAATTCAAGTTTGAATAATTCAACTGCAGCAGAAATCTCAACATAATTAATTAAAACGACGTAGCATCTTGGAGACAACGGAAAATCATAAGTATTAATCAAAACCACAACCGAGTTTGTGACACCCCAAATAACTCGATTATTAAATAATTACGATTTTTAATTATTAATTTAATTAGGAATGTAATATTTAATATTTTGGATTATTGGAAGTCAATTGAATTAAATGGAAGTGGGTTTATTGGTGGTATGATGAATAAAGTGAGGTGTGAGGGTAAAGGCTACTGCATTAATTATATTATTTTATTATATTAAAATAATAAAAGAAATAAAAGAAGGAAAAGAGGAAAAAGGAATCATTTTGGAGAAAACAAGATACGTGAAGTGAGAAAGAAGGAAAGAAGGAAAAAGACCTAGGAGGAAATCGAAGAACCCACAAGGTGAGGGTGATTTCGATTAGTTATTATTATAGGTTTTGATGTTAATATTGTAGACCATAGCATGTTAGAAATCTATGTTTAGGAATTTCTAGGTTCCCATGGATGTGTACCTAATAGTGTCGAGATGGTGTCGATTGAGTCTGATTAGTCAGAATATGTATGGAATATGATTAGAGTGTCGGTAGATGAAAATAGATGATGGATATGTTGTTTGATGTGATAGATGATGCAAAATGATGTGTTTTAGTGTTTCCCATGTTGGAGTTCGTATGGGTAAGAATGAGTTGATTGAAAATGAAAGAATCTTTGTCAAAGTCGAAAATGACATTTTAACACGTGGGAACGGTTCAGATATGTGGGCAAGGTTCCCTTTAATGTAAAGCGGAAAAATACGTAGGAACCGGTTCTGTATGGGTAGGAACCGGGTTCCCATACATTTTCGAAACGAGATTTTGAACTTTTAGAACGGTTCTGTATATGTAGGAACCGGTTCCACCTTTAATTTTGAAAAATGTCAAACTTTGAAAATTCATAACTTTCAAACCGTAAGTCCGTTTTGAGCCGTTTTGGACGTTATTTCTAAATTTAATGCTCTATTTTATGAAATGAAAATATTTTCCAAAACCTGAAATTATTTTGAAAATGAGCCAAATTCCGAGATAGGTGACTTTTGATTGACGCATATTGATGTGTATGTAGCAGAGATCCTGTGTTGATGGATGTATTGATACTGAGTGAATGTAAAGCGTGTTACGCTGTTGTTATTGTATGCATGATGGTTGGAATATCATGTTTTTGGGTTTGATTCAGTTTATGATGATTGATGTATTCATGATTGTATTGATATCATGTGTTTGTTGTTGTTGTATATGCCTGATGGCAGTTGATCTTAGTTATCGTTGTTGTGATATATCTTGGTGATAGGCTTACCAATTGAAGGGTAAGTGTTTGGCATATTTACTTTGTGATGAATTGTTTCATGATAGGTGATTATATCATGTTGTGGTTGATGAGGTTTATGATGTCGGTGGTCATAACCTCTGTTGATGTATGCATGATTGGTGGATATATCATGTTGATTGGTTTGCATGTTTATCTGATGTTAGATGTATGCATGATTAGTTGATATATCATGTTGATTGTTGAGATTCGATTATGTTAAATGAATGTATACATAGGCGATTGACGTTGCATACTAGTGATGTGCGTGCATATGCATTGTTTGGTGAAGTTAATTCCCATTGTGAATTTGACTTGGATTGCCGATAACCGATACCCGAAAGTGAGGATGGGTGGTTAAGTTGGATTCGTGTCCGGATGTTTATGGACGAATCGATGATGCATGTCCGGTTGATGATGGATCGGTGTTGGGTGACTTGTCACGTGTTGGTACATGCATTGAGTCTGCATTTTGATTGTATGGGATAGTAACATGTTAGGATGTCTTCGATTTTACTATTCTACGATTGATGATTGTGGTGCATGATGATTATATGGTTGTAATTGTGTATTGAATGCGGGTTATGTTGAAATGGGTGGATTAATATGCTTGAAATATATTGTTAATTGAGAAGCTTATAATATGCTTTAATTATGAGAAGTCTCACCCTTACTTTACAATTTGATTAAAGTTAAGCAGTGAGGAGTTTTCGAGGATGGCTCTGAGCTTATCATATAAGTCCGCGTGTCGATGTCATCTTTCGATTAGATTGTAACACGGGGAGCGTTAGTTGAGAATTAGATAGTTATCTAGTTGTTTTCTTTAATTTTGTTGGGAATAATGATGATTGGATTATTCCGTTTGGTTATGATGTTTTCCATGTAAGACATGGTCTTAATTTGACTAAACTATCTAAGATTTGATCCTCGATTAGCATGGCTCTTTATTTGAATGAAGTTTTATTTTATCTATAAATTGTGACATCCCTCATTGCCGTGTTAACTCGATTAAAGTTGATTTTGATATTAATTTAATTAATATATTCGGGTATTTAGATGGGGTATTCAGAGTTCAACGGAATCAAATGCATAAACATAAATAAGACAAAGCGTCGTTCCCCAGTGCTACGTACTCGACGGCGGCAAAAGCTACTAAATGCTTTACTCCTCGTTACACCTTGCGTTGCAATATAAAGTAACCAACAAAATAGAAAGGGTGAGATATCGAATAATATAAGCGAAAGTATGATAATTCATATGCTTAGGTAAAGAAACATACAATAATTTCTACTGTAATCAACTACATGCGATATCCACAAAACAACATAAAATCAACAACCACTAAAATACGACTCAGATGCGACTCGACAAATGCGGATGCATGTGGATCCATTTGGAGCAAAACTCCCAACGTAAAATATGTCGGGTTATCGAGGCATTCAACAAGGCATAAGCCTTGACTTACAACGTGGTGCGATCCGATGCCAACTTGAAAATGCACATGCTATGTATCGTACAGCGGATGAAATCAACAACGACTTAAATACGATAACGTAAAATTCATGCACGAGCGACGCCAACTTAATTAACAACATCAACGTCAACAACAAAATAATCGACTACGATCTGATAATTTTAATTCAACAACTTTATTTTCAGCTCTTGCCATTTACGCCTACGATCCTTAGATCATCCAATTCGTACATAAACAACAACGTTCCGGCTGTATCGACAATCAAGCAACTAATGCAAAATTCGACGAAAAGACACCGTTTTAATTAACTACTACGTATCCGAACTATCCCGTAAAGTTTCGTCCGATTCTGATAAACTAATTTCTCCGCTTAATTCGACTGATAGTATTATTTTTTGCACTATTTTCAATTTTCTGCAATATTCTAATTAGTTCTAAATATTCTACTAATTAATTCTGACAGTATCATTATTAATTCTGCATTATTATAGCTCGCTTTACCAATAAGTTTACACTGCTGGTTACACTTTGTGCTGCTAATTATTACTCTGTTTTTACTTCACTACAACACTGTTATTAACTAAATAATTTCTGCTATTTAATTCAGCCACTACTAGTATTTTTCTGTATTAAATGGATTAAATTACTACTTTAATTACACTGTGTCCCAATTTGACACTACTAATACTCTTCTTCTGGTATATTTATCTGTTAATGCTAGAATAAATTCTGCTACCTGTGATCTAATATCTTCATATTACATTGTCATTAGTCTCATCCTACTAAGTGTAATATTTTCCCATCCTAAGTCGACAAGCGAAGCAGAGCACCTGACACAACTGAGTGAGCCTTCACCAGGCGGTCGCCTCGGCTCCACACACGGAAGAGCGGTCGTCTCCCTCTCTTTCTTTGGGCGGTCGCCTCCTTCCCTCATGCTACTGCGAGGGGCGATTCGCCTCCTAGTCTTCACAATGCCAAACTTCCTCCTTTTTCCGTACGGTATCGGTTCATTACAAATATTACAGCGATTACTCATATATTAATTACGAATATTGATTTCAACCCAAGCAATATAATTCATTCGGTATATAAAATTCATCACGAAAATACGATTAGCGTATAATTACGTAGCTCTAAACCCCACATAAAAATTATCCTACAATCGATTATAAAACCAGAACCCCTACGTGGATTGGCGGGAACTCGGAAATTCGATCGGAAGCTACCGCAGACAACGATCCCTCCTAGCAACCCTTATTTTCCAAATTTCTTCCTTTCTCTCTTTGGCTTCTTTTTTACTAGGCGTTTGTTTTTGCAAGCAATAATAGTTCCCTATTTTACTAGGTTACTCAATATATATTGCTCCTAATATAATTTGATTTATTAAATAATAATCTCCCAAAATACTAATTTTCTCTTATACTTAATATACTACATTTAATTTATTAATTCTAAATAATAGAATAATTCTAATATTATTTTTATTCTAACTATTTTTACCCAATTATTATATTAACAGTTCCAACTACTATTTGGCTTAATCTTTAAATTAATCGGAAAATACTTTATAATCCTAAATTAAATTACTTATTTAATTACGGGTGTTACAACCGGGGAGGAAGTTTAAGGAGATGAAGATGTGTCGAATCTTCCATACTCTGAATTTTGAATGGTGAATACTATTATCATGCATCAAGTCGCCAAAGATACTTGAAATTTATCTCAAGTGCACTCATAAAGGAACTTATATTTGTGAACATAACATAGATGAGAAAGATCAAGGTTAAGGTACCCTAAGTTTAATCTGGACAGTGAATCTCAAAATAACAAGCCTCTCACAAGATCAAGAGCAGATTATATTTGTTCTTGATTTCTAATTGTTATGGATTGCCCAAATGGATGTCGGACCAGCCATCTCTTCGAGTCTAGTAGCATGTCGAACAGATTGAAAGGCATTTTAAGGGTCTCATTTGCCCATTTTACACATGGCCAGAACCCGTCTGCTTGACGGGTATAGAGCAGATCAGACCAACTCTCCCCGTCAAGGGCCGTGCCCGTTATGTCTCCTCTGCTCGACATAACAGCTAGTTACAGGCACCATCACCCCCGATTTGACCTAGTTAGCTCGGGAAACTATATTTGTGGATCTGCATATCCCGATCCAAATATAGCAACCAATGAGAATCTCATAAGATCATTATATAAGCCCTTATACCTTTGAGGGCAAGGTATCACTTTTTTACACTCAAAACCCTAATATTTTCTATCCTCTTCCTTGAACATTTGCTTACTTTAGCATCAGAGTGCCTTGCAGGTACGCCACCCCCTCCTCAACATTAACTTTCTCGAAGGATCATCAACTGTTTCGACCGTCTCCGATTCTGATCACTTGTTCAGATCAATGGCGCCGTCTGTGGGAACATATCTTCCCCGTCTTCATTCCTCATAAAGAATCTAGAAGACCGAATATACCTCAACACCTCCAAGAAGATGGCTGAAAACAACGACTTGTTCGCTTTGGACAAGACCGTCCCCTCGCTTGTCCGCAAGAACAAGAATGACGTCTTTCCTCATGTCGTGGATTTCATGCATAATAGGGATGACATGACCGCCTCCCCTGATTCCGACGAAGCTGGCGACCAAGATTCTCCCTTGGATAAAAGAAAATCTAAGAACCAGGCAGACGAAATCGTCACCTTTCCTCCTTCGGTACCATTACCGACCAACAACGATCCAGTCTTGGCAACAATCTTATCTGCCTTTAATCGCACCAACGATCTTATCCTCCGGCAGGATCAATGTATAGAGGCCCTCGAAAAGAATAGCTCTCAGTCTCTATCTCAGAGACCAAGGATGTTTAGTTTACATGCGCCACGAGACACAGTGCGAATCAAACCCGTGAACATCACGGCGATTTTTACGAAGAAGAGGCATACTCTTCGATGCATTTGAGGAGGGGTGGAGAATCCTCTGTAGAGTTTGTTTTCGACCACGTATGAGCACTCTTCGTGATGACGCTTCATTGGGGTCGTCGGGGATGGATTCTTTCGACCGATTATTTGTAAGCGGGGTCATCGGAAATGTTTTCTTCAATGATAAAGACGTTGTGACCAGTGACCTTTGTCATGCTCGTCGGGGAGTATTTCTGGATCACGATTTTTCCTCCTTGCTCCTCGTCTTTGGCGAGTTTGGATAGAACGTCAGCGCATGCATTATGCTCTCGAGGAATGTGTTGTATGTCCACTGAAGTGAAACTCTTCAGATGGTCCTGGACGAGGGTCCAGTACTCGGCTAACTGATCATTTTTTACTTGGTATTCTCCTCGAACCTGAGAGGCTAGTGGCTGCGAATCCGTGAGGGTTTTGATATACCTTTCTCCAATGTCCCCGGCAAGCCGAAGACCAGCGAGGAAAGCTTCGTATTATGCCTGATTGTTTGATGAAGGGAAGGAGATGACAAGGGAAACCTCGATGATAATTCCTTCCTCGTTTTCTAGAAGGATGGCTTTATCCTTGGTCAAGGGGAGGAGATTGATGGAGTCCAGGCCCTTTGCTGAGGCCTCGAAACATCTTCTAACCGTCTGGATATCTCCATGCAGTGTCGCCACCTTCCCGTTGGTGGTGTAGTATTTCATCTTCAAATGCGCAGTGGAGGGTACGACTATTACCTCGTCAAGAATGGGTCGACCGATGATACACTGGTACATGGAGGGGCAATCCACGACCAAGAATTGCATTTTGATTGACCTCCCCGTCTCGCCGGACCCAAAAGTGACGATCAATTCAACGTACCCCCATGGTTTAGCTCTTGAGCCGTTGAATCCTTACAAGTCTGAGCCGAGGTAGGGAGTCAAGTGAGTTTTGTTAAGCTGTAAGGTTTTGAACAGATGTGTATACATGATGTCCGTGGAACTCCCCTGGTCGACGAGTATGCGTCTTACGTCAAAATTGGCCATCCGGGCGCGTACCAACAAGGGAATGTTGGAATTGGGGGCACCCCCTGGCAGTTCCTCTTTGTAGAATGCGAACGTATGGGATTGCCCCTAGTTTTTGTCGAGGGTGGCACCCAGGTTTGAGCTCTTCCGGACGAGATCATCGAATCTTTTCTTGATTGATCCGATGGTGTTCTTGGTAGATCCCCCACCGAATATGACCATGGCCGTTGGAAAGGATTCCCAAGGGATATGGTGCATTTGTCAAAATTTGCCCTCCGTCTTCTCGGATATTTCATACATCCATACTCGAGGATTCCTCGAGGTTGATCGAATGAACTCTCCTGAACAATCAACCCAAACTAGGGTTTGGCAATTCTCGGTCAGATGGATTTCCAACATCTCCAATGGTCTTCATGCCTCCTCGTATGCTTCAAAGATTCTCCATATCAAGTTTGAGCCTCATGAAGTCAAGTTTCCTCAAACAATTGCTCGGATGGTTGAAAATCGGTTGTATTGGACAAAAAGTCAACTATGGTCAACACACAGTCAAACTTCATATTTTGGTCAACATCCTCATTTTGAAGTTACATTCATCATTTGATCAAGGGTTGATCATGATTCATCAAGAAAACTCGAGATTTGCTCGAAAGTCAAACTTTCTAAATTAGGGTTTCTAGGTGAAAAGTCAATTGAACTTTGGTGATCATAACTTCTTCATACTTTCTCAGGACATTTTCCACCACCTCTTGTTTTGAAGAAATTAAATTCTCTACAACTTCATGTCTCACAAGAATGTCAAAAATGCTTTATTTGAGAGGTATGGCTCAAAACATTACGGTCGTTTTCAAAGTCAACAAAAAGTCAACTTTTTGTTTTGAAGATATATTGAGCATGGAAACTCAATTGAGATGAGACTAAAAGGTTGGTTAGAGGACTCTTATAGCTTTCCAAAAGTCCAAGAAAACTCAAAAATGTGGAAAATTGAGCAAGATACACCATTCACAAGTTGGATTTTGGAAGAGTGCACAAAGAGATGCTTCTAAAATCAAATTTTTGCAAATGGGCTTATTTTTTCTTCATCCAAACTTATTCCTTATACAATTAGGAATATCCAAGCCCACCACGAATTTTATTTTATTTTTCTATTTAATTTGTGAATTTATTCATTTAAATACAAATTAAATTTAAAAATAAAGTATAAAATCAAAATTAATTACAAACTTGATTTTTATTTCTTCCTTGTGATCAATCAACTCATTAAAAGCGGCAATTTTCGAAATTTGATGGATATGGCAAGATTGGATTGAAAATTGACAAAATTTGAAGATTTGATTTTGTACAAAATCAAATTTGATTAACATGATCATTGATTAAATCTTTCCCAAAGCTGAATCCTTCTACTATATACATGATACACCACACGAATTAGGGTAGAAAATTTGACTCAAGAACCCTATTCAAGCTCAAAAACCGTGGCAAACAAGCAAAGTGCAATCTATTTCCACCATTTTCAATCGATTTTGTGTCAACACATTCCTTGATACCTATTGAGTCGATCGGACCTTTACTTTGATCAAAACCATCGAATAAATGAATCAGAAATCAATTTGTTCTTGAAAATTTCAAAATCGTATTACATCATTCATGCATTATTAACATGTTTGTGTTTGTTTTGTGATTAGTGATGTGTTTGCAAGCTTTACAGGCACTCTAATTGAATTTCCATGGCGGGAACTACGTATCACCATTGTTAGGGTTTCCCATTACCGTTTTAGTTTCTCTTAAATGGAAAAATTGGACCATGAGACCTATACCAATGCGTTGAATGATCTCAGAATCGAACCATGCCTTTAGAATTCATTTATATTATGTATCTTTGGGTTTTGATTTTTGCCGAGGGCGTAGCGTCGAGCAATGGCGGCGCTGGATTTCAAATATTTGAAACGAAGAAGATGATGGTTGGGCGCGAGCGAGGCATTGGTGACAGCGTGTTTGATCCCTCCTCCGTTTCCAAACATGCTTGCACACTTGGCTCGTTAGTTAAGGCGTTCCTTTGTTCGGAGATCTCTCACATCTCGATTCGAACCATACGGACCGGTTTACATTCTTTTTACAAAACTCATGTTTTCTCATATTTTTCTATTTTCTTTTTTTATTTAATATTTTGCATCATTTTAATTTCTTTTCAAATATTTATTTCATGCATTAAAAATCATCAAAATATTTTTCTTTACATTTATTTTCAGAAAATACTTATTTAATTTATAAATTAAAAATACAATTTTGCATGCATATTTATTTTATTCATAATTTTGCATTTAAATTACTTTTAATTAGTTTTAAATTATTAAATGCATCAAAAAATCCAAAATATTTTAGCATATTTATGTTATTTCAATGTCATATTTTCTCATTCAAAAACTTGCATTTTTCTAACATTTTCTCTTATTGATTCAATCGTATTTTCAGATTCTTATCTTTCACAGGTTGTTCGTTTCGGACACTTTCTTTACCGTTTTCATTTTTCCAATAATGTAACTGTTTATGGGATGTAATAGTTTAAATTAGGTTTTATTTTCATAAATTTAAATTATGTATACCCCAAAAATGTAATAGCGTGGGACATTTATTTTCGCATCTTTACATTCGCATTTTAATTTCCGCACCCTATAAATTGCTAGTAACTAGGCGTGTGTGGCAAGATAATAGACATAGCCCACTAATGTTCAAGATAAAATATCTGAATCAACACACTCTTTTCACATGCACCTTAGGGTAATTCTCTCGTTGCCTACAATTCAAAATGGTGATGTCCCTCGAGCGTGGGTATTCTAGCACGTTGCCTTCAAAACAAATCATCATAGTCCCTTCGATACAAAGATCATAGACCCACGATGTAGCCTCCGAATACATGATCTTGACCCTCGATTATCGCCTCTGAAAATGATGATGGTCCTTCGAATGTGCTAGGATACTTCTAAGTTGCTATGACCATCAATGTCCTTGAATGTCGCTTACATCCAATGAATGGAGTTACCTATTAACTAATGGTATGGCTAGCGCTATTTTAAAGGAAAGTAAAATAATCAGCGACCAATTACGAGTAGGTAATAAGACTTTTAGTTGCTTGCTCTATCAAAATACTTTTTGCACCTCACACTTTGTCAAAGTTCAAACTCTTTCAAAGCGAAACATTTAGAACACTTTGTATACATTCACATGAATCATTACAAAGTCAAAGCGAAATGCCTTTTCAAAACATTTTTGTCAAACACACGGAGAAAGCACAATTTTTAAAGTGATCTAAGAGCAACTAAGAGCCGTAGATAACTACGGATGAAAAGGGTGCTAATACCTTCCCTTTTCATAACTTTCTCCTTACTCGAGAATCTAACGAAGGTCTTTTCTGTACTTTTACCTTCTCTTAAATTGGATAAAATAAAAGTCGGTGGCGACTCTTGCTATCCATACATTTGCGATACAAAATTCCACAAAGTCGTTCAGTATTCTGAGCTGGCGACTGTGAGGAAACACCACAAAAAAGAGAATGCCTTAAGGATTTTAGATCATTTTTTGCTTTGTTTGACTTGCTTGCTTTATCTTTAAGGGTTGCTTGGGTATTATATTGTGGGGATCCACACGGATCAGGGTTCCTTTTAGGTAAGTAGCAATAAATCGTCGCGACCGTTAGGCGTATATCAAGCGGTCAACATGATGGCTCGTTAGCGTGACACTTTGGTTGTCCGATACTCTTCATTCCCAAGTTGAGGATAGTATTTGGCTTCTGCATGGTGTCATCAATGACTAACTAAACAGAACCTTAATTGACCCGTCTTGGCCATTAGAAGGTAGTGAGATGGCCGACTTTAGTCTAGGGTTGGTTGATACTCGATGCTCGCTCATTGAGATCGGACTTTTAGGACATTTGATCGACCACTTGGTAGTCGTATTGAAATAAGCGCCCTCTGAAAGATCAATGATGTGAGATTCTTAGAACAGGTTACTATTATAGGACGGGATGAACCAACTCAAACTTTGGTGGGGTAATCACCTATGCCTCATCCAAGCCTTAAACATAGGCTCAGTGTGTGAATTGCTTGTGTGTACTGTCATACCCCAAATTTGCCCTCCGTACTCGAGAATTTCATATCATTTTCGAGACTCCTCAGTTGATCAGGACAAACTCTCTGAGCAATCGAACCCGAACTGGGTTTGGTATCTCCCAGATCAAGATGGATTTCCAGCATCTCAATGGTCTTCATGCTTCCTCATATGCTTCAAAGATTCTCCATGTCGGTTCAAGCCTCACAAGTCAAGTTTCCTCGGAATGATTGCTCGGATGGTTGAAAATCGGGTGTATTGGACAAAAAGTCAGCTGGGTCAACATCGGGTCAAAACTTCGATTTTGATTGACATCCCATTTGAAGTTACATTCATCATTTGATCAGGGTTGATCATGATTCATCAAGAAAACTCAAGATTTGCCCAAAGTCGAACTTTCTAAATTAGGGTTTCTAGATGAAAAGTCATTGAACTTTGGTGATCATAACTTTCTCATACTTTCTGAAATTTTCCACCTCTCTTTTTGAAGGAAATTCAATTCTCTACAACTTCATGTCTCACAAGAATGTCAAAAATGCTTCATTTGGAGATATAGCTCGAAACATTACGGTCATTTCAAAGTCAACAAAAGTCAACTTTTTGTTTTGAAGATATATTGAGCATAGTAACTCCAATTGAGATGAGACCAAGACATTGTTTAGAGGACTCTTAGAGCTTTCAAAAGTCCAAGAACACTCAAAATGTGGAAAATTGAGCAAGTTGCACCATTCACAAGTTAGGCAATTTGGAAGAATGCACAAGAGAGATACTTCTAAAAATCAAAAACTTTGCAAATGGGCCTACTTTTTCTTCATCAAACTTGTTCCTCATACAATTTGGAACATCAAGCCAAAGTTTCAATTTTTATTTTATTTTCTATTTAATTTGGAATTTATTCATTTAAATACAAATTAAATTCAAAAATAAAGTATAAAATCAAAATTAATTACAAATTGATTTTTCTCTCTTCCTTAGCATCAAGTAACTCAACAAAGCCAGCAAATTTGAAAATTGGATTGATATGGCAAGATTGGATTGAAAATTAATCAAAATTTGAAAATTTGATTTTGTACAAAATCAAATTTGATTTGCATTGATTGATGATGATTTCTTCCTCAAATCGACTCCAATTCCATCAATATAAATACACAATACATAGCACATGATGAAGGACGGAGAAAATTGCTCCAGGCAGTTTCAAACTCAAAAAAACCGTGCACTTGAAGCAATTAACCTAGTTTTGCTTGATTGATCGATTCAAGCCTTCCATTGCATTCCTTGGCATCTCAGTCGATCGAATACTTACTTCATCAAAAACCATCCAAAATCAAAGGAATCAAATTCGGTTTGTCAAGAAAATTCAAAATCGTATTTTAATTCTCATGCATTTTTAACATGTTTCATGGTTTGTTTGTGTTTAGATGAAGGTTTGCAAGCTACGCATAGTTTGATTGCATTTTCATGGCGGGATCGATACTTGCCATAGTTAGGGTTCTGGTATCGAATTAGGGTTCCTCTTTCTCTGAGAAAAAATTGGCCAGAAGACCTATATCAATGAACTCGGGATGACACGAGGAATCGAACCATGGTTTTAAATGTAATTTATATTATGCGTGTTGCATTTTGATGTTGCGGGAAGTCTGGCGTCGCTCTGAAGCCGCGCAAATGCCGAAATTCAAACAAAACGATGAAGTTCTTGGCGGCGAAACAAGGCAATCGGAAGGTGGCGTGCTTGTATTCCTCAACCGTTTTCAAACACGGATGCACATTGGCGTGGTGGTCGGTAGCGATGAACCTCAAGGTTTGAAGCCGGGGCGTGGGTTCGAACCATGCGGGATAACTTTGGTTTTCTTTTTCAAACTCTATTTTCATATTTTCATTATTTTAATAATTTCATTATATTTTAATTCTTTTCATGATTTTATTACGCATTTAAAAATTACCAAAATATTTTCTTTTTGCATTCATATTTTAAAAACCTTTATTTAATTTAATAAATTAAAATACCTTTTTGCATGCATATTCATTTTATTTTGATTTTATTTAAATCACCATAATTAGTTTTAATTATTAAATACATCTAAAATTTCAAAAAATTATTATAGCTTATTTATCTTATTTCCAGCATACATAAATTTTCTCATAAAAAATTGCATTTTCTAACATTTTCTCTTATTTCAATTTCATCATTTCGATTTTCTTATGCTTTCAGGGTTGCTCCGATTGGACGTTTTTCTTTTATTATTCTATTTTTCAATAATGTAATTGCTCACAGGTTGTAATAGTTAATTTAGGGTTTATTTTCCATAAGTTTAAATTATGTATGTTTAAGCCATATAATAAGCGTAGTTTATCTTTCCGCTTCTTTACATTCGCATTTTACTTCCGCTTATCAATTGTTAGTAACTAGGCGTGTATGGCAGATAATAATGAACATAGCTCACACTAATTTCAAGATAAAATATCTGAATTTGACTTCTCTCACACCGCCTTAGGCAATTCTCTCTCGTTGCCTACGAATTCAAATGGTCGTGTCCCTCGAGCGTAGAAGTATTCTAATACGTTGCCTTCAAACAAATCATCATAGTCCCTTCGATACAAAGATCATAAGACCCACGATGTAGCCTCCGAATACATGATCTTGACCCTCGATTTTATTCGCCTCGAAAATGATGATAGTCCGCGAATGTGCTAGGATACTTCCTACGAGTTGCCTTCTATGACCATCCGATGTCCCTTGAATGTCGGCACATCCAACGAATGGAGCTACCTACTAACTAATGGTATGCTAGCGCTATTCTAAAGGAATGTAAGTACAACAAAGCGACCAATTACGAGTGGGTAAATAAGTCTTTTAGTTGCTTGCTCTACAAATGCTTTTCACACACTCTTTTTCAAAGTTCAAATTCTTTTCAAAACAAAACATTTCCGAACACTTTGTATACACTCTACATGAGTCATTACAAAGTCAAAGCGAAATGCCTCTTTCAAAACATTTTTTGTCAAACACACAAAAGCAATTTTAAAAAGTTATCTAAGAGCAACTAAGGCCGTAGAATAACTGCGGATGGAAAGGTGCTAATACCTTCCTTTTCATAACCATTCTCCCGAACTTCGAGAATCTAACGAAGGTCTTTTTATTACTTTTACCTTCCCTTAATTGGATAAAAATAAAAGTCGGTGGCGACTCTTGCTATCCGCACATTTGGATACAAAAATCCTACAAAGTCAGTTCACCGTATCACGAGCTGGCGACTCTGTGAGATAAGACCTAAAAGAAGGTACCTTAAGGATTTCTAGATAACTTTTAATGCTTTCTGTTTGAATTGTATGCTTTATCTTTAAGGGTTGCTTGGGTATTATATTGTTGGGGATCCTACACGGATCGGGTTTCCTTTTAGGTAAGTAGCATTAGATCATCGCGACCGTTGGGCGTATAACTCGCGGTCAACATGATGGCTACGTTAGCGTGACACTTTGGTTGTCCGATACTCTTCATTCCCAAGTTGAAGAAAGTATTTGGCTTCTGCGTGGTGTCATCAGCGCTAACTAAACTTTTAGAACCTTAATTGACCCATCTTAGCCATTAGAAGGTAGTGAGATGGCGGCTTTGGTGTAGACCGGGTTGGTTGATACTCGATGCTACGCTCATTGAGATCAGACTTTGGGACATTTCGATCGACCACTTGGCGTCGTATTGAAATAGCGCCTCGAGAAAGATCGATGATGTGAGATTCCTAGAACAGGTTACTATTATAGGAGGATGAACCAACTCAAACTTTTGGTGGGGTAATCACCTATACCTCATACAAGCCTAAACCTAGGCTCTTGTGTGAATTGTTTGTGTGTGCTAAACATGACATCATGACATCATTCGCATTGCATATCATTTCTAACTATTTCAGGACCTAAGGGATTTATCTTTGCTCTTTTGTAGGGATTATGGCTTCTAGAAAGACTATCGAATCAACCATGGTATCCTTCTCAACTCGAAAATTGGTTTGAAATTCCGACCATGCTCGTTCATCAAAGACATGGTTATTTGCTTGATTTGGTTATCTCGGTTTTGAAGAAGATATGATGCATGTCTATTCGATTCTTTGATCAAACACCATTGCTTTACATTTCAGTTATCGATTGGTTCCTACCTTGGAAGAGTTCTCTAAGCTACTTGGGATACCTATTCTCGACCAAATGCCATTCACGGTTTAGAAAAGGTTCCTAAGTTCGAAGACATCGCATCCTTACATCTTAGGCATTTCGGACATTGAAGCCAATTGGGAAACTAGAAGTGGAGTTAAGGGTTTACTTTCCAAGTTCTTAATCAAGAAAGCGAGAATTCCTCAAAGTTATGAGTTTCCATGCATTTGAGAACATTGTGGCCTTGCTAATTTATGGTTTGGTTCTATTCCTTTCGGATCAATTCATAGATGTCAATGCTATCAAATTGTTTCTTACATAATCATGCCTACCTACTGGAGACATCCTACATTCTCTCACACTCGTACTACTAAGCGACAAAGGAACTCTCATGTGTTGTGTACCGTTACTTTCAAGGTGGTTTATTTCACACCTTCCTCCATCGATTTTGAAGAATGAACAAAGGTTGAGATGGTCTCAAAGATTGATGTCACTCTCTCATTCAGACATCCGTTGGAATCTTTTCTCTCAAAAGGACTTCACATTCATTGAGCGTTGTGGAGAGTTCCCTAATGTACCACTACTTGGTATAAGGGAGGTATTACCTGACCCTTCCTAGCTCTACGTCGGTTTGGTTTTGCCGAAAAGATGGTCCACATGATATGCTTCTCCAGATGTTGTGTTCGACTACAATCACGATCTCGAATTAAGCGAAGGTTTATACATGCTTGGGCATGGTAAAGAAGGCGATACCAAGACTTTGGGGCACCCGAACTCCATTCCTTGGGAACCTTACCTCAAATGGGTGCGAGCTCGAGCTCAAAACCTCATGATGCCATTCACGCTTTGTTACCGGTAATTATGGAACTGTTGCTATAGGTGACACACCTATCTTTGTTCTCCATCTGACATGCCTCTGATTTTGAAGACTTGAAGAGATCACTGGATTCACTTAAAGAAGAAAGGATACCTTTGAAACTCGATGCTATGCAAGTGAGAAGAAAGTGTTAGAGTTGACCAAGCTACTTCACGAGGCGAAGCATCAACACTTACATCGACACCAAGAGGAAGCGCCATGGGAGACTTAGAGCTTTATGATGTTTATGTTTTTGTTTTGAACTATCTCTTGTACTTAAAAAGAAAAAAGAATAATGAGAAGTACTAATAAATGTTTGTTCATTGCTTGTTTAACAAATTTAAATCTCTAAGGTCCTTGAAAACATTGCATTGCATTTGCATAAACATCGCATAGCATATCATAACATTGCATCACAGGTACATTGGAGATTGGTTTTCTCATTTGCTCGCTATTTATTTTAGCAGAAATGGCTCTTGAACAGACTGTCAAAGATCTCAAGCTCGAATGCTCAGTTTAATGATGTTCCAACTTGGTCAAAGCCAAGAAGATTTGAAGAAGCTCATCAACAAGAAGAAGAAGGTTGTTGGTCTCCTCAACATGGGTAGACGTTTCAAAGGGGGTCCTAAGGTGGTCAGCCGTATTGAGCTCTCTGAAGGAAGTGTTCATACCGAGGGGAGTACCAAGGGTGATGAAGGTGGCGGCGTGAGCCAAGAAAGGAGGAAGACCACTCGATTATAGCCAACACTCATGAAGATGACAAGTACAAACAACTTGAAGCCGTCGAATCATGGAAAAACTGAAGATGTCCGGGCTGAATTTTGATGATCTGAGTCTTGTTCCTGGTGTTGTAATTCCTCCCAAGTTCAAAATTCCAACTTTTGCTAAGTATGACGGCATGTTCACGAGTTTGGTCCAAGGCCAAGAAGATCGAAGAAGCTCATCAATAGAAAGAAAAAAGGTTGTGGGTCTCCTCAACATGGGCACGCCTACAAGGTGGTCCTAAGAGGTCGATCGGATAGAGCTCTCTGAAGAAAGTGTCAGAATGAGGTGCCAAGGGTGATGGTGAAGGCGATGACTTGAGAAAGAACTATGATGATGCCAATACTACGATGAAATTACAAATACAAACAACTTGAAGACCGTCTGAATCTTTGTGGAGAACACGAAGATGTCCGGGCTGAACTTTGATGATCTGAGTCTAGTCCACTGGTGTTGTGATTCCTCCCAAGTTCAAAGTTCCTACCTTTGCCAAATATGATGGCATGTCTTGCCCTAAGCGCATTTGAAGTCCTATGTCCGGAAGATCAATCCCCATGGCAGAAAGTTGTGGATGCATTATTTTCAGAGAGTTTGTCGAACTCGGTTGGAGTGGTATTATCAGCTAGAGAATGACCGTATTACTTGGGTGACTTGGATGATGCTTTCTACGACAATATAGTACAATGGTGAATTGGCCCCACTCGCATGCAACTACAAAGCATGTCTATGGGTCGTGATGAGAAGTTCAGGGTATGCTCGAAATGGAGAGATCTAGCGGCGAGTTCAACCACCCTTGTCCAATAGGGAGTTGGTTGATATGTTTATAGGAACAACGAGGCCCATTCTTCAATCATCGATTGGAAACTCTTCATAGGATTCACCTGATATTGTGGTGACGTAAATTTGGTATCAAATGGAAAGATTCAGTAGTCATCTTCAAATCTGCGAAGAGATCTTTTGGTGGTAAGAAAGAAACTAATCTTGTGTATGGTCGAAAAGCCGAGCCAAGACCGATCGTGCTCAATCTGTAGGCGGTTGTGATCTCAATCCTGCATCAGCACGACCTCGCGAGACAGCGTAACGAGCAGCGCACGAAGACCAGTTCTGAGGATCAACATGCCATTGTATCATGCACTTGCATGTTGAAAGCGGTGATTGAGGATCCTCCTCGAATGTCAATACTTCCTCTCGAAATGATCCTAATGCTAAGTGTGCTTACCATTCCAATAGCCAGGACATAAATGCGATGATTGTTGGGCTACGAAGAACAAGATTCAAGATATGATTGAAGCTAAGCAGATTGAGTTTGAACCTCATTTGAGACTCGAATGTGATCAACGCTCTATGCCTAACCATGACAAGAGTTCCAATCTGTTGGTGGCGATACTTATGTTTTCAACATAGATGACTTGACCATTCCTCACGATGACCGTTAAGAAGAATTTCTGCAAGCGGTGTCAATCGAGGATGCCCGAGAATTGTCGTTGGTGCCATGCACCTGATGGTTGTGCTTGGTTGAGAAGGCGTGTTCGATTGCATGATGGACAACCGTGAGATACTATTTCGAAACCACTGTGCGAGGTGTGAAGAAATGTCAGTTGAAGATTGACAATGCGAATGAAACAACACCATCTGTGGGATACCTTGGCACCAGTGGAAAGTATGATTACATGGTGAAGTACCTTTGTTCACAAGCTACAAGATTCCTATTGAAGATGTTAAGGCGCGGATGGGGTGACGATTTCCGAAGACTATCTTGATGTTAACACTATAAGATTTCCTGGCGATTACATGCCTAGGGTGGCACCTCTCATTATCACTTCTCCAAGACCAGTTCCGTATTCCTCCGACAAAGCTATCCCTTGGAACTATGGGCGATGTTTACTATCATGGTGTCAGCAAGACCCTACGACCATTGAAGATCTTACGGTTAAAGCTACCATTCACGATATCGACAACATCAGGATCAAGTAAGGTGACGAGCTGGAAGAGTTTTCTCTCCAATATCTCTCCTCCAAAAGACATGACTCCACTCGCATTCCGGCTAATCGATCCATTCCCAAGCTAGAGGGAAAGAACCAGTGACTCATCCTGCTCGCGGAAGTACCAAAGAAGTTCTTGAAGACACCTCCAACAAGAAATGGAGAAATTCGAAGATTATCAGAAGAGTGATTACAATATTGTGGAACAATTGGGACAGACTCCATGAAATCTCCATGCTCGCTCTTGCTCTTGTGCTCCGAGGCTCATGCTAATGCCTTGGTGAAGTTTCTGAAGAATGCTCACGTGCCGCAAGACTACTCTTGACGATTCGAAGTGTGTATTGCTAGCTTGCAACAACAGCCTAGGTTTCTCGATCTTGATTTGACTCTATTTGGAAAGAAACACAATAAAGCCTTACACATCTGTTGAATGCAAGGAATTCGTTATCTCATGTCTTGGTGGATACGGTTATGCTCTGAATATCCTTCGAAGAACTGCTTTTGATCGGCTTGATGTCGAAGGTTGGTTCGAGACCAGTGACATTATTGTGAGCTTTTGATGGTTCTAAGCGCCGGTACTTGGAAGCTCACTCTGCACTGTTAAAGTCGGTTCCAGGACTTTTGACTCTACTTTCTTTGTCATGGACATCCATCCAGCTTACTCTTGCCTACTTGGGCGCCCTTGGATACAGGGCGGTATTACCTCTACTGCATCAGCTGTACTGATGAAAGGAAAGTTGTTACAGTATGTGGTGAAGAAGAGTATATGGTCGATCATCTGATCATTCCGATACCTTGAGAAGGAAGGAGAATTCTTGAGACTCCTGTCAAGCTTTTGAAACAATACCCAGTCATACTGTGACTCTCCTGTCCTCCACAAGTTACGAGTTCCGCCTAGGGTGGCCTCGTGAAAGATGCTCAAGCTGGCTGTTGAACAAGGAGGTAGTCTTGTTTGGGGCGGCTCCACGATCTTCCTTTCAAATCGACAAGGCTGGTTTAGGCTTCACCATCGAGGGAGAAGATGATCGCCCATGACGTCCAACTTCCTTTCGCATCAGCCAGTGGAATCCATGCTATAGAAGGCGGTGACAACGACTTACGTCATCACAAGTGGATCTTCCGACTCGGACAAAGGCTCGGCAATTGGAAGGCGAGGCGTCATACCAATCTCCTTTAGTCAGGAGTAATTGCTCTTGATTTGTTTTGCTTTTCGTATTTTCTATGTTTTGAACATTAAACTCTAAAGCCTAGTGCCTTGCCCGGGGCATCATGGCTCGTTTGCGAGGGTTATTATCTGTTGCTTGCGTGTTTTCATTTAATAAATTTGTTGGACTTTTGCATTCAATTGTTTGTTTTCTTTCTTTTACTTTATCACCCCTTCAAAAAGCTATGTGTTTCTCACACACACCCACGTGATACACTGCAGAATCACTCCGAATCTCGTTAATAATAACTATGCTATTGCTAAATATGACTTCGATAATCCGATCTACCAATCCGAAGACGAAAGTGAGGAAGATTGTGAATTGCCAGGAGAACTTGCGGTATTCTGCAAGAAAAGCGAGTTATACTGACCACCACGAAACAAGTTGAGGTTGTGAATTTGGGTACTAGAAGGCAGAAAGAGATCAAGATAGGGCGAGTCTTGAGAACGGTGTCAAAGAAAGATTGGTTCAGATGCTACGAGGATACATTGAGGTATTTGCTTGGTCATACGAAGACATGCCTGGTTTGGACATTGATATTGTGGTACACCGATTGCCGACAAAAGAAGGTTTTCTCCCAATGAAACAGAAGGTTCGTCGCATGCGTCCTGAGATGTCAGAGAAAATCAAAGCCGAAGTTATGAAACAGTTCAACGCCGGTTTCTTAGCGTTACTTCTATCCACATGGGTTGCAAATGTGGTGCACATGCCTAAGAAGGATGGTAGATACGAATGTGTGTGGATTACAGAGGATCTGAACAAAGCAAGTCCGAAAGACGATTTTCCACTTCCTCATATTGATGTTCGGTTGACAACACCGCTCAGCATAAGGTTTTCTCCTTCATGGATGGTTTCTCCGGTTACAATCAGATCAAAATGGCTCCGAAGACATGGAAGACTACTTTTGTTACATGGGGCACTTTACATTACAAGGTTATGCCGTTCGGGATGAAGAACGCAGCGCCACTTATCATGCTATGGTGACATTTGTTTCATGACATGATTCATCACGAGATAGAGGTCTCGTCGGCGACATGATAGCTCGATCACGGTGAAGAAGAACATCTTGATCATTTGGCTGTTTGATAGGTTGAAGAAATGAGAGACTTAATCTAACAAGTGCACCTTTGGAGTCGGATCCGGTAAACTCCTAGGGTTTGTAAATCGGTGGAAAAGGTATTAAGGTTGAACCCGCCAAGGTTAAAGCTATTTAAATGCCGACTCCCTTTTGAGAAGGTGAGAGGTTTCTTAGGCCGATTGAATTACATTGCGATTCATTGCACATAGCGCTACTTGTGAGCCAATCTTCAAGTTACTTAAGAAAGATCAAGTGGTAGAATGGGAGCGATTGCGGATCGCTTTGACAAAATCAAGGGTACCTACTGAATCCTCTATCTGATGCCCACCTTGACGAAGACCTCTTATCATGTGGTGTTAGAGAGCTCAATGGGGTGTGTGTTGGGGCAACATGACGAGTCAGTCGAAAAGAGCATGCAATATACTACCTTAGCAAAAGTTTACCGTGAAACAAGATACTCACGACTTGAGAAAACTTGCAGCGCTTTGGCTTGGGCTGCTCGCCGACTAAGGCGATATATGTTGACTCACACCACCTTGTTGATTTCAAGATGGATCCGATAAAATACATATT
Organism: Vicia sativa; assembly: GCA_021764765.1. Lineage (NCBI taxonomy): Eukaryota > Viridiplantae > Streptophyta > Magnoliopsida > Fabales > Fabaceae > Vicia > Vicia sativa. The sequence goes on from CM038796.1 coordinate 10,811,881, forward strand.
TGAGAAACCAGCTCTCTCGGGAAGAATAGTAAGATGGCAAATGATCTTGACCGAATATGACATCGGTACACTTCTCGAAAGCGATCAAAGGAAGTGTAGTAGCGATCATTTGGCTCATCAAGCCGTAGATGACTATCGGTCTATGCGATTCAATTTCGAGATGAAGATGTTTTACTAGTTACCGATTACGAAGAAGGCCCAGACGAAGGACACGAACAAGGATCCCGATGGACTATAGTTTTGATGGAGCCTCAACGCACTTAGCAATAGCATTGCCATCATTACATCCCTACGGGCATCGCCTTTCACATGAATTATGTTTGATTGCACTAACAACATGGCGAATCTGGCGTGCATTATGGGTATCAAAGCTGCTATTGACTTAAGAATCAAATTCTTGCAAGTGTATGGAGACTCAGTTTTGGTGATCAGTTAGATTAGGGGCGAGTGGGATACGAAACATCCGAATCTCATTCCGTATCGAGAGCATGTTTTGAGTTTGATCCCCTACTTCGAAGAAATTACTTTTGATCACATTCCACGAGAAGAGAATCAGTTGGCAGACGCATTGGCTACTATGTCGTCTATGTTCAAGGTCAGATGGGACAACGAGGCTCCCCAGATCATAATTGAGAAATTTGACGAACCAGCGTATTGTTATGAGCTTGATACAGAATAGAAGCCTTGGTTCTACGATGTGAAGAGGTATCTTGAGACTCAGGAATATCCCGCAGGGGCATCTGTTAATGATAAGAAGTTTTTGAGGAGATTCGCTTCTAAATTCTTCCTCAGCAACGACATCTTATACAAGCGCAACCACGACTTGTGCTTACTCCGCTGTGTAGATCAGAAAACAGCAATACGCATCATGGAAGAGTTACACGAAGGCGCATTTGGTACCCACTCCAGTGGACATACGATGGCTAAGAAGATTTTGAGAACAGGTTACTATTGGTCCACCATGGAAGATGATTGTCCGCTACGCTCGATCTTGTCACAAGTGCGGTTATGCCGACAAAGTACCGTACCTCGGTACCTACGAACGTCTAACAGCTCCTTGGCCTTTTGCAATGTGGGGCATTGACATGATCGGAGAAATCAAGCCCACAGCTTCCAATGGACATCGTTTCATCCTTGTGGCAATTGACTACTTCACCAAGTGGGTAGAGGCAGCCTCGTTCGCATCTATTACCAAGAATGTTGTGGCTCGATTCATTAAGCACAATCTTATCTGTCGGTATGGCACTCCTGAAAGGATTATCACAGATAATGGCTCTAATCTCAACAACAAGATGATCACCGAACTCACGCGTTCAAGATCAAGCATCACAACTCTTCTCCTATCGGCCTAAGATGAATGGCGCGATGGAAGCCGCCAACAAGAACATTAAGAAGATCATACAGAAGATGGCGGTGACTTACAAGATTGGCATGAGATGTTACCATTTGCTCTTCACGGTTATCGCTACTGTACGAACATCAGCAGAGGCCCTTCTCTCTTGTATACGGTATGGGCCGTCCTACCAATCGAGGTTGATACCCTCGACGAGTCCCAAGGCGAGTTAGGCGAAGACGATTGGATTCAGACTCACCTTGACCAGATTAACTTGATTGATGAGAAGCGACTGCGTCCATCTGCCATGGACGATTTACGAAGCGAATGATCGAGCATTTAACAAGAAGGTCAAGCAAGTCTACCAAGTCGGTGATCTAGTAGTCAAGCGCATCATTCTTCCACAAGGTGATCCCAGGGGCAAGTGGACTCCCACCTCGAGGACCGTTTGTAGTCAAGGCGGTATTTTCCGGCGAACTATGATACTTAGCACCATGGATGGTGAAGACACCACATGAACGCAGACATAGTCAAAAATACTACGCATAACGAGACCGCTAGGTCGGTGACCTAGGCAAAAATAAGGGCATCTGACGAACCAAAAGGGTTCGGGCAAAAGTTAAGGATATATACAAAACATGTACACCAACAAGTCAAAAACACAAAAGGTGCTTAGGCAAAAGGGTATCGGTGGTGAAAACCGAAAGGCGGTCTAGGAAAAGTTAGGGATTTAAGCGTCGACTATGTCTCTTCGAGATCACCCATCCACAGACTACTATCAGCATTCAAGATTCAAATGGCGAAGATCAGTCTACTCACTTTCTACTGATAGCAAGGAGATGAGATAGTTGAAATATATGAGTACTAGCATAGTTGAAACTTAACGAGATTGCTTCCGCATAGCTTTTTACCTTTCTTGTGTACAAACTACTTGGCCATACGCCACATTTCAAATGAATACAAGTTCTTTCTCTTTACAATTCTTGTTGTTGTCGTTTGCAATAAGTCCCAACGTTTGCTTTGAATGATTATACGCATTTGACAGTAAGAATCTATTTGCAAACATACGAAAAGTGGACATACAAAAGTAATTACTACGGGCTCTAGGAATTGAGATGACGACGAAAGTCACCAATGCATTTCCCCACAGAGCATGATCCCCACAGAAACGTCGCTCACAACAAACCTTCCCCAGCAGAGCAGAGGAGAATTCCCAAGCAGTGGTTCCACTCAACTTAACCAGATCACACCCGTCTTTGAGCAATAACATTTCACCCCCAGCCGAGATATTTATCCCCAACAGGATATCTCTCAAGCCGTTCCCTTTCTCTCCAGCAGCAGTATCCAGACTTGAAGCTTGGTCAGATAGTGCACCGGAGAAAATCTACATCCTCTAATCCCCAGTGGAGCGCCTCCTAATTTTTCCCAGCAGGTTCTACATGCAAGATCCCCAACGGACTTCCTCCCACACTCTCCCCAGCAGGGTCTATGTATGAGATCTCCAACAACGAGCTTCTCAATCTCTACCTTCCTCAAAGATATCTAGGCCTGAAACTTGATCAGATAGTACACCGGAGGAATCAAAGCTATCTTTCTTCTCAGGATCTTCATCCTCAAACAGAAGTCAGAAATCTCAAGCAGAACATCCGCATCTTCTTCAAGATGGATATGTTTTGAAATACCACAACATCTATCATTCATACATTACTCATAAAGTCATAATTCATGCATATGTCATTCATACACATTGTCATGCATCATATTTTGCATAAAACTAACAAATATTCTATCAAAGTTTCTCTTGTTTTTTCCAAAACAGGTGAAAGTCACTTCTGACGCAAACAGGTCCAAGATTAAGCCCCGAATCTCGACGGGAAAACTATCTGAAAGACCGCCCCTAGTTGTCCTCCGACAACAGGTCCAGGATTAAGCCCCGAATCTCGACGGGGAAAACTATCTGAACGACCGCCCTCGTTGTCCTCCGACAACGGATCCAGGATTAATACCCGAAGCTAGACGGGAAACCCTATCCGTACGATCACAAGTTATCCTCCGATAACAGGCAGTGGATCAACACCCGATGCACAACAGGGAAGATATCCACATTTTGCCAACTACTACCTCCCTCAGAGTAATCGGCACGAAGATTTATTCTGATTCCTTCTTATTATCAACAGCAACTACAGAGTCTAGCGTACGACTCAGTTGCCTTGGATGGCATCTTAAGCCCATCTCCGACTACTTGTCAACATTTCTCCACTCTCAGAATGCTGCATATTTGGTTAAAAACCAATACAAATCAATAACTTCATTCAAAGATGAGCACGAAGTCTAACATACGACTCCTTCCGGATGGCATCTTAAGCCCGTCTCCGCGCTCCTTCCACTATCAAGAGCATCTACAGAGCCTAGCGTACGGCTCACTCCCCAGCATCGATTTTTCCGGATGGCATCTTAAGCCCATCCCCGTCAATTCTCCTATTATCATCCTCGAGTCTAGCGTATGACTCATTCCCCAGCGAAGTCTCTTCCTTCTCCAAATGGCATCTGTAAGCCCATTCCCGCATCATCCATCACCAGCGAGTGCAAATTTTTAGGTGTACTCGAGTGTTCAATCATCTTCTACCTCCAGGTCACGAAAGGCACGCATGCCAATCTAACCCTTCCAGTACAAGAAGATTGAACATGGGAATCTGTCATACCCCAAAATTTTCCCTCCATCTTCTCCAGATATTTCATACATCCATACTTAAGGATTCCTCAAGAGTTGATCAGACAAACTCCCTCCTAGACAATCAACCCAAACTAGGGTTGGCAATTCTCAGGTCCAGATGGATTTCCAACATCTCCAATAGTCTTCATGCCTCCTCATATGCTTCAAAGATTCTCCATGTCAAGTTTCAAGCCTCACAAGTCAAGTTTCCTCAGACAATTGCTCAGATGGTTGAAAATCGGTTGTATGGACAAAAAGTCAACTGTGGTCAACATACAGTCAAACTTCATATTTTTTGGTCAACATCCTCATTTTGAAGTTACATTCATCATTTGATCAAGGGTTGATCATGATTCATCAAGAAAACTCAAGATTTGCTCAAAAGTCAAACTTTCTAAATTAGGGTTTCTAGGTGAAAAGTCAATTGAACTTTGACTGATCATAACTTCTTCATACTTTCTCAGAAATTTTTCCACCACCTCTTGTTTTGAAGGAAATTCAATTCTCTACAACTTCATGTCTCACAAGAATGTCCAAAAAATGCTTCATTTGAGAGGTATGGCTCAAAACATTACAGGTCATTTTCAAAGTCAACAAAAAGTCAACTTTTTGTTTTAAAGATATATTGAGCATGGAAACTCCAATTGAGATGAGACCAAAAAGGTTGGTTGGAGGACTCTTAGAGCTTTCCAAAAAGTCCAATAAAACTCAAAAATGTGGAAAATTGAGCAAGATACACCATTCACAAGTTGGGCAATTTTGGAAGAGTGCACAAAGAGAGATGCTTCTAAAAATCAAATTTTTTGCAAATGGGCTTGTTTTTTCTTCATCCAAACTTATTCCTTATACAATTAGGAATATCCAAGCCCAATGCCACGAATTTTTATTTTATTTTTCTATTTAATTTGTGAATTTATTCATTTAAATACAAATTAAATTTAAAAATAAAGTATAAAATCAAAATTAATTGCAAACTTGATTTTTATTTCTTCCTTGTGATCCAATCAACTCATTAAAAGCCAGCAATTTTCGAAATTTGATGGATATGGCAAGATTGGATTGAAAATTGACCAAAATTTGAAGATTTGATTTTGTACAAAAATCAAATTTGATTGGCATTGATCATTGATTAAATCTTTCCAAAACAACTCGAATCCTTCTACTATATATACATGATACATACCACACGAATTAGGGTAGAAAATTTGACTCAAGAACCCTATTCCAAGCTCAAAAAAACCGTGGCAAACAAGCAAAGTGCAATCCTATTTCGGCCATTTTCAATCGATTCGAGGTGTCCAACACATTCCTTGATACCTCTGAGTCGATCCGGACCTTTACTTTGATCAAAACCATCCGAATCGTGAAATCGAAATCGGTTTGTTCTGAAAATTTCAAAATCGTATTCATCATTCATGCATTATTAACATGTTTTGTGTTTGTTTTTGTGATTAGTGATGTGTTTGCAAGCTTTCTGGGCACTCTAATTGAATTTCCATGGCCAGGAACTCGTATCACCATTGTTAGGGTTTCCCATGCCGTTTTAGGGTTTCTCTTAAATGGAAAAATTGGACCATGAGACCTATACCAATGCGTTCGGAATGATCTCAGGAATCGAATCATGCCTTTAGAATTCATTTATATTATGTACGCTGGGTTTTTGATTTTTGCCAGGGATGTAGCGTCGAGCAATGGCCGACGCTGGATTTTCAAATATTTGAAACGAAGAAGACGATGGTTGGCGCGAAGACGAGGCATTCAGGGAGCGACGCGTGTTTTGATCCCACTCACTCCGTTTCCAAACATGCTTGCACACTTGGCTCAGTTGGTTAAGGCGTTCACTGTTCAGAGATGCTCTCACATGTCTCCAGTTCGAACCATACCAGGACCGGTTTTACATTCTTTTTTACAAAACTCATGTTTTCTCATATTTTTCTATTTTCTTTTTTTATTTAATATTTTGCATCATTTTAATTTCTTTTCAAATATTTATGTCATGCATTAAAAATCATCAAAATATTTTTTCTTTTTGCATTTATTTTCAGAAAATACTTATTTAATTTATAAAATTAAAAATAAATTTTGCATGCATATTTATTTTTATTCATAATTTTGCATTTTAATTACTTTTAATTAGTTTTAAATTATTTAAATGCATCCAAAAAATTCCCAAAAAAATATTTTAGCATATTTATGTTATTTCCAGCATGTCATATTTTTCTCATTCAAAAACTTGCATTTTTCTAACATTTTTTCTCTTATTCGATTCATCTCGTATTTTCCGATTTCTTATCTTTTCACAGGTTATTCCGTTTCAGACGCTTTCTTTACCGTTTTCATTTTTCCAATAATGTAACTGTTTATGGGATGTAATAGTTTAAATTAGGTTTTTATTTTCCGCAAATTTAAATTATGTATCTGCCCCAAAGCCATGTAATAGCGTAGGACATTTATTTTTCCGCATCTTTACATTCCGCATTTTAATTTCCGCACCCTATAAATTGCTAGTAACTAGGCGTGTATGGCAAGATAATAATGAACATAGCCCACTAATGTTCAAGATAAAATATCTGAATCAACACACTCTTTTCACACATGCACCCCTTAGGGTAATTCTCTCTCGTTGCCTTACGAATTCAAAATGGTGATGTCCCTCGAACGTAGAGGTATTCTAGCACCGTTGCCTTCAAAAACAAATCACCATAGTCCCTTCGATACAAAGATCATAAGACCCACGATGTCGCCTCCGAATACATGATCTTGACCCTCGATTGTCGCCTACGAAAAATGATGATAGTCCTTTCGAATGTGCTAGGATACTTCCTACAAGTTGCTTTCTATGACCATCCAGTGTCCCTTCGAATGTCCCGCTTACATCCAATGAATGGAGTTACCTACCAACTAATGGTATGGCTAGCGCTATTTTAAAGGAAAGTAAAAATAATACGAAAACGACCAATTCTGAGTAGGTAATAAGACTTTTAGTTGCTTGCTCTATCAAAATACTTTTTGCACCTCACACTTTTGTCAAAGTTCAAACTCTTTTCAAAACGAAACATTTCCGAACACTTTGTATACATTCCTACATGAATCATTACAAAGTCAAAGCGAAATTCCTTTTCAAAACATTTTTGTCAAACACATAGAAAGCACAATTTTTAAAGTGATCTAAGAGCAACTAAGAGCCCGTAGATAACTACGGATGAAAAGGGGTGCTAATACCTTCCCTTTTCATAACTTTCTCCCTTACTCAGAATCTAACGAAGATCTTTTTCTGTACTTTTACCTTCCCTTAAATTGGATAAAAATAAAAGTCGGTGGCGACTCTTACTATCCGCACATTTGCGATACAAAAATTCCACAAAGTCAGTTCACCGTGTTACAGCGGCGAAATAGGTCGGGAGGGTATCTATGTCGGGGAAGATGAAATCTTCAGGTCTGGTTATGCTCAGAGTTACCGGCATGAAGGAATTCTCATCTAGCTTTTCCTCTTCGACCTTGCTGGAGGAAGGTGCTTCTTCTTTTGCGGATTCCTTCTTTTTATACTGTTTGAGATGTCCGTCTTTTATCAGGATTTCGTTCGCATCCTTGAGATGGATACAGTCCTCTATCACGTGACCGTGACTCCGGTGGAATCTACAATATTTGCTTTTATCTACGCCCGACTTGGCCGGGGTCTGGCGGGGGAAGCGTACTCCGACCTGCTTGAACTCAGAATTTGCATAATCTGTAAGGATGCGCTCCCTGGAGGTGGTGAGAGGGGTATAATCACTGAATCGACCTACCAGCCCCTTGCTTTCTCTGGAGTCGCGGGGTTTGTCCTCCCGCTTTCGCTCTCCTCCTTGACGGGATATTGAGGGTTCTTCATTCTTGGAGCTCTTAACGTTCTCCCGATGTCGGGTGTCACAAGCAGAGTTCGCAGCTTCTTTTTCCTCGTATTGGATGTAGGCCTGGGCCTTCAGGAGGAAAGCATCCAAAATGGGAGGTGTCTCGATGCCTACTGCCTTCGCGAAGTCGCTACAAGGGCGTAGTTCTCTTTCGAGGAGGTATTTTTTCATGTCGTCTGTGGTTGAAACTTAGACGACCTCTTTATTGAATATCTTGATATATGCTCGAAGGGATTCATCTTTCCCCTGGATGATGGCTTTCAGGGATGCTTTTAATTTAGGGTGGCGTCGAGAGGCGGTGAAATGCCTGGAGAACAGCCTTCCCAGGTGCTTCCAGGAGGTGACAGATCCCTCGGGCAGGCTCTTGTACCATGCCATGGCTTCTTTTCTTAAGGTCGTGGGGAACATGCGACATTTGATGTCCCCACTGACTCCTCTGTAGTCGATCAGAGCATCGATGTTTTCGATATGCTCGTCAGGATCGGTGGTACCGTCGTACTGGCCTAAGCGAGGCGGCTTTTCCAGCCCTGATGGGATAGGAATATCCATGATGGCCCGAAAAAGTGGATCATGATGCTCATCTTCATCACTCTAGTCAGGAGACGAGGAGATGGAGCGGTTGTGTCTCTTGTGGTGGGGGGAGGGCTTTCTTTCCTCCCTTGATTTTGGCGACGGAAAACGATCGCGTGGGCGATGGGACTCATTCTTTGTCCTGTTGTGAGATGGCAACCTCCGATTCATATGAGGAGGGGTATGTCCCCGCTTTTTCAGAATCTGGCGGTCGGAGTGATCTTCCCTTCAGGCTAATTTCCTCGGCGAGGGGCTTCGGGAAATAACAGCCCCAGGTCTCTGAGGTGGAGACGAGGGATGGTTTCTTTCCAGAGCCTCGATGCGCTGGCCCTGCTGAAAGAGGAGATTGTTGGTCTGATTGAGAGCTGACAGAATAGCAGCTAATGTTGGATCCGTGTTGATCGACAATGGTGCCGAAGGTTGAAGAATGATGGGGTCAGAGGACTGGTTCTTGGATTTTGGATCGTCCAAGACGAAGTCTTGATCGGCCGCACATTCAGGATCCGGGGAAGCGGTTCTGCTATCCCTGTCGGCATCCTCGTGACGAGGAGAGGGAAAAACCCTATCTGCTTTCTTGACCGACGAAAGGATAGGACGACTGGGAAGAAACAGATCGTTGGACTCAGCCATCTTGTGAGGTTTAGATTTATCTTTGATCTTCGGATGTGTTTTCTAAGAAGATGGGGAAGAAAGATTCCCACAGACGGCGCCACTGATCTGGCTGTTGATCAGAACTGGGGGACGGTCGGGCGGTTGATGATCTTCCGAGCAAGTTGATGAGAAGAGGGGGTGGTGTACCTACAAGGCACTCCGATGCTAAAGTAAGCAGGTGATCGAATGAGAAGGCAAGAAATATTTGAGTTATTAGGGTGTAAAAGGTGATACCTTGCCCTCATGGATATGAGAGTTTATTTAATGACATAGGAGGATTCTCATTGGTTACTACATTTGGACCGAAATATACGGGTCCGCAAATATAGCCATCCGGGCTGGCTAGGTCAAACCGGGCAGATGCGACCGTTACTTACCGTTATGTCAGGCACCTAGCGCCTGACGGGCGTTCGGGGAGATGTCTGTTAGCGTCGTCCTGTTCGACACATACCGAGCATGTCATGGCAGAAACGCTCGCGGGGAGCACCATGGCGATGCCGTTGGGTCGAATCGGTCGCAGTATCATATGGGGTGAACCACCTTCCCGAATGTGTTCAGGCTATCCAGAACAGTCTCCATTCCCATTTTGGCTACAAAAAACGACTATGTTTCACTTTTAAAATAAATGTTTTTCCTTCCTTGTAATTGTATAACACACAACTGATATTTTATTATATGCCACGTATTTTAAAAAGTGACTATAAGCGTTTTTTTATAGCCAAAGTAGGAATGTGGGACCAAAAATGTTTAAAAACAAAATAGGAGGACGAAAATCGTGAAAACACTAAAATAGGAAGACTAAAACTGTAATTTAGGCTAAATTCATTATAAATAATTTATAATATTGATATTATTCTCAACTTTTTTTAATTATATTATTGAATATTTATTATTCTATATTTTTTTTTTATATCTGAACGTTAATTTGTGTTTTAAAATAAATAAAAAGGTAATTTCTCATTTATGAGATGCATCTCTAAAAATTTAAAATATTTTTGAATAGATTCAGAAATATAGTTTTAAACATACTAAATATTATTTTTTGATAAAATTTAGATCAGACACGCGTCTCTGAATTCACCCCAAAGATAAATTCGAAGAATTAATTTTAAAGTTATCTTTCGTCTTGGAAAATCAAAAACAACACTCATTTTTTTAAAAAATTGATTTGAATACGTGTCTTTGAATTGTTGTATATTTGTATGTGTAATTTTTTCAAAATTACTATTTACTATTGTAGTGTTTTCAATCGAAACTAATTTTAATTCGATTAAAGATAATGAAAATATGAGTGTAAACTAATTTTACATTATTATTTAATATGACTATAATATCTAGTTATGTTATATTATTATTTTAAAATTAAAATGTGGCTTAATAAAATATATGTTTGTGATTAATTAATAGTATAAAAATATTTTATATTATCATACACTTTTTTTTTCCTTTTAAAATATAAGTACTATAAATTTGAAAAAACAAATATTCAATTATTAACTTAATTAATGACTCAAAAATAGACTTAATAATAAAGTTAAATACCATTATTAATGTATTTACAATTTTAATATACTTAAATTTTTACTTTCTCTTTAAAAGTATGTTTGGATTGATGAAACTCGTCAGAATGAAGCGAAATAGAATGAAATAAATTATAGAGTAAATTTTTAAATAAAATACTTAAACAATAGAGTGATATTTATATTCTATTCCGATCTATTTCATTTTACTCCGTAATATTATATTCTACAACGTTCTATTCTATTCCGTTATATTGGATATCATCACTCCAAACATAGCCTAAGTTATTTAATGTCAGGTTACAAAAACTAATTAATATAAATGCAATCAATATTCCTACCTAGCTAGTTTAACTTTTCAAAAACATGACCATATTAATTAAAGATTTCAATTTTCAAAAAAGGTAGAGAAAAATACGGCTGAAAGCACACAATAGTGACACAGATATACTAGTACGAATATGGTAGGATTGAAACTTTATAATCCATTAATAGACAGAATCTTACAATAAAAGTATAAAAATATTTAAAAACAATTAATGATAGTAAATGAAAAAACAACCACAAACTTGTTGAATAATAAACCCCCACCATATAAAGTTATTGTTTCGTTGTTTTCTTGATTCTCATCAGTTTTTCTCTTCTCCATCCACATATAAGCATGAACATGAACATGAACACTAACTCCACCGACACAAATTTCATCAACATTTACAACTACTCGTCGGACAATGTTATCCCAACGGCTACTCCGTCATACAACAACATCTTCTTAGGAGATAACCGCCGTAAAAAATTCGCCGACATGCTATCCGACAGCAACAACAACAGTAACGTTGTCTCGTACCCAAGAGACTACTATCTTGCTACGTACAACAATGGTCTAAATATCCACCACCGAAACACCGACATCGACAACCTCATTTCTCAACAGGTAATTTTCATTTCTAAGTATGTTTTTTTTATTTAACTTGAAATTAAAAAACTAATCTCTGTGTGTGTGTGTTTGTTTAGATGGAAAAGGTTAGGGTGAAGCTAGATCAAAAGAGAAAGCGAGAAACGATGATGATAATTGAAGCGATAGAGATTGGAATGATGAAGAAAATGAAAGCCAAAGAACAAGAGATAGAAAAGATGGAAAGAATGAACATGATGCTTGAAGAACGAGTGAAAACACTTGTGATGGAGAATCAAATATGGCGAGAGCTAGCGCAAAACAACGAAGCCACGGTTAATGGTCTCCGGTACAATCTGGAAAACATGCATAGGGAGATGAAGAACTATGGAGCAGTGGAAGAGGATGCAGAGTCTTGTTGCGAAAACGAGGGGCGCAAGGTAGTGTTGTGTGCGCAGGATAAGGAAGATGGTGAAAGTGAAAAGAAGAGATGGTGCAGGAGTTGTGGAGAAAGAGAATCGTGCGTGCTGATCTTGCCTTGCAGACATCTCTGTTTGTGTGCTATGTGTAGGGATACTGTTGATACTTGTCCTATCTGTCAATCTTTCAAAAACACTACTCTTAATGTCAATTTCAGTTAATTATTCACCCATCTCCTTTAGGAGATGATAGGTTTTTTGTTGTTATATAGTGGTGGTAGTTTTTCTTTATGTATATATAGAATATGGTAACAAAATAGATATAAAAATATGGGTTGTTTTGCTTTTGTATTTCGTTATGTTTGTTCTACGCGTCTCTGGATAAAAAGCTAATACAACAACAATGAAACAAGTTGTGTGTAGAGCATGCACTACACCAAATTTTTTATTTTTAAAATACTGTATTAAGTATGAAAATGTATAAGTAATTGAGATTTTTTGGATTGTGATGTCAAAGATGGGTTTTCAAGAAAAATGGAGGAATTGGATAGCAGGATGTCTCAAAATCGCGGCGGCAATGATAGTTCCACCAAAGAATTTTGGATGGAAAGAGGTCTCCTGCAAGGTGATCTATCACCGTTTTTATTTCTTATAGTGGCAAAAGGCTTTAATATGTTGAAGAAAAAGACTATCGATTGCTACAAATTCCATGGATACAAATTTGATAAAGGTGAAGAGCGATTCTCACATTTAAAATATATCAACGATACTCTAATAATAGGAGAAGAAATGTGGTTGGTTATTCAAATAATTATGGTAAATTTAATGTTATTTGAAACAATGTCAGATCTAAAGGTAAACTTTAACAAGAGCACGGTAAACTTTAACAAGGGCACGTTGTTAGAGATAAACATACACGATAAATGGATCGAAGGGGCAACTAAGGTGTTGAACTATCAAAAAAATGTTATTCCTTTCAAATATCTTGGTCTTCAATTAGAGCCAATCTGAAAATATTTTATACTTGGCAGTTAATTCTAGAGGTTGTAAGAGCTAGATTATTGAGTTGGAAAAACCGTTACCTTTCATTTGGTGTTCGAGTGGTGCTAATCAAATCAGTCCTTCACGCGTTTTTGATTTACTTCCTCCCGTTCTTCAAGGCTCAGACATATGGTACCAAAACTTCACTAATGATTTAGTCATCTCCAATATCCAAAGATCCCCACCAATAGGATTGATTTCCACTTGGAACCAGAGCACTTCACTGTTGCACCCAGTCCACACTATGAGATTGTTGCCTTCACTGGACAATTGTCCTACCATCATCATAGGACCAAATCCTAATCACCATCACTGGACCGAAGTCATAATATGCCATGAATGCAATGATACGCAACAACATAAATAATACGACCACAACTAGTCAACACATATCACCATTAATGAATAATCACAAGCATCATCATATCATCAAAGGAATCAAACAACATCATATAAATCCACACATCATATACATCACATAATCATTATTATAAACGAAACATTGTCACATGATCGTCATATCATCGTCATATCATAACGATTCAACGCGGGGAAACTAATTCTATCCTAACTTAGGTGCTATAATTCTCATTTTTATTCTTCATTTTATTCCACCTACTCCAAGTTTATTGTGTTTACGATGCAAAAGTTATGACCAAAACAATTTTGCAGTACAAAAACATGCGGTATGTTACGGGCGCCCGTAATACAGAAAATCCTGAATTTCATATTTTTGCTTGTTTTTGGTACAAAATCCCGTGGTATGTTACCGACACCCGTAATACACGTTACGGGCCGCAATAGAGCCCAAAAATTCATATTTTTAATGCCTTTTTGTGCGATTTTTCTTATTTTTCAGCGCTCCAACCAACCCCAAACCCTTAGTTTTGACTTCTTTAATTCCAAAATATATCATATCATATGGTACTTGAATCAAGTGAATAAAACACCATAAATCATCATATTATCATCATCAATTTACCAAATCCTCATCAAACAACACCAATTCATCACCTACCTAAAACCTAAAGCAATTATACTTTATTCAAACCTTAGATCACACATAATAACAATGATAAACTCCCATTACCTTAGTTCGAAGCTTTGATCTTCTCAAGGTTGTGGAATCCTCTTGCCCTAGCTTTTCCTTTCTCTTCTTCTTTCTCGTTCTCAACGTTTTTTTCCTTCTTATTCTCTACTTTCACGATCGTACAATAAAAATACCTATTTTCCAATATCTCTTAAGTTCTATTTTATCCCTAGGACCCTTAGTATCTAATTTCCCACCTCGTCCTTACTTATTCTCCACTAATTACTATCTTGTCCTTATTTTCTCTACACCTCTATTATTCTTATTTATTTAAATCCAAATAATTCTAATAAATTATTATTAAATATAAATAATTCTAAAATAATTATTTAAATTCTAAACCTTCTTATTATCTCATCATACACCACACAACTCATCATCTTAAATATCTTATTCATCAAGTCATTGCTATTGCATCACATATGCATTATGAATACACATTCACATATCGTCACAAGGACTCACACAAAGCACCAAAACATCATAAATAACCATCGAAACATCAAAACACCATCTACTTCACCTAGACTCATATAATCATACTAAATTAATTAATTAAATAATTAATCTAAAATTCGCGGTGTTACAGTCCCCAAACCCGAAGTTTAAAAATCTCCGTAACCAAGCCCATATTCGCGTGAGCATCAACTTTTGTACCCATACTCGTATTTTATGGGTACCAAAGTACCCATACCCGCACCTGTTTATCCATATTTTTAATAAAAAATTATCGATCAATTGTAATTTATTATTTCATTTTAAGTTTTTGACAACATTAAAAAAATTTAAGAATGTTATTGTTAAGTTAAAAAATAGACAAATTTTTTTATTACAACACATACAAGTTTAATAGTAATGTACTTAATAAAATTGATAAGCATACATGTGTGTGGGTATGGGACGAATGAGTACTAAGGTACCTGTACCCGCGTTCATACCCGCTTATTTTCATGAGTAATTGATCGTGCCCATGTCTGTACCCATTTTGTGAGTTTTTACTCTACCCATTGTAGATGATTTTTTAGAGTATCCGTTGGAGATGGGTACAATTGTCATCCCTAATTCGAATCTATGACCTCTGATTAAGTTGAAAGAGATATTTTATCATCTCATCCAAATGCTCTTGGATAAAATGTTTTTATAATTTAAAGAAGTTTTTAATACCTCTCTTTTTAAAGCCAACTTTAACTAATTATATTATTTTCAAACAACTCTTATGTCATCACTCTTGTTATTTAAATATGTATATGTAGACTTTATTAATTAGAAGTGGAATATGTATTTTTGAAATAAAATTATTTAGATTAATGGTTTGAAAGTTAAAAACTAATTGTAAAATAAAATATTCAAAACATGGATACCAAAAAGGTTTTGTTTATATTTAAATTTTGATTATAACTTATATTAATATAAATTAATCATCACAATTACCACCCGGTCCTCCAAATTGTAGACAATATCCCTCATCCCAATTTGGTATTCCATAGTATTTGGCAACAAAGCAATTAGGTTTGTCACTAACTTCTTGTATTTGATCATGATAAGGTCCAATGTTTTGTCCATGGTTATCTTGAAATGTAACATTCATAAAATAACCTGAATGAGTAAACCATCCACTAGGAAAATATCCAGAACCCATCGGAGGACTTGAACCACCTTGAGTGGTAGATGTTCTACCACCCCATCCTACTTGATGGGCATGCGGCATGTTGGGAAATAATGATGCTGGAAAATATCCAATCACTTCATTTTCATTAGATAACCACCAGTGTTTTGTATTAGCATCCTGACATAAAAATAAAATAGATTAGTGAATATTCCTTACCTTTTCTCTAAACCTTTCATATAAAATGACTAATAATATTTCTTTAAAATATTTGAGTAATAGAAATTTCATAGTATAAAAATGAGTTTTGTACTTTAGTACCACTCTTTTACAAATTATTACCCTATATAATATCTCTTTCCATCATATTATCCAATATATCATCTTTTCATAAAAAAAAAAAGCAAATTTGAGAACTCCCTCCCATTCAATGGGCGGCAGTGTGTAAATAATGAAGCACCCTTCCATTCAATGGGCGGCAGTGTGGTTTTATATTTTCAGAAAATTTAAATTTATTTAAAATTCAAAATTTATTTTATATATATATATATATATATATATATATATATATATATTAATTAAAATAATTAAAAATAATGTTTTAAAGTTTGTTCAAGTATCTAATTTAGTTGCTGTCTTATGGAAGTGTTATTTAAATTAAATGCAAAAGTACTAGTGGATGAAACACTTAATTTTTTGATGCCATTTTGTAATACAACTTTGAGGCATGAAAAAAAATTAATTGTTACTAGTTCCTACATTGGGGCATCGCGTTCGGTTGTGTCTCGGGAGCGACACAATGCACATTTTCTCTCAATTTATTAAAGTTGTCTATCTCTGTAATCTGGTGCTTCTGGACGACCTTTCTTAGTGCGCCTCATGATTGGGAAAATCGTCTCCCTCATAAGTTGTCGCATCTAATGGTAGAATGGAAAACTTGTCTTTGTAAACCCCAAATAGGTTAGGCACCTTATAACGTCAACCAATAGAAGATGTCGTCGATCGCACCACGAACATCTTGATAACATGTGAACAAGGGAGGCGGTATGCTTGAAACTTTCCGAAGTCACACCAACGATCGCTCAAGTTGACCTTGTAACGTCCCATAGGCTTCCCCTCACCGTGGCCAATGATTTCCTTCACACTGAAAGTGTTATTATTATAGTAAAAAACGCTAACCCGATGCGTGGAGGATTTTGATGTTTCCTGTTTCATGATCTTCACGCATTGCTCGGTAAATGACTGGTCAGAATTCAAAACTGCACTCCACTTTACACCCCTTTCAGCAAAGAGTGTTCCCATTCTATAGTACGTTGCTTGAACCATTGCTGTGATGGGAAGATTACGAGTGCCTTTGAATACATAATTAAGTGACTCCAACATCACATAACCCACCACCTACTTCAATAAATCTACAAATCCCACAAGACCCCACCTACCAAACACCCCAAGACAAATGCCTTTTTCCCAACCCCAATATTTTACCACACCCGAATGTTACCAACCCCCAGTATATAGCCAAATGCCAGTCGGTAACATAAGAAATTGGAATTTCGAGGGAACAACATTAAGTTATGGAAGTGCAACTGAGGTGCCATTTAGCAATGAAGAAATGATAACATTAATGAATGACAATGACGCCGGACCTTCATCTCAACCACAACCAGCAGAAGAGCAACCTGCACAAGAACCTCATCGTATGGTTCGACGGACCAACAGACAAGCTCCTTTTTGTGGAACTCACCAACGCTTCACACGACCCGGCCAAAACTCCCGATAGGAATAAATAATTTTTCATGCAGTGTTTTATTTTATTTATTTCAAATATTAGTTTCATTTAATGATTTTATATTATTATTTTTAGTACATTTTTATTATTTTACTAAAATATTTACTAAATTAAATAATTTATTAAAATAAATTATAATAGAATTATTATTTAATTATAACATCAATAAATTATTACAATAATTTACAATATAATTACTTAAATAAATTAATTAAAATATAACTATTATTTATTTATAATATAAATAATTTATTAAAATAAATTATAATATAATTATTAAAATAAACATATTTATTATTAATTATAATATAAATAACTTATTCATTATTAATTATAATATAATTATTAAAACTAAAACGTAAAAAAAAAAAAACTTTTACACACTACCTCCCATGCAATAGGCGGTACCATTCTAAATTAACACACTACCTCCCATTCAATGGGCGGACAACTTTGTTTAAAAAAAAATTGTTTGAAAAGATGGTATATTAGATAATATGATGGAAAGAGATATTATATTGAATAATAATTTGTAAAAAGGTGGTACTACAGTATAAAATTCTATAAAAATTACCTGAGAAATAGAAATTGTCATTTCAATCATCCGTCCACCATAGATAGACGTGTCATCAATTCGTCCACCAAGATAATTATTTTTACTAGTTTGAACAAATCCAGGACATTGTAAATTGAAGCATCCAGTATTTTTGAAATTATCTGTCTGTCATTTTTCAACATCAAATTATATATGGTAGATATAAGAGTTTCTTCTAATTAGCAATGAACATAAATAATGAAAGTAAACACAAAAATAAACATATTGGAAATATATGCTTAGAAAAAGGCAAAGATTAGATAACTTCAATTTAGTCATGTTCAACTATAACAAAATATTAAAATTTTGTGGTGTAGTTCACCTCAAAATTCATAAAAACTGATCCCACTTTAAAACATATAAACTTACATTGTCATAATGAATAAAAAAGGATAACCAAAATTCATACCGTCCATACAACATAAAAATGAGTTGCCTCATCATTATATAAATCTGGAGCAATCTGTCACAAAAGCAAAGATCAAATTAACAAATAATGCAAAATAAATCTTAATGACAAAAGTTTTTTTTAGTTTATTCTAAATCATAACCTTTAAATTAAATTTAATCGAATGGTTAATTGAGTAAAAATACTAATTACTCAATTAAATAAAAATATATCGATTCAATTTAAAGATTGTGATTTGGAATAAAACTTGCATGCCATTATATAAACCTTACATGCCATCCCATGCCTATATAACTTGTGCTATCTGGTCCATTTCGAACATACATCACAGCAGAACTTGATTGACCCTTTTTAACATTCAAATTATAAATACTAGTTGTTCCAGCAACTCCATTATACCATTCATAAGCATCTGGTTTTGATATAATTTCTGCATACTATGAACATTTTGTTAAAATATAATTGCTTATAGGTGAAATCAAAATAATAAATTGATAAGTATTTAAAAGCTTATAGGTAAAACCGAAATTATACGTGGTTCCCATGGATATCTTGAAGCAAACCATTATTAAAATATGATTTTCCCCTAATTAAATCATCTTTGGTTGTTCTTCTAATAGGTACACTTCCAATTGGACATCTGTTTTTTTGAAGTCCGAATATAGCCTTAGTTGATGAAGTCTTCACAATATTTACTTTGTTATTTTCAACTCTAGATCTGATGCTCCGGTGTCTCTATAATTGATAGAAGAAAAATAAATAAAATTTCCAATAAAATGAAAATGTATTATAATTTTTATAATCAAGATTAAATATGTTTTTAATACTTATAAATATTTCAATTTTAGTTTTTCAGTACTTATAAAAAAATTTGAATTTTAGTCATTATAAAATTATTTTTACACACAGTTTAATATTTTAAAGAGATTAAAATTGCGTGTAAAAATAATTTTATAGAAATTAAAATTTATTTTATTTTATAAAAACTAAAAATTATTTTTAATAATTTTATAAGAACTAAGAACGTATTTAACTTAAATTAATTGAATGCATACCTGCAACGTATGGTTCTTCAACAATGGATGATTAAAGGCTGGTTGATTATTAATATCAATGCAATCAACGATATAGCCAAATTTCGTCTTTTAAAAGCCACATATAAACAAAAGAATGGTTACTTATCTATGAAGCATGATGGAATTCAACTAAAGAAAGAAAAAAAAATGAAAAGTAAAGAAGAGTGTGAAATACATGGATACTCTTGATAGGAATTTTGTTAATCAATTTTAACTCACTCTCTATTTCCATGTCCTCTATCAATGTGCTTTGACTAGAAATACAGACCAAGAGACACATTAAAAGGAATAGTAAATTGATCATTTTTAATCAATTATCTTAAATAATAAAATGACTTATTGATGCTTAATTGTTTAGTCTTCTCTCTTTTATAACGAAAATTCAATAGAAAAATAATGATTTAATAAATAGAATTTGAAAAAAAGGTAAGTTCATGTAAGTTAATTTTAGATTTTGATAACCTTAAATATTCAATCAAAATATTCGGTCAAAATTTTTAAAAAATATTCTTTATTTGGTCAATGGAGTTTTCTTCCAGAATCACTAAGATTTTGTTTCACAAGATATTTTTTAGTTTAGAAATCCACCTTTTAAATTTATTGAATAATTAATGTATCTGATTTATATGTAGACCATATACATTAATTATTTAATTAATCTAAAAAATAAAATTTCTTATTTAAGATAGGAGAGTAGTTTATAAGCTCATGTAATAATCAAATACATGTTTGATAAGGATATGTTTATCACAAATTTATAGTTTATTCTCCTAATTTATAATTTATTTTTCAAATTTAACTTATAATTTATCATTTTTTCTTCCATTTTACGCTTATTATTTTAACTAAAACTCATTACTACCCTTTATAGTTTATTTTAATTTAAAATAAAACAATTATATATTAAATATCTTTATATTATTTTAAATTATCAAAAAAATGAACTGTTAATTTTACCAAACACTTCAATTATCTTATCAGCTATAAGTAATCAGACATCCACTTTAAATTATATGCTATCAGACATCTGTCATCCGTCATAAATTCTAAACTATCAACTAACTTATCAGCCAACCGTTATTTTTGTCGAACAAAGCCTAAAATATTTAAAATCCTTTAAAATTTATGACTTAACTAAAGTGAATATAAAATACACGAGTGACATACAAAGAAAAAATAAAGAATTTGAAAGACTCCTAAAACCTTTATATTGCACCCACAACTTCTTCAACGTGAACGATTGCTATTTTAGGTTTAGCAAGTCCTTATTTATAGACTCTTGTAGAATAGGCATGGACTCTTCAATAAAATCTAATCTCCTGTTTTAAATCAGCTGCAAGATCTTCACACAAAAATAGGAACAAATCTTCAAGGTTTCCTAAAAAGTCTCTAAGATCCTTTTTATGAAATCAAATTAAATTTGCACTTGTTCCTAATAAAATCTCCTTAACCTGCACAAAATAATGACATATATCCAAAAAGATCTAACAAAATCAAATTTGTCAAGAGATATAACAGCAGTGTTTGAAAGATGTCAAGATATTTGGCTCAACATCTGTCTAACATACATGACAACAAAACCTATCATGACAGTTGGTCAAGATAATGTGGCATCTTGTTCAACATTAGTTCAGAACTATATTTTAGCAAAATTTATGCCAATCATAAAGCCATTGATCTAACAATCTCCTCCTTTGACAAATTTTGACTAAAACAATCTTAGCACAATCATTCTTGAGAGAAGAATAAAACCACAACCATAAAACACAAGCAATATACAAACAGATAAATTTTGTACAAATTGAAACAAAAAAAAATCAGAGACTATATGCAGTTACATGAATGTCTTCAAAACTCTATAAGACACCTCTACACATGTGGTCTGACATCACAAACAGTTCCAAACTCCCCATGTCACACATAACATGTACTTCCCCCTCAAGGAAAACCCAAATCACCAGAAAATTCTAAATATCAAACCAATATGAACTACCAAGTTTACACATCATATGCACATACAATAGAAGATAAAATAGCCTCACATCAGGATTTTCACATCAGGCAAGATATCAACACATCTGGTAAGAAATCCTGCACACAGATCACCATAATAGTAACAACAACAGAAGCACCAAACAAGCATGAGAGACAATCATGCTCTCCCCCTAAATAGTTACATAGAATAAGCAACCACAATAACTATTATTCTCTTAACAATAGTACAGTCATATCAACATGCTAATCAACATGTCAATACATGTGTCATAACATCAAGACAAACAGAAACACACTAACACTTTACTCCCATTTTTTTAGCGGAAATTGGGGAAAAAATAGAGTAAATATAAACACAAATGGAACCATACAAGAAATAACATAGATGGAAACACACAAGTAGAAACACATTAAATCTGATGGAAACACACAAGTAGAAACACACTAAATTTGATGGAAACACACAAACTTGAATATCTTCAGGTGGTGTTCCACCTTTTTCCCTTATCAAAGATCCTTTTGTACTCTTTGGTGCTGTCACCAAACCTTCTTTAAATAGCCAAATGTATAGTTATATCATGCCTCATACCATAGAGGAAAAACATAGTATTTCCTACATTCCTCCATACTTGTAATTGCTATAATTATTTAATCGTGCAAGTTCCAATCTCACTGCTTATGTTTATAATATGATTTCTTTAAACATAACAGTAAGTTGTTCCTTATTGTCCATATGCTCCATAATAATAACCTTTCCTTCAACAAGATTCTTGATTAGTTGATTACGACTATCAAGGTTCTTGTTCCAGCCATGTTTAATATAACACCCCAAATCTACCCAAGGTTTTATATACCAAAATCAGAGTAATTTATAATTTCACAAAGTAAATACTGAGGCGTCACACCTTCAAAAGAAACTCTCTTTAAACAATTTGTTTTAAGGTATACATCTCAGATACATAGCATCGCCGGAAAACATAGTTTGATTCATAAACATCAAAACATCTTCTTTATTAAACTTTCTTAATAAATCATGTTTTCATAAAATATAATTCTTATACATAAAGGAATAACATCAAAAGAACAACAACAAGACAACATGAATATTCCCCCCGAGTGCTACGTATCAGAGCGACACCGACTCGACTAACAGCAGCTAAAAACTTCATCTTCAAAACCTGTACGTTACCAATATATAGGTAACGGCGAAACAAGTAAAGGGTGAGATACTCCAAAACATATAATTAAGGGCATGATAAAATATATATATATATATATATATATAGTTTCGGAATTATAAAGGGTATAGATTAATAAGTGTAATTCCAACACATAATCAAAGCTCACTTACTTTACTAGTCATCCTATTGTGTAAAATCTACACTTTATCACCATAACCTCATCGGCATAAACGTCACAACAACACATAAACTTCCATCATCACGAAATCGTCACAAACTAACACATCACTAATTAACACGGTAGTCTTAAGAACAACATCAACCAACAACATTAAATAATGCTAGTAATATAAGCAACATAACAAATCATCACAAATTGGCTAAAGCCCATCCCCGCTTTTGGCATAAAGCCCATCTTCGCTTTTGGCATAAAGCCCATCATCACCACATCATCACAAATATCATCACATTATATATATCATGCAATTCAATCTCATCCAACAATCAACAAAAACCAACGCCAAACAACTCAAACATAAACATAACCGACTCCATGAGACACGAATATGTTATGCATGTGGTACCCATCGCTTTGTCCGTAATTAGGGACACTTGGCATAAAGCCGATCTTCGCTCGGCATAAAAGCCATCATCGCTTGGCATAAAAGCCCTCTTCGCTTATGCAATGTATGTGACTCGACAATAAAACAACACAACACAAACACACCATCATCGCTCGTCAAAATTTGGCATAAAGCCCACATCGCTATAATTTATCCAAAACATGATAAATATATCATTGCATCATAATTGCATTATGAAAACATCACTAATAAATTCACCAAAAGTCATGCATTCACAAATCGGAAGCATTTATTAACAACATCAATTTAATCGTCACATCATCATATGCAAAACATATATCATCGCATTGCATATCAACAAGTATTTATTAATAATTACACCGTCGCAAATCTTACATTTATTCACACCGCATCATTAATAATTAATTCGCTAAATTCCGAAAATGGGAAAATAGTCAAACACCTACAATCGTCACGAAAGTCATTCCTAACAACCGGTATTAATCATAATCGTCGACGTCAAAATCGGATTGTCCATACATACCTTAAATCTAATAAACCACCGTCCGATTCAATTTTACCATAAATTGGCCTATTTCGGGTCGTCTCGTAAAAACTCGTAATTTCCAAAAACTAACCTCACCACTACGTTCTACACGCCGAACTTAGCTAACACGTCAATTTTCGTTGAATTCGGAGCAATTTACTCCGTCGCCGAATTTACCGGAATCGGAAAATTGAAACATAATTGGGTTCTAAATTTAATCGGCCAACTTGTACCCTAGTTATATTTCATTGCTACAAATCATTGCTATGAGAAAATAAGAAAAAAAAACAAAGAAACAGAACCATAATTATGCAGGTAAAATTAATTATGCAGAAACAGCAAAATGGAAAAATAAGAAAAACAAACAAACAGCAAGCAAAAACCAATTTTCGCTGCACACTCCATGGCCATAGGGGACGGACGTCCCTGCCTTGTGCATGAAATGGAGGCGAGGGCCTCAGCACAGGGGGTGACCGCCCCACCCATGCATTCATTTCCAACCATTTACTCATCTTCCCTGCGTTTTGGTTTGCTTGCATTATAGTTTCTATTTCTTTCTTTTGTTTCTTATTTAATTTACTGTTTATCTTCTTCCCAATTCCATTAAGCTTCCTATTTCATTTCATTTCCAAATAAATATAATTCATTTTATTTGTTTTCTATATTTCATTTCATTTCCAATTAAACTAACCTAATACTAATTCAACAACAACAACACCTAACTAATTCTTCTAATTTCTATCACAAATCTTCAACAAAATTCAAAAACTCTAACAATGTGAAATGGAAATCAAATCATCAAACACCCAATTCAAAACCTCAACACCAATTTTCAACTCCTCTAAACCTTTCAACAATCCCCCAACAAAACTCATAAAATTAATCTATCAATTTTTCTCCCAATTCAAACTACAATCACCCAACATCTCTTACCACTAATCCACCATCTCTTATCATCAACACAACATATATACCTCAATTACAACATCAAAACATATTTCTACCATCAATTGGGAAGTTCAACAACAACAACAAAACACCAAAACAATGATAAACTATAAACTCCATGAATCAAAATACCAATTTTTCCTAAATCCACAACATATCTATCAAACCCTAACTATATGGAAAGGAAAATCAAACCCCTTACTGCTAGTTTGGTTGATCCATGGTGATGCTCCAAAGCTCAACCTCAAGCTTCCTCTCTTGCTCAAGATCTCCCTCATCTTCTCCTCTTGCTCTTCTTCTCCCAAAACCCTTCTTTTCCTCTCTAGTTTCTATTTTTGGTTTAGTGTTCACAACGGAAGGAAAAGGAGAAGAAAATGGTTTTTATAACTTGTTTTCTTACTAGCTTCCAAATTATCATGTTTGGTTTTGGTATGTTAGGTTGGAAAGAAAAACAAGGAAAGTGTTTGGATGGAAAGAAAATGAGGAAATTGGTTTTATAATAACCTTACTAATAAACTAAGGTGTAAACCCAATTAATCCTCACACTCTTAATAAATTAATATAATCAATTCAATCAATTAAAATAATTCCGGGGAATTAAATATCGGATCCGAATAATATTTTACCGGACCGAACAGAACGTCGCTAGATAAATTAATAGATATATTAGTTAATATAATTATTTTCGTCGCCAAATAAATATTGATCGGTAATTCGAAAATATTAATATAATATATTATTAATTAAAACAGGGCGTTACATTTAATGAGATATCTAATACCATTTAGATCTTCACAATGTAATGTCATAACATTATGTTCGACATTATAATCTTTCAACATCTAGTTAATCCATACCAGTTGAGAACAACCTCTCTTTGTTCCACCATCCTCGACTTTAGTATTATTCAAAGTGTTTCTCAAGGAGAAACATCCATCAGTACGACTATCCAACTTTGCCTTGCAGAACTCTTTCAACATGAAAGAGTAAGACACACCATAAAATTTAATTCCAATGATGCAATTCAAGATCCTTCTTTCTTGAATAGTGGGATACATCCTTAGTTCAAGCTTAGAAACAAGACATGAATTTGATATTTTCTTATTGAATTTAGTGATGTTCTCTTCATTTGGTAACTTGAAGTCAGTTCCTTGGATTGCTCTATCTAACTTGTAGTAGAGAGACCTTTGTTAACTCGAGGTTTCAAATATGTTTTACCGTAGTTACAAAATATCATTTTATGGGTGAATTTGGAGATGCATTTCCGAAGATACCCAATGTTATATTTAAAATGTACATTAAAAGTACATTGAAAGTTAAAATTACATAGATATTGAAACATAAATTTAACATTACATATTGTTATAAACGGGTAACAGAGGACGTCACAATATTTTGATGACATCTTCACCGGATTTTTGAATCTTTGCATCCAATTCAATCGGGCCATTAGTAGAGTATTGGTGAAAAGTACTCCACATAACCATTAAATCGTCATCCATTTTCAGCTCAAACTTGGTGAACTTGACCTTTCTTTCAGTGTCAAGTGATGGTGAACGATACTCTAGCTTGACTACCCTCTAATGAGCTCTGCGATAGACGTGTCCTCGCATAGCCTAAATTGAATTGGCAACATCACACCATTGAAGTAAAGAATGCCAATGGGAGGATATATTTGTGCCATATCTAATTTTTGGTGTGTGATGTCTGATTTATGGTGAATCACGTTGAAGAAATGGTTTAGACACCCTATTTATAAAAGATTTGGAGCAATTTCGTCTGGAGAATTCTTATCTTATGTCAGAGCATATTTTGGACATACACTCCTTAAACAACCCCTTATTTCGTAAAAAAAGGTGTTTTTGAAACTATTGTTCTAAAATATTCCCTGATTGTAATTTTTTAATATTTTAGAAATATATTTCTGAATTATGCTGAGACAGAACTCTATTTTGGCAGAATGAATACCAATCAAAGATAAATTCAAAATTTAATTGGTAAAACTAAAAATCTATGAAATGTATAAATCAGTCAAATGTTTAATAGATATATTATATATGTATTGAATCATATAGATACATTCCAAAATGATTCGATTACATTATACACGAAAATACAGCAAAAAATTATTCGATTACATTCTATAATGTACCGAACGAATGACTACCGCTTAAATCTAAAACTGGTTCTTTATTCGACTTCTCCCTATTCGATTTTCTCTCAAATTCCGACAACTTGGTGAATTCGGCCATCCTTTCCAAAAAATGATTCGGCCAAGTTTCAACCTCTTTTGTGGAATGTGACGTCCATTGCACTAACATTGTCGGAATAGGACACCCCAACTTCAAATAAACCTGAACAAAATTGAGCGATCTAAGATACCCAATACAGATGATACGACTCGATGGGTCTTGAGGAGGGCGACTTCGTAGTGGATAAAATGTCTCTGAAAAACCATATCTTGTGAGATCGATACACACCTTGTCATATGCATTTGCTATAAGATTACCCATTTCAGGGACATCCACTTGTCAGGTGGTGCAGAATCGGTAATACATAGAACAAGAGCGTTATGAATTTTATTGAAACCTTATTTACCCTCCTTAATATAGTTGTACGTGATCTTCCTTATACGCCATCAATTCCTAAAAAAGTGTTTGCCGCACAATAATGTAGTTCTCCTCACCTTTACAAGTATATCGGACAACACTGAACCATAATTACCCCTCCCTAACTATAATCCCTTCAATGTGTTTGTGCATTAAAATCGACATCTCATCAATGTAAATAATCAGCGGTGGAATTGGTGGATTTTTTTATCGGAGGTGTACGAGGTGGTTAAGAAAGGGTGCTCCATTGAAAACATTTTTTTACGATTTAATTTCTGGGAAATTTGAATCAACGACTTCATGGTAAGACGGAGTACGCCTTGTTGAATTGTCATCTTGTGTACTTTTACACTTTTTAGGGGCACCTTTGGTTTTTACCGGTTGTGAAGGAGGTTTTATGTTAGTTGTTTTTGGATAGGGGATTTTCCTCAATTATTCTTTAATGTGCAATCTCATAGTGTCATCCGCTTTAGAAAATCTATCTATGATCACTTCCAACTCTATTGCGATGGTAATACTCGATGTACCGTCATTTGTGGAATCGTAGTCATCAAATCAGAGTCTTTTCCATGGAAGGGAATATAATGGATATTACTCTAAACATTTGAATATATATGCACTAACCCATAAATAATCTTATATTGCTAATGCAATGTCATATTTAGCAAAAATTACATTTATTTCATTACTTTCATGAATAACACAAACATTTCATCATAGGATTTATACTTTTTTAAATTTAAACTTTGTCACCACTAGCTCTTCCACCTGCACCACCTCCGAAACCACCGCCTGCGCCACCTCCAAAGCCGCTACCAGCACCAGCACCACCTCCAACACCTCCACCAGATCCACCTCCAAAGCCCCCACCAGCACCTCCACGAGATCCCGCACCACCTCCAAAGCCTCCACCAGCACCTCCACCTCCACGCACCACCCCCCCTCATCTCAACACCTCCACGGATCCGCACCACCTCAAGCCTCCACCACCTCCACACCACCACCCCACCAATTCCACCTGCACCACCTCCAAAGCCACCTCCAGCACCTCCACCTACTCCAGAACCTCCTCCAACGCCTCCACCAGAACCTCCGCCTCCACCTATACCACCACCACCACCATTTCCTCCTCCTATTCCACCACCATGTCCTCCTCCTATTCCTCCTCTAGACCACTACCACCTCCTAAGCCTCCACCCCACCTAGTCCCCCACCACCACCTCCAACACCTCCTCAATACCACCCCACTACCACCTCCAAAGCCACCACCGTGTCCAAGTCCTCCTCAACACCTCCCACCGCCACCAAAACCTCCACCACCACCTAAGCCACCTCCAAAGTTATCAACAAATTCTTCTTTTGTATTTTTCGGCAATCAGAAATTCCTATCACCAACACAAATGTGACAACAAGAACGCCAACATACTTGTGTAATTTTTCCATCTTAATATTCACAAATTAAGACAGAAGATTATATTTGAGCTTCGTAAACTTACTTTGCTCTTGGAATGAGAATGGTTAGAAAAGAGTGCTATTTATAGGAGCACATCTCATAATGTTCTTCTGACTAACATGCCCTAAAATTCAAACTTGTTGGAAGACAACCTATTGGCCGGTGTATTCATAATTATCGTGTCCCAACTATCAACTACCTTAGTCTTTTTTCAATAACCTTATTTCCTATATAATATAATATATACTCAACCAATCTTTTCTATTTGAAGTTTCTGAGTGAAACAGTATATATTTATGAGTGTAAAGTGAGACTGCATTTATTAATCGACGAAGAACCTAACGTCTTTAGGTAGTTCTTCCCATCAATAACTGGCAAGCTTGCCCCCACCATGTGTATATTTGTTTCCTCAAAACCGTATACACAATGTGATCACATAGACTGTCAGCTATCATTTTGATGCCAAAATTAATAAGTTCACAACTTCTATAGTATTTAGCCACTCCAGCTTCATAAATACACCATATTATTGCATAGTTAATTGGTATACAATTTATTTAATGATTATGAATTTATGATATTAGTGGAGAGCTTAAGGAATCAAAATGTAAAAGTTTTATTTTGAACAAAAACAGTTTTTGCATTTTTTTGTTTTGTTGAGATTGAACAGACATTCTTTTAGATAGTATTTATCTTTATGATTATAATACCTGCTAACATTTGCCTATATATTAAGGAAATTCATGATTTTGGTGTATATTTTTTTGTTTCAATCAAACTCTTTTTCTAAACGGATGTGATGTCTACTCCCCTACTAAAAGTTGAATTATATGCTCGTTTTATAAAGAACAATGAGCTTAAACCTTATCAATATTAAATCCTCTAAATGTTTGGAGTTAAAAATAATTGTTGCTACTATTGGTGATGGTGATGTTTGAAAAATTTGAAATAGAAACAAAGCTAATTTCTAAACAGAAAGATGGGTTTCTAACCTACTGTGAATGCCACCACTACAATTAAAATTAAGATATACTAATGAAAATCTTTAGTGACAGTTTCAATTATGGGCATAATACAATATAAATAGGCGTATGAATATACATTTTTTATAGATTTAATGACATTTTTGGTCATTGCATTTTGATCAATTCGCGAAATTGGTCATTCCTTTTTAAAATTGAACAAAACAATCCTTATACTTTTTTGTTAGTTGCAATTTAGTCTTAAAATTTATTTTTTCCTTCAAACACTTTGATGTGTCAAAATTTTAAATGATGTGACCAAAATAACACTTATGTGACAATGCAAATTTAGAAATGTTAATTATAAATTCATCAAATTTATTTTTAAAACATTAAAACATAAACATAAATTACATTTACAGTGATTTGTGTCTTTTGCTATTTTCCTTCCCAAACACAAACATTCATTTTATGCTTTTCCTTCCTTCAAATCGTATCTTTCATGGCAGAGAAGGACAAAGATCAGAATCTGAAATATTGTTTAAGGTATGTAACATGTCATATAAATTAGGGTTTCTAGTTCGATGGTTATTTTCGTTGTTGTCTTATAAATTAGGGTTTTTTGGTTGTTGTCGTTGTGTTTTGCATAGGCCAAGTGATAAAAGTTGAACATACGTATTAACCATAGGGGTAGATTTGTAGATTTCCTTGTCAAAATGTATGTGGACTATGAAGAGGAAGATGTTGTTGATGTTGATTAGGTGAACTTTGAGGACATTAAGAATCTGGTCCTTAGTGTTGGATATACGAAGTTCAAGAGTTTGTGGTACCAATATTCAAAGATCATTTCAGCGTGGACTTAAGACTCTAAACACTGATGATGACCTGTTGGAGCTTGTCTCAGATACTAAAGGGTATAATTTAGTAGATATTTATGTTGAACATGAAGTGGATATTCCTGTTATAGTTGAAGTTGGTGATGAAGGTCCTTCGGATGATGAGATTAGGAATGATGAAGCTGGAGCCAATTCTGATGTTGAAGAAGTTGTTATGGAGTAGGTTAGAGGTAAGAAAGAAGATGTCAACAATGAAGGTGTTGTAAGTGATGGAGCACAACTTGAAGAGGTTAGAGGTGAGAAAGAAGATGTCAATAACGAAGGTGTTAGAAGTGATAAAGCATAATCTAAGGAGGTTAGAGGTGAGAAAGAAGATTCTATGGAGGATGCTAAGCATGAAGGCGCTATGATTGATGTTGAGCATGCTGATAATGAAGGTACTGATGAGGTAAGAAATAATGAAAATACATATATTTGTGGAGAAGATGAAGACTATGTTGCATCTAAAGCTGAAAGTGAAAGTGATAATGAAATACATACTAATGATAAAGAAGAATGAGATTAGACTCATGAAATACCTACTGAGACATTTGCTGAGTAAAACAAAGAGGGTGAAATCATGAATGAAACACAGGTTGCATATAAAGAGTCTGACCA
This sequence comes from Vicia sativa, assembly GCA_021764765.1. Classification (NCBI taxonomy): domain Eukaryota; kingdom Viridiplantae; phylum Streptophyta; class Magnoliopsida; order Fabales; family Fabaceae; genus Vicia; species Vicia sativa. The sequence goes on from CM038796.1 coordinate 10,843,247, forward strand.
AGATAAAAGTGATTTACAGACTCCAGTTGAAAGTGATGATGAAATTGTTCACAAAAGAAACTTTCCTACTTTCAACACATTATTTTTCATCACCTTCTAAACTCAATCCTATTTTTTAACTCTATTTTTTTATTAGTCTAAAGAGCTTTTCATCACCTTTCAATCTCAAGCCACATATTTCATATTTCTTAATGAAACTCTTGGTGCGACTTATGAGAAACAATTCTTGATCCCCATTATTTTTTTACAAAAAATCACTGTCTCTTTATTGAAAACACCAATCATCGATCTTATTTTCTCAAATCACTAATCTTCTTCTCTCAAAACATCGATATCTTTCTCGAACAAATTAGATAACAAACTCTTGAATCCATGCTCACATTGAAGATTACCAAATTTGCCACTCAACACCATGATGCTGCTACTACTGTGAGGCTAACAAAACTCCACCTCCTACTCCTATAGAGAAAGATCAAGTCCACATGACCTATTCGTTATTTCCTGCACAAGAAATGTAAGGTGTGTCAGACCTACTGAAGAATGTCTATAACTTAGTACAACAATAAAATTCCCAAGCTCTTGCGAACATTATACTCCAAATTGAAGAGAATTTGCAATGCGACGATATAGTTGTACCACAATTGACTCTAGTGGATACAACGTCACCAAACTAAGTAGTTCTAAGATTCCGAGTCATAACTAAAGCAGAAGACATAAGACTCCCTCACCCAACTCCAAAGAGAAAAGTGATTGTCACATTCCCTTAGAGGTTTGTCGGCCCCATAGCTCACAAGCACACCACTATGAGAGAACAGAAAAATACGTCGTAGATGTCCTGACCTAAGGTACAAGGCTCGTTTAGTGGATAAATACTTTACTCAGACCTAAGGTGTAGATTACTCTAAGAAATTTGCTTCTATTGTAAAATTGAATACTGTCAGAATTCTTTTATCTTTTACTACTAATCTGGATTAACCCATACATCTGTTAGTGTTAAGAATGCCTTTCTTAATGGCGATCTAGAAGAAGAAGTATATATGGACATTCCTCCCGACTTTGAAAACAAATTTGGATCAAATGTGTGCAAACTAAATAAGTCTTTGTACGGATTAAATCAGTCCCCTAGAGCTTGGTTTGAAAAATTCATCCAGTGTGTGAAGAAACAAGGATACATCCAAGGACAAGCTGACCACACCTTGTTCACAAAGTTCTCCCACGATGAGAAAGTTGCTGCCCTGATTGTTTATGTTAATGATATTGTCCTTACTGGAGATGATATAGTGGAATGACAATAGTAAAAGAGAAATTGGCAGTTGACTTTAAAATCAAGGACTTGGGATTCATGAGATATTTTCTAGGTATGAAGGTTGCTCGGTCAAAGAATGGTATTGTGGTTTAACCGCATAAATACATTCTACACTTTTTGAAAGAAACATAAATGAGTGGATGTTGTCCTGCAGATACCCTTTATGGATCCTAATGCTAAACTTCAGGGATAAGGTAATGTTCATGTTAAACTGGAAGATATCAAAGATTGGTTGGGAAACTGATTTATTTGTCACACATCTTACCTCATATTGATTTTTCAGTTAGTGTAGTGAGCCAGTTTATGCATTCTCCTTTTGAATAACATCTTGAGGCAATCTATAAGATACTAAGATATTTGAAGGGAAATTCTGGAAAAGGTATATTTTTTAAGAAGACCAGTGAAAGAAATGTGTCTATCTTCACCTATGTTGATTGGATAGGTTCACTCATAGACAAAAGATCAACCTCTGGATATTGTACCTATGTTTGGGGTAATCTTGTGACATGGAGGGGCAAGAAACAAGGAGTTATAGAAATGAGTAGTGAAGAAACCGAGTTTAGAGCTATGTCTCAAGGTATTTGTGAATGATTATGGATCCTTAGAGTCCAAAATGAACTTAAGATGAAAGTTGAGCTTCCATTAAAATTGTACTCTGACAGTAAAGCTGCTATTAGTATTGTTCATAATCCAGTTCAACATGATAAAACCAAGCATATCGATATTGCACCGACACTTCATAAAGGAGAAGTTAGATGTTGAAATCACATGTCAATCCTTCGTGACTTCAACTCAGCAAACTGCAGATATCTTGACCAAAAAATTGGCAATACCTACTTTTGAGCATTTGTTAGACAAATTGAGCTTGATAGGTATCTATTCACCAACTTGAGAGGGGGGTATTGGAAAATATTATATATTCAATTTTATTATTTTCTTTATAGCTACATTTAATTTTGTTATTTTCTATTATTCTCCATTAAGAAGAAAATTAAATATATTAATTATATCTTCTCTATGTAAATCAGCATAAGGCCGAGGAATAAAATACAACAACTTTTACCTTTTTACATAATTTTTCCAATATTATCCCTTGACTCTTTTCATGAAAATACTGTAAGCCATATATATTTCAATAACAATATAATCATGTTGTCTTATAAGCCATATAAATTATAAAATTATTTTCTGCTACTTTTATTTTACAGGTGGTTACTCCATTTACCAAATACCATTTATATGTGTCGAGTGAATACAGATATGCATGCATACAGAATGAAAAAATTCATCATGAGAAGTTTCATTTCTTTTTCATTCTCTTCATAGAGTGTTCTTACATACATATGATGAAATATGATTTTTCTTAACTAGCATTGATACATATGCATTGAATATATATCTCTAGTAGCAATGAGTCTTGAATAGATAATACCATGTGTAAGGTTGGAACATATTTTATTTAAAGTAAATCGATGTTGGTAAGGTTTGTGAATTGGCCTTTGATTCATTTTAGTTGTTGTTATTAGTTAGTTTACGGAGTAAGGTTTGAACATATTTTCTTAAGTCAGTTTTAAATACGACTTAAAAAGTTAAAACTTCTTATTTTGACAATTCTTAAGTCAGATTAGGAACCGACTTAAAACATGGTTTTTAACGCACTTAAGAAATGTTTTTTCTACTAGTGTGTAACATTCATGTGACCCTTCAGATTTTCGTAACAGTCGAATCAAGAGGATATCCCAGCCATCCGATCTGGTGTATCCTCAACTCCTCCGACTTATACATCTAGTCCTTCAGGTAGAGACCTTCTTAGGGAGATCCGACCTCACATCACGACTTTTTGCGATGCACATAGACTATCTTAACCACAACTCGGTTATGACACCCGTCTTGCAGATCGGCTTAAAGATTTTTAACATGTACAATCTTGAATGAAAGAAACTTTATATTGGCAAAGGAACTGCAATTTTGTCAAGTGTGTGAGATGTTCTGTGTTGATATGAAGATAGTGTATATTAACTTGATACTATATATTTGATATCATATGAATTCACTTTTTTCTTTTTGTTTCCCACAATGTTTTACCCGTGTGAAATAGCACGGTGCTTTTGTTGGTGCGGAAGCAACCTAATTTTGCTTTGTTAATGTGCTAACGTCTCTTTGGCTGAAGATATTAAGGTTATATATCATATGTTAAATCTACTTCTTTTGTTAATTCAACTTTTCTTTGCTTAGTATAGTACACATATTTGTAGAGATGGATAGTTGAACATTAACCAGTCGTTGCTTTTTAGATGATTCAGTGATGGAGTTTAAAATTAGTAAGTCAATCATTGAAGCTTGTTGTTGTGGTGTGTTTCTCAACTTATTAATTTGGCTAGGTTCAAAACAAATTCAAGAGTGGTTTCAAATAAGTTAATTTATTTATTTTCACCATATCAGGTAAGAGAATCATGCATAGTTAAAAGTGTTGGAAATCCATCAAATATCTATGATGAATTTCTACCAATCTTGATGAATAAGATTGATATCACCACACAATGACAATGAACAATTAAAGAAAAAGAAGAAGAAAAAATTATTTTCTGCAGAGTATCTCTCTGCCCACACACTGTGGAAAACTTCTTATTCACTTTGCAACTGCAAAATTCAGTGAATGAGTTGAATTACAAAAAATAGGGGTTACTCCCTCTATTTATAGATTTAGGTTAGCTTGCTCCCTAAGCCAAATCAAATATATTCTATTTTAGATTTAAATCAAATCTATCTAAATCTAAAATCAAATATGTGTCTAACAAACTATTTCCACACTCCTAAATCAAATCAAATCAAATCAAATATTTTCTGACACAAAGAATTACTTTCAACACACTGCATACTTCACTGTGTCTAAGCTATCTACATTCATCATAGCTCTTAGTCTTCGAAATACTTCGACCTGCACACCCTTTGTTATGATATCTGCAATCTGGTTCTCAGTTTTGTAGTGTTCCAAGTTCATCTTTCCATCAGCTACCTGCTCTCGAAGATAATGGAACCTCATTTCGATGTGCTTGCTTCGACCATGAGCTATCAAATTCTTTGTCAGGTTGATAGCTGACATGCTATCGATCTTCATGGTAATTAAATTAGTTATTTAAATTATTTAAGGATTCAATTATTGGATTTAGTCAAAATTGGATTTTTGTCAGTATTATTTTAAGAGGTGTATTTGGATTATTAAGTTAAAGTCGGATTTTAGTCGGTTAAATCGGAGGAATAGTATTAACAATAGTATTATTTATTATTGGACTATTTTACTATTTAAGTTGGTTTAAGTTGGTTTGAATTGTTGTGTGGTAAACAGCAAATTGGAGGTGCAATATATTAGGCCCAATAGAATTATAGTATTATTATTATTTAGGTTATTGGAATAAAATTAAAAAAAAAGAATTAGGTTAAGTTGAAAAAAAAGTAGATTGGTGGTTCTACGTGAAAGAAGAAAAAGAGGAACAAGAGCTTTGGAAAATTAGCCGTCAGAAAAGAAATTGCAGACCGGAAAACCAAGCCGAAATTCGACCAGAAATTAGAGAGACCGTCAATCCAAGGTAAGGGTGAGATTCTTGTTATATAAATGAGAGTATGATGAATTTTATGTGGGGTTTGATGTCAATTTTCCTTTGTTGTTATTCTTTGAAATTTAAATAATGGATGAATCTTGTTTATGTTGTTGTTTTAATCGAACGGAAAATTGATCTTGTGTAATTACCTGGATTTATGTTGGTTTTTTGTTGATTTGGAGTAATTGAAATAAGAAATAGAAGGAGAACAATCGCACAGTGCGTGAGGAGAAATAAGAAACGGACGAGGGAAGAAGAATGCAGAAAATTTTGGGTGAAAGAATTAAGGGGCGGGGGCCACCAAATGAAGGAGCGGGCGCCCCAAGACAAGGGTGGGCGTCCCTAATACTAGGGCGGGCGTCCCAAGTGGTATCAAATGGGGGTGGGCGCCTTTAGTTGTTAGGTGGGGACCACTTTGTTTTTCTTTGTACTTTTGGCACGTGGTGGTATGGCTGATTATATATAATTGTCTTAAGAGATTCTTAATATTTAAATGAAGTAGTATATATAATCTATTCGGATTAATATGGTGTCATCTAATTATATTTATCAAATAGAAAATCAATATTTAACAGAACAAGTAAAAATACTAGTAATTAGCAGTTTTGCCAATTTAGTAGAAACTAATATTATCTTAGCAGAACTATACATATTGATGACAAAATAGTCTGGTTAGCAGGTATTAGTGGTAGCAGTATAATAAATTAACCGAAGCTGTATAATGGATTAGTAGTAATAGTAGTTAATGAAACAATACCGAATTGGCTGACTTAGCAAATTAGGCGTAGAAATTAGTTGTCGAAATTTAATGAAATTTGACAGCGTAACTAAGATAAATTAGTAGGTGAATTTGGTTGAATCATTTTGTTGGGTTGTGTTGAATAACCTGACAGGCAGGTACAACAGAGTAAGTGATTTGTCCTAGTTCATGGACACCATTAATTAGGTCTTATGACCGATGTTTTATGTGATATTGATTTTGTTGTGATGTTGTGATGTTAATGATGTGAAGATGAATATGTTGTTGTGAATTGTTGTTGAGTACGTTGATAACATGGTACGTCAAATTGCATAAGTTTTTCTCAAGACTTATGTTCACTTCAAATTTTCTCAGATTTTCTAAAAATTTATATTAATTTCAAATTTCATTAGATATTCTTAATATTTATGTTCACTTCAAATTTCATCATATTTTCTTAGGATTTATATTCACTTCAAATCTTACGAAAATATGATGAAGACATATGATCATTCAAATTTCATTATATTTTCTTCAGATTTTCTGAAGACATATGTTCATTCAAATTTCATTATATTTTCTTCAGATTTATATTCACTAAAAATTGCATAAGATTTTCTTAAGATTTATGTTCACTTCAAATTTCACCAGATCTTCTAAAGACTTATATTCACTTAAAATTTTATCATAATTACTTAAGATTAATGTTCACTTCAAATTTCATCATATTTTCTTAAGATTTTATGTTCACTTAAATTTTCACAATATTTTCTGAAAACTTATATTCACTTCAAATTTCATCAGATTTTCTGAAGACTCATATTCACTTAAAATTTCATCTGATTTTCTGAAGACTCATATTCACCTCAAATTTCATCATATTTTCTTAAGATTTATATTCACTTCAAATTTCACAAAATATTCTTAAGACTTATGTTCACCTATTTCATCGTATTTTCGTAAGATTTATATTCACTTCAAATTTTATCAGATTTTCTAAAAATTTATATTAATTTCAAATTTCAATAGATATTCTTAAGATTTTATGTTCACTTTAAATTTCATCATATTTTCTTAAGATTTATATTCATTTCAAATTTCATAAGATTTTCTGAAGACTTATGTTCGTTTCAAATTTCATCATATTTTCTTCAGATTTATATTCACTTTAAAATGCATCAGATTTTCTTAAGATTTATGATCACTTTAAATTTCACCAGATTTTCTTAAGATTTATATTCACTTCAAGTTTCACCAGATTTTCTTAAGACTTATGTTCACTTAAAATTTCATCACATTTTCGTAAGATTTATATTCACTTCACCAGATTTGAAGTGAATATAAGTCTTCAGAAACTCTAATGAAAATTGAAATGAACAAAAATCTTAATATAATCTGATGAAATTTGAATTGAATATAAGTCTCCAGATTATCTTAAGATTTATATTCACTTCAAATTTCATCAGATTATCTTAAGATTTTATATTCACTTCAATTTTAACCAGATTTTCTGAAGATTTATATTCACTTCAAATTTCATTGGTTTTTCTAAAGACTTATATTCACTTCAATTTTCATAAATTTTTTTAAATTTATATTTACTTCAAATTTCATCAAATTTTTTAAAGATTTATATTCACTTCGAATTTCATCAGATTTTCTAAAGACTTATATTCACTCAATTTTCACAAGATTTTCTGATGACTTATATTCACTTCAAATTTCATCAGATTTTCTGAAGACTTATATTACCCTCAATTTTAATCAAATTTTTTAAGATATATATTTACTTCAATTTTCACCAGATTTTCTGAAGACTTATATTCACTTCAATTTTCACCAGATTTTTCTGAAGACTTATATTCACTTCAAATTTCATCAGATGTTCTAAAGACTTATATTCACTTCAAATTTCATCAATTTTTTAAAGATATATATTTACTTCAAATTTCATTATATTTTCTTAAGATTTATATTCACTTCAAATTTCATCAGATTTTCTTAAGACTTATATTCACTTGAAATTTCATCAATTTTTAAAGATTATATTCACTTCAATTTCAGGATTTCGAAACTTATATTCACTTCAATTTTCATGATTTTCGAAGACTTATATTCACTTCAAATTTAATGATTTTGACTTATATTCACTTCAAATTTCATGATTATCTTAAGATTTATATTCACTTCAATTTTACATTTTCGAAGACTATATTCACTTAAATTTCATGATTTTAAGACTTATATTCACTTCAAATTTCATCATTTTCTTAAGATATATATTCACTTCAATTTTCACCAGTTTTCGAGACTTATATTCATTCAATTTTCACATGATTTTTAAAAATATATTCACTTCAATTTTCGATTTTACGAAGACTTATATTCACTTCAATTTTCACAAATTTTCTAAAGACTTATATTCACTTCAAATTTCATTGATTTTCTAAAGACTTATATTCACTTCAAATTTCATAAGATTTTTAAAGACTTATATTCACTTCAATTTTCACCGATTTTAGAAGACTTATATTCACTTCAAATTTCACAGTTTTACGAAGACTTATATTCACTTCAAATTTCATCGATTATCTTAAGATTTATATTCACTTCAATTTTCACGATTTTAGAAGACTTATATTCACTTCAATTTCACGATTTTCGAAGACTTATATTCACTTCAAATTTCATCAGATTTTCTGAAGACTTATATTCACCTAAAATTTCATCAGATTTTCTGAAGACTTATATTCACTTCAAATTTCATCAGAGTTTCTGAAACTTATATTCACTTCAAAGTTCATCAAATTTTCTAAAGACTTATATTCACCAAAAATTTCATCAATTTTTTAAAGATATATATTCACTTCAAATTTCATCAGATAATCTTAAGATTTATGTTCACTTTAATTTTCACAAGATTTTCTGAAGACTTATATTCACTTCAATTTTCACCTGATTTTCTGAAGACTTATATTCACTTCAAATTTAATCAGATTTTCAGAAGACTTATATTGACTTCAAATTTCATCAGATTATCTTAACATTTTTGTTCACTACAATTTTAACCAGATTTTCTGAAGAATAATATTTACTTCAATTTTCACCTGATTTTCTGAAGACTTATATTCACTTAAAATTTCATCAGATTTTCTGAAGACTTATATTTACTTCAAATTTCATCAATTTTTTTAAGATATATATTTACATCAACTTTATTTATATTTCCTTAAGATTTATATGCACTTCAAATGTCAGCAGATTATCTTAAGATTTATGTTCACCTTAATTTTTAAAAGAATTTCTGAAGACTTATATTCACTTCAAATTTCATCAGATTTTCTGAAGACTTATATTCACTTCATTTTTCATCAAATTTTTTAAGAATTATATTTACTTGAAATTTCAACAAATTGTTTTAAGATTTATATTCACTTCAAATTTCATCAGATTATCTTAAGCTTTATGTGCACTAAAATTTTCACCAGATTTTCTGAAGACTCTTATTCTCTTCAATTTTCACCAAATTTTCTAAAGACTTATATTCACTTCAAATTTCATCAGAATTTCTGAAGTCTAATATTCACTTCAATTTTCATCAATTTTTTTAAGAATTATATTTATTTCAAATTTCATTAAATTGATTTAAGATTTATATTCACTTCAAATTTCATCAGATTATCTTTAGATTTATGTTCACTTCAATTTTCACCAGATTTTCTGAAGATTTATATTCACTTCAAATTTCATCAGATTTTCTTAAGACTTATATTCACTTCAAATTTCATCAATTTTTTTAAGATATATTTACATCAAATTTCATTATATTTTTTTAAGATTTATATTCACTTCAAATTTCATTAGATTATCTTAAGATTTATGTTGACCTCAATTTTTACAAGAATTTCGAAAGACTTATATTTACTTCAATTTTAACCAGATTTTCTGAAGACTTATATTCACTTCAAATTTCATCAGATTTTCTGAAGACTTATATTCACTTCAATTTTCATCAAATTTTTTTAAGAATTATATTTACTTCAAATTTCATCAAATTTTTAAAGATTTATATTCACTTCAAATTTCATCAGATTATCTTAAGATTTATGTTCACTTCAATTTTTACAAGAATTTCTGAAGACTTATATTCACTTCAATTTTAACCAGATTTTCTGAAGACTTATATTCACTTCAAATTTCATCAGATTTTCTGAAGACTTATATTCACTTCAGTTTTCATCAAATTATTTTAAGAATTATATTTACTTCAAATTTCATCAATTTTTTTAAGAATTAAATTCACTTCTAATTTCATTAGATTATCTTAAAATTTATGTTCACTTCAATTTTCACAAGATTTTCTGAAGACATATATTCACTTCAATTTTCACCAGATTTTCTGAAGACTTATATTCACTTCAAATTTCATTAATTTTTTTAAGATATATATTCACTTAAAATTTCATCAGATAATCTTAAGATTTATATTTACTTAAAATTTCATCAAATTTTTTTAAGAATTATATTTACTTCAAATATCATCAATTTTTTTAAGAATTCAATTCACTTCTAATTTCATCAGATTATCTTAAAATTTATGTTCACTTCAATTATCATCAGATTTTCTGAAGACATATATTAACTTCAATTTTCACCATATTTTCTGAAGACTTATATTCAATTCAAATTTCATCAATTTTTTTAAGATATATATTCACTTAAAATTTTATCAGATAATCTTAAGATTTATATTCACTAAAAATTTCATCAGATTATCTTAAGATTTATGTTCACTTCAATTTTCACAGTTTTGAACTTATATTCACTTCAATTTCACCAAATTTTCTAAAGGCTTATATTCACTTCAAATTTCATCAAAATTTTTTAAGATATATATTCACTTCAAATTTCATCAGATATCTTAAGATTCATGTTCATTTCAATTTTCACCAGATTTTCTGAAGACTTATATTCACTTCAAATTTCACCAAATTTTCTAAAGACTTATATTCACTTCAAATTTCATCAGACTTCCTGAAGACTTATATTCACTTCAATTTTCATCCAATTTTTTAAGAATTATATTTACTTCAAATTTCATCAAATTCTTTTAAATTTTATATTTACTTCAAATTTCATCAAATTGTTTTAAGATTAATATTCACTTCAAATTTCATCAGATTATCTTAAGATTTATGTTCACTTCAATTTTCACCAGATTTTCTGAAGACATATATTCACTTCAATTTTCATCATATTTTCTGAAGACTTATATTCACTTCAAATTTTATTAGATTTTCTGATGACTTATATTCACTTCAATTTTAATCAAATTTTTTAAGAATTATATTTACTTCAAATTTCATCAAATTGTTTTAAGATTTATATTCACTTCAAATTTCATCAGATTATCTTAAGATTTATGTTCACTTAAATTTCCACAAGATTTTATATTCACTTCATATTTAATCAGATTTTCTGAAGACTTATATTCTCTTCAAATTTCATCAATTTTTTTAAGATATATATTTACTTCAAATTTCATTATATTTTCTTAAGATTTATATTCACTTCAAATTTCATCGATTTTCAAGACTTATATTCACTTCAAATTTCATCAATTTTTAAAGATTATATTCACTTCAATTTTCATGGATTTTCGAAGACTTATATTCACTTTAATTTTCACTGATTTTCGAAGACTTATATTCACTTCAAATTTCATGATTTTTAAGACTTATATTCACCAAATTTCATGATTTACGAAGATTTATATTCACTTCAATTTTTGCAGTTTTTAAAGACTATATTAACTTCAAATTTCATCAGATTTTCTGAAGACTTATATTCACTTCAAATTTAATACGATTTTCTTAAGATATATGTTCACTTCAACTTTCACCAGATTTTCTGAAGAATTATATTCAGTTCAATTTTCACATGATTTTTTTAAAAAATATATTCACTTCAATTTTCACCAGATTTTCTGAAGACTTATATTCACTACAATTTTCACCAACTTTTCTAAAGACTTATATTCACTTCAAATTTCATCGATTTTCTAAAGACTTATATTCACTTCAAATTTCATCAGTTTTAGAAGACTTATATTCACTTCAAATTTCATGATTATCTTAAGATTTATATTCACTTAAATTTTCATTTTTACGAACACTTATATTCACTTCAATTTTCACCTGATTTTCTGAAGACTTATATTCACTTCAAATTTAATCAGATTTACTGAAGACTTATATTCACTTCAAATTTCATCAGATTATTTTAAGATTTATATTCACTTCAATTTTTACCAGATTTTCTGAAGACTATATTGACTTCAAATTTCATCAGATTTTCTGAAGACTTATATTCACTTCAAATTTAATCAGATTTTCTTAAGATATATGTTCACTTCAATTTTCACCAGATTTTCTGAAGACTTATATTCAGTTCAATTTTCACATGATTTTTTTAAAAAATATATTCACTTCAATTTTCACAGATTTTGAGACTTATATTCACTTCAATTTTCATCAAATTTTCTAAAGACTTATATTCACTTCAAATTTCATTGATTTTCTAAGACTTATATTTACTACAAATTTCATCGATTTTTGAAGACTTATATTCACTTCAATTTTCACCGATTTTAAAGACTTATATTCACTTCAAATTTCATTTTTTTGAAGACTTATATTCACTTCAAATTTCATTGATTATCTTAAGATTTATATTCACTTCAATTTTCACGATTTTTAAAGACTTATATTCACTTCAATTTTCAGATTTTCGAAGACTTATATTCACTTCAAATTTCATCGATTTTTAAGACTTATATTCACTCAAATTTCATCAGTTTTAAAGACTTATATTCACTTCAAATTTCATCGAGTTTACAAACTTATATTCACTTAATTTCATCAAATTTCTAAAGACTTATATTCACCAAAATTTCATCAATTTTTAAAGATATATATTCACTTCAAATTTCATCGATAATCTTAAGATTTATGTTCACTTTAATTTTCACAAGATTTTCGAAGACTTATATTCACTTCAATTTCACGATTTTACGAAGACTTATATTCACTTCAAATTTCATTGATTTTCGAAGACTTATATTCACTTCAAATTTCATCGGATTATCTTAAGATTTATATTCACTTCAATTTTCACAGTTTTAGAAGAATATTACTTCAATTTTCACTGATTTTACGAAGACTTATATTCACTTAAAATTTCATGATTTTACGAGACTTATATTTACTTCAAATTACATCAATTCCTTTTTTTAAGAAGAAGTCAGATGTTGAAATCACACATCAACTCTTCCGTGACTTCAAGTCAAGAACCTGCAGACATCTTGACCTCAAAAATTGGCATACCTACTTTGAGCATTTATTAAATTCAGCTCGATAGGTATCTACCAAACTTAAGAGGGGTATTGGAAATATTATATATCATTTTCATTTTAATGCTTTAATTTTTTTTTTTTTTATTTTCTATTATTTTCAATTAAGGAGAAATTTAAATGTATTGATTGTATCTTTTCTATATAAATCAACCTCAAGAATAAAATACAAACAACTTTACCTTTTTACATATTTTTCCAATATTATCCATCGAATTTTCTCATGAAAATACCTGTAGTTTCATATATATTTCTATAAATATAATCATGTTGTCTTATGCTATAAATTATAAAACTATTTTCCGCCACTTTTATCTTACAAAAGGACACCCATTCCAATCAAACACCACTCCATAATGCGGCCTTGTTGAACACAGACATCATTTATACGGAACGGCAACCATCATGAGAAGTTTCACTTTCATCCCACAGAGTGTTCTACACACATATGATGAAACATGATCTTTCTTAATCCAGCATTGATAATATGCATTCAATATATCCCAGTAGCAACGAGTCTTGAACAGATAATCACGTCTAAGGTCGGAACATATTCTTTATTCAAAGCAAACTGATGTTGGCAAGGTCTGTGAACCTGACTTTGATTCATCTTAGCTGTCAGAGTTAGCTCACTTTCAAGGCCTGAAACATATCTTATTCTAGAGTAAATTGATGCTGGCAAGGTCATTTCGTACGTAAGACTTGAAGTTTTATTTATAATCTAGACTTAATATACATTTTACAAAACAAATGTGCCAACGTAGTTACCAATTTCACATTAAAAATCTAATTGTTAAGTCCGTTAAATGTTTTCGATTTAAGATAAAAACTTCTTAAGTCGGGTACTAATGGAAACAATGCTCTCAAAATGTATATTTATTAAGTCGAATGCGGCTTAACAGACCTTAATAAAATTTTTTTAAGTCAGTTTCAAATACGACTTAAAAAGTTAAAACTTCTTATTTTGGCAATTCTTAGGTCAGATTAGGAACCCATTAAAGCATGATTTTTAACCGACTTAAGAAATGTTTTCACTGTACCACATCCAGCATCTTCAGATTTCGAATAAATAATCAAGAGGATATCCCACCCATCCGATCCGTGTATCCTCAACCTCCGACTATACATCTAGTCCTTCGTGCAGGACCTCTTAGGAGATCCGAATCACATCACCACTTTTGTGACGCATAGACTATCTTAACCACAACTATGGTTACACTCCGCCTTGCAGAATGCTCAAAGATTTTTAACATGTACAATTCGAATGAGTTAAACTTATATTGGCAAAGGAACCGTAATTTTGTCCAAAGTGATGTTCTATATTGATATGAAGATAAAGTGTATATTAACTTGATACTATATATTTGATATCATATTAATTCACTTTTTTTCTTTTTGTTTCCATGTTTTACCCATGTGAAATAGCACTATGCTTTTCATTGGTTTTAAGCAACCTAATTCTCTTTGTTAATGTGCTAACGCCTCTTTATGAAGATATTAAGGTTATATATCATATGTTAAATCTACTTTTTTTAATTCAACTTTTCTCGTTCTTAGTATAGACACATGTTTATAGAGACGGATAACAACATTAACTACCGTTGCTTTTTAGATTTATCTGGATGGAGTTTAAAATTAGTAAGTCAATCATTGAAGTCATGTCAGGTGTGTTTCAACTTATTAATTTGGCTAGGTTCAAAACAAATTCAAGAGTGGTTTCAAATAAGTTAATTTATTTATTTTCACCATATCGTGTGTTAGGAATCATGTATAGTTAAAAGTGTCGAAATCATCAAATATCTATGATGAATTCTCACCAATCTTGATGAATAAGATTGATATCACCACACAAATGACAATGAACAATTAAAGAAAAGAAGAAGAAAAAATTATTTTCTGCAGTAGTATCTCTCTACCAATATTCACTGTGGAAAACTTCTTATTCACTTTGCAACCGCAAAATTCTTGAATGAGTTGAATTACAAAAAAATAGGGTTACTCCTCATTTATAGATTTAGTTAGCTTGCTCCAAGCCAAATCAAATATATTCTATTTTAGATTTAAATCAAATCTATCTAAATCTAAAATCAAATATGTGTCTAACAAACTATTTCACATCTCTAAATCAAATCAAATCAAATCAAATATTTTCCTCATACAAAGAATTTCAAATAATAATCGCAATTTCAATTAGTCTAAGCCTCTACATTCATCATAGCTCTTAGTCTCGGAATATCAATCACACACCTTGTTATGATATCTCAATCCGGTTCTCAGCTTTAGTGTTCCAAGTTCATCTTTCCATGTTACACCGCTCCTCAAGATAATGGAACCTCATTTCGATGTGCTTGTTTCACCATGAGCTATCAAATTTTGTCAGTTTGGATAGCTTGATATGCTATCGATCTTCATGGTAATTAAATTAGTTATTTAAATTATTTAAGGATTCAATTATTAGATTTAGTAAATTGGATTTTGTCAAGATTATTTTTAAGAGGTGTATTTGATTATTGTTAAAGTCTAATTTTAGTCTAAATCGAGGAATAGTACACAATAGTATTATTTATTATTGGACTATTTTACTATTTAAGTTGGTTTGTTGGTTCAAACAACAAATTGGAGGTGCAATATATTAGGCCCAATAGAATTATGTAGATTATTATTATTTAGGTTATTGGAATAAAATTAAAAAGAATTAGGTTGTTGAAAAAGTAGTATGTGGTTCACGTGAGTTAGATGAAAGAGGAACAAGAGCTTTGGAAAATTAGCAGTCAAGAGAAATAGATCTAAAATCTAATGAATTCGTAAATTTATATAATCACAATCCAAGGTAAGGGTGAGACTTGTTATATAAACAGAGTATGATGAATTTAATGGGGTTTAGGTGTCAATTTCACTATTGTGTTATCACTGAAATTTAAATAATGGATGAATCTTGTTTATGTTGTTGTTTTTAATCGAATTCTGAAAATTGATCTCATGTGTAATCGCACCGATTTATGTTGGTTTGTGTTGATTTGGAGTAATTGAAATAAGAAATAGAAGGAGAACAATCGACAAAGGCATGAGGAGAAATAAGAACTGGACCAACGCAGGAAGAAGAATGCAAAATTTGGGTGAAAGAATAAGGGGCCAATACCAAAAAATGTGCCCAAAACTTAAGACAATGGCCAGTCCCTAATACTAGGGCCATCCCAAGTGGTATCAAATGGTAGGCGCCTTAGTTGTTAGGTGGGGACCACTTTGTTTTTCTTTTGTACTTTAGCATGGTATGATTATATATAATTGTTCAAGAGATTCTTAATATTTAAAAAGTATATATATAATCTATTCGGATTAATATGGTGTCATCTAATTATATTTATCAAATAAAATCATATTTGAATGTACAAGTAAAATACTAGTAATTAGCGTTTTGCCAATTTAGTAGAAACTAATATTATCTTAGCGAACAATATATATTGATGACAAAATAGTCTCATTCATAGTATTAGGTAGCGTATAATAAATTAACCAAGTCAGATAATGGATTAGTAGTAATAGTAGTTAATGAAACAATACCGAATCATGACTTAGCAAATTAAGCGTAGAAATTAGTCATATGAAATTTAATGAAATTTGACAACAGAATTGATAAATTAGTAGGTGAATTTGGTTGAATCATTTTGTTGAATTGTCGAATAACTCACAAAGGTAATAACAGAAAAGTGATTTTGTCCAGTTCATGGACACCATTAATTAGGTCTTATAACCGATGTTTTATGCGATATTGATTTTGTTGTGATGTTGTGATGTTAATGATGCGGATGAATATGTTGTTGTGAATGTTGTTGAGCACGTTGATAACATGGTACGTCAAATAAATCGCATGGCTTTTCTAAAGACTTATGTTCACTTCAAATTCCTAAGATTTTCTAAAATTATATTAATTTCAAATTTCATTAGATATCTAATATTTATGTTCACTTCAAATAGAAATTGAGTGAATATAAGTCTCTAATCTCGATGAAATTTGAATGAATATAGTTCAAAATCGATGAATTGAATATAAGTCTCTAAACGTGGTGAAATTAGTGAACAAAATCTTAAGATAACCGATGAGTTTCGTGAATATAAATCTTAAAAAATTTGATGAAATTTGAAGAAATATAATTCCAAAATTCCATGAAAATAGTTCAAATAAGTTCTAACTCGATGAACCAAATGATTAGTTCAAAATCAAGATAATCAAGAATACAAGTCTCTCACCCAGAATCGACGAACATAAATCCAGATAACCACGAAATTCGAAAGTGAAACAACCTCAAAACAATTTGATGAAACTTGAAGCAAATATAATCTAAAAATTGATGAAATTGCTGAATATATCTCTAGACCAAATTAAGTGAATATAAGTCTTTAGACTGTTAAATTGAAGTGAATATAAGTCTCGTAAATTTTAAAAATCGGGAGCGTAACATAAATCTTAAGATTATCTCGATGAAATTTAACCTAATATAACCCAACATTTACGAAATTGGCAAATATAATTTTAAAAATTTGATGAAAATCAAGGAATAAAAAGTCTACAAATCGATGAAATTCCAAAGGAATATAAGTCTCAAAAATATGATGAAATCGTCAATATATGTCTAAAATCGGTGAAATTGAATGAACATGAATCTTGATTATTCCGATGAATTTGAAGTGAAATAATATCTTAAAAAAATTGATGAAATTTGAAGCAGTTCGTAAAATCAGAATCGGCGATTACAAGTCTCTGAAATCGGTAAAACTGTTCTAACATAAGATAACCGATAAAGGAAGTGAATATAAATCCAAAAACAATCTGATGAAATCTGAGGCAAATCTAATTCTAAAAAGTTGATGAAATTGGTGAATATAAGTCTTCGTAATCTAATGAATTTGAATCGAATATGTCTTAGTAATTTCTAAAATTGAAGTGAATATATCTCTGAAAATATGGTGAAAATCGGGTTAACATAAATCTTAGATAATCCCAATGAATTTCAGTGAATATAACTTAAAATTAACTCATTGAACTCCAAACATAATTAAAAATTGAGGTGAACATAAACTTAAGATTAATATGATGAAATTTGAAGTGAACATAAACCAAGAACATATATTGAAATTTCGAGCAAACAAACATCCAACAAAATGACGTAATTGAAGTGAACATAAATCCAAGATAATCCATGAATTCTGAAGTGAATTACAATCTCAAAATAATCATTTGAAATCCTGCCAAACATAACATTTAAAAAACATGATTATTCCTGCTGATGTCCTAGTGTCCACAAAAACCCATGAACAGTGTCTCTAAAACCTGACACTGAGAGTGAATGAGAAGTCTCGTGAAAATCACGAAACCTGAATTGAATAGGTCTCAGAATCGTGCAGAAAATCAAGTGAATATTGTCTTCAAATCATGAAAATTGAAGTGG
The DNA here is from genome assembly GCA_021764765.1 of Vicia sativa. Lineage (NCBI taxonomy): Eukaryota > Viridiplantae > Streptophyta > Magnoliopsida > Fabales > Fabaceae > Vicia > Vicia sativa. Next base: position 10,861,749 of record CM038796.1, read on the forward strand.
AACATAAATCTTAAGATTAATCGACCAAATTTGGAAGTCACATAAGTCTCTAAAATCGATTAAATTTGAGTAATATAAGTCTCGCCAAACGTGAAATTGAACCAATAGTCTTCGTAACCGTGAAATTTCCTAACATAAATCTTAAGATATCCGATGATGAATATGTTCAAAAATCGATTAAATTTGTAGTGAATACAAGTCTCCAACCCATGAAATTTGAAGAATATAAGTCTCAGAAAATTGGTGAAAATCAGGTGAATGTTCAAGTCTCTGAAAATCAGAAAAACTGGAAGTGAATATATTTCTTAAAAATCCCATGTGTAATAAATCAATATAAGTCTGTTTAAAATCCGTGAAATGGTCGAACATATTCAAGAGGTCCTGACATTCTAAAGCAACATAAGTCTCAGAAAATCATGAAACGTCAATAGTCTCGAAACTGGTAAAATTGAAGTGAACAAACTAAGATTATCGATGAAATTTGAAGTGAATATGTCTCTAAAACATGATTAATTTCGCGAATATAGTCTGGTAATCACATGAAAATCGAAGCGAGAACTGTAGGTTCCTAAAGTGAAAACTGAAGTGAGCATACATCTTCAAAAACGATGAAATTTCATGAATATGTTCAAGTCTCGATGAAGTTCAAGTGAACATAAATCTTGTGAATATAATGAATCTAAAGCAAATATATAATTCAAAAAAAATTGATTAATTTGAAGTGAACATAAGTCTCAGAACATCCTGATGAATTGAAGGAATACAAGTCTCACTTCAAAAATCGTTCAAAATTGAAGTGAACACCAGACAGTTCCATTTAATTCCGAAGTGAATAGTCCTGCAAAATCGACATCTTTTGAACATGCCTGTGAACCCAACAACCAGCTGAACATAAGTCCCTAGAAAATCTAGTAAAATTGAATGAACGATAAATCCAAGACAACCCACGAAATCTGAATGAACAAAGTCCTCAGTTTTAACCGATTATTTGAAGTGAACACAAGTCCTCGTGAACATGAATTTATGAATTGTCCTGTAGTCTCCGGTGAAAATTTTAACGATAAATCCAAGATTATCCGATGAAATGAATATATGTCCTAAAACATGATCAAACCTGACGCCATATATCACCTCTCGCAAAACTCCTTAAAATTTAAACGAATATAAGACCTCAAATCCGGTGAATCGCTGTCAACACAACTAAGATTATCTCGATGAAATTCAGCTGAATATACATCTTAAAAAATCGATGGAACCATGAATATAAGACTTATTTTCACCAGATTTGAAGTGAAACCTTATATTCACTTAAATTTTCACTTGATTTTCTGAAGACTTATATTCACTTCATATTTAAATAGATTTTCCGAAGACTTTTATTCACTTCAAATTTCATCAGATTATCTTAAGATTTATGTTCATTTCAATTTTCACTAGATTTTCTAAAGACTTATATTCACTTCAAATTTCATTAGAGTTTCTGAAACTTATATTCACTTCAAATTTTATCAAATTTTTTTAAGATTTATATTCACTTCAAATTTATCAGACTATCTAAAGATTTATGTTCACTTCAATTTTCACCTGATTTTCTGAAGACTTATATTCACTTCAAATTTCATCAGATTTTCTTAAGACTTATATTCACTTCAAATTTCATCAATTTTTTAAAGATATATATTTACATTAAATTTCATTATATTTTCTTAAGATTTATATTCACTTCAAATTTCATCAGATTATCTTAAGATTATATGTCACCTCAATTTTACCATATTCTCAAGACTTATATTCACTTCAATTTTCACCAAATTTTCTCAAGACGATATTCACTTCAAATTTCATGATTTTCCAAGACTTATATTCAATTCAAATTTCATCGATTATTCAAGACTTTATATTCACGCCATGTTTTACAAGAATTTTTAGACTTATATTCACCAATTTTAACCGTTTTTAAAGACTTATATTCACCACAAATTTCACGATTTTCTAAGACTTATATTCACTTCATTTCACCAAATTTTATTAGAATTATATTTCACCAAATTCATCAAATCCTTTAAGACTTATATCCACCCAAATTTCACTCCATCATCCAAGATTATGCACTTCAATTCTCACCGATTCTCAAGACTTATATTCACTCCAACTTTCACCCCGATTTCCAAGACTTATATTCACTTCAATCTTCAACCGACCAAGATTACACATTCACCTTCAATTTTCACCGTACGTCCCCAAGAGTTATATTCACTCAAATTCCACCGATTCTCTCAAGACCCCATATTCACTCAATTTTCATCAAATTTTAAGAACTATATTAACTCAAATTTCATCAAACTGTTTTAAGATTTATATTCACTTTAAACTCCATCGATTATCTTAGATTTATGTTCACCTCAATTTTACCGACTCTCAAGACTTATATTCACTCCATTTCACCTTTATTTCTAAAGACTTATATTCACTTCATCACCATATTTTCTCAAGACTTATATTCACTTCAAATTTACCGATTATCTTTTAAGAATTATGTTCACTTAATTTCACAAGAATTTTGAAGACTTATGTTCACTTCAATTTCACCGATTTTCCGATGACTTATATTCACTTCAAATTTCACGATTTTCTTCAAGACTTATATTCACTTCAATTTTCACCAAATTTTCTAAAGACTTATATTCACATCAAATGTCATCAGATTTTCTGAAGACTTATATTCACTTCAATTTTCATCAAATTATTTTAGAATTATATTTACTTCAAATTTCTTCAAACTTTTTTAAGATTTATATTCACTTCAAATTTCATCGAATTATCTTAAGATTTATGTTCACTTCAATTTTCACCAGATTTTCTGAAGACTTATATTCACTTCAATTTTCACCTGATTTTCTGAAGACTTATATTCACTTCAATTTTCAATTATTTTCAAGATTTATATTCACTTCAATTCACCGGATTTCTAAAGAGTTATATTCACTTAAATTTCATCGATTTTCCAAGACTTATATTCACTTCAATTTCATCAAATTTAAAGAATTATATTTACTTCAAATTTCATCAAATTGTTTTTAAGATTTATATTCACTTCAAATTTCATTATTATCTTAAGATTTATGTTCACTAATTTCACCGATTAAGACTTATATTCACTTCAAATTTCAATACATTTTCTTAAAGATTTATATTTACTTCAATTTTAACCAGATTAAGACTTATATTAACTTCAAATTTCATCGATTTTCTCAAGACTTATATTCACTTCAATTTTCATCAAATTTTTAGAATATATTTATTTCAAATTTCATCAATTTTTGAAGACTTATATTCACTTCAAATTTCATCGATTATCTTAAGATTTAAGTTCACTTAATTTTACAAGAATTTCTCAAGACTTATATTCACTTCAATTTCATCTTTATTTTCCGACTTATATTCACTTCAAATTTCATCAGATTTTCTGACGAATTACATTCACTTCAATTTTCATCAAATTATTTTAAGAATTATATTTAATTCAAATTTCATCAATTTTTTTAAGAATTAAATTCACTTCTAATTTCATCAGATTATCTTAAAATTTATGTTCACTCTAATTTCACTTTTATTTTCTGAAGACATATATTCACTTCAATTTTCACAAGATTTTCTGAAGACTTATATTCACTTCAAATTTCATCAATTTTTTAAAGATATATATTCACTTAAAATTTCATCAGATAATCTTAAGATTTATATTCACTAAATTTCATCAAATTTTTAAGAATTATATTCATTTAAATATCATCACTTTTTAAGAATTAAATTACTCGCTAATTTAATTTATTATCTTAAAATTTATGTTCACTTCAATTATTACCATATTTTCTAAAGACATATATTAACTTCAATTTTCACCAGATTTTCTGAAGACTTATATTCACTTCAAATTTCATCAATTTTTTTAAGATATATATTCACTTAAAATTTTATCAGATAATCTTAAGATTTATATTCACTTAAAATTTCATCAGATTATCTTAAGATTTATGTTCACTTCAATTTTCACCAGATTTTCTGAAGACATATATTCACTTCAATTTTCACCAAACTTTCTAAAGGCTTATATTAACTTCAGATTTCATCAAAAATTTTTAAGATATATATTCACTTAAAATTTCATCAGATTATCTTAAGATTTATGTTCACTTTAATTTCACCGATCAAGACATATTCACTTCAATTTTCACCAGATCAAGACTTATATTCACCAAATTCCCCGATTTTCTCAAGACTATATTCACTTCATATTTATCGATTATCTTAAGATTTATATTCACGCAATTTTACAAGAATTTTAAGACTTATATTCACTTCAATTTTAACCGGATTTTCTGAAGACTTATATTCACTTCAAATTTCATCAGAATTTTCTGAAGACTTATATTCACTTCAATTTTCATCAAATTTTTAAAGAATTATATTTACTTCAAATTTCATCAAATTTTTTAAGATTTATATTCACTTCAAATTTCATCAGATTATCTTAAGATTTATGTTCACTTCAATTTTCACCAGATTTTCTGAAGATTTATGTTCACTTCAAATTTCATCAGATTTTCTGAAGACTTATATTCACTTCAAATTTCATCAATTTTTTAAAGATATATATTTACATCAAATTTCATTATATTTTCTTAAGATTTATATTCACTTCAAATTTCATCAGATTATCTTAAGATTTATGTTCACCTCAATTTTTACCATAATTTCTGAAGACTTATATTCACTTCAAATTTCATCATATTTTCTAACGACTTATATTTTTATTTCAATTTTAACCATATTTTCTGAAGACTTATATTCAATTCAAATTTCATCAGATTATCTTAAGATTTATGTTCACGTCATGTTTTACAAGAATTTTTGAAGACTTATATTCACTTCAATTTTAACCAGATTTCTAAAGACTTATATTCACTTCAAATTTACCATATTTTTAAGACTTATATTCACTTCAATTTTCATCATATTTTAGAATTATATTTACTTCAAATTTCATCAAATTTTTAAGATTTATATTCAATTTCAATCATCTCATTATCTTAAGATTTATGTTCACTTCAATTTTCACCGATTTTCAAGACTTATATTCACTTCAATTTCACATGATTTTCCTAAGACTTATATTCACTAATTTTCACCCCATTTTCTCAAGACATATATTCACTTCAATTTTCACCCGCATTTTCCAAGAGTTATTTACCAACTACTCTATTTTCCTAAGACTTATATTCACTTCAATTTTCTTCAAATTTTTAAAGAATTATATTCACTTCAAATTTCATCAAAGCTTTTAAGACTTATATTCACTTTAAATTTCATTTATTTATCTTAAGATTTATGTTCACCTCAAATTTCACTGTAATTTGAAGACTTATATTCACTTCAACCACCGAGATTTAAAGACTTATATTCTCCAAATTTCAATTATATTTTCCAAGACTTATATTCACCAAATTTAACTGTGATTATCTTTAAGAATTATGTTCACGTTAATTTTTACAAGAATTTTTAAAGACTTATGTTCACTTCAATTTTAACCAGATTTTCTGATGACTTATATTCACTTCAAATTTCATCAGATTTTCTGAAGACTTATATTCACTTCGATTTTAATCAAATTTTTTTCAGAATTATATTTACTTCAAATTTCATCAAATTGTTTGAAGAATTATATTCACTTCAAATTTCATCAAATTATCTTAAGATTTATGTTCACTTCAATTTTCACCAAATTTTCAGAAGACTTATATTCACTTCAATTTTCTCCAAATTTTCTAAAGACTTATATTCACATCAAATGTCATCAGCTTTTCTGAAGACTTATATTCACTTCAATATTCATCAAATTATTTTAGAATTATATTTACTTCAAATTTCTTCAAACTTTTCTAAGATTTATATTCACTTCAAATTTCATAGGTTTATCTTAAGATTTATTCACTCTAATTTTCACCGATTTTTGAAGACTTGTATTCACTTCAATTTTCACCGATTTTCGAAGACTTATATTCACTCAAATTTCGTCGACCAAGACCCATATTCACTTCAATTTCATCGTATTATCTTAAGATATATGTTCACGCTAATTTTCCAAGAATTTTTGAAGACTTATATTCACTCAATTTTAACCGATTTTATAGACTTATATTCACTTCAAATTTCCCCCGATTTTCCTAAGACTTATATTCACTCCAATTCCTCATTTAAATCTCTTTTTAAGAATTATACTTCACTCAAATTCCATCAAATTTTTTTAAGATTTATATTCACTCAAATCACCGATTATCTTTAAGATCTATATTCACTCCAATTTCCATTTTCCAAGACTTATATTCACTCAATTATCACACGATTTTCCGAAGACTTATATTCACTTCAATTTCACTGATTTTCCAAGACTTATATTCACTTCAAATTCCACCGATTTTCCAAGACTTATATTCACTTCAAATTTCATCAATTTTTAAAGAACTATATCACTCCAATTTCCTCAAATTTTCTTAAGATATATATCCACTTCAATTTCACTAGATCATCCAAGATTTATATGTTCACTCAACTTTTCACCATGATTTTCCTCAAGACTTATGTTCACCAATTTCACCCATCTTTCTAAGACTTATATTCACTCAAATTTCATCAATTAAAGACATATATTTACATCACCAATATATTTTCTTAAGACTTATATTCATCAATTTAATGTATTATCTTAAGATTTATATTCAATTCTCAATTTCTTTACTGCTTTAATTTCTAAAGACTTATATTCACTTCAATTTTCACCAGATTTTCTAAAGACTTATATTCACTTCAAATTTCGCTATTTTTTTCTGACTTATATTCACTTCAAATTTCACTGATTATCTTAAGAATTATGTTCACTTAATTTCATTTGTAAGAATTAGACTTATATTCACTTCAATTTTCATCGCATTTTCATGATTTATATTCACTTCAAATTTCATCGTTTCAAGACTTATATTCACTTCAATTTCATCAAATTTTTTTAGAATTATATTCACTTCAAATTTCATCAAATTGTTTTAAGATTTATAGGACACTCAAATTTCATCAAATTATTCAAGATTTATGTTCACTCCAATTTTCACCAAATTCTTCGAAGACTTATATTCACTTCAATTTTCCAAATTTTCTAAAGACTTATATTCACTTCAAATACCAGATTTTCAGCTTATATCACTCAATTTCATCAAATTATTTAGAATTATATTTATTTCAAATTTCTTCAAACTTTTTAAGATTTATATTCACTTCAAATTTCATCTAATTATCTAAGACGTATGTTCACTTCAATTTTCACCCATTTTCCCAAGACTTATATTCACTTCAATTTCACCTGATTTTCTGAAGACTTATATTCACTTCAATTTTCAACTGATTTTCTGAAGACATATATTCACTTCAATTTTCACCAGATTTTCGGAAGAGTTATATTCACTTCAAATTTCATCAGATTTTCTGAAGATTTATATTCACTTCAATTTTCATCAAATTTTTAAAGAATTATATTTACTCAAATTTCATCAAATTTTTAAGACTTATATCTGTTACACCTTACTCGATTATCTTAAGACTTATATTCACTCCAATTTTAATCCATTTTCCCAAGACTTATATTCACTCTCTAAATTTCACTGCATCAAGACTTATATTCACTTCAATTTTCATCAAATTTTTAAAGAATTATATTAACTTCAAATTTCATCAAATTGTTTTAAGATTTATATTCCCTTCAAATTTCATTGATTATCTAAGATTTATGTCTTCCCAATTTCACCATTTTCCCAAGACTTATATCACTCAAATTTCACCGATTTTCAAGACTTATATTCACTTCAAATTTCATCAATTTTTTAAGATATATATTTACATAAAATTTCATTATATTATCTTAAGATATATATTCACTCAAATTCTTCCGATTATCTTAAGATTTATATTCACCCCAAATTTTACTGAATTCTCAAGACTTATATTCACTTCAATTTTCACCGCATTTTCTCTCAGACTTATATTCACTCTTACATTTCACGATTTTAAGACTTATATTCACTTCAAATTTCATCAATTATCCCAAGATTTATATTCATGTCAATTTTACAAGAATTTTGAAGACTTATATTCACTCAATTTTAACCGATTTTATAAAGACTTATATTCACTTCAAATTTCACCCATTTCCAAGACTTATATTCACTTCAATTTTCATCAAATTTTTGAATTATATTTACTTCAAATTTCACCAAATCCTTTTAAGACTATATTCACTCAAATTTCATCAGATTATCCAAGACTTATTCACCCAATCTTCAAACCATGATTTTCCTCAAGACTTATGTTCACTCAATTTTCACCTGATTTCCCAAGACTTATGATTCACTTCCAATTCCTTCAACTTACCAAGACATATATTCACTCAAATTTCACCAGATTAAGACTTATATTCACTTAAATTTTACCCATTTTCTCAAGATTTATATTCACTTCAATTTTCATCAAATTTTTAAAGAATTATATTACCTTCAAATTTCATCAAATTGTTTTAAGATTTATATTCACTTTAAATTTCATCAGATTATCTTAAGATTTATGTTCACCTCAATTTTTACCAGAATTTCTGAAGACTTATATTCACTTCAATTTTCACCAGATTTTCTAAAGACTTATATTCACTTCAAATTTCATCATATTTTCTGAAGACTTATATTCACTTCAAATTTCATCAGATTATCTTAAGATTTATGTTCACGTTAATTTTTAAAAGAATTTTTGAAGACTTATGTTCACTTCAATTTTAATCAGATTTTCTGAAGACTTATATTCACTTCAAATTTCATCAGATTTTCTGAAGACTTATATTCACTTCAATTTTCATCAAATTTTTTAGAATTATATTTACTTCAAATTTCATCAAATTTTTAAGATTTATATTCACTTCAAATTTCATCGAATTATCTTAAGATTTATGTTCACTTCAATTTTCCCCATTTTCCAAGACTTATATTCACTTCAATTTTATTTCTCAAGACATATATTCACTCAATTTTCACCCCGATCAAGACTTATATTCACTCAATTTCACCCGATTTTGAAGACTTATATCACTCTCAAACTCCACCGTAGCTCTCAAGATTTATATCCACTCCAATCCTCTAATCAAATCCTTTAAAGAATTATACTAACTTCAAATATCAATCAAACTGTTTTAAGACTTATATTCACCCAAATTTCACCAATTATCCAAGACTTATGTTCACCCAACTTTCACCCACTTTCCCAAGACTCATGTCCACTCCAAATTTCACCTGATTTTCCCAAGACTTATATTCACTTCAAATTTCACCCAATTTTTGAAGACATATATTCACTTCAAAATTCACTGATATTTCTTAAGACATATTCACTCAAACTCAATTAATTATCCAAGACTTTATGTCCAATCTCAACCTCACCTCCTAATTTCACATCTAATTTTATATTCACCCAAATTTCACCAATTTTCTCAAGACTTATATTAACCTCCAAATTTCCTTCTATTTTCCAAGACCCGATATTCACTTCAAATTCCCCACTCTATTATCTTAAGACTTATGTTCACCAATTTTCATAAGAATTTTTTGAAGACTTCATATCTACTCTTAATTTTAATCCATTTTCTAAAGACTTATATTCACTTCAAATTTCACGATTATGAAGACTTATATTCACTCTCAATTTTCATCAAATTCTTAGAATTATATTTACTTCAAATTTCATCAAATTTTTTAAAGATTTATATTCACTTCAAATTTCATCAGATTATCTTAAGATTTATGTTCACTTCAATTTTCACCAGATTTTCTGAAGATTTATGTTCACTTCAAATTTCATCAGATTTTCTGAAGACTTATATTCACTTAAAATTTCATCAATTTTTTAATGATATATATTTACATCAAATTTCATTATTATATTTTCAGATTGATATTCACTCAAATTTCTTCAATTATCTTAAGATTTATGTTCACCTCAACTTTACCGTAATTTCAGAGACTTATATTCTCTTTAAATTCTAAATTTTATTTTCTAAAGACTTATATTCACTTCAAATTTCACCCATTTTCTAAGACTTATATTCAAATTTCACTTATTATCTTAAGATTTATGTTCACGCCAATTTTACAAGAATTTTCAAGACTTATATTCACTTCAATTTTCACCAGATTTTCTAAAGACTTATATTCACTTCAAATTTCATCGATTTTCTGAAGACTTATATTCACTTCAATTTTCACCAATATTTTTTTAGAATTATATTCACTTCAAATTTCATCAAATTTTTTTAAGATTTATATTCACTTCAAATTTCATCAGATTATCTTAAGATTTATGTTCACTTCAATTTTCACCAGATTTTCTGAAGACTTATATTCACTTCAATTTTCACCTGATTTTCTGAAGACTTATATTCACTTCAATTTTCACCTGATTTTCTGAAGACATATATTCACTTCAATTTTCAACAGATTTTCTGTTCCGGAAGAGTTATATTCACTTCAAATTTCATCAGATTTTCTGAAGATTTAAATTCACTTCAATTTTCATCAAATTTTTAAAGAATTATATTAACTTCAAATTTCATCAAATTGTTTTAAGATTTATATTCACTTTAAATTTCATCAGATTATCTTAAGATTATGTTCACCTCAATTTCACTAATTTCAAGACTTATATTCACTCAATTTTCACCCATTTTCTAAAGACTTATATTCACCAAATTTCATCATTTCTCAAGACTTATATTCACTTCAAATTTCATCGATTATCTTAAGATTTATGTTCACTTAATTTTACAAGAATTGAAGACTTATATTCACTCAATTTTAATCAGTTTTATGAAGACTTATATTCACTTCAAATTTCACAAATTTATCAAGACTTATATTCACTTCAATTTTCATCAAATTTTTTTAGAATTATATTTACTTCAAATTTCATCAAATTTTTTTTTTTTAAGATTTATATTTCACTTCAAATTTCAATGTATTATCTTAAGATTTATGTTCATTCATTTTCACTGATTTTTGAAGACTTATATTCACTTCAATTTTCACCGATTTTCTCAAGACGATATTCACCTAATTTTCAATTACTTTCTCAAGACTTATATTCACTTCAATTTTCACCAGATTTTTTGAAGAGTTATATTCACTTCAAATTTCATCAGAGTTTCTGAAGACTTATATTCACTTCAATTTTCATCAAATTTTTAAAGAATTATATTAACTTCAAATTTCATCAAATTGTTTTAAGATTTATATTCACTTCAAATTTCATCAGATTATCTTAAGATTTATGTTCACTTCAATTTTCACCAGATTTTCTGAAGATTTATGTTCACTTCAAATTTCACGATTTTCAAGACTTATATTCACTTCAAATTTCATCAATTTTTAAAGATATATATTTATCAAATTTCATTATATTTTAAGATATATATTCACTTCAAATTTCATTGATTATCTTAAGATTTATATTAATTTCAATTTTTACCTTTTAATTTCCATCACCACTTATATTCACTTCAATTTTCACCAATTTTTCTAAGACTTATATTCACTTCAAATTTCGTCATATTTTCCGAAGACTTATATTCACTTCAAATTTCATCAGATTATCTTAAGATTTATGTTCACGTTAATTTTTACAAGAATTTTTGAAGACTTATGTTCACTTCAATTTTAACCAGATTTTCTAAGACTTATATTCACTTCAAATTTCATCAGATTTTCTGAAGACTTATATTCACTTCAATTTTCATCAAATTTTTAGAATTATATTTACTTCAAATTTCATCAAATTTTTTAAGATTTATATTCACTTCAAATTTCATCAGATTATCTTAAGATTTATGTTCACTTCAATTTTCACCAGATTTTCTAAAGATTTATGTTCACTTCAAATTTCATCAGATTTTCTGAAGACTTATATTCACTTCAAATTTCATCAATTTTTTAAAGATATATATTTACATCAAATTTCATTATATTTTCTTAAGATTGATATTCACTTCAAATTTCTTCAGATTATCTTAAGATTTATGTTCACCTCAATTTTTACCAGAATTTCTGTAGACTTATATTCTCTTAAATTTTCACCAGATTTTCTAAAGACTTATATTCACTTCAAATTTCGTCATGATTTTCAAGACTTATTCACTTCAAATTTCATCGATTATCTTAAGATTTATATTACAATTTTACAAGAATTTTGAAGACTTATATTCACTTCAATTTTAAATCCATTTTCTAAAGACTTATATTCACTTCAAATTTCACTTATTTTTCCGAAGACTTATATTCACTTCATTTCATCATCATTTTTTAGAATTATATTTACTTCAAATTTCATCAAATTAAGATTTATATTCACTTCAAATTTCATCGCATTATCTTTAAGATTTATGTTCACTCAAATTTCACCATTTTTCGAAGACTTATATTCACTTCAATTTTCACCGATTTTCTCAAGACTTATATTCACTTCAATTTTCACCCGATTTTCCGAAGACTTATATTCACTTAAATTTCACCAGATTTCAAGACTTATATTCACTTCAAATTTCATTCCATTTTCCAAGATTTATATTCACTTCAATTTCACAAATTTAAAAGACTTATATTCACTTCAAATTTCATCAAATTTTTTAAGATTTATATTCACTTCAAATTTCATCAGATTATCTTAAGATTTATGTTCACCCTCAATTTTTACCGAATTTCTAAGACTTATATTCACTTCAATTTTTCACAAGATTTTCTAAAGACTTATATTCACTTCAAATTTCGTCAGATTTTCTGAAGACTTATATTCACTTCAAATTTCATCGATTATCTTAAGATTTATGTTCACTTAATTTTACAAGAATTTTTGAAGACTTATATTCACTTAAATTTTAACCAGATTTTCTGAAGACTTATATTCACTTCAAATTTCACGATTAAGACTTATATTCACTTCAATTTTCATCAAATTTTTTAGAATTATATTTACTTCAAATTTCATCAAATTTTTTTAAGATTTATATTCACTTCAAATTTCATCAGATTATCTTAAGATTTATGTTCACTTCAATTTTCACCAGATTTTCTGAAGACTTATATCTTACCTAATTTTCACCCGACAAAGACTTATATTCACTTCAATTTTCACCTTTTTAAGACTTATATCACTTCAATTTTCACCAGATTTTTAAAGACTTATATTCACTTCAAATTTCATCAGATTTCAAGACTTATATTCACTTCAATTTTCACCAAATTTTAAAGACTTATATTCACTTCAAATAATAAATTTTTTAAGACTTATATTCATCAAATTTCATCAGATTATCTTAAGATTTATGTTCATCAATTTTCACCATTTTCTCAAGATTTATATTCACTTCAAATTTCATCCATTTTCTCCAAGACTTATATTCACTTCAAATTTCATCTAATTTTGAAGATATATTTACTATCAAATTTCATTATATTTTCTTAAGATATTTTCACTTCAAATTTAATCGATTATCTTAAGATTTATGTTCAATTTCAATTTTACCTAATTTCCTAAAGATTTATATTCACTCCAATTTTCACCAATTTTGAAGACTTATATTCACTCAAATTCATCCGATTTTCCAAGACTTATATTCACTTCAAATTTCACCGATTATCTTAAGATATATGTTCACGCAATTTTACAAGAATTTTGAAGACTTATATTCACTTCAATTTTAACTTATTTTCTAAAGACTTATATTCATCAAATTTCACAGATTTTTGAAGACTTATATTCACTTAAATTTCATCAAATTTTTTAGAATTATATTTACTTCAAATTTCATCAAATTTTTAAGATTTATATTCACTTCAAATTTCATCTATTATCTTAAGATTTATGTTCACTTCAATTTTCAACGATTTTCTAAGATTTATGTTCACTTCAAATTTCATCGATTTTTTCAAGACTTATATTCACTTAAAATTTCATCCATTTTAATATATTTACACTCAAATTTCATTATATTTTCTTAAGATTATATTCACTTCAAATTTCTTCGATTATCTTAAGATTTATATTCACCCAAATTTACCCATCAAGACTTATTCACTTCAATTTTCACCAGATTTCTAAAGACCTATATCACCTAAATTCCTAGATTTTCCAAGACTTATATTCACCTAAATTTCATCAGACATCTTAAGATTTATGTTCACTTCAAATTTTACAAGAATTTTGAAGACTTATATTCACTTCAAATTTTAACTTATTTTCTAAAGACTTATATTCACTTCAAATTTCATCGATTTTCTCGAAGACTTATATTCACTTCAATTTTCATCAATATTTTTTAAGAATTATATTACTTCAAATTTCATTAATTTTTAAGATTTATATTCACTCAAATTTCATCGATTATCTTAAGATTTATGTTCACTTCAATTTTCACCGATTTTCTAAGATTTATTTTCACTTCAAATTTTCATGATTTTCAAGACTTATATTCACTTCAAATTTCATCAATTTTTAAAGATTATATTCACTTCAAATTTCATTATATTTTAAGACTTATATTCACTCTAAATTCTCACCGATTATCTTAAGATTTATGTTCACCTCAATTTTTAAGATAATTTCAAGACTTATATCATTCTTAATTTTCACCAAATTTTCTCAAGACTTATATTCACTTCAAATTTCACGATTTTCCAAGACTTATATTCACTTAAATTTCATCGATTATCTTAAGATTTATGTTCACTTCAATTTTACAAGAATTTTGAAGACTTATTCACCTAATTCAACCGATTTTCAAAAGACTCTATATTCATTTCCAAATTCCACCGATTTTCTCAAGATTATATCTCACTCAATTCTTCATCAAGATTTTTTAGAATCATATTCACTCCAAATTTCAATCAACCTTTTAAAGACTTATATTCACCCAAATTCTCCATTTTCCAGACTTATATTCACCTAATTTCACCAGATCTTCCCAAGACTTATATCTCACCAAACTTCACCCCATCTCAAGACTTATATTCACTTCAAACTCCCCACCTCAACTTTAAAGATATACTTCAAATCAAATCTTACTATTTCAAGATTTTATATTCACTCAAATTTCATTAGATTATCTTAAGATTTATGTTCACCTCCAATTTTCACCATAATTCCTCAAGACCTATATTCAATCTCTCAATTCAAATTTTCTCAAGAACTTATATTCACCCAACTTTCACGATTTCTTCCCAAAATTATATTCACTCCAAACCTTAACGATTATCTTGACTTATGTCTACCAATTTCAAGAATCAAAGACTTATATTCACCTCAAATTTCACCCATTTTCTAAAGACTTATATTCACTTCAAATTTCACCAGATTCTCAAGACTTATATTCACTTCAATTTTCACCGATTAAGACTTATATTCACTTCAATTTTCACAGATTAAGATATATATTTTACTTAATTTTCACCAGATTTTCTTAAGACTTATATTCACTTCAAATTTCAATGATTTTCTAAAGACTTATATCACTTCAATTTTCATCAAATTTTTGAAGACTTATATTCACTTCAAATTTCATCAGATTTTTTAAGACTTATATTCACTCAAATTTCATCGATTATCTTAAGATTTATGTTCACCTCAATTTTCCTTAGATTTTCTCAAGACTTATATTCACCTCAAATTTCATCCGATTTTCTAAAGACTTATTCACTTCCAAATTTCATTTGATTTTTCCTAAGACTTATATTCACTCAAATTTAATGATTATCTTAAGATTATGTTCACTCAATTTTTACAAGAATTTTGAAGACTTATATTCCAATTTTAAATCCAAATTTCTAAAGACTTATATTCACTCAAATTTCACTGATTTTCTCAAGACTTATATTCTACTAATTTCATCAATATTTTTTAGAATTATATTCACTTCAAATTTCATCAAATTTTTTAAGACTTATATTCACTAAATTTCATCAGATTATCTTAAGATTTATGTTCACTTAATTTTCACCAGATTTTTCAAGACTTATATTCACTTCAATTTTCATCAAATTTTTAAGACTTATATTCACTAAATTCTTCATTCTTAAGACTTATATTCACTTAAATTTACTGCATTATCTTAAGATTATGTTCACTTCAATTTTACAAGATTTTCTCAAGAATTATATTACTTCCAATTTCATCGTATATTCAAGATTTATATCACTTCAATTATACCAATTTTTAAAGATTATATTTACATCAAATTTCATCATATTTTCTTTAGACTTATGTTCACTACAAATTTCATCTGATTATCCTAAGATTTATGTTCACTTCAATTTTTACCAAATTTTCTGAAGACTTATATTCACTTCAATTTTCACCAATTTTCAAGACTTATATTCACTTCATTTACGATTTTCTCAAGACTTATATTCTCAAATTTCAATGATTATCTCTAAGATTTATGTTCACTCAAATTTTCACAAGAATTTTTGAAGACTTATATTCACTTCAATTTTAACTTTATTTTCTAAAGACTTATATTCACTTCAAATTTCCATCGATTTTCCGAAGACTTATATTCACTTCAATTTTCACTGAATATTTTAAATTATTATTTACTTCAAATTTCATCAAATTTTTTAAGATTTATATTCACTTCAAATTTCATCGATTATCTTAAGATTTATGTTCACTTCAATTTTCACCTATCTCAAGACTTTATATTCATTTCAATTTTCACCAAATTTTCTCAAGACTTATATTCACTTCAAATTTCGCTAATTTTTTAAAGATATATATTTATTAATTAAATTTCATTATATTTTCAAGAATTATATTCACTCAAATTTCACTGATTATCTTAAGATTTATATTCACTCAATTTTCACCATAATTTCAAGACTTATATTCACTTCAATTTTCATCAATATTTTTAGAATTATATTTACTCAAATTTCATCAAATTTTTAAGATTTATATTCACTTCAAATTTCATCAGATTATCTTAAGATTTATGTTCACTTCAATTTTCACCCGATTTTCCGAAGATTTATGTTCACTTCAAATTTCATCCGATTTTCTGAAGACTTATATTCACTTCAAATTTCATCAATTTTTTAAAGATATATATTTACATCAAATTTCATTATATTTTCTTAAGATTTATATTCACTTCAAATTTCATCAGATTATCTTAAGATTTATGTTCACCTCAATTTTACCCATAATTTCTGAAGACTTATATACACTTCAATTTTCACCAAATTTTCTGAAGACTTATTCACTTCTAAATTTCACGATTTTCAAGACTGATATTCACTTCAAATTTCATCAGATTTTCTTAAGATTTATGTTCACGTCAATTTTTACAAGATTTTTTGAAGACTTATATTCACTTCAATTTTAACCAGATTTTCTAAAGACTTATATTCACCCCAAATTCACCCATTTTCTAAGATTTATATTCACTTCAATTCTCATCAATATTTTTTAATTATATTTACTCAAATTTCATCAAATTTTTTTAAGATTTATATTCACTTCAAATTTCCTCAGATTATCTTAAGGTTTATGTTCACTTCAATTTTCACCTGATTTTCTGAAGATTTATGTTCACTTCAAATTTCATCAGATTTTCTGAAGACTTATATTCACTTCAAATTTCACTAATTTTTAAAGATATATATTTACATCAAATTTCATTATATTTTAAGATTTATATTCACTTTCAAATTTCATCAGATTATCTTAAGATTTATGTTCACCTCAATTTTTAACATAATTTCTTAAGACTTATATACACTTCAATTTTCACCAAATTTTCTAAAGACTTATATTCACTTCAAATTTCACGTTTCAAGACTTATATTCACTTAAATTTTCAATTTATCATCTTTAAGATTTATGTTCATACATCAATTTCACAAAATTTTTAAGTTTATATTCACTTCAATTTCATCAGATTAAAGACTTATATTCACCTCAAATTTCATCGATTTTCTTTAAGATTTATATTCACTTCAATTTTCATCAATATTTTAGAATTTATATTACTTCAAATTTCATCAAATTTTTTAAGATTTATATTCACTTCAAATTTCATCGATTATCTTAA